>CM056059.1:301487474-302687474 GCA_029574335.1 Rana kukunoris
TTAACTGCTGAAACGCCCGGGAGCCGTCGATACTGACGGAAGTCGACAGGGGCCGAGCCTGCAATGGCCTTCGTTTAAAACGTGGGCCCACGCGGTCTTTTCTTGACCGTAAGGAAGTACTTTTTCCACTTGATATGGTGTGGATATATTTATCTAGGTCTTCCCCGAATAGTCTTCCCCCATGAAAGGGAAACCTGCTAGAAGCTTTTTGCAGGGTGCCTCTGCTGACCAGTTCTTTAGCCACAAAAGACGACGCATGTGAACCATCAGTAGAGATAAACGAGATGCCTGTTGGATGGAGTCCTTAATAGCATCTACTGCAAAGCAGAGAGCCCTAGGGAATTCTGCTAATTCATGAGTATGCTGAGCCGGCATGTCCTTCAATATATGCTTTGCCTGATCCTTCAAGCCTGACAAACACCAATGGCTGCTACTGCTGCTGAACCATGGCACCTACTGAGGTAAAAGCTGCTTTCAGTAGTGTCTCGAATTTCTTGTCGACCGGATCCTTGAACATATGGACATTTTCAACCGGACAAACAGGGATTTATTCACGCAGAAATGGCTGCGTCCACTGTAGGGAGAGCCCATTTCTTTACATATTCCTCTTCCATAGGGTAGAGAATAGAGAATCTTTTTAGAGGGACAAAGATTCTATCAGGTCGAGCCCAATCTTGGTAAATCACGTTCCGCAGAAGGGGGTGCATTGGAAAAGATGCACCAGTTAATGGGGCCTTTAAAGAACCCAATGAGGATACCTCCGGGGCTACTAGTTCTGGCACTGGAAGTTTTAAAGGCAGTGCGAACCATATCTGTCAAAGACTGGATCCACAGGCCCTCCGCTTGAGAGGCCGAAAAATATTCATCTATAGTGGAATTTTCCCTGTCTGAACCGTCGGAATGGGTCTGCCTGATCCCCTTGTGGGTCCCGGTCCTCTGAAGAGGAGACCTCCGCATCTGAAAACCCACACTGGGTGAGGGGGAATCTAGCCCGCTTGCTACTTGGGCAAGGACGGGAAAACAACGCAGTTAACCTTTCTATAGCCCACACATGGTGGCTGCTAGCATTTCTTCCGTCACGTAAACGGGAATGGGTGGATCGGGGGCCGCCTCTGCCCCCAGCACCCCCAATGGCTCTTGTACTATGCCACTCGGTGTCCTGACTGGCGAGGGTGGGGCCGTAGAAGCCTGGCCCAAATCCTCTGACCCGATGGAGACCCCTTTTGCTTTTTGGTACCTTTAGCAGCCTTGGCTGGTCCAGATCCTTTGGAGCCATTGTAACACTGGGTCACCCCTATAGCCAACACCTGACTGTTGTAGCTAGGAATAACCAATATGAGGGCAGGTATGAGAAAATGAAAAGAACTAATTTCTCTCTTTTTTTTTATATTTCTTCTTTTTTTTTTTTTTTTTTTTCCAAAAAAATTTTTTACCCGCCTGGGAGGTGACAATACCGAGGAAGCTGTGAGTATTGACACACCAATGCCCGTTAGCCGGAGTCCAAGGTAGACTCAGATACTGCTGGATCTAAGGCTGAGTCCCTTTTTGCAAAAAAACTTTTTTTTTTTTTTTTTCTGGTCAATAGTGGACTAAGTCCTAGACCTGAAGATCCACAAAACCGCCACTAGGTGTCCCTGTGTGGCCAAAAGACCCAGCTGCACGCTCTGTATCCTTTCTTCCTCTGCCTCCAGGAGGGAAAAGACCAGCCAGAGAAAAAGTTTTTCCTTTATACAGACCCTGACGCTGCTGGCCCGCCCCCCCGACGCACGCCGACGCTATAAAAGGCGGCGTGCAACGCGCGCGCGTATGCGCGCGCGCATGATCGCGCGCACGATCGCGCGCACCACGCTGAACCCACATGGAGGAAGCAGAGCAGAGGAAACCATGGACCAGCGTTATGCCAGCACCAACAGACACCAGGTAAGCACTAATCTTATTGTAGTGCACACACAGCGAGGAAGCTGTTCCCCATGGGCTTCCTAAGAAACAGGAGTTTTTTACCAGCAATTTCTCTTTTAAAACATGTGGGGTTGCAGTATCAGTGTTAACAGGCAGACCTGGGGTGAGTAGCAAATATATAACTTACACAAGTATACATATATTTACATATTATCTGGGTAAACATTATAATCCCATCCTGCCTCAACAGACATAGTGGAGATAGTGGCTGATGCACAAGCATACTGTTAGCCAACCCAGAACCCCCAGGGGGATACCTACTGTCGAACCAAGTCCCGCAGGTTCCCTCTTACCTGCTCCACGCCGCAGGGTATTGCAAAATGCAAGAGGCCCAGCCTTCCCCATCTCCGTGGGTATTGTCTTGGACCTTCAGGGACCGGGGTCCTGTGTTAAGGAACCCACACCCCTGGACCTATTAGCATCCTGGCATCAGTAGCGTTTAGTTCTTGGAAGAGACTAAGGCACTGGAGCCCAGAATCCAGCCCTCCAAGGAGAGGCATTATAGGCACAACCCCACTCCAGCAGGGCCCGGGTACCGTACATCTTGGCTCTGAAGCACTTCGGACGGATCCGGCTAGCTATCCTGGGTCCCGAGACCTCCGAGGGACAGCTAGACGTGAAACAACACCTAAGACACTGGCGGAAAAACTAAAGCACTCTCAGTGTGAGGTTGTTATATAGGGAGGAACTTCCTGTGAAGTTGATTACACCAGTGTCCACACCTGAAGGTACTCCATATAACCCATATGTAATGACTATGCGCTCTGTGTCCCGTGATGTACGATCAAGAAATAAACATAAAATTTGGCCTTAAATTCTGAAAGTGACAAGCTGCATATGATATTTTTTGGTGGCAGGCTACAGTGACATTCTACAGTACATCTGGTGGCAGGATAGTGGGAAACAGCATCTGGTGAAAGGCAATCGTCCTCGGCAAAGTTTTTCAGTCACCCGTGCCAAAACAATTTGGGGACTGCTGTGATACACAATACTTTAGCAAGCTAAATGTCATTAAGTTAAGGTTCAGACTTACTTTTGGTCCCGTCTACATAACAAACTAATTTAACAAAATGATTGATGTAGTATTAATGAAAAACCTTAACATTTTCGAATCTAAGTAATTTTTTTTCTATGCAATTTTTAGATTTATTTTTTTGCACTATACAGGAAAATCTGGTGTACAAAATGTACCAAGATTTGAATATCCAGAAACAAATGCATTTAATGTTCAAAGCATGTGTGGTACCAGCAGTGATCTGCAATTGCCATAACCAGGAATGGGCGTGCCAGGAGGGCAGGGAGCAGGTACCAGTGCCCCAAGTCCACTGAAAAAAGTAGAGTGCATTTAATTCATAGACACAGGCTCAATGACTCCAAAGTCCAACACTACAGAAAAGATTTGACAAAGAAACGGAAGATCACCCTCTCCTCTATAGCTCTACTGCCCCAGTAAAACACCACCAGGGGGACGAGGATGTGTAAGACTAGCATCAAATATCTCAGCATCCTGAATGTTCTGAAGACCAAACGGAAAATGGGCGCAGATGAAAAAAATGAACATAGAAGAATGGCTTTCTTTCAACAATGTCTTTCTTTTTGCCATTCTTCTATAAAGGCCAGATTTGTGGAGTGCACGACTAATAGATGTCCTGTGGACAGATTCTTCCATCTGACCTGTGGCTTTCTGCAGCTCCTCCAGAGTTACCATGTACATGGTCGTCCGCTGACATTTTTTCAGAGGGGGGCGCTTTGGCAGTGTCGCATTTTACCCTTTCTTCGACCGCTAGCAGGGGTTAAAAGCATCCCCCCCACGTTAAAATGAAAAAACACCCCACTGTGCCCCCTGCATCTTTCAATATCTCTTTGTCACTAATGTGTACCCCCTCTCCACAACTGCAGCTCTGGAACCCTTTACATTACACAGCACCCCACAGCTCTGGACCCCTTTACATTACACAGCACCCCACAGCTCTGGACCCCTTTACCTTACACAGCGCGCCGCAGCTCTGGACCCCTTTACACTACACAGCACCCCACAGCTCTGGACCCGTGTACATTACACAGCACGCCGCAGCTCTGGACCCCTTTACATTACACTGTACCCCTTTCCCTTGACTACACTATATTGACAGTATATTTATTTCATGTCTAAAAGAGAAACCTTTTGGAATGAGGGACAAATGGATTTGATTCCAGAAGAGGGGCAGGCACTCTAAATAAGGGACAACTAGAGGGTAGAGCTGCAGTCATTGCTTAAAGCGGCCCCAGGGCCAGTTCGGCCCTGCTCCTGGCTCTCCCTCGCGATTCCAGGGGGGGCAAACGACCCCCCTTGCCCTATGGAGCGGACGCCCATGACCATGTACCACCTGCCAGTTGAGGTGGATGGCCATGTCTTGGTAGATTTGCAGTTGTGCCATACTCTTTCCATTTTCAGATGATTGATTGAACAGTGCTCCGTGAGATGTTCAAAGAATGAGATATTTTTTTATAACCAAACTTTGCTTTAAACTTTTCCACAACTTCATCCCTGACCTGTCTGTTTTTTTCCTTGGCCTTCATGATGGTATTTGTTCACCTAGGTTTTCTAACAAACCTCTGAGGGCTTCACAGAACAGCGTGTATTTATACTGATATTAGGTGGACTTTACTCACTAATTAGGTGACTTCTGAAGGCAATTGTTTCCACTAGATTTTAGTTAGGGGTATCAGAGTAAATGAAAACCATTTATCATGTTCCTTTCACTTCACAATTGTGTGACACTTTGTTTTGGTCTATCACATACAATCCCAATAAAATACATTTACATTTTTGGTTGTAACATCACAAAATGTGGAAAAATTTAAGGGTATGTATAGTTTTTCAAGGCACTATATACTGCATTTACAACAGGTTTAAGGTGACTGCCTGTCCTTTTAATGTTATATTTAAGATTATGTCCACTTTACCTTGACAGATGGCAGTCAGAAATGCAATCATGTTACCTAATCAAATGATTTTAGTCTTCCTTTTTCTATTTGTACTTTTTACAATAAAGTAATTCTGTAAAGTGTGAGAAATTATGTAAAAGAGGGTCAAAAGAAGAGCTTCATTTAAATAGGCTGTAGGTGCATTCAACTTCCATGTCACACATGCATATGTGTAGATATCTTCAAATCGGTAATATACCAGTCAACTTGCGTGCTCTGGTGGAAATCAGCTGTTTATTACCATTAGAAGGAAAAAATTCCTCATCTGGGCTCTAATATTGCTGAAAAAATCCACTTCAAAACATTAATCACATTTTTCGCCTACTGGGCAACCATATGGTAAAGCAGCATGTGAATCCTACAAACTTGCTGATCTTCTGTAACTGGGTACAATTAATTACGCTGGCTGAATCTATCTCCAAGATTTTTGCCTTGTGAAAAAAAAAAAAAAAGAAAAAAGCAAAGAAAAAAAAACTATTTGTTGCAGCAGCTTTTACAAAACAAGGGAATGAAATTCACAACTGATTAATGACCCAAACCGAAGCCTTTCCATTAGCAAATTTTAAAAATGAATAAAAATTAATACTGTGGGCAGAAATAAAGTACAGGCAATGGTATTAATATCTGCACCTCGGGTTAAGAGGAAATAAAAAATAACCCACACATAAAAACAAAGCCTCAAATAGCCGGCCGTTCTTCATTCATGTTAAGAGAGACTGCGTTGAGAAGGACTATCATTCAGAGGATAACAGGGTGGCTGACGTGCCTATTAAAACAATGAGAGTTGTTTTTAGTGTTTGTAACACTATTACATAGATCAAAAAGTTGACATGTATCCATAACTCAAAGCCAACAAACAGGTGGAGCTGGGGGCTCTGCAAAAAAAGAAAGAAAATGCTTTCTTGTTTTTTGTTTTTTTTTGTTATCTAAAGAGATATTTGAATATAAAGGGTTTTCATTAAAATGTAGGTTTACTTTTAAAACATACACTATAAATCCCCCTCTAAAATCCCTTAGAGGATATCAAAAACTTGCATGCCTCTTTTATCCGAATATTCATATTTTTCTGCTCTGTAACATCATCGCCAAGCTCTGATTGAGTTCCCTTTAGTGGCAACCTGTGGGAGAAGTTGGACGGACGGAATTGTCTGCATGGTATAGCCAGGATTATTTAATGAGACAACTATCAGTGGCTGCATTGGCTATGACAGGGGAGCAAAGAACTCCCCTGTCATTACTGCAGCTACCTTTGGCTGGCAATATTGGGCTAGAGCAGAAAAGGGGCTACACTTTCAAAGGCAGATCACTATTTTGCCACCCTGTAGGAAGCTGTTACCATCCTGTGTTGCTAAACCACTGCCAGCAACACAGCACTGTACTTCTCACCTCTGTTTTCTCCCCCCGCCATGTTTCTCATAAGGATGCATTTACCAGCTCCTGCCAATATATATTTTTTATTGGCTGGGTCCCTTTATCTCTGTGGCTGCAATTCTGGGAACAAGGTACATGCAATATAAACCCTCATAGCAGAAATATTTGCCAGTTCTCCCTGAAGAAGTGTGCTTTGTCCTGCAAAACATATTGGAGATGAATATAATTATAGAAGATCCTCTTTATTACCAACCTGGGATACAGTTGACACTATTGTCATTATATGCAACTGCAATTGTTCTGAAACAATACTTGGATGTTGGATACAGTTAATTTTTTTGTATGTTTTGTACAATCAAAATGCATGTTTTTATTCTTCATTTTTTCTTGGTGTGGTACCTAGTAGTCTTAGTTGTTTTTTCATGTTAGGGATTACGAAAGAAGTACAGGTATTTTTTTTAAATAATACTCACCTAGGTGGATGCAGCTCTAAGGCTGAGAACTGAGCGATCAAACACAGCTGATTGCTCAGTTTTTAGTGCTCCCTGAGCAGAGAACTGAGCACTATCAGTCACCACTCTCTGCTCTTCCCCCCACCATCACTGAAGTGGCTGGCTCAGCCTCTCAGTGGCTTGCTAAGAGGCTGAGCCAGGTGCTGGTTCAGGCTCCTGGGCAAATCCCAATCATGTGTGCGTGATCTTTACCCAACCTGGACCGGCACTGTGAGCCCGCTGTCAGCTGAAAATAGGTCATAGAAGTACAGAACAGACTGTACTGATTCAAAGAAGAAGTACAGCCAAACAAGCTTTGGCTGCACTTCTCCTTCAAACTATCTTGCACTGTACTTCCAAATGAGGCAAAGATTTGGCTGGGGAGAGGATTTGCTAAGTCCCAGAAAAGTGTTTTTTTTTTGGTGCACAGTGATGTTTTAAAGCTACAATTGAAATAAAGAACTTTAAACAGGAAAAAGGGTATAAAATATAAAATGGGAAAATAAAAAGACAGTAAATATTGTACAAGTCATAATTGTCATATCAGTAAACTGATGGGTTGATGTCCTCACACACTGTTTCCAAACATCAGAGAGTACATTATGTGTGATTAGGTGATCCATTGGAATCACACCAGACAAAGGAAATAAAGATAAGTAATGAAGCAACTACAAATCTTACCTATGTGTTTTGCCCTTAATTGGTTTCTCCCTCTCCCTTATCAATACGCTAACAATATTGTTACTTAAAACCTGTTTTCACCAAGTAACTTTTTTGAGACCAAAAGCTTCACTCTCATTGCTCTATCGATATCAACTCATGCCAGTCTTATATAATGTCCTATGTCTATTGGGTCTGTCATGGGCAGCTAAAAATAATGTAACTTCTGCATAATTACACTAGAGTTACAGCATCCTAGCACCTACCTCCATGTCTGGTATTTTATAAAATGAGTCGTATAAAATGAGTACATTGCACTGCATATAGGTCACATGCAGTGTTCACAAAATGAAAAACAGCAGGGCACAATAGGAAGTTTTTTGGGCAGAAGATACTTTGCATTACTCTTAGACACAAAAAGTTTACCTCCTTTCAATTTTCTTTTTTGGGTGCTTTACTTCGGCTTTTACAGTTTTCTTTACAGATTACACTTTTTAAAATAATTTATCCAGTGACAGTGTCACTTCAAGTATTTTAGCCCATCAATGGTTTACTGATGAATTTTGAGAAACCATCAGACGTTAGACCGTTATCTATTTGTGGCTTTTCACCCTTCTCAGCATAACTATCTTTCTTTATGTGTTCAAAGTAGGGAAGTTTTAGCTTTTCGATCAGCTCAGTTTTATACACCCTGAGTTTTGACTGGTTTGATCTTCTTTCAGTCCAGGAAACTCTCAGTAGTAATCTCCAAGACCACAACTCAAAAGCATTGATTCTTCAGAAGTCAGCCTTCCCTGTGGTCCAACTCTTGAAGACACAGATCACCCCCAGGAAAACCATAACTCTGACTTAATGATCCTGTGTGTTGCTAATGTGCTCCTAAATATCCTGTCCAGATTGGCCATTGTGGGAGGTTTTGTGATGAACCCAAAAAGAAAAATCATCTGCCAGACAAGATTATTTTACATGAGGACACAATTAATTACACTCAAATTTTGCCATATCCAAATTCCCACTAAAAATCCTAGGATACAATTTAAAATACAACACCATAACAATGTGTACATCTCCTTTTTTGCACAAATTACCAGTTGAGCTTGTCATTTTGATTGAGAGACCATAAAACCATGAGATTATATGCTAATTTTAGACACCAGTTAAGTACAAAGGCATTTAGCTATAGAACTCAGTGACAAGCCAAATCTTATATTAATATTAATTACTGTGAATATGGAGTTAGTTTCAGTTCACCTGAACTTAAAAAAAAAGCACGTAAATTATACTGCTAGGTGAATCCTTGAAAAGCTCATTGATCTACATGATTTTTATATATACATATATATAAATAAATATAGTCAATGTGGTGGCAGAGGTAAGAGAGTAATTATAAAGCATCATAGTAAATATAAAGTACTATAGGATAAATAAAGTGTTCTTATTACGTACAAAAGAACAAAACGTGATCTTTTGTCCATTCAGAAACCTTGTTCAAATTTTGAAACTTGAATTCTGTATTGATTGTTGTTTCCCTTATTTTCAAGTCGACCACATTGTGATTTTACATAATGTTTAACAGAATTACCAATATCATTGTTTAAAATAGGGAAAGACCCGTAAAGAATGATGGAAATTGAAATTCCACCACAATTTACCCATAGCAGCCAGACATTATCTAACTGAATTGGAAAAAAATTATCAAAAAGCGGAAATCTAACAGTTAACTTTAGTATGTTGGGATATCTAAGGTTCAATTTGAATTGTACAAGAGCTCCAGAAGCAAACACTAGAATAAGATTGAAAAAAGAAAAAGAAAAAGACAATCCAAATATGGAATACAAATTTTACAGAAGAGAGGGATTTCATAATGACTCTGAATATACTACTGAACCCTGAGGTTTGCAATTACACAATTAAAGTATGAGCTGGTATATTTGATAAGTGTCGACAGAAAATTCCATCATTATCTATAACAGTAAGGCTAATGGGTTTTAATATTCAGAAGCTGACAGTAAAACGCAACAAGTTAAAACAGTGGGGAAACACCAATTTTATTCCAGAATATTAGCATTTAAACAGTGTCTGTGCTTGTTTAGACAGCTTTAGCAATTTGCAACCTTTTATTGAATTTGTCTGCAATTGTCATGACTAACACAGGTTTGGTAGCAGTAGTTGTGGAGTAAAAAGATCAACCAGTCTTTACCCTGAATACCCCTCAAGGGGGTAAGGATTTAGCTGTGTGATAATCCCAGTTTGTAGGCTCCAGGTTTGCCCCACTACTGACTATTGCTTTTACAGGAAGACACGGTCTGCTAAATAAAGAATAACTAGATTAGGTGTTCAAGCAAAAGAAGAAAAGCAAATGCAGAGCTCAGAGCAGTGTAATGACAATACAGGTTGAGACGTAACTCCACTGGTGGGTGCTCTGGCTCTGATGTCATCTCTGTCATCTAAGAATAAGCAGTAATTTAGAAGATAGAGCTGGCGCCTCCAAAAGTCCTTATAATAGTTTTTTTTATTGATACATGGGTTAGTAAAAGACATGAGAGCTTACACGTTTTGTCAGGAAAGCCTTGATCACACATGTATCAATAAAGATATTCTAAGGACTTTTAGAGTAGCCGACTACCTGAATTACTTCAAGCAATATAGTTTGACACTCCTAGCAGCTAGAACCTGGCAACATTTAGCTGTTCCGACTGAAGGAAAGGCCTTGACACTTTGTGAACTCCCTTTGTGATAGTGCTAACCGGCCCAGTGCTGTCACATGATCCTCTACCTAGAAGAAGTACTTTCTTTGGCTACTGATGCTGCACATAGAAGTGGAGAAGCAAATGAAAAAGTAAGAATATGCTGGGCAGGATGGCAGAATAAAGGAAACCTGTTTCTTTTCCCAGAAAGGCCATTTGTAGAAATATATCAACATCTGCCATTCCATTGTCCCCCCCTTTCCCACTTCCACTATTCTAGAAATGTTTTCTGTTTTTTAATAATGGTTTGTTGCTTATTTCCTAGCCTCTTCAGAGAGTTGAGACTGGTTATCAAGGGTGACAATCTGTGGGTGCGCCAAACAGTCCTCCCATCCCTAGCACTGGACAGCCAATAGGAAATGTCCAACTCACTCAGGCAGTGACTTGGGCAGCCAAACAAAGAATCTTCCACTGTTTGGGTAGAAGTGAGGAAAATTGGGACACAGCACATCATGTGACCATGTATTTTTAGTTTTTTTGATCTTTTTGGGGGCTGTAACAATTAACTGGGGGGGTAGGTGTAAAGCTGATCTATTGCCAATCCAATAGAGTTATGTTTATATTTTTCAGGCACAAAATATATTGTGAAATGTATTTATTATGCCGATTCATATTTTAGTTTATAAAAATCTAATTCAAACAAGTGCAGTGCAAAAAAAACTATCAATCATAAAGTTAGTCTTGATGAGCGTGAAAAAAACATGTAAAAAAAAAACTATAAACACCATAAGCGTAATCACATAGTGTCCATAGAAAAAAATTACACATGTACCAGAAAGTCCACAAATTATACAATTATTGAGGCAGTTAATGAAAAAGTCCTCCAATAGTGACACTTTCTAGTGCAGCAGTACAAAAACAAAGTGTGCCCGGTGCTCTACCTTCACCAATATGCACTCACCAGAACGCCATTAATAGATGGCATTGAACACCCTTCCATTCATAAGGAATCGCCAGCAATCAATCGATCAGTCTTCTGAATGTGCAGCACTCATCTAGGGGGAGTACTAATTAAAAGATGCTTACCACATGGAGCCAGAGAGGTAATGTAAAGTGTAGTATTTATTTCAAGGTTTGTTCATTAAAAAACAGCTTTAAAAAGATCCATACGGTGTTCACCAAAAGAAAGCAAACATGGCCAGACATATAGTGATGGTCACCGACCTGGAACTCGGAAGCAGTGCCGCGACGAGATATTTTAGATTGCTTAAAGATTCCTTTTTATTGATAGCACTCCAAGACAGCAGAGGATTATCTGTGACCACCATGTGCAGAAGCTGGTGTGAGACATTGCATCCACTGACCCCATCTCTGATTTGATTTACCATCCATGCAGTTGGTTTAATACTGTGGACAGACAATGTTTTCCAAATCTCGCTCCCAGATCAATCCTTGTATTACTGCTCTACAGCCAGATAACTAGACAAGAGCCATTTCTTTAACACAAATTGAGGCTTCCAAAAGGTAAAGAAACTCTGGGTTACTCTCCCTCACTCCAATTCTCCTCCCCACGCCCCTCTAACTAAAATGAAATTCCCCTTATACCAAGCAAAAGCTCAGTGACGTGATGCTTCAGTCCCAAATCCACTCTCTTGTTCTGTGTACAAGAGGCAGGTCCCTTTTCAGGTGTCTAGGTCACTTCCAAAAGAGGAGTGTCAGCATGGACAACAGAAAAAGGGGACCATACATAGTTGCTAACAGTTCTAGATTTTTCTGGAAAAATTCCAGAAACAAATTAAGCCGGTCTTCAATCAAAAGTGGGCACAGTTGTAGACATAGTTGGGCATAATTAGGGCAGAGCTACAATCATTCTAACAATTCATGAGGCAAAATTAGATAGGTTACAGATCAATTACAGACTATTTTTAGTCACTCTGAAAGAATGTACATGAATAAAATGTTAGGCTGTATCTTACAGAACAGCAAGAGACAGGCGATATGCAGCAAAGAAAGTATCCCAAGAGTTGAACATCACTGCAAATTCACTTAAAAGGGAGTATGTGGCAGCCTCAGCTGGGGCTCAGGTCAGGCCATGCCCCAAGCATGTTTTGCTCCACCCCTGAGCTTAATCACGAGGATTAAGCTCTGGGGTGGAGCTAAACACATTAGGGGTGTGGCCTGAGGCTGCCGCATACTCTTTCACAGTGGATTTGCAGTGGTGTGCGGCTCTTGGGATACTTTCTCAGCTACATATTGGCATCTGGAGCCAAGACAAGTTCTTTTCCTGGCATTTCTTGGCATTGGACTAGGACCCTCCAGAGCTTGAGTGGCACCTATACATTTTTGCATTTGATTAGAAGACAGGCACATATAAGAGGTTCCACAGTCCAAAACAGCAGCTACAAATACTGTAGCTGCTGACTTTTAGTAAAATTATGCCGGGCCCCCAGCACCACCATTTCTAGTGTGTGACGCATGCATGAGCCGTGCTGCGCTTTTTTCAATGGTCCTGTGATGTGTCCCAAAAGGCTGCAGCTGGGAGGGGCAAAGTGATAGGATTAAAACTAGGTTCCAGCCCCCCCCCCCCCCCAAAAAAAAAAGTGGAAGGGAGGAGGCAGAAGAGTGGAACTTTTGGGTGAAGTTCCACTTGAAAGCTATGTAATGATTTTGAGATTGTGAGTTCTATGTTTTATACAATACATTATTAACCTGCAGTTAGATTGAGGGCATCTTGTGCTTGAAAAGAAGTACTGTAGGGGCAGCTGTGAATTGAAAATGGGTATTGCAGCAATGTCTGCTCTTATGTTTTTTTTAATGGGCTAATTTGTTATCTTTGGGAAGAGTTTTCCTTTAGGCAGCTGAAAATGTAACTATATTCAACCAATACACTACATTAACTACACTACTAACTCATAATTCTCACTTCTTAAAAAATATTCCTTTTTTTTATTATGCTATCATTCCGTCATATGACATCCATAGTATGTAATACAAAAAACAACAAACACATCATAGCATAAGAAGTTAATGCACAATGAAGTGATAAATGATTTTGCTTATTGCATGTTTACATAAAGCTTTATGAAGGAGCTACAAATGCTAACGCACAGACTTTAATTGCAATGTCAAGTGAAATGTCTGAGCACTGAACATCCAATGCATGTTGCTTTGTGTGGCTGCATCTGTAATGTGCCATAGCAAAACAAAAAGACGTTCAGCGTTCCTTAAACTCCCATCTAGTCCTCTGGGGACGCCGAGCCAGCAAACAGATTTAATTGCTTATGTTAGTGGGAAGTTTTAACTGGTGACCCAAAAATGCCGCCATCAACTTCCCCCCCCCCCCTTCACCCATGAACTGTAACTATCTCCTGTGTACATGGGCTGTATACTTAAAAGTTTAAAGAGCTAACAAAATGTTTTAACGAGATACAAATCTCAGAGATCATTAATCAATATGCTCAATGTTATTTGTGATAATTCATCATGACATGATATTAATGGGTTACAGTACCCTTCAGAGGTGAGATTAATGCAAATGAGCAGCCACAATTAACTTTACTGCTCCCTACTCACAGGAATGGACAGATGATTATAAATGACAACTATATGTCAATTACAATATCCAATAAAGTGAAGCTTAGAGGGCAATCTGTCTACTTTTATAGCTGCAGCTTGACATAGAGAAATCAGACTCAGCCCACCACTGTCACACAACACAGGATTCTAGAGGTTTTTGGATATTTATAAGAATGCAGATATGGGTTTCAGCATCCTATATTTCCCTTACAACGAGTTAACTTAAAGTGGAACTCCAGGCAAAAATCCTAATCTGTATGTTTTATTCCTTATCAGGCTAGCAAACTTCATTGTAAATTTAATCACTTGCCACTCCCCAAATAACAGTAACGGCCCTTTCAAATGTAATGATCCGCCCCGTGAACCTCCGCTTGCTCAGCAGGGATCGCTCCGTTGATCCCCGCTGAGCCAGCAGACAGGGACCGCCCTGTCTTTTCTTTGCTCTCCCCTATGGCAGGGGATCGGATGAACACAGACCATCTGTCCGTGTTAACCCGATACGATGACGGAAGGAAAAATAGGGTTTTCCTCCGTCTGCAGAATCGAAGGAATGCGGAAGCAATTATATACATTATTATTATTATTATACACGATTTATATAGCGCCAACAGTTTACGCAGTGCTGTACAATATATAGGGGAGACAACACAATTACAGTACAGTTCAATACAGAAGGTACAGGAGGGCCCTACTCGTAGACCTTACATTCTAAAGGGAGGTAGCTGCAGAGAATGATTTGATGGGGGTGGCTCGGAGACAATTAGGTGGGTGTGGGATAGGCTTTCCTGAATAAATGAGGTTTTAGGGATCTCCTAAAGGTGGAAAGGGTAGGGGCTGATCGGACATACTGGGGCAGGGAGTTCCAGGGATGGGAGAGGCTCTGGAGAAGTCCTGAAGGCTAGCATGGGAGGAGGTAACAAGGGAGCTAGAGAGCAGAAGGTCCAGGGAGGAGCAGAGGGGAAGATTTGGGTATATATATATATGTATTAGGGCTGTGGAAATTAACTATTAATGAATCGATTAATACTTACATTTTTTGATCGATCAAAATTATTTTGATAGGTACTCACCTCTCCGCCAGCTTCTGGGCCTTCAGGGAGTTCCATCGGAGATCCAGTGATGTCATGGACACCGACGGGGCTTGCGGTGTCCATCTGAAGGGCTCCTTTGCTGTGCCTTCATATCTGCATGCCGGTGGGACCTTACTATGTGCCACACGCAAGGGCTGTTACACTTCCCTCTATCAACCTGGGATTCTACAACCACCCACTGGGAGTTGTGATAGTTCCCTTCACGAGTCATCTACATGCCGATGGACAGATGTTAACCTCTCCTCATCTGGATTCAACAGTGGTATCGGTGTACACATTTTTGTACCAGTATCATACTTAGCTACATGTTTTTATGACTGCTTTTGCTACCGTTTAGTATTACTCGCACCATTTTTACAGTTTATGTAGCTACATCGATTTTAAGTGCAATAACTATTTTGTTACCTACTTGATGACTATAAAAGTTTTAATGCTATTCCCATCGAGCGCTGCCTTTCTGTGTTTTTTGTATCCTGCTATCTATTTTTCCAGTGGTTGGGAGCTGCACGGGGAATCAGCCTGCAAGTAAATCAGCTAAAAGTAGTTGGGTCTGTATGTGCGTTATAATTAATCGAAATTAGTCGATTAATCAATAAAAAATAAAAAAAATTAATCGAACACAAAAATGTTGATCAGTAACAGCCCTAATATATATATATATATAAGATATATATATACACACTCACACACACACATATACCAGCCACCTGGTCAATTGCTTGGAAACTGTCAGGAACCACGAACCGGGCAGAGGCAAAGAAAATGCACCTTTAATGCAATAGCAAAAAATAGCACAGTTCAGGAACATAGTCAAAAAGTGAAGCCAGGGTTTGGATGCCAGAATGGCTAATCAGACGAGCCGGAGTCACGAAGCCAGAAATTAGCATAGTAAGGAGCCAAAGCAGGAACAGGTATCGGAAGAGAAGTCAGCCAGACCAGGTCATAGACAGAGAACACACTGGATATCATTGATTATGCAAGGGCGAGGAGAAAACAAGCTGTCTAAATATCCAAAAGGGGCTAGCTGTAGGCTGAACTAATGAGGCAGGTTAATGATAACCAGGTGAATCTGGAAACATCGGGTGGCTGGAATCAGCTGAGCAGCTCTGTGCACTGAAAGAAAAGCCCAGCCTTTACAGTAAAACAAATTGCTAAGCAGCCAATCACATGGTAGCAACTCAATGTGTTTAGGCATCTAGATGTGGTAAAGACAACTGAAGTTCAAACCAAGCATCACAACGTGGAAGAAACAGGGTCTAAGTGACTTTAAAGGTGGCGTGGTTGTTGGTGCCAGATGGGCTGGTCTGAGTATTTCAAATTTGCAGATCTACTGGATTTTCACGAACAACCATCTCTAGGGTTTACAGGGAATGGTCGCAAAAATAGGAAATATCCAGTGAGTATCCAGAGTGTGGAGAAAAAAAGCCTCGTTGAGGTCAGAGGAAAATGGGTAGACTGGTTTGGGGTGATATCTCCATAAAGAGGACCTGCCATGCCTTATTTCATTAAGGGATGTTTATATGTCTTGTGAAAGGAATAGAAGAGATTTAAAAAAAGTGTAAAAATAAAAAAAAAAAATTTTTTTTTTTTAAAGCACCCCTGTCCACTTCTGCTCACACATTCAGAAGCAAACGTATAACAAGGTCGCTCCCGCATATGTAAACGGTTTTCACACCACATATGTGAGGTATCACCTCTGTAACTCTAAACTGGTAACCTGCAAAATGCCTATGGAGATTTATTTTTATTTTTTTAACATAAGGAATGGGGATTTTTAAGTACTGTAGTTTGGCACCATTCCACCATCGTGTACGATATTAAAGCATGACATTTTAGGTATCAATTTACTGGGCGTAACATCGGCCTTTTAGATTTTATTTTTTTAATTGGGTTATATATTGTTTTTTTTTTTATTAAAATCCATTAAACTGTATTTTGTCCCCAAAAAATAGCGTTTGAAAAATCGCTGTGAAAATACTGTCAGAATTGGCCTGGGTGTTTTAGCCTGAGAGTAGCTCTCCTGAGTGTGTTTTAGGTTGAGTTGTGATACCCATATTTTTCTTGACCTCTGTAAATATCTGTGGTATATTGGTTGATATGATCCGTTACCGTTTCATACATTTAGAGTCGGTGCTATACTCTCATTTTAGATGTCCTGAGTTCATTTGGGGTCTAATCTTTTTATTTTACTGTATGTCATAAATCTTGTGTTTTACCAGGATAAGGAGGATGCTTTGGTAGTCGCAAGTGAAGGTTCTACTTGTTCTTGTTTTTCTTTCTTTGTTACTGAATTACACAGTTTTTTATGCCTTTTTATAAATTGTCAAATTCTTTTTATTAAGAGTTTTCAAAGCAAAGAACTACATTTCTTTCTTATGTATGTCGAAAAGACTGACCGGTTCAGCAGGGGTAGTGCACAGGGCACTAAGCTAGCTGGGTCCCCTTCTATCTTGGTGTAAACAAGGTTCATCAGACTGCTATCTTATTATATTAGAGAAGCCTTTGTCTATGTGACTACAATGACCACAGATGCTAATTTTAGGTGGAATTATTACCCAAATGCAAACACAAAAAGACACATTTGCATAGAAAAAGCAAAACTGAATTTAAAGTGATTTAATTATAAAAACATAGAAGTAGTACATTATGCAATCACAACATCCCAAAAATATTACTTTCTGGCTGATTACTGAAAGTTTTAGGCTTCATTTCCACTGGCGTTTTTACAGACACTTTTCTGAGCGTTTTTTTACAGCTTAAAAACGCCTGTCCATGTGTCATAGACTAACATGGAGAGCTGTTTTTAAGCTGCAAAAAACGCTCAGAAAAGTGGCTGTAAAAACGCCAGTGGAAATGAGCCCTTAAAGTTCAAAAAGAAGACAGAAAACCTATGACCTAACATGAAACATTGGATAGAAGAAGGTCCTGAACTGCCACACTCCTTAAAACGATGTCTTTATTATACAAATAAAATCCCCCCCAAAAAAAAAACCAAAGCGATGCAATCAAAATGAAGTGAACAGCAGGAAAAAGGTGGCTGACATGTTTCACATCATGTGATGCTTACTCTTGCTGATGAGTAAGCATCACATGATGTGAAACATGTCAGCCACCTTTTTCCAGATCTTTGCCAATTTTTTTTTTTTTTCACGCATCTCTATTCCTGGATGTATATGTACCCATATCACATTGATGGAGACCTCTCACAATGTAAGTTGCCAGAAAGTAATAATGTTACAACAGTCACACTGAAGGATCACTTCTGCCTACAATAGACTGAGGACATTCTGTGAAAATGCTAACTTGATTAGAATTCAAAAATTGTTATTTAATAGACATTTTTTCACCCCAAAATGAAATATAAATTTATTGTTCTTGCGCTTCGATATACTCTAAAGCCCATCCCTTTCTTAAGTTTACCCACAAGGCATTTCACCTAACCACTTGCTGACCGCCCTATAGCAGTTTTACTGTTACAGGGCGGCAGCTGTGTGCCAGATCGGGTATATATATGTGATCCAGCTCTTCTGGATAGCAGGTGCAAATGCGTGCCGCCAGAAGCTCACTCCCACTGTGCATTGTGCACAGCAGGAGCTGATTAGTGGGTACTGGAGACTCAATGTTCACCGGCACCTGCCAATCATCCTGCAGAGACACAGAGTGGCGGTCTGCCTATGTAAACTAGGCAGATTCCTGTTCTGACAGGAGGGAAGGCATGGATCACGTGTCTCGGCAAAGCAGGGACTAGGATCCATATCTTCTCCTAGTAAAAGCACCTCCCACACTGCAGTAAAACACAAGCTAGGCACAAGCTAGGTTAACCCTTTGATCACCCCTGATGTTAACCCCCTTCCCAGCCAGTGACATTAGTACAGTAACAGTGCATATTTTTTAGCACTGATCACTGTATTAGTGTCACTGGTTCCCAAAAAGTGTCAAATGTGTCAGTTAGTGTCCGGATGTCCGCCACAAAATTGCAGTGTGCTATAAGTTGCTGATTGCTGCCATTTCTAGTAAAAACAATTATAATAAAAATTAATACAAAAATCCTATAGTTTGTAGATGCTATAACTTCAGCGTAAACCAATCACTATACGCTTATTTGATTTTTTGCTTTACCAAAATACGTAGCAGAATACATATTGGCCTAAACTTATGAAGAAATGTTATTTAAGAAAATAAAAATAAATGATTGCATATGTGTTATAGCAGAATGTAAAATATACAGGGCCAGATTCAGATACACTTAATATTGCGCTGCGTAATCGAAATACTCTACGCTGCCGTATTTTACCAGGCTCTACACCGAATCCTGGTAGATTTTTGCCCGTACGCTACGGCGGCGTAGTCTATTTCTCGCCGCGTAATCGAAATACGCGATTGGGGGGCGTGAAGCATTTAAATTAAGCGCGTCCCCGCGGCGATCGAACTGCGCATGCTCCGTTCAGAAATTTCCCGCCTTGCATTGCACGAAATCACGACGTTACGTCATTCGTTGTTTGAGTAGCGTCGTTTACGAACATTACTATTCCCGGACGACTTACGTAAAAAATAATAAAAGACGTCGGAAAACGTGGAAATTCGACGCGGGAACGACGGCTATACTTAACATGGGCTGTCTAATATTAGACCAGCAAAAAGCTGGTATAACTTTACGCAGAAAAAAAGATGACTAAAGGTGCCGTAAGATTGCGAATGAAGATCGTAATTTCCGGGATCGCCGGCAAAAGCTCATTAGCATATCCCGACGCGGAAAACGACAGGAAGTCCACCCAGTGGCCGCAATTTTATTGTAGCGTAGACCTGAAGGCGTACGAACACGTAATCCAGTCTAATTGAAGCCCGCAGCCATCTATTCATGGCTTGAGGTTTCCGACTAGCTAGAAAACGCGCGTAATTCGAAATTACTCCAGTCTAACACCAGTTAGACAGGCGTAAGGGCTCTGTGAATCTGGCCCACAGTTTTTATTTCCAATTGTTTGTCTTTTTTTGTTCAAAAAATAAAAAATGCAAGAGTGATCAAATACCATCAAAAGAATGCTCTATTTGTGGGGAAAAAAGGACATTTTATTTGGGTACAGCGTCACAGGATGGCGCAATTGTCAGTTAAAGTAACGCAGTGCCACATAGCTGAAGTGGCTAAAGAGTTGCCAAAATTTCCAGACTGCTGAAATTTAGGGGAAATAAAAACTCCCCTAACCTTGGCAGTGTTTGCACCCATCTCACATCAATATGATTTCTTCTACCTTCAGAAGAAAGTTTGACGGATGAAATCATTCTGTCAAAATGCTTATTTGGTTAGAGCTCAAGAATTTTTTATTTTTTTTCCAAAACTTAATTTCTCATTTTAGAAAATGTTGGACTTGTAAAGTTTCTGATGTGTCTGCTTTACGTGTTAAAAAAGTTTGTTTTTACTAGTTAATTATTTTTGTTTGAACATCCTTCTTTCCAGGAATACGTAGCAGCTGCAGACTCCAACATCAAAATAAATCACTTATTCTTTTTGTAACAGAAAATAAATATACCTGGAAAAGGGAATATTTGAAAAAAAAATTTAGCAAAAAGGAACATGCTGAAGGCTCCTAAAATACACTAATTTGACAGGGACAGAGAGTATTAAATCAATATACGCATATTGGGATTTTTTCTTTTAGTAAACAATGTGTAGCAGAGTAATTATTAGCCTAAATTTATGAAGAAATTATATTTTTTTTATTATTATTATTATTGGATATGTTTTATAGCAGAACGTAAAAAATATATATATTTCTTGTTCAAAATCATCTGTCTTTTTTTGTTCATAGCGTAAAAAAAAACACAAAAGTGATTTAATACCACCAAAAAAAACTATTTTCGTGGGGGAAAAAAAAGACATACATTTTATTTGGGTACAGTGTTGCACGATTGTCGATTAAAGTAATGCAGTACCGTGTCGCCAAAAAATGGCCTAGTCATGAAAGGGGGCTAAATCTTTCAGGGCTGAAGTGGCTAAAGAACAAAATGTTGACAAAATTAAAAAAATTGCTGAAATTTAGGGGAAATAAAAACTCCCTTAGCTGTGTATGCACCCATCTCACATCAATATGATTTATTCTGCCTTCAGTAGAAAGGTAGACTGATGACATCATTTGGTCAAAATGCTCATTTGGTTAGAGCTCATTTTTTATTATTATTATTATTATATAATGATCTGAATGCCTACCCACCCCATCCAATACATTTCATAAATATGTATCAAACTGAAAATGGACCTTTAGTAATTTTTTCAACTTTCCATCTATTAAATCTTCTGCCCTTCTTGTTTTAACTTTGGATAGTAAAACATTTTTTTTTCTTCCAGTAAAGAACTTATACAGCCCACTTCCTGTTTCTTGTCTGGTCATTAGCCTAGGCTTATGAAATCATGCACGGCTCTCTCTCTCTCTCTCTCACTGTCGTGAGAGTTAGCCAGGAAGGAAGGGGGGTGAGTCATAAGAGGGCCAATGAAAGCTGCAGGGCTGCAGAGCTGGAGATGTGCCTCTGTGTAAATCCAGGAAGTGAACAGGCAGCAGCTTCAGCTGCCCACAGGTAAAATGGATGCAGCCAGACTTAGTGGAGGGAGATTTCTGCAGCATATTTGGCAAGTACAGAATAACAGTATATTTAAAATAATATGCAAAGTGGTTGGAGGGAAGCTTCATTATGGCAAATATGTTTTAATTACAAATTATGTGAGCAGACTGCAGTTCCTCTTTAACCACTTGCCAACCGCCTGACTATATAGGTTGGCAGAATGGCACAGCTGTGCAAAGCAACATACTGTACCTGTACGTTGCTTTGAATTTACCACTGTGTGGGCGCGCGCGAGCCCGACGCGACCTCTGTGACTGTGCCTGCAGGACCCGTGGACTCGATGTCTGCCGGTGTCCCACGATCGTGTCACGGGTCTGCAGAACAGGCAAATGCATTTTCCTGTTCTGCCTAGTAACATGACAGGGATTTACCGCTCCCTGTCATCAGGAGCAGTGATAACTGTTGTGTCACTTGTAGACCAGCCCCCACACAGTTAGAATCACTCCCTAGGACACACTAAACCCCATCGCCCAATAGTGTTTAACCCCTTTCCTGCCGGTGTCATTTACACAGTAATCGGTGCATTTTTATAGCACCGATTGCCGTAGAACATACAATGGTCCCAAAATAGTGTCAAAAGTGTCTGATGTGTCCACCATAATGTCGCAGTCCCAATAAAAATCGCAGATCGCACCCATTACCAATACGAAAAAAAAAATGCCATATAACTATCCCCTATTTTGTAGACACTATAACTTTTGTGCAAAGCAATCAATAAACTCTTTTTCCCGAAAATATGTAGAAGAATACGTAATCGGCCTAAACTGAGGAAAATAAATGTTTTATATATTTTTGGGGGATATTTATTATAGCAAAAAGTAAAAAATTATTTTATTTTTTTCAAAATTTACTCTTTTGTTTATTTTTTTTAAAAAACTGCTGAGATGATCAAATACCACCAAAAGAAAGCTCTATCTGTGAGAAAAAATAAGACGTCAATTTTGTTTGGGTGCAATGTCGAACGACCACGCAATTGTCAGTTACAGCGACGCAGTGCCTAATCGCAAAAAAAAGGCCCGGTCATTAGGCAGCCAAATCTTCCCGGGGCTGAGATGGTTAATAGTTAAGGTCCACTGAAATTCCTGCAATCTGATTATTTTTATACGGGTTTATATAACGCCAACAGTTTGCGCATCGCTTTACAACATGAAGACAGACAATACAGTTGCAATGCAATTCAATTATTTTTTTAGTTCTTTTTTTTTTTTTATCTTTCTCTAAAAACATTTTTTTCAAATTTTTTTCAAATTTTTTATGCGTTTGCTGTGTTAAAAAAAAGTTTTGTTTTTACTAGTTAATTATTTTAGTTGTTTCAATTTTCTTTCCAGGAATATGTAGCAGCTGCAGACTCCAACATCAAAATTCTTATTCTTTTTGTAACAAAGTAAATACGTGAAAAGGGAATATTTAAAAAAAATGAATAGTGTGAGTAAAAAAAAAAAAAAAAAAAAAGAACGTGCTGAAAGCTCTTGAGCTTCACTAATTTGACAGGGACAGAAAACCGGTAACAAACCAAGGTGGTCTCATATACTATTAATGCAAATTACTACCTCTATTTAAAGAGGAAAAAAAGTGTATACATAAATTATGTGATTTTCTAATCAATTCACAAATTGTAGGCTGGAAAAAATAAATCCCCCCTTTTTTTTACCAAACATCCATTTAATTGCAGTTTGGCACCAACAAATATACATCAAAATTATTGTATTTCCCCTGACAGGAAGCTCCATGCTTCCACACACTGTTATGGCTCTCTGTAGAGAAACCCAAAACTGCTGACAGCCTTGAACACCGCTACAACAATATTACGGTGCTTAGCAGAGAAGCGCCCTTGCGGCAGGGAAAAAAAAGTTGTAATTTTGCCTGTCAATTCACATTACACTGGATATTATTTCACTGCATACACTTGCAAATAAAAAAAATAAAAAAGAACCTTACACAAATCTTATACAAGGCTAGAGAGTTCTTTTACAGTCTCAGGGATCACCCTTCCTTACCGGTGACAGTGATTCCAGGACAAATTCTAATGTAGAGATCATTTCAGAGTCCTAACGGGTAACATCATCTTTATAAACAATTCTACTAAGCTGATATTCTAAGCCATGTGTCACGCACAATAGTTTTTTTCTAAATTATTTATTCAAGTTCAATTTTAGGCAAGCAGGTACATACACATTTGAAATACACCCAAGGAAAAATGTATAAATTACTAATGGATGTCTGTTGAATTACTAATAAATTATTAATAAATAATAATAATAATAATAAATAAAAATACTAATAAATAATAATAATAAAATACTAATAAATGACTATTAAATTCTGTTGAGGCATCTGGATGTTGGTCCCTGCCAGACACTACAGCCAGATTCCTGACCATAACCACTTGCTGCCCGTAGTACATACAAGAACGTCTTGGGCAGGGGCGGACTGATAACTCATGGGGCCCCCGGGCAATAGATTGTGGGGCCACACAGTATACACACACACACATACAGTATACATACACAGTATACACACACACACACACTGTAAGGGTACTGGATCTATAATCTTTTTTTTTTTTTTAAACAGATGTTTACATACTGTCCCTGGTTTTACTGGGGTTGGCAACCCTGATAGACCCCCTAGTGGCATGGGGCCCTTGGGCAGTGCCCGAGTGCCCAAATGGTCAGTCTGCCCCTGGTCCTGGGGTTTCAGTGGTTATACTGGGAAGATGCCTGCACCTACAGGCATCATCCTGGTATTGCTCTTTCAGCTGGCGATCCTCTTTCATGCAGTAGTGATCTGAGTGGCTTCACTTCTGTGGGTGGTGGAAGGGGGTCCCACCCCCCTCCTGCTGCCACCGCCACTACCTTTGCTGGGCTCCCCGGTCCAATCGCGGTGCCCAGGAGAGATGTGGCCGGTGGCAATGGCTGCCCTGTACAGAGAGAGAGGAACTGACGTCATTCCTGTCTCTCGGTAACCCCAGAAACCGTGATCCGACAAGTAGTTTGTCAAGTCCAGTTCAGACCCATTGTTTACATCACCAGTGGCCAGGAAAGCAGCCAATCAGCCCAATTTGTGTCTGATCGGCTTCATTGGAGGCCATGAGGAGAGATGTGGGGTCTAATAGTCCCCACACGCAGGGCTGGGACTAGGGGGGTTTGTTGCAGGGATGTGGGAGCCCTGACCCCAACTCCAAGCGAAGGAAAGGGGTGCAGTTTGGCCTCTTTGCCCTGGGTGCTGGATGGCCTTGTCCCAGGATTGCCCACATGTCCCCATAAAGAGGAAGTCATGGTCACACTGTCACAAGGGTTGTTGTTCATCCCTTGTGATAGCAATGAAGTTAGTAAAAAAAAAAAAACGTATAAAATGCATAAATAGGTAAATATTTAAAGAGCACCCATCCCACCATGCTTACACGCAAACGCATATGTTACACCCGCACGCATATGTAAATGGTGATCACACCACAAATTCGAGGTATTGTTGTGAATGTCAGAGCGAAAACAATAATACTAGCACCAAACCTCCTGTGCTACTCTAACTGGTAAACTGTTTTAGGCGTTTAAAGCATCACCTATGGAGAATTTTAAGCACCATAGTTTGCCGCCACTCCATGGGCAGGCACAATTTTAAAGTGTGACATGTTAGGTATCTATTTACTCAGTGCAACGTTATCTTTCACCATACAAAGATAATTGGGTTCACTTTAGTGTTTTGTTTTTTAATTTGTGGGAAAAAAAATCCCCAAAAATTGCATTCGAAAAACCGCTGCGCAAATAATGTGTGACATAAAAAATTGCAACACCCACCATTTTATTCTATAGGGTCTCTGCTAAAAAAACAAAAAATAATAATGTTTGGGGTCCTAAGTAATATTCGATCAAAAAAAAAAGTTGATCTTTACATGTAGGAGTGAAGTGTCAGAAATGGCCAGGATGGGAAGTGGTTAGCATTCATGAGATGGTTACAAAGGGTAATATTTAAATTTGGGAATATCTGTTCTTTTATTATAATATTTTTTAAAGCTGAATTTATCCCATAACTGATAAAAAATAAAGTTCTTTAGCAAGCAACATACATTCCACATTAATAATTATGTTATCAAAAGTAATGTGTGCTGTAAATCTGCTCAGGTTTTTTTTTTTTTTTTCATCTAAGAATATCTGTAGAGCACTATTCTACCCCCGCTTTAACATTTTGTTAAAATGGTAGTAAAACACCATTATTATTTTTTTAACATGCAAGGTGAAGGTATAATTATGTCAAACTCACCTAAAAATGAAGCCCTTCGGAGACACGCTGTCACCACTGACAGGGTTTCCTGGTTTGTGTCCTCTATCTGTCTAATGGGCCACAGGGTTCTTTTTTTTTTTAGATTGGGTTTACAACCACTTTGAGATCATGAGTTTTTCAATTATGTGACCGCCGTGACGGCCAATTACGGCGGTCACATGTCACAAGCCCCACCCCGCCTCCTGTAATGCTAAACCCCTTAAAGGGGTTAATAACCCATTCTCAGCCACAATCTCTACATTCAGGTTCCTCAATACTAGGTGCTCCTAGTTCCTTAGGCCACCCTGTCACTGACAACTGTTGGTCTACAACTAGGGTGACCATGTGTCCCAGATTGCCCGGGACAGTCCCACATTTTGCAGGTCTGTCCCGGGTCCCGGGCACCTTCATTCCAGGACAATACAGTGTCCCGGAATGAAGCTGACACAGCCACCCTCCCCTCTATCTGTTGCCCCCAAAAGAGGCCGCCACATCGCCACTTGTCCTGGCCAGGAATGGCCACATTCCCGGCCAGCACTTTTCCTGGCTGGGAATGTCTGGAGAGGCACAATCCCCGCCCCCTGCTTGTGATTGGAGAAATCATAAATCCCACCTCTTGTGTTTAATCACAATAGGGCAGTGGTAAAGCCAGCATTGGAACAAGGTAAAATGGGTCTTGGCAAGCCCGGACAACTTCTGTCAGTGAGTAAAGTGGCGTTGTGTGGGCCTTTTTTGGGGGCATGATCAGTTCTTCTTGGTAGAGCGTGCATCCACTGCCCCAGCTGAGCTGTGATTCATTACAGCACAAGCTGATTTTTGGGAAGCGGGTCCATAAATGGCTGTTTGGGAATGTGGTCACCCCATCTACAACAGTGATGGTGAACCTTGGCATCCTAGATGTTTTGGAACTACATTTCCCATGATGCTCATGCACTCTGCAGTGTAGTTGAGCATCATCTGGGGTGCCAAGGTTCGCCATCACTGGTCTACAATAATGACTGTGAACCAATCAGTGTGGTTCTCAATCAGGTAATTACCATTACCAATCAGGATATTAGTTTACAATAATAAATATATTTATTACATTACCTTCAGAAATTGCATGAAGATATTGCCAAATATTATGTAACGCATATAGTTTTACCCATTAAACAATGCATTTTAGTAAACGATACTCTTTTATTTTACAATATCTTAGAATCCCCTTGAGCATTCAAGGTTTCATGAAGACCAAACACATTTATATGTAATTTATTGCCAGCTAATATAGTTAAAAGAATAGAATGTTACTATCTCCTATAAGCAGGAGCTCCAATAATTAACATGATTAGAAAACATAAGGAAACTGAATATTCCTTTCAAAAGGTGATCATTTCATATTCTGTATCTGTGACCTGCTGCTAATTCTACCTTAGCTATGGAATAGCTATCGAAATGGCTTCTATTTGTGAGTTAGACCTTGCAATAGAATTGAAGATTTTGGTTTTTAATGTACCATTATATGAACTTTTACAGGGAAAAAAGTTTAGGCAAGGATAGCCTGACATTGCACACTCATAAAAACAGAACTTTCAGGTTGTCATTTTATGAAGTTCTACCGTCTGAAAACACTGAGAAGAATCGGAAATATGCAATAAAATAATTTTAATTTCTAAAATGCTCTTACATCAATAAATACTTGGACTGTAATATATTCAAGTATTAGTATTGTTTTCTTTTTAAGCCTCTCTTTCTAATCCTTCAGGCTATATGATTTTCCATTTTTTATAACGTTTATATTTTACGTTAACTGCCAGAAAATGTACCACTCTTCATGACCACTCTTTCTTTTACACTATGAACAAAAAAAGGCAGACAAAAAAAAATGTTTTATATTCTGCTATTAAACATATCCAATAAAACAAAAACGTAAAAAATGTAATTTGTAAATTTTGGCCAATATGTATAATGCTACATATTTTTGGTAGAAAAAATCCCAATAATCATATATGGATTGGATTACAAGAACGCAAGGCCCCTTTCACACTGGGGCGGGAGGTGCGGTGCCGATATTTGTAGCGGGGCTTTAATGCAAATTTTGTGGCGCTATTCGACCGCTAGTGGGGCATTTTTACCCCTCGCTAGCGGCCGAAGAAGGGTTAAAAACCACCACAAAGTGCCTCTTCAGAGGCGCTTTGCCGGCGGTATAGCCGTGGTGTCCCACTGTTTTTAATGGGCAGAAGTGGTGGAGGAGCGGTATACACACCGCTTCTTCACCGCTCCAAAGATGCGGCTAGCAGGACTCAATAGCGCCTGTAAAATGGCCCAGTGTTAAAGGGGTCTTATAGCATTTTATAAACAATGGGATATATTTATTTCATTTTTATTTTGTACTAGTAATGTCGGCGATCACCGACTTATAGCCTGACTGCGACATTGCAGCAGACAATTGGACACTGACACTTTGCGGGAACCAGTAACACTAATACAGTAATCACTGCTAAAAATATACTAATGACACTGGCTGTAAAGGGGTTAAACATTTAGGGCAATCAAAGGGCTGTGTGCCTAGCCAGTGTTTTTGTGTACACAGTGCGCTGTTTTCACCAGGTGAGTAGATCAATTCTAGTCTCTGCTGTGGAGACACCAACTACATTCCCCCACCCCCGTAATTTAGAACTGAGATATGCCTTGTTTACATAGGGATATCTTCGTTTTCTGTGTTTTGCCAACGATCGCCAGGTGCCGGAGGACATCAAGTGACCGGCACCCGCAGATCGGCTTTAGCTGTGAAGATTGCTGTTAAGGGGTATTAATTAAACTGAATATAATGGTTAGCTTTTTTTTTATCTTATATTGTTAAATTCAAGTTGGACGAGAAAAAGGAAAGAAGGGAGAATGAAAGGTAGAGAAAGGTAATTATTAAACTTAATTTGATGTGATAAAGTGTTATAGGTGATAATTAAGGTACAAGTGTAAAGAATAATCCTTATGTGTGTTTTTTTTATAATGTTTTTTTTTTGTTTTGTTTTGTGTTGTTTGATGGGACGGGCTCTGTGGAAATGTTTTTTTCTGTTGTTTGTTAGTTGTGATTGAAAAAATAAAAAGAAGAGTCATGGCAGAATCAGCCTGCTGGCAGGATGCGCTCCCCCTAGAGGGGAAATGCAGACTCAAGTGTATATACGCGATTCTGTGCACAGCTGCCACCCTGCAGCATTATAACTGCTATTGGGCGTTTGGTAAGTGGTTAAAGAAACCCTGTGACCAGCTTTAAAATTTGCTGATAAAAGCACGGAAATATAAAATATTTTAAAAGACACTTGTATGAATGAGGTTTTTGTTTGAGACTATGCAAGGTTTGCATCAAAAACTCTATAGGTTCACAATTTGTAGACCAGGCAATCTAAATGGCCAGATTTGGTCTGTTCACCAATAAGAACCTCTGGCTGCTGCTGCAGCAGGAGATGATTTTTTTTAGTGGCAACAGTATTACCGCCAATGACTTCCCGCAGTGACGCCTGTGTCCTAGAAACCAAGCATGCTATGTAGGCTGGCCCGGCGTACAGCCTGGTATAGTGGTAATGATTCTGTGAAAATAAAAATCCCATGCCAGACTTTTATCCTAGATAGTGGTCTGCTATAAATGTTAAGGGGCAATCCCACACAAAAAAAAATTGACAAAATAAAACCGGCATAGGGTACCTAAAAATCAGGATCTGGAAAAAGGGTCTTGTATAATGTTGGATAAAGTAGCCATGAATTTTCATTAAATATCCAGCAATTCAATTTATTTTTCTTTGTATATGTTATTTTTGCTGTAGTACATTGTACAGGTGCACCACTTTACAGGCATGTGAAAGGCATTCCTCAGACATGAAATTTAACCACTTGCCGACCAGTTGTCACCACAATCCCACAAACCGTTGTAGCTGTATGTCGGTCCCTTTAAGTGCTGCATCACGGGGGTGACGATGCTCGTGACCGGTGGCCGCAAGCATCAGAGGAAGAACAGGGATGTGTGTGTGTGTAACACACACACATCCCTGTTCTGTGGGGAAATACAGCTTGTGAGTTGCTAAAAGTTAGGAACAACGATCTGTCATTTCCTCCAAGCTATAAATCTATCCCCTATTTTGTATACGCTATATCTTTTGCGCAAACCAATCAATATACGCATATTTCGCAATTTTTATTACCAAAAATATGTAGAAAAATACATATCGGCCTAAAATTTTGCTTTTTTAAAAAACAATTGGGGATTTTTATTATAGCAAAAAGTACAAAATATTGTGTTTTTTTTCAAAATTGGCACTCTTTTTTTGTTAATAGCGCAAATAATTAAAATCACAGATGATCAAATACCACCAAAAGAAAGCTCTATTTGTGGGGAAAAAGGGACGTTAAGTTTGTTTGGGTGCAGCATCGTACGACCGCGCAATTGTCAGTTAAATCGATGCAATGCCTTATCACAAAAAATGGCACGATCATTGGGCAGCCAATTCTTCCGAGGCTGAAGTGGTTAAAGGAAATCTGTATTTTTAATGTTGCCCTGTAAGCCTTAGTTAGTATTTTTTATTTTATTTTTTGCATTGGTACATATCCCCAATGACAATGACATTATTTGGACAATAAGGCCTCGTACACACAGGCAAGATCTTGTCACATCTTGTCAGGAAAAAAAAAAAGGGATTTTTAATAACAGCTTACCTGTAAAATCCTTTTCTTGGAGTACATCACGGGACACAGAGCGCATAGTCATTACATATGGGTTATATGGGTACCTTCAGGTGTGGACACTGGTGTAATCAACTTCACAGGAAGTTCCTCCCTATATAACCCCCTCCCACTGAGAGTGCTTTAGTTTTGTAGCAAGCAATTTCTCTGAGGTTACACAATGTTCCCAAAAAGAGGGGTGGGAGCTCTGTGTCCCGTGATGTACTCCAAGAAAAGGATTTTACAGGTAAGCTGTTATTAAAAATCCCTTTTTCTTGATCGTACATCACGGGACACAGAGCGCATAGTCATTACATATGGGATGTCCCAAAGCAATGCTCCATGAAGGGAGGGAGACCGTAAGGCCAAAAATAGCCAAACAGAAACTATATCAGGAGGTAAAATAGCTCCACCAACAGAAAAAAAGGGGGCGTGAACCGGGCCAGAGGATTCTATACTGCTGCCCGTAGGACCGCCTGCCCAAATGCTGCGTCCGCAGCCTTTGTGACGTCCAACTTATAAAATTTAGTAAACGTATGTACGGAAGACCAGGTTGCCGCTCTGCAAACCTGTGCCATAGAGATCTGATGGTGTGCCGCCCAAGAGGCACTCATGGCCCTCGTAGAATGGGCCTTAACTGATAAGGGCGGTGGAACGCGCTTCAGACCATAGGCCTGAAAAATCAGCTGCTTAATCCACCTAGCCAAGGAAGACTTGGCAGCCGGCTGACCCTTCTTGGGGCCATCCGGAAGAATGAAAAGCACATCTGTTTTCCGAATCTTTTCTGTAGCCTTGAGATAAACTCTCATGGCTCGGACTACATCCAAAGTATGAAGCAATCTTTCCTCTCTGGACTGGGGAGTAGGAAAGAAGGATGGTAGGACTAGGTCCTGATTCAAGTGAAAACTGGATATGACCTTAGGAAGGAAAGAAGGCTGAGGCCGCAGAACCACTCTGTCCTTATGCAGAATAAGGTACCCTTCCCTGCAAGACAAGGCTGCCAGCTCGGAGACCCTTCTGGCCGAAGCCATAGCCACCAAGAAAACCAACTTTCGGGTTAGCAGCACAAGAGGGATTTCTGCCAGAGGTTCAAACGGCTGCTTTTGTAAAGCTGACAAGACCAGATTTAAATTCCAGGGGCAGAGGGGAGCTCTAATAGGGGGATTTACATGCAAGACCCCCTGCAAAAAGGTTTTCACAAGCGAATGTGTGGCCAAAGGCCTTTGAAACCATATCGATAAGGCAGACACCTGCCCCTTTAGAGTACTAAGAGCCAACCCCTTGTCAACGCCAACCTGGAGGAATCGCAAGATCCTGTCAATAAAAAACTTGCGAGGATGCCCTCCTTGAGACTCGCACCACTCCACATAGGTTCTCCAGACTCTGTAATAGATATTTCTAGAGACTGGCTTTCTAGCTTGAATTAACGTAGATATGACTTGGGCAGAGAGGCCTCTGCCCTTAAGAATTAGAGATTCAGCCGCCAAGCCATCAAATTTAGCTGCTGTGAAGCATGGTGGTAGATCGGGCCCTGAGACAGCAGATCTGGGCGCAGGGGGAGTGGCCACGGTGCCCTTACTGACATCCTCACGATGAGTGCGTACCAAGCCCTTCTGGGCCAGGCTGGGGCCACCAGGATCACCGGCCTGCGCTCCACCCTGATCCTTCGTAGAAGGCGGGGAATCATCTGTAGTGGAGGGAACGCATACAGGAGAGAAAACTGGTGCCAGGGGCAAACCAACGCATCGGTCCCGTAGGCCGAGGGGTCCCTGGCTCGGGATACGAATTTGTCCAATTTCTTGTTGAATCTTGTTGCCATGATGTCCACATCGGGAACTCCGAATCTTTGGCAAATCTCTTGGAATACCTGGGGGTGAAGAGACCACTCTCCCGGGAGTAACTGTTGACGACTCAAAAAATCTGCTTGAGAATTGTCTATCCCTGGGATGAACACTGCTGAGATGCAGGGTACATGGGCTTCGGCCCATGCAAAAATTAGGCTTACTTCCCTTTGAGCCGCCGGGCTCTTTGTGCCCCCCTGGTGGTTTATGTATGCCACCGCCGTGGCATTGTCGGACTGTATCCTTACTGGCAGACCCTGCAGGGGGAGAGTCCAGGCGACCAGGGCCAACCGAACAGCTCTGATCTCTAGGACATTGATGGGAAGCAGACTTTCTGCCTCTGACCACTGTCCCTGCTGGGTCCGTTTTCCTAAGATTGTCCCCCAACCTGTTAGGCTGGCATCTGTGGTTACTATTTTCCACGAGATGGGGCAAAAGGTTTTCCCTTTTGATAATTTTTGAGGGATCAGCCACCAGTACAGGCTGTGCCTGACTTCTGGAGAAAGAACTAATGGACGGTCTAATGCCTGTATGGACTTGTTCCAAGCAGAGAGAATAGCTGCTTGCAGAATTCTGGTATGGATCTGGGCATAGGGCGCTGCTTCGAAGGGGGCCACCATCTTCCCCAGCAGTCGCATGCATAGGCGAATAGTCGGCTTCTTTTTGCCTAAGACTATTTGAATCGTTTGAATCAACGACCTGATCTTCTCTTGAGGTAAAAATACCCTCTGGCATTCTGTATCTAACCGAAAGCCTAGATATTCCAACTGTCTTGTGGGTTGTAACCTTGATTTTTCTTGGTTCACAATCCACCCGAACTCTTCTAGATGCCGCACTGTGCGGACTACTGCATGATTGAGGTTGGAAGCTGAACTGTCGATAACCAGGAGATCGTCCAGGTATGCTAGGACCAAGATGCCTTCTGTCCTTAGGACGGCTAGTACCGGGGCTAACACCTTTGTGAATACCCGTGGAGCTGTTGCCACCCCGAAAGGGAGGGCTATGAACTGGTAATGACTTTGGTTTATCGTAAAACGAAGAAACTTGTGATGTGCTGGGTAAATCGGCACATGCAGATATGCATCCTTTATGTCTATAGATGCTAGCAAGTCGCCCTGATGTAGGCTGGCTGTCACTGAACGTATGGAGTCCATACGAAAGGTCTGAATCCTTAGAAAGCGATTTAGGCGTTTGAGGTCTAATATAGGCCTGACGCCTGACGTCGTTTAAACGTGGGCCCACGCGGTCTTTTCTTGACCGGTAAGGAAGTACTTTTTCCACTTGATATGGTGTGGATATATTTATATAGGTCTTCCCCGAATAGTCTTCCCCCATGAAAGGGAAACCCTGCTAAAAGCTTTTTGCAGGGTGCCTCTGCTGACCAGTTCTTTAGCCACAAAAGACGACGCATGTGAACCATCAGTAGAGATGCACGGGATGCCTGTTGGATGGAGTCCTTAATAGCATCTACTGCAAAGCAGAGAGCCCTAGGGAATTCTGCTAATTCATGAGTATGCTGAGCCGGCATGTCCTTTAATATATGTTTTGCCTGATCCTTCAGGGCCTGACAAACACCAATGGCTGCTACTGCTGGCTGAACCATGGCACCTACTGAGGTGAAAGCTGCTTTCAGTAGGGTCTCGAATTTCTTGTCGACCGGATCCTTGAACATATGGACATTTTCAACCGGACAAGTCAGGGATTTATTGACGCAGGAAATGGCTGCGTCCACTGTAGGGAGAGCCCATTTCTTTACATATTCCTCTTCCATAGGGTAGAGAATAGAGAATCTTTTAGGAGGGACAAAGATTCTATCAGGTCGAGCCCAATCCTGGTAAATCACGTTCCGCAGAAGGGGGTGCATTGGAAAAGATGCACCAGTTAATGGAGCCTTTAAAGACCCCAATGAGGATACCTCCGGGGCTACTAGTTCTGGCACTGGAAGTTTAAAGGCAGTGCGAACCATATCTGTCAAAGACTGGATCCACAGGCCCTCCGCTTGAGAGGCTGAAAAATATTCATCTATAGTGGAATTTTCCCTGTCTGAACCGTCGGGACTTGGGTCTGCCTGATCCCCTTGTGGGTCCCGTTCCTCTGAAGAGGAGACCTCCGCATCTGAAAACCCCACACTGGGTGAGGGGGATCTAGCCCGCTTGCTACTTGGGCAAGGACGGGAAAGCAACGCAGTTAACCTTTTCTCTAGCCCACACATGGTGGCTGCTAGCATTTCTTCCGTCACGTAAACGGGAATGGGTGGATCGGGGGCCGCCTCTGCCCCCAGCACCCCCAATGGCTCTTGTACTATGCCACTCGGTGTCCTGACTGGCGAGGGTGGGGCCGTGGAAGCCTGGCCCAAATCCTCTGACCCCGATGGAGACCCCTTTTGCTTTTTGGCACCTTTAGCAGCCTTGGCTGGTCCAGATCCCTTTGGAGCCATTGTACAACCTTGGGTCACCCCTATAGCCAACACCTGACTGTTGCAGCTAGGAGTAACCAATATGAGGGCAGGTATGAGAAAAATGAAAAAGAACTAATTTCCCTCTTTTTCTTTTATATTTCTCTTTTTTTTTTTTTTTTTTCAAAAAATTTTTTTTTTTTTTTTTTACCCGCCTGGGAGGTGGCAATACCGAGGAAACCTGTGAGTATTGACACACCAATGCCCGTTAGCCGGAGTCCAAGGTAGACTCAGATACTGCTGGATCTAAGGCTGAGTCCCTTTAAGCAAAAAAACTTTTTTTTTTTTTTTTTTTTTCTGGTCAATAGTGGACCTAAGTCCTAGACCTGAAGATCCACAAAACCGCCACTAGGTGTCCCTGTGTGGCCAAAAGACCCAGCTGCACGCTCTGTATCCTTTCTTCCTCTGCCTCCAGGAGGGAAAGACCAGCCAGAGAAAAGTTTTTTCCTTTATACAGACCCTGACGCTGCTGGCCCGCCCCCCCCCCGACGCACGCCGACGCTATAAAAGGCGGCGTGCACGCGCGCGCACACACGCGCGCACAATCGCGCGCACAATCGCGCGCACAATCGCGCGCACCACGCTGAAACCACATGGAGGAAGCAGAGCAGAGGAACAACATGGACCAGCGTTATGCAGCACCAACAGACACCAGGTAAGCACTAATCTTATTGTAGTGCACACACAGCGAGGAAGCTGTCCCCATGGGCTTCCTAAGAAACAGGAGTTTTTTACCAGCAATTTCCTCTTTAAAACATGTGGGGTTGCAGTATCAGTGTTAACAGGCAGACCTGGGGTGAGTAGCAAATATATAACTTACACAAGTATACATATATTTACATATTATCTGGGTAAACATTAGAATCCCATCCTGCCTCAACAGACATAGTGGAGATAGTGGCTGATGCACCAGCATACTGTTACCCAAACCCAGAACCCCCAGGGGGATACCTACTGTCGAACCAAGTCCCGCAGGTTCCCTCTTACCTGCTCCACGCCGCAGGGTATTGCAAAATGCAAGAGGCCCAGCCTTCCCCCATCTCCGTGGGTATTGTCTTGGACCTTCAGGGACCGGGGTCCTGTGTTAAGGAACCCACACCCCTGGACCTATATAGCATCCTGGCATCAGTAGCGTTTAGTTCTTGGAAGAGACTAAGGCACTGGAGCCCAGAATCCAGCCCTCCAAGGAGAGGCATTATAGGCAAAACCCCACTCCAGCAGGGCCCGGGTACCGTACATCTTGGCTCTGAAGCACTTCGGACGGACCCGGCTAGCTATCCTGGGTCCCGAGACCTCCGAGGGACAGCTAGACGTGACCAACACCTAAGACACTGGCGAAAAAACTAAAGCACTCTCAGTGGGAGGGGGTTATATAGGGAGGAACTTCCTGTGAAGTTGATTACACCAGTGTCCACACCTGAAGGTACCCATATAACCCATATGTAATGACTATGCGCTCTGTGTCCCGTGATGTACGATCAAGAAACATTGTTTTTTCCGATGAGATTCTTGGCAAGAATCTCTTGCCGCCCGAGTGTACACACAGACCTTTCAAAAGAACCGCGGTTCTCTTGAAAGACAAGAACGCGGTACGACGAGCATGCACTTGTCACATTTGATGCCGTCGCCGCCATCTTGCTTCACCCTACCTATGCCGCGGAAGCTACCGCGCATGCGTCAAAGTCATTTCGAGCATGCGCAGGTTTTCACGGCGACAGGTAAGTATACACACTATTGGGTTTCTCGTCAGGAAACAGTCCGACAAGCATCTCAACGAGAAAATAGAGAGCAGGATTTTTTATTTTTCTCGTCGAGATTCTGGGCAGATTACCAGACGAGAAACCTGAAAGCCTCGTACACACGCTCGGTTTACTCGGCAGCAGTTTTCTTGCTGGTTCTTGCCAAGTAAACCGAGCGTGTGTACGAGGCTTAAGCCTAATATTTTACAACCTATGACAGGGAGTATGTTACTGGTTGGATCACTTGGTGAAAAAAAAAAGGCAAAGTAAAAGAGAACAAGACTACAAAAAGATAGTGAATGCAGCCAACACATTTAGGAATTACGTACTATGTTTTTTACTTTTGTTTTTTTTTTCTTTCTCTACTTTAGCTCAGTTGCAACATGTCCTATCTACTTGCATCAGCCCCTTTTCTGGTGTCCATACACAGGCGAATGTGCTGCCCTACAGGGTTCAATGAACCTTGCAAGCAGCTGAAGAAAACGTAGGGCTTGGACAGCGAGCCAGATGGGCTGTAAACGCTGGTGTACACAAGTCCTAATTGAACTGGAAACATTAAAAGCCCAATTGCTGTAGCCTATTTTTCTAATATTTTTTTTTATTTTTTTTGGCTTAAGTGTTTAAAATAAACTGATTACCACACTATGCTTAGAGGAGATGTCGCCAATTTATGTTTTGCATGCCACAAAAAAAAAAAAAAAAAAAAAGTTTATAAAAAATTATACGCAAATAACATGTGCTACATAAAAAAAAAAAAAAAAAACAGTTGTTTCTGTAAAAAGGTGGGAAATGCGTTGGAAAACTGTTTGCTGACCAGACCAGATTTAACAAGGATCACAAATGAAGGCAGAGAGAGTTTCCCACTGTGACACATTAATAATAAGTTCTGTATCCCATCCATCCCTGGCCATGAATATGTAATGTTATAAAATGAGTCCTTTTTACACAACACAACCTCAGACATATATAAATAAAGACTATCCATCACAAGAACGTGAAAAATTAATGAGGGTGGAGGCATTGCAAATTTTCACTTCTTGAAAGATAAGGTCAGAACAGTTTTTCTTTTTTATCAAGTAAAAATAGCTTTTTTTTTTTCTTTTGTGAAACACCTGTTATGATAAGTATAGATGGAGGATAACACACAGCATATCACCTATAAACTACAAACATAAAACATATTTAAATATTCTCCGGACTATGAATTCAGTAACTAGCAGATGTCACTGCATGCATTACAGACCTGTTACTGCCGTAATGGATCAAGCCCTATAGCCTCATTTTTAATGCATTAATTGGACAGATGGTTATTTTGTAAAGTATGACAGAGATTCAAGTGTACATGTGACCCACAATTAGAGTAGGCACCCCTTCTATGGGATGAACCGAGACTAGCCTATCAAGAATCAGTAATACTATAATAAGAAAGGTAACGTTTGCTCAGTTTACTGGTTTGCTGCATTTGGACATTTTACATTGGGGTTGATTTACTAAAATTGTTATCGACTTTACAAGATGAACATTTGTTTCGTACATAGTTTAGTAAATAAGTTAAAGGGTTAGTAAAGGTTCTCTTATAAAAAAAAAAAAAAAACACAAACATGTCATACTTTCCTCCACTGTGCAGTTCGTTTTGCACAGAGTGGCCCCAATCCTCATCTTCTGGGGTCCCTCGGCGGCTGTCTCGGCTCCTCTCCCAAGAGCCAAGAGCTAACCCCCTTCTGGGAAGAGCTATCCCAAGGCGGGCGCTCACGTGAAACAGTCAGCAGCCGTAGCCACCAAGTGTATCACTCGGCCCCGCCCCCCGGCGTGCCACATTATTCATTTAATTGACAGCAGTGGGAGCCGATGGCTGCGCTGCTATCAATCATGCAATGAAAAGCCGAGAAGACCAGACCGAGAAACCAGCGCATACACAACACTGGACTTTCCAGGGCTCAGGTAAGTAAACGGGGGGGGGGGGGCCTGGTAAGCATCGGATGTTTTTTTCACCTTAATGTATAGGATGCATTAAGGTGAAAAAACGGGACGCTTTTCAACCCCTTTAAAGTTGTGTTCCCCATAAATGCAAAATAGTGTGCAAGAGAAATAAAATATATATATATTTTAGTTCGCGCATTGAAGCAAACACACCTTCTTCTTCCGTGAAGTTGAAAGCTGTGGGGACAAAACTATGGTGGCTGACACTGAAAACGTATTTTAGGGACCATTAACACCTTTGCTTTTGCTTGGTAATGCATTAAAAGAGAGGTATGGAATGTAAAAAAATAAACAATTGTACTCCCATAGGTGGATGCAGCATCGGTCCAATGCTGCATCTGTTCCTCACTGCCTCTAAGACCAACCGATCAAAGACCACTGATCTCTCAGTTCTTGACTTTAGTGAACAGAGAGCTGGTGACTGCCAGTCTCTGGTGCTTGGCTCTGCCCCTCCAGTTCTCACTGGAGAACAGGGCTGTGAAGATGGTGGGAGTGACTGGCTCAGGCTCTCAGAAGCATGCTGGGAGGCTAAACCAGCTGCTGGTCGGAAATATAGGCAGATCCCGACTATAAGGCCAGGATGGCTCCAGCGTCTGCAGTGGCTGGGTGACATCCACTGACAGGAGACTTTAGCCTGCTATTGGCCGAATACAGGTCACAGGAGTGCAGAACTAAAGACACTCCTGTGACCCACATGAGAAGTAGGACCAAAAGCGCTTTGGCTCTATTTCTCTTTTAGGCCTGGTTCACACCTACAGTATGCATTTTTTTAGTGCGTTGCAGTTTTGCAGAAACACACTACAGTCTATTTAACATGGTTTCCTATGAGTCACATTCAAATCTGTGCATTTTAAGGAAAGGACCAAGGTAAGAAGGTTTTAAGGTGGTTGTAAACCTAAACTACAGGTACGCCTATATTGAGGCTTACCTGTAGTGATCTCTCGTCACTCTGCTGCCCCCACCACCATCCTCAGTGAGGGAACCAGGAAGTGAAGCGCTCCGTGCTGACTGGTTCCCGCTGTGTTCTGGGAGCCGAGTGTTTCCCAGAACACAACAGGGGGGGATGGGATCTGACATCCTGCCCGCAGTCTACCCGCAGACTGTGTGGCCGGAAGTGGGTGCAGATACCTGTCTTTAGACAGGTATCTGCACCCCGCTTGTCCCTGAAAGGTGTCAAATGTGACACCGGAGGGGGGAGGGTTCAGATGAGCGGGAGTGGAGGTGGAGGGTGGAGCTCCACTTTAATGGTGCACAAAGATAACCTGTGGCTTTGTGTAACTAAAAGGCAGGCTTTATCCATCTGCTAGCTTGTATACAATTTTGGGGCAATTTTTAGGCATTTTGCCAAGGCACCCCTGAAGAAACCTCAAGGCTCCCTTATTGAAAAAGGCTGAACTATAGCAATGCATATAAATACATATACAAATACATGAAATATGTCAACAGAATTGTACCAGCCAAAGGGTTAAAACACCACATACAACTCCATAACTGTTCTTGGTGGGTTTTAGAAAACCTAGGAGAGCTCACAACCTTCCACAAAACACAATTTATGATGAAATTGTAATGATGTAAAAAATAAATACAAACAAGGACAACATTCTATACAAAAGCCACCTTTACACACAAAAAAAAAAAAAAAAACAAGTGAAACATTTAAAATAATAAGCAGAATAAAAAAAAAAAAAAAAAAACAGAGACTGTACATTTATTTACTAGCTTATGAAAAGGGAATCCATATCCACATCTGTAATCTATAAAGTGAAATGTTTAGAAATCGCTCATCCTGCATAACACAGCGACTCCTCTCCGTGTGCGATGGGCTTGCTACGTTCAGCATTAGTGCTGGACCGCTCTGTCTGATGTTTCCCTTAATGTGATTCTGACTTCTGAGAATTAAAAAAATGCAATGCGATGAATACTGATATGAGGAAGGAAGAATGATCATTTAATTGGCACCAGAAGTTTTTAATTAGCTGGAGGGGGGAGAAAAAAAAAAAGCAATCTATGAAACAAAAATATAGAGTGCGCATATCTACAGTAATCTGGTGCAGGAGTCAGTTAAACAAACTCGGCGGTGGCCGTATAAACACAGACGCGTCCCAAATATTTACCGCAAAATGAACAATTGAAAAGAATTGTGCGATTGTGTGACTCAGACACACCAATCTAAGAGCGTTACGGTGGCGAGAACTTTTATATGGCAGGCTGGCTTGTTCATGATTACCAAGCGGAAACATTTACATTTTTATAGACCATATAACAAACCTAAGGAATTGTTGAATTTAGCTGTATTTTATGTCCCAGATTAGTAAATGTCTTTCCAATAAAAGAAGCAAGTTCCTAGGAATTAAAGGCATGGTCTGCAGACTGAAACATTGGCTTCTGTTATAATTACATTTTGGGCTGTATGATGGAAGGTGTCATTATACCCCAACCTTGTTCATACCTCTAATATGGCACGGTATAAATCCTTCTTTTATTTTGAAGAACAACATCTGCTGTTGCATTGCCTGGTAACTCTAGCAGGGATAGTTATGTATTTAAATTCTTAAGCTATTTTGCACTGAGCTCTTTGAACTGAATTGAATATAATGTATTTTTTTTTTTCATGTGAACGTTTAAAGTGATAGTAACCACATGACGCTCCCCCCCTTCAGGACCAGGCCATTTTTTTTGCAATACAGCACTGCGTTACTTTAACCGGTTTCCAACCGGCTCACGCAGATATACTGCAGCAGAATGGCTCTCCAGCGCGAAAACCCGTACATATACAGCTTCACCCAAGAGAGCTACCAGAGGGCGCGCGAGCATGCCCTCTGCACGGTAGAGAACCCGATGCATGTGGCCGGTGGGCACGATTGCATGCGCGAAAAGGGGCATGGGGGTTTGTGTGCGAGGAGAGAAGGACAGATCATGTCTTTCTAACGCATGTATTTGCAAATGCGTGCAACAAGACCCCTGTTTTTAAAACGCACTGTAAGGCCTCGTACACACGATCGGACATATCCGATGAAAACGGTCCGCGGACCATTTCCATCGGATATGTCCGATCTGGAGTTTGATCCGATGGCGTGTACACACCATCGGATCAAATTCCCCGCTGGCGGACGGCGCGGTGACGTGACGTTGACGCCGCCACGTCACCGCCACGTCACCGCACCAGGAAGTAAAACACTTCCGCGCATGCGCCGAATCCATTCGGCGGCGGCGCGGGACGACATGTCTGCTGGTAAGTGTACTAACCAGCAGACATGTCGGGCGGACAGATTCCCACCAGATAGATTTCAAAGCATGCTTTGAAATCTGTCGGGTGGACAAATCTGTCTGCTAGCCCATACACACGATCGGAGATGTCTGCTGAAACGGTCCATCGGACCGTTTTCAGCGGACATATCCCCTCGTGTGCACGAGGCCTTAGACAGGTGACTTTCGGACATTTGGTTGGTTGGTTGCTGATTGGTTGGTAAGTTGAGCTTGGAAACTCTGTGTTTTTTTACATGTGTTCGCCCTTTCCAGTGCTCCTTGCTGTAAAGACCAGTTATAGGTAGGGGCAGTGACTGCTTTTTGTATTGTTGTCATTGTGGTCAGGCAACGCACTAGCACCTTTGCTGCCATTGTGCAATGTGCTGGGTGTTTAGTGTGTTCCTGCTCCTTTAAGGAGGGTTGGGCCTCCTCCAGTTATCTGCCCCTCATCTATCCATCAGCAAACATGTGCTTTCACTGAGGAGACTCTTTAAATTTTAAAGTTAGGGTCTGCAGTACACAGGGAGCCTTGAAGGGGCCTGCAGCTTACGCATGTATTTGCAAATGCAAACACACTGTTAGACAGGTGAATTTGGTTGGTTGCTGAATGGTTGGTAAGTTGAGCTTGGAAATTCTGTGTGTTTTTGACATGTGTTCGCCCCTTCCAGTGCTCCTTGCTGTGAAGACCAGTTATAGGTGGGGGCAGTGACAGTTTTTTTTTTTGTTTCCCCAAAGTAGAAAACACGATCTGTCATCACCTATAGTGAGTCCTCTCCCCCCCCCCCCAGTTAGAACACACAATAGGGTACACAATTAACCCCTTAATCTCCCCCTAGTGTTAACCCCTTCCCTGCCAGTGATATTTACATAGTACCGTATTTATCGGCTTATAACACGCACAGGTGTATAACACGCACTCTAACTTTAAGAGGAAAGTTTCGGGGGAAAAAAATTCCAAAGCCCCCTGCGTATAACACGCAGGCACAGTTTACTCTCTATTTTTAGGGTAAAAAAGTGAGTGTTATACGCCAATAAATACATTAATCATATTATCATAATACATATTTATAGCACCGATCACTCTGTAAATGTCAATGGTCCCAAAAATGTGTCAAAAGTGTCCAACCTGTCCGCGGCAACATCCAATGATGGCTCTAGCTGCTCCCATCATTCAGATATCACCGCACAAAGCCCAGGACGTCATTTGACTATGGCTGGGTATTAAAGGAGTTAACAGGCGATGAGAAGGGTTGTAGCTTCTCTTCAATGCCTACTTTACCCCTAAACCGTACACAGTTGCTTGCACTTACAGTGCAGGTGCATTTACTTGAAAGCAACAGGGGGAATAATGCCTACAAATGGTAGAAACTCCTATAGGGGCTATAAATCCTACAGGGGGTATAATTCCTACAAAGGGTATAAACTCCTATAAGGGCTATAAATCCTACAGGGGGTACAATTCCTGCAAGGGCTATAATCCCTACAGGGGGTAGAAACTCCTACAGGGACTATAAATCCAACAGGGGGTATAATTCCTGCAGCAGCATGTGTACACCCTCGACCAATGTCTCTCTGCAGCTAAAGAGGTTAGTGGTTGGGAGCAAAAAAAAATAATGGCTCAATCGTGGTGTTTTACTGTCCCCCAAGCACTAGTGTGAACGAGCCCTAACAGGGTCTTTTTAAAGTACATCCTTTATCCTCTTCTACTGGTGTCCCCTGCCATTGCTCTTGGTTTCTCCTCTTCATCGCGTACCTCTATAAGTAGCCACTTCCTATGATGGCACACATGTGGGCTTGATCCTGAGCCGGGCTGTGTGCATCTATTGACACACAGTGCAGTTCAGCCCCCTCCCGCTTCCTCCTTACAGGATTTGACTGACAGCAACAGGAGCTAATGGCTCCCACTGCTACCTCACTCCCTGTGAGGATAGAGAGCACCGTGCTACTGCTCTCGGGCACAGCACTAGATCTAGAGGGGGGGGGCTGAACATAAAAGGTGTATTATCTTAAAGCAAAGAATAGGTTAAAAGAGAAGTATGGTTACAGAGAAGTATTTTTATTTTTTTTAAGAATTATACTTACCTAGGTGGATGCTACATCTGTCCCCTGGTCACTCCAACACTGAGAACCGAGTGATCAAACATCGCCGATCACTCGGTTCTCAGAGCTCCCCAAGCAGAGAACTGCTTACTGTCAGTCACCGGCTCTCTACTCTGCCACCATGTGAAAATGGACATATAATTTGCAACAGACATGATGATGGACCTGGAGTTTAAGGGCAAATGGGCTTTAAACATCAGCCTGATATTCAGCTTGAAGCTTAACATTTTAAGGATCTCATACTGGACCAGAGATACTCTAGTTCAAGTTCTGTACAATGCCAGAATTTCCAGGTGTCAACTAATACTGGATGAAGGAACCATGACCACTAAAAATGAAGACCACATCAAATTTACTTCTCTGTCCTTCCTAGGCGGAACGTTCCTCCATACATTCAGCTGGACAATTTGGTTGCCTTTTGAGCTGCAATTAAAATGATTAACACAACTTCCGGTTCCGGCGCCGCATGGAGTAGCTGTGCACTCCTTCAGCTCCCGCACACAGGCTCCCAAATCGGCCTATAAAAGCCAGCAAACCCGCTGCCGACCCCTGGGCTAACCATCCGCCATCCCCCCCTCCACCCGAGGATGGACAAATACCTGGAAAAAAGCGGCGCGCGGTCGTACGCCGCCGCTGCGGCGCGAACGGGACAGCCGCAAATCGAGGCCCCGGCTTTGGCCTACACGGATTCGATCGTAGATCCGATCGTGGATCCGACACCTGCAATGGAGGTGAGTGCACCACCAGCCCCTCCAACTACCCCTCAGACTGTTCACATCCCCTCACCTCCCCCACAGGCGGGGGATATGCACAACATTGAGCTGATGGCCCAGGCCGTGGCTGCTCTATTATCCCCCATGATAGCGACCTCGGTGGAAAAAGCCATCAATGCAGGGATACAGAAAATCCAGGCTCAACTAGGGGAGCATGCATCCAGGCTGAATGAGGCTGAGAATCGCATCGGACATATAGAAGAGGATCTTTACCAGGCCCAATCCTTTGAACATGCGCAAGACAAGACGAACAAGTATATACTAGACAAACTGGACGACCTTGAGAACAGATCCAGGAGGAGCAATCTGCGCTTTATTGGCGTCCCTGAATCGCTGCAACCTCAAGCACTTTCAGATCTCTGCTCCAGACGCATCCCCGAGACCCTGGGCCTGCCGGGCCCCTGCACTGTTGAGCGCGCCCACCGCATGGGCCTTTTCAACTCTGATCGCAAGTCACCTCGCCCTGTCATCGCCAAATATCTCAACTATTCAGAAAAATCCCTCATCCTGCAGAAGTTCAGGCAGTCCAGGACCCTCCAGATAGACGGCATGAATATCCTGATCTTTGCGGACTACTCCGTGGACGTCTCCAAGAGGAGGAAGGCTTTCCAGCAGACCTGCACGGAGCTCCACCGAATGCAAATCAAGTTTACACTGGCTTTCCCGGCCGTACTTCGACTCAGAGCACCCAACGGAGATCAGCTCTCCTTCCATGACCCATCCGAAGCTGAGGCCTTCCTGAGATCCCTCCGCTCTAGCCCCCACCACAACCAGTCTCCCAGAGCGGCACCTTCCAACCGGGCCCTAGAACACGGAAGCCCACGCAAGGACTCTCCTAAAAGATTCAAGGCATCTGGATCCGACCGTCAACACACCTCATCCTTTTGAACTTTTTTTTTTCTTGAACCTTCTCTTTTTTTCTTTTTTTTTTTTTTTTTTCTTCTAGACGGTCACACCATCCCGATGCAGTTCTGCTGCTCATTAACCGTCCAGGACCACTCCTGGGCCCCTCTCCTTCAGCGTGCCTCCCCCTTCACCCGGGGGACCACGGTAGGCCTAATGCAATTTTGATGTTATGCCAGTTTGTCTCCTTTTCTTTTCTCTTATGCTCCTAAAAATGCCATTTTATTTCACACTGTTTTGTTTTCACATTGTTTTATGTTCTCTTGCACAATCGGTAATAGTTGTCTTAGCTCCACTTGTGCCTTAATATTATGTTATCCTATACGTTTATATATCATGTGTAGGCCTTTCCATTCTTCCGCAAGGAACCTGTCTAGCTCCTCCCCCCCCCCCCCTCACGCATTGCTCCTGCTGCTTACACCCCCCCCATCGGTCGCGGCGGGTGAAGTGCTGCATTGAGAGCCCTGCGTTGGGAGCTGGCCTATTCAGTGGCTCCATGCGGAAAAAAGTGAAGTTCCCAAATGTTGTTGTTCACCTTGTTTGCCCCCATCACCCTCCCCCCATCTCCCCCTCCCTGGTTCTCAACCCTCCGCCCATTTTTAGGGATCCGTTACCACCCCCGCTCTCTCTCACAGCAAACCACCACAACACCTGCTGTCCTTGCACCCCACTTCTACAATGCACCATGCTCCCATTCTCCTCGCCTCCACGTCCTGCTCACACCCCATTGTTAGTCTTCCCAACATGAGAATAGTCTCCTGGAATGTCAAAGGGCTCCGCTCCCCCAATAAGAGGATGAAAGTTCTGCGCCACCTTAAAAGGCTCAAGACCGACATCGCCCTCCTTCAGGAAACCCATCTGTCCACCCCCGACTTCCCGCGGCTGCGGAAACTCTGGGTAGGCACAGTCCTCGGTTCTGACTCAAGTGGTCGGAAAGCTGGGGTAATAATCCTTATTAACAAAAACCTTCCCTGCAAGATTCTGTCCTCAGATTCGGACTCCGAGGGGCGATTCACCTCGGCCCGTATTCAACTGGGATCCAGGGTGGTAACCATCACTAATGTATATGCTCCCAACAGCCCCACAAGTGCCTTCTTTAGCGACCTCACCTCCTGGGCGCTTAGAGACCCAGCCTGCCCACACCTGATAGGCGGGGATTTCAATTCCATCATGCACCCGATAGATGACAGGTCCTCTACCAGACAATCTCGTCCTCCTCTGACTCCTCTCACCCAGACATTATTGGCGTCGACGGTCGATTCACTGCACCTCCACGATCTATGGCGACTAAAACACCCTGCTGACAGAGAATTCTCATTTTATTCCCACCCTCATAAAGTCTTCACGAGACTGGACTATCTTTTCTGTTCTGACTCTCTCCTCCCACTGATCTCGGAAGCTGACATACACGACATCGCAATCTCGGACCATGCCCCGGTCTCGACCACCCTTGAGGACCCTGACTTAGCCTCTAACCCCAGAATCTGGCGGTTCCCCTCCTATCTTCACAATAACTCAGATTTTCACCAGCATCTAGAAAAAGCCTGGTTGGGATACGCATCGGATAACGCGTTACACGCTGACAACCCTAACCTTTTCTGGGAAGCGGGCAAAGCGTTCCTCAGGGGCTGCATAATCGCCTACGCCGCCACATTCAAAAAACACACCCTTAGACGCTACAAACAGGCCAGCGCAACACTGCATCAGGCCCAGCGGGTCCTCTATACTGATGACTCCCCCAGCAACCGTAACGCCTGGTTCGCTGCCAAGCAGGCCTTTGATAGCTGGGCAGCCACCCTCGAACGTACCCAAAAAGCGCATCTAGACGCCTCCCTCCACAAGTTTGGTAACAAAGCAGGTAGACTCCTTTCCAGATTAAGTAAAGGACCCAACCGCCCGACGCATATCATGTCTCTCAGGGACCCATCGGGTTCCATACACTACACCCCAAAAGGTATCAATAATACTATGCGCCAATTCTACTCCTCCCTGTATGCCTCAGACCCTATCGATAAGCCGACAGCCCTCAATTTCCTACGACGTATCTCCCTGGACCAGGTAACCCCCACCCAGCTCGAAGCCCTCAATGCCCCTATCTCTGTCCTGGAGGTCCAATCCGTAATCAAACAGCTTTCCCCCTCCAAAGCCCCAGGCCCAGACGGTTTCACCGGAGAATTTTACAAGTCCTTTAGCTCGACTGTGTCCCCCCCTCTCCACAACGTCTACACACACATATGGTCGGGTGGGTCCTATCTTCCAACGGGCAATCAGGCCATAGTAAAACTCCTAGAGAAGAAGGGCAAGGACCCCCTAGAACCTGGCTCTTATAGGCCCATCTCGCTTCTTAACCTTGACGTTAAAATCCTCTCCAAGATAGCAGCCACTAGATTGGCATCCATTATACCCTCCCTGATTCACCCCGCACAGTCGGGCTTTGTTAAGGGTAGGACGGCCACCATGAATATCAGGAAGGTGATGCTAGCTCTCGAACACGCAAAAAATGACCCGGCAGGAGACCACGCCATCATCACCCTAGACGCGGAGAAGGCTTTCGATAACGTTAGTTTCGAATGGCTCTCCATGGTCATGTCCAAAATGGGCTTCTCGGGCCCCTTCACGCACCTCATAGAATCAATGTACACTGCCCCTGCCGCGAAAGTGGTCGCGGCGGGCCTCCTCTCTGAGGAGTTCAGGCTGCACAAAGGCACGAGGCAAGGCTGTCCACTCTCCCCGCTCCTTTTCAACATAGCACTTGAACCCCTCTCCCGCCACCTAACCCAGATCGCCCCCCTACATGGCATCCATGTCGGAGGCCACGACCTTCGCACGTCACTATTTGCAGACGATGTCCTTATCTTCACATCCAGCCCCTCACTCGACATGTCCACTATCAAGACCACCTTTGACGAATTCAGGCAATGTTCAGGGTTACGTATCAATTATAGCAAGAGCGAAATACTCCCAATAGGCTCCCTATCTATCCCCTCCTGGTCCCAAAACTCCTTATTCGCCGTTGCAAAGTCACATATCACTTACCTGGGGATAAAAATAGGCAAACTACCCTCCTCCCTATACCACCTCAACTACCCCCCCCTGCTCACCAAAATATCCCAAGAACTGACCAACTGGATGGACCTGCCTCTCTCGCTACTGGGAAGATGCCACCTTGTCAAGATGGTTAGTTTTGCACGCCTACTGTACCCACTACAAACCATCCCTTTACTCTTGCGCCACAAAGACATTAAATCCATTAACTCTGCCATTTCCAAGTTCCTCTGGCGTGGCAAGAGGGCGCGCATAGCATTTACCAAGCTGCATCTTCCCAGGCGAGAGGGGGGCATTGCCCTTCCCAACATCAGGCTATATAACTTGGCATGTCTATTGAGAACAGGCTTGGATTGGATAACCCAGTCCTCCAGGTGCTCGAACTACCCCCTCGAATCGGCGATGGTCCGCCCCTTCTCGCTCACGGCCCTTCTCCATTGCCATTGGAAATCTGCCCCCCCTCCCCTCCAACACAATCTCCTTCTCCGGGATACAGTCATCGCCTGGAGAGAGGTCAGGAAGGCCCTCAATGTCCCCTCCTCTATCTCACGATACCTCCCTATCCTGGGCAACCCGAGCTTCCAACCAGGCTTAGATAACCAGCCCTACCTCGACTGGGAGGGTAAGGGTATCAAATCCTTTTATTCTTTATGTGACCCCCTTTCAGGCCGCCCCCTAGGTTTTAGAGCCCTGGCAGACAAATTTTCTCTCCCTTCGTCACATGTATTCCAGTATATTCAATGCATTAGTTTCCTGAAAAACGCCTGTCGAGATGACAGAAAAAGGTTCCAGAGCTCCCTTACCGACACCCTTATTTCCCGGGCCTCATACAAAATCTCAGACATTTACCATCCCCTCCTCCAGCACAACATCCCCCCCCTGGCCTCAACCTCGGCGGCCAACTGGTCGAAAGACTTCCCTGACCCTGACCTGGTGGAGAAGCTCCTGCATGGCCTCACCACCATCCACAGACTTATCCCTAACGAAATATGGAGAGAGACGCAGATTAAGATTGTTCACCGAGCCCACATCCCCTTCAGCCGAGCCCATGCCACCCCAGAATGCCCCCTCTGTAAACAACCCAAACCTAACTTGACTCACAGGTTCTGGTCTTGTTCCCTCATAGCCAGTTTCTGGGACCAAGTCATCCAATACATTTTCGATGTCACCCTGCTACGCATACCCAGGGACCCGTTACTACTTATATTTGGGTACTGGGACCCCATACTACTCCCCTGGTCCTCTCCCTCCACCCCCCTGGGCAGGGACTGGACTCTGATATGCCTCTTGATAGCCCGTAGAGCCATCCTCCAGAAGTGGATATCAGCGGACTGCCCAACCACTGCTCAAGTTAAAAGGGAACTGTTGCAGCTCTTATACAAAGACAGGCTCAACACGGACCTGACCCACGAACCGAGCAAGAACCGCTTCTATCACTTATGGAATCCCTTTATGTCGTATACTTTCACTCCTACTGAATGGTTGAACTTTGAGAAAATGTCTTTTCTATACCAGGATCCCCCTCGGGATTGACATCTCTCCTACCCTCCCTCCCTCCTCCCCTACCCCCCCCCCCTCTCTTGTTGTTCCTTTTTGTTTGCAAGCACTACTATTTCACCTACCCCGTGACCACTTAACCTATACCCTCCCCCCTTATTTGTTCTCTCTGAGAACCTCTACATACACTGTTAATCTACTGCAATGTTCCACAGAAAATGCTTTTATGTCCTGTTTTTTTTTTTATGATTTCTCTGTTATGTAACTTCCTTAATAAAAACATATTTTAAAAAAAAAAAAAAAAAAATGATTAACACCAAACTCCACAAATGTTGAGGCTGCTACAACACTATTTCAAGATGACGGTAACACTTGAAAATATAATCCTATTATCAACCCTGGGAATACATTAACTGATCAATGCTATGATCATATAAGAAACAAATAATATATATATCAACTAAGAAATATATACGTAATAAAGAGATACTCTGACAGAGGTGCAAGCATTCCTATTCAACATTTTCACAATCCAACACAAAAATAATGGCAACAAAATGTCCAAAAGGGATCACTTACTGAAAATTTCCATCGCGGGTCAATAGTATCATTGGCCTATACAGCAATAATCTGCTTTTACAGCTGTTTTTCTCCCAACGTTCACCCAATAAATCTCAATGTTCTGCTCGGGTTTTAATGCACAACTTTGAATTATCTTGTGCCCCCATAGAGCTCCGACGCAATAAATGGTTTTACTATGAATCACATTGGACTGCCTGAAGCATTGCGTTGGTAAAAGACATGGTTATATTATGAGTCAATGACAACTAGAATCAAGGACAATTAATGCTTCTTTCATATCAAACTCAGCAGTGCAAAATAAAACTGAGCATGATTATAATTTACTGGAGTAATAAAAATACAGCAGAGGGCAAATGAAAGGATCAAGAAATGGGGTGCTTCACAATACACTGTACTCCCTTTATAAAGGGGCTCAAAGAAAGTTCTAAGATACCAAGAAGGCAAATGGCAAAAGATGAATGTAATGTGCAACTCCAAGCATACCTTGCATAAGTGCTTTCCCACCTTGGACTTTTCAACAGGAAATGTATTTAATTTGGATTTGTGTATTTATCTACATGAAATAGTCCACAATGTCATAATGAAAAAAAAAAGTAAAATGTTTAAAATTAAAAAAAAAAAAGCTTAAGTGAATATCCCCTATATTGTGAAACAAATACAGAAGGGTTTCAAATTGTGGTGCACCAAAATGAAAATTCCGGTGATGAAACGGCAAATTCAGGGTGCACTTGGCCAAAAACCGAAATTGGAATGGAGAGTTAAAAAAAAAAAAATCATATTATATATATATATATATATATATATATATATATATATATATATATATATATATATATATATACACACACCCACATTATATCAATGTTTTAATTAATACATGAATTTTAATAAAATATGAATTTATTTCCATCCATTATCGGCACCTTTTCGGGGCCATAGACTCCTTTCATATGGGCGATCCGATCAGGTCTGCCTGTCATTTTTTTAGGCAGACCCGATTGGACCCTCTAGTCTCTTCCATGAAGCGGCCAAAACAGATAGATAGTGGTCCTATTCTCCATCCATCTGGCAGATCAGAACGGATAGAAACAGCATTCCATTTCCATCCGACTGTGCCATAGAGAAGAGCGGGACTGTGTCGTTGTACGCTCTGCATAACTAAGCAGACATCCGCCAGCTCAGCGGGGATAATCGGATTCCATTTTACATCGTAAATGCTTGCCTGGATTATGCGCAGGTAGTAATTAAAGTGGTTGTAAAGCCACGTTTTGGACTTCTACTTATAGGTAAGCCGAGAATAAGGCTTACGTATAGGTAGTGGAAATATCTAGTAAACATGCACCGTTTAGGAGATATTTCACTTGTAGTCCGCCACATGCAGAGAAGAAACAAAACTAAGGGCCGTTTCTTCCCTAGCCTGTGCCGTTAATCGTGGCTCACATGCGCATACGCGAGAGTGCCGTCACGAGCTGTAGTCCGTGGCCCGGAAGAAAAGGGACCAGAAGATGGATGCTGCCTACACTGGGGACATCGCTGGATTCTTTTGCAGGTAAGTGGCACATAATGGGCTAGTATGCGATGCATACTGGCCCATTATGCTTTTCATTTGCAGGCTTTATTGCAAGCAAAACAGGAAGTAAAACCCACCAGGGTTTACTTCCTCTTTAAGAGAGCTGCTGCAGAAAAATGTTATTAGGGTCGTTTTGAACTCCCCTGAGTGTATGGTATATACTGTATGTGCACTGGGGTGTGTTTTCATTTTTTATTATTATTATTATTATCAAAGAAGGTTTTCAGTGACATAGCATTCCATTTCAAACAAAAAAGGCAACCAAATTACAGTTCCAATAAGAATTATATGCAGGTATCATTTTATACAGGCATTACATATTTGACACAAAGCCACAAAAAAGACCAGCTATTGCGCTAACAGCTCCTAACCCTCAGGGCAGTGTAACACCCACATTTGGAATGGTTTTTCTCAACAGGTGAACTCCTTGGGGACCCCTAGGTCCCCAGAACTAGTGTCCACATTGAAAGATTTCCCCTCTATTCGTTTTTGGAAACAACCCAAAATGGGGGTTTTTCTCTTACCTTCACTTTCAATAATGACAGTAAACAGGACAAATAGAGAGTGTGAATCTCCTTGACAGGAGCACAGACAGCAATAAAAACCTGACCGCTCTTTTAGTCCCGTCTCCACTCTATCCAAAAAAAAAAAAAAGTTTTGTCTTTAATTATACTTTAACACAGCAGATGTATTTGCACAAAAACGCATGACAAGTGTTAAGTGTTGCTAACTAATATTTCTTTAAAAACATGTGCATCCAAACTGCAAAGTGTTCCATTCTAAAGTCTACCACATGTGGTAGAAATTAAAAAATAAAATTATTAGCACCATATGTGGCATCTACTGCCTCCTCAGTGTCTTAGCATGTCTCAATCAGGGAAAAGACATTTTCTTTTGTTCAATCTATGCAATAGGAGCCCTGTGCACATACAAGCAGTACTGCTGATCAGTATGGTGTACATTTGAAGAGTGTCAGACCCTGGGGTGTTTATTATTTTGCTGATATACTGTAAAGTATGCAAGGAAAGTAGAAACAAAAAGTGTTCATTGGTTATATTAAGGCTTCAGTCACACGGGCATACTAGAGCATACAGCCGTGCAAGAGCCTTGTTTGCCCATGTGGCAATGCACAAGTGTTCCATGCATCCCTGTGTAGGTAGTCTCATTCACGTGCATTAGGATGCAGCAGCTGCACGAACACTGCCACAGCTCCCAGTTTAAAAGCCATGTGTGTGCACAGCCTCAATCCTACACTGTCTGCATTCAGGGCTAGGGAACCGCATAGCATTTAAATTGAGAGCAGCAGCTGTGTCTGTGCAGCCAATGCATCCCAATTGACATAAATGCATGGAACACCTGTGTGGGCAAACATGGCCCTCATACAAGCGTACGCTGTAGTACACCCATGTAAACAAGGCCTTAAAGGAGAAGTTGGTAAAGAAACAAACCTAAATATTCCGTGTCACATGACCGCTGATCACTCAGCTCTTGCTCTTACTTGCAGTAGAAAGCAGTGATTGTAAGTCACCACTCTCTTATCTGCTTCTCCAGCACTCAGTAAAGCCTCAGGTTGGTAAGGAGGCAGGTTTGACTGTTCTGAAGGGCAGAGCCAGCTGTCCATCAGGCATCTGTGTGAATCTTTACAATACTGTTAGGATCATTTCCAAGTGTGCCGCAGCTCTGCCCCATCAGCTGAGAGTAGACAATAGGCGGCTATAAGCTGGCTGTGGGTCACAGGGGAACAAAAGCAAACATACTCCTGTAAAACTCCCACTCATAAGAGATAAAAGTACCAACATAGTGCAGCCTGCTATAAAAAGGTTTATTGCCACACAGTATTGCGCCTACATAAAATCCAAGTTCACATCACACAATGTTGCAAGTCAAATGCCAGCTGGCTTCCACGGCAGACATGCAATGCGACATTAGGGACTCGGCTCCTTCCTCCTAGATGTGTTGTGCCCTGTGATTAGGCTTCTTCAGTAGGCCTACTGAAGAAGCCCAATCACAGGTCACAATGCATCTAGAGTGGAGGAGCCGAGCCCTTGATGTCAAGCTGCTTGCCTGTCGTGGGAGCCAGCTGGCATTTGACTTTTAACATTGGGGTCAATTCACAAAGCTTTATTCCCAGATTGCGGTTGTTATTTTAACGATTTTGCACGTTATTGAAGCTAGTTCAATTCACTAAACGATTTAACGCTTTGAAAAATCATCAAATAACGTTTCACTACACAGAACCGATATTTTAAGGTGTGGATCCTTATTAAAGAGTCAAATCGTTATTTTAAAGAGTCAAATCGTTAAATATGTACAGAAGTGCAATTCACAAAGATTTTTTTGACAGTTATCAATCGTTAAATTAACACCTCCCTCAGGGTGGCGTTATGACATTTCCCAGGCGATATTTTGTTGTTAGAGGAAGCTTTTGGCGATTTTTGTAGTGTAGTCAAGTTTTTAGTAGTGTTGGGCAAGATAGAACCATGCTCTATTTGAACTTAAAATTATCCAGAGGCGAAGAAGAACATGTTAGAATGTTGTTCAGATTTAAAAAAGTGTATTCCGTTCACATACTATTTTGGATGACTTTTCTGAAACCCAGGTGATAGCTACATTCTGATTCTCTGTATGAGGAAATACACATGGCTTTAGCAAAGCACACAGAAGTTTTGCACATCACATGCTCAATCTGCATGTGTATTGCTTCTCTCTCTCTCTCTCTCTCTCTGTATCTGCTCTTTTCCACATGCAGCTGTTCTCCTCCCCTTCTGCTCCCAAAATGCATCTCTCCAGCATTATTTAACGATCTTAAGAGTTATTTTAACGTCCCAAATCTTAATAATAACGTCTGAGTAGTTAGAATAACGTTTGGATAAAGAGTCAGTTGAAAACCATAACGACTATGTTAAATAACGATTATAGTTTTCGTGAATACCATGTTTGCTAGCGTTAAATAAGGAGTGCTAATTTAACAACTGAAGAAAACCAATAACGTTTCTCTTTGTGAATTGACCCCATTGTGTGCTGTGAACTTGGATTTTATGCAAGTGCAATACTGTGTGGCAATAAACCTTTTTTATAGCAGACTACACTATGTTGGTACTTTTATATCTTATTGCACATGAGTGGGAGTTTTATTAAAGTGGAGGAAGTGAAGGAGGTGGTCACCTACTAGCAGACTGTGGAGGAATAACAACTCCATTTGTCCTAAAGATTCCAACAGTGGGGATTAGATACCGTTGAGATGAACAGGTTTTTCACCAGGTGGCGGATAAACACATGAATCTGAAGTAATAGAGAAAGCACTGTGATGTCTTCACATAGTGTGGATATTAGATACTACTTTGGACTGTATCAATTATACGGACATTATTTTTGTTTAATGTTTGTTTCAATATGTATATATATTTTTTTTTATATTTGATAAGAGGGATTATTGGAGTGTTGTGTCACAGTAATTATATCTTGTTATCTACAGTGTTGCTCATCATCCTTTAAAAAAGTAATTAGTTACAGTTACAAAAGTAATTGAGTTAGTGACTCAGTTACTACATTGGCAAAGTAATTAGTTACTCAGCAAAGTAACTGACTTTTTTTTTTGAGGCATGAGGCATGTTACATGCACAGTGAGGCATGTGAGGCATGTTACAGGCACAGTGAGGCATGTTACAGGCACAGTGAGGCATGTGAGGCATGTTACAGGCACAGCGAGGCATGTTACAGGCACAGTGAGGCATGAGGCATGTTACAGGCACAGTGAGGCATGAGGCATGTTACAGGCACAGTGAGGCATGAGGCATGTTACAGGCACAGTGAGGCATGAGGCATGTTACAGGCACAGTGAGGCATGAGGCATGTTACAGGCACAGTGAGGCATGAGGCATGTTACAGGCACAGTGAGGCATGAGGCATGTTACAGGCACAGTGAGGCATGAGGCATGTTGCAGGCACAGTGAGGCATGTTACAGGCACAGTGAGACATGAGGCATGTTACAGGCACAGTGAGGCATGAGGCATGTTACAGGCACAGTGAGGCATGAGGCATGTTACAGGCACAGTGAGGCATGAGGCATGAGGCATGTTACAGGCACAGTGAGGCATGAGGCATTTTACAGGCACAGTGAGTGAGGCATGTGAGTGGCACAGTGAGGCATGTATGATGGCACAGTGAGTCACTGTGCCATCATACATGCCTCACTCACTGTGCCTGTAACATGCTTCGACGACGATCTTCCTACCTTCTCCTATTTGCAGACGTCGGCAGCCATCCAGTATTCAAAATCCGTGCCACCTCCTCAGGCTGTTCCGTGATAGGCGGAACAGTAATTTTCCCAGCAGAGGCTCTGTTCAGTGTTACGCCTATCACGGATGTCCTCTCGCAGAGGCTGAGGATGAGAAGGCATCTGTGATAGGCTGAACACTAAAAAGAGGCTCTGCTGGGAAAATTACTGTTCTGCCTATCACGGAACAGCCTGAGGAGGAGGCGCAGATTTTGATAATGGACGGCGACGGCCACGGCTGCTGCTGACACAGGTAAGTAATTGCGGTAACGACGCCCCAGTAATGGGAGCGGCGTTGCCGTGAGGGGAAAAGTAATCTGGTAGATTACTCGTTACCCTCAAAAGGGGTATCGTTACCTAACGGCGTTTATTTTAACACCGTTAGTTACAACACTGGTTATCTATTCACTATGATGTAATGAAAACACCTGTGAGTGTTATAGCTTGCAACACAGAAAAAATACGCTAGATTGGGTTTTAGGTTGTTAAAGTTTTAATATATTTTCTATGATCGATTGAGTTGCGCCGATTGTTTCTTATATGAATCGTACTCCTGTAATTCTCAAGTGAAGTACAGCCAGAAAAGCAATTTTTTAATTCCTAATTTTCATCCTGCTTTTTCATTACACTGAATTTCCCTCTATAAAAAAATAAAAATAAAAATCGCATTAAGTAAATTGCATAGATATGCCATTGACATTCAAATAATTATTTGCTATTCAAATACCGTATTATTAATGTATTTAGTCTAAAATCCAGTCTATCACTCCCACGGTAGCTGACGTATATCCTGTATTCCCCGGCGCCGCACTGTTACATGAGAGGTAAGCGTCATCCTTCCCAAGATTCAGTGCGGAAGGACACCCAGGGAAATCTCCCGAGACATCTCCTCTTGTGATGGCAACCCTCAGTGAGCATGCACCGGATCGAGTGGTGAATGCTGGGAAAAAAGCATTCACCTTACACAGGAAATAGGTGCTTGTGGACTTCAATTGCCCACAAGCAAAATGGAAACGTCCCTCAGCTATTTTTATAACTAATCCTTCAGAACGATAATAGACTGCAGAGGTTTTAGAAAAACAAAAAAGTGAGTACTGATTTATAATGGGCAAAACAATTCAATGGGCAAAAAAAAAAAAAAACGAATCGTCGCGGGTCCTCTGCTTTAAGGTAGCAAATTTATTTGCAATGGTCTGCCAATGAACCACATATGTGCATCACTGCAGTTGCTTGCCAGTACTAGTGTCTTAAGGTGCTATTCAAAATGAATAACACCACAACGCACTGTACTATGTTAAAAGCATTGCCTCAATGCATAGGTGTGATAGGGCCCTGAAGTGTCATATTATAGCAGTGATGGCAGACCTTGGCATCTCATATGTTTTGGAACTACATTTTCCATGATGTCCAACTACACTGCAGAGTGCATGAGCATCATGGGTAATGTAGTTCCAAAACATCTGGGATGCCAAGGTTTGCCATCACTGTACTAGAGGATGCCACAGAGCAAACCACGTATGTATTTTAGGAATTTTAGTAGTAGTAGCAGTGTGCTTGAGTTCCCAGATCCAGAGCCAAGGCAAGCGATGGCACAAGAAAGTCTTGCCCTTTCTTGCTTATTGTTTTTTTGTATGGAAAACACAGCATGCGGAGTGAGAAATCACCACTGTTGTAGCAAGAGTGACTCCAAGGTGGGAAACAGGGCTGAGTACCATGGCATAGACATCTTGTAAGTGGAATCCCCAAGGAATATATGAAGACTCCCCCTATCACTGAAATATTATTTTTGGGTGGTCTGACACTTTAATTAATTCTACGTAGAAAATGTTAGCTATATTTTACTTTCCGTTTTGTCCATTCACGCTGTCATCTGGTAAAACGTTTTACGCTTAATACTTTCCTTCTGCTACGTGCCAGCAGTAGGCAATTATGGATACCACCCTAAAATTGCCTTCTTTAACTAGCATCCACCGATTGTATTACAACCCGTTCTTGTGCAGGCTGAAGCAAACTTAATCTTAGAGCGGTTATTAACAGGATGGCCTGTGATATTTCCACTTGCTTAATCATTTGGAAGGATGTTATATGAAGTTCGGAAAGTAATTTGAGTTTTGTAAGAAGTCTCCTCCTTAATCTGCTGCTACTGCTGTGTTGAATCCTCAGTAATATCTAAACCCTTAATGCACGGGCTCATATGGCAATCCTCCATCACATGTCATATCACCCTGCATTACTCTGTTCCAACGATAACTATTTAAAGGAATAATCTGCTAAAGAACCATGCAAGAGAAACTTGCTGCTCAGCACAAGTACAATCCCTAACTTATTATTAAGTCTCAGGAAAAAAAAAAAAAGACTGTTTTATACAGGATTGTGGCTGTCCTAATATATTCTTAAATCTGTCATTTATATGATGTGCTTATCTACCATTAACGGATATCAGCTAGGTAAAATAATGTAATTGTAAGCCTTGAGAGCATAGCATTGCCCATAAGGAACGGGTTTGTGCATTCTCCCTATGCATATTTCTCTCATTTCTTTCAACAACGCCAAGAAAAAATAGTAGGTTGTATTCCACTTGTTGGGTTTTTAATTTTTGTTGCACCTCAGTGCTGGTGGTCTCCTGCAGCCACTTCCTGTCTACATGTATGCACTCCAGCAATGGCTGCATGGCATTTATCAGGGCATGTTTCCTCATGGTTACAACAGTGGACCTTATCTGCATAATATGTGTTGAAACAGCATCTTGAAACCAATCATCAAAAGCCTTTCGGTATATTTAAAAGTATTAGAAATTATATCATAATTTTAAGGAGATGTCATCACAAGCTTAAAATAGTACAGCACCCACTAGTGTTGCTAGAGTGCTAGTGTTAGGGTTTTTTGTTAGCGTAATTAAATTCAGGCTCGGCTGGTAGCGCTACAATGGTGAAGGTATAAGCATAGTACAGTATTTAGGTATATTGGGGTTTTCCTTTCCATAAATTACTTTTTACACTGCAAGAAATGCCTTCCCTTTCCTTGACACAGCTACATGTTCAATAACAAATAAATTGGGAACAGACAGCTCTGGGTCCATAGAGACAATTATCAAGAATAGATTTTCTTAACAGCTCTACAAAATGTGGACGTATTTCTAAAATATACAGCATACTGTATATATCAAAGCATTACAAAGGCATTTTAAATAACAGATTACATGTAAAAATACAGAAAACCTTCTGGATCCATTAAGAGATAAAGCCAGACCTCAAGCAGTGAACTGAGCTCTTAACCACTTCAATTCTAGCACCTCAAACCCTTCAACTTTAAGTACCTTTTTAAGGGTAAGGAGCAATTATGTCAATCCAAATTTGGCACAGATGTAGCAACTACCCCCCAAGGAGCCCCTATATTTAATGGGCCCTCCTAAATATATTATTACAGCTGCCGCAAAGTACTCAGGATTCACCAGTGGCAACCAAATGCAGGTTTTATTGGCTCAGTGTCCAGTGGAGAGAGAGATAGGGTTTACAGGAAACCCAGACAGCAAAATTTCCTCTGCTCAAATAGAAATTACTTCATCCTCTCCCACAGCAGGCCAAGGGTGTGCCTTGAGCTTTTACTTTGACTGTACTTCTCCTATGGATCATTCTGCACACCTATGACCCAATTACAGCCGACAGCAGGTCAAAGCCCTCTAAAAAGATTCCCACTATATGTTCACCCAGATGCCTAGACCGGCAGCTGGATCAGCCTCTTAGCTAGCCACTGAGAGCTTGAGTCAGCCTTTCCTACCCCCTCCACAGCTCATTGCTCCAAAGAGCGCTGGAGGGGCACAGCAGAGACTGGTCAGACACCAGCTCTCTGCAGCCTGAAGACTGAGAGCTAAGCGATCAGTGGTGTTTGATAGCTCAGTTCTGTCTGGAGCCATCGGGGGACCGATACTGCATTCACCTGAGTATAATTTTTTTTCACAAATCTCATACTTCTCTTTTAATCTGAGACCAGAAATTCCACAAAATGTATGGCTTTAAGCTAAAACCAGCTATTCCTCGACGCATTCCTTCAAACCATGAGCAGCAATTGACTGAACAAGTTTTCTAAAGGTGTTCCCTATATATAGCCACCTTCCTATCTTCCAGATCCTAACATAGGCCAATTTTCCATTCATTGGTACTCTATTCTGTAGCTGAAAAGGCCTCAATGCCTGAAAAGCAAAGGGGCTCCTCAGAGTAGACCTCCTCTCCATGCAAAGACTGCTTTCTTGGACTCAATTCTTGGAAACTTCTAGAAGGGCTCCCTGAATATGGATCTCCTTTTCCAGCACACATCACTGCCAATAAACCTCCTTTTTATTGGTCAGGGAGGGTGAAAAAAAGATTTATAACCAGGAAGAGAGCAGAATAAGGGTGTTGAACAATGACCCTCTGATAACATTAGTTTAAATAAATCAATAAACTCTTTATACATAAAAAAAGGTATTTTTATTAAAAAAAAACAAGTGAATCACATCATATGGGCCACATGCAGAGCAAAACATAAAAACCACATGTAGATACCGTCTTTATTTATGGAAATTAATGTTATCAGGGGGTTCTTATTCTGCTCTGTCCTGTTTGTATTAAATTTTCAGGTTGATGGCCTCTCCCGATATGAAGCTGATTTTGCTTTCTGAACCTGCCCATTTCCCTATATACAGTAACTTACTATTCCAAAATATGTGTAACCCACAATATTGTATTTTATGGGGGGAAAAAAAAAACTTAAAAAAAAAAATGTTTGCCATTGTAAGATTTATGAAAATAGAGTATACCTAGATATTTTTCCCTTCTATTCAGTTACGTTTGGTTACATTCCTTGCATTGAACACTGGTAAATATAAACTCTTGTGTGGGATGTTAGTGTAGTACAAGATAAGAATGAGTTAGCGTTCAGCAAAGACAAAACTATGCAGCTAAGTTGGAAAAAACAAAGAACGGATGGACGGCCGCACACCGGAAAACTCTTGAGTTGTCTTTATTGAAAAAGCATAAGCAGACACCACAGATACACAGCAAGAATCAAAAAACAGCCGACGCGTTTCACACTTGGTTAGTGCTTATTCATGGCCAGCACCCGCATATACCTGGACTGATCCACGAGTGCACTTGGGATTTCCCTGGAGCAGTGAACCCCACTTCGCTATGCAGCTAAGTTGTTTGCCTATAACATGCTTTTTTTTTTTTAAATAGGCCCCAATGCATTTGAAAAAGGCGTTCTCTGATTGGACAAGGTCGAGAATAGGGACAGTGATGTCATGACCCTCCCCTCAGAGAACGATTTGCATTCTTTGTAAGTATGCAATAAAGATCATACATTTAGTTTAGCTTTAAAAGCTCCCCATGTAAACAAGCAAATCCTTACCTCTCTTGCAACCCATGGCTGGGGTGCTGAGAGGGATAGGCTAGGGCTGAACTTTCTCCACTAAGGTTGAGATTTGTATAACAAAGTACCCAGTATTTTGGGGTCATTCTGTTTATCAGCAGGCTAAAGGCTATTAAAACATGCTACCATAATAGTTATTAAAAGTTAATAACACAAACAAGGTCCATAAAGACGTTGATGAGTGAGTTTGGGAAGAAGGAACGTAACTGGCCTGTACAGAATCCTGACCTCAACCCCATAGAACACCTTTGGGATATATTAGAGTGAAGACTGGGAGCCAGGCCTTTTCACCCACATCAGTGCCTGACCTCACAAATGCGCTTCTGGAAGAATGGTCAAATATTCCCATAGACACTCCTAAACCTTGTGGACAGCCTTCCCAGAGGACTTTGAGCTGTTATAGCTGCAAAAGGTGGGCCAACTCAGTATCGAACCCTACTAAATTTCACGTGCATGTAAAAAGGCAGGGGTCCCAAAACTTTTGGGTAATATAGTGTATGTGGTTTATAAAAAGTAAAAAATAGTGTAAGCCCTTGATATAAATTACAGACATAAGTTGTTATTTTTCTTGTTTTGCTTTTTGCTATTAACCCCTCTGCCACCCCTTGACACACACTGTGCTATTAACATGTTAATTGGCAGTCTTCATCACAGCTGTACACAGTGGCAGCAGCACAATACAAGCCTGAATGTTAATTAAAAGAGCCCATTTGTGCACTAAATGAATTTCTTCCCTTAAAAGAGACAGAAGGAAAAAAAAAAAAGGTCCCTAATCGTTCTGCATACCGAGGCTACCAAGTTTAAAATATTAAGTTGTACAGATCAGAAATGTAATCGCGAGAGACAAGCTGTGAGAGTTTTTCAATCACTGTGGGCCTGCATCAATTTAAAGTCATGTTACATTAAAGAGAAATATGTCTGGGAGAGGCTCCCAGTTGTCACTTTGGATTAGATTTGTAGTTGTGATCAGGATGTGCATTTTGCAGGTCTTCGAACATTCTGAAAATATTGCCTAATGCTAGCGGTAAAGAAACAGCAGAGTTCTGGCTTATCTCGGCAGTCTCAAAGATATGCCGCGTACGAATTTACCTGCACAGCGTGAAACCCATCACGAAGATAAAAACCTATTAACATGTAAACATTAACTAAAACCTTCGGACGGGTTTAATAAACAGCGACTGAGATTTTTTTTTTTCTCTTTTATTGTTATTCCACTGCACTCAAGTTAAGATTGTTACACATATCGGTTGGTGTCCAATCTTGAATCAATGAAGCGTGGCAAAAATAATTTATACAATTTATTTAAACAAGCAAAAAGGCATTTCAGTTTTACCGCCGGATGCGAGGAGGGCTACGCATGCCATCCCTTGAGAAAATAATTAAGCCTGTGTGATGGGCTAGCTTTATTGGATGCTGTTTGGACATTTTATTGCATATTAAAGATAAAAAAAAAAAGAAAAGGGGTTGCCTTTCAGGCAGCTATATATCCCACTAAACAACAGGGAGTAATTTTTTGTACGCTAAATATATTGTCATTTAAGCATAATATTATATAGAATGGTGCAGTCTAACTGCTTAATTACCTACAAGACATATAAAATTAAAAGGCATTGGATAACCTTTTATTTTTTTAAGTTATAACTGTAAATGTGATCTTAATGTAAATGATCAAGGTGCATTTAGGTTTAAAGGGAACCTGTCAAAATTGAAATATGAGAGTGGTCATTGCTAAATTGCTTTTAAAGAGGAGTAAATCCTGAGCTTTTATTCTTATTCTGACATAAAGTGGATGTAAACCCGAAAAAAAAAATTTCTTTGCTGTCACAATGTAGAGTATAAGATTTCATATCATCTGTGCCCAGTCTTGCCACACATAGTTCACCCAGCTCTGAGCAATCCTCTTTAATTGTTCAGTGAAATAAAACAGACTTACAAAGAAAAACCTTAGTCCGTTCCACCCCTTGCTGTGAGTGACAGGTTATTTACATATCTTATGCCCTGGCCTGGAGACAGGCATTATTTTTTAATTCCCACCCTCACTCCTTTTCTGAAGTCATGTGGTTACTTTTCTGGATTTTGACTGGATGTTAGTGATCATAGCAGAATTTAGTGTAAGGGGAATGTAGAGGTGGACGGGGAGTCTACTGACATCACGACTCCACCCACAGAGCTCCAGGGCAAGTGAGTAGCACTTTCGCCTAGCAGCAAAAGGGTCGCTTGTTCGAATCCCGACCATGACACCATCTGCCTGGAGTTTGCATGTTCTCCCTGTGTCTGCGTGGGTTTCCTCCGGGTACTCCGGTTTCCTCCCACACTTCAAAGACATGCTGGTAGGTAAATTGGATCTTGTCCAAATTGGCCCAGTATATATGTATATATGTGTGTACGACTGTGTTTCCCTAGCGTGTCAAGATCCTACGGGGTAAAATGACCACACCAGCCAAGCAGATTCTGGCTGGAAAAAGCGCCCAGAGGCGATTCAGTTCGCATGAGTAGCGCTATACAAGTCATTCATTCATTCATTCAGACAACAGATCCACCCACAGAATCTGCAGTTTTTCAGTTCTTATAACAGACAGAGGGGAGACATTTGACAGGTAAGGATACATGCAGGAGGCATGTATATCCTTATAGATCAGCACTATGGCAGTAGTTTAGAAAGGATGAGAGTGGGTTTACATCCACTTTAAAGTAAAACTAAAGTCCCCCTTTAAAAACTGCAAACAGGCAGAACAAACATGTGATGTCTCTTCTGCAATAATAATTAAAAAATAAACCCTACCTATCTTCTTTGGTATGTACACTATGCTACGCTGTTTATTTTTCCGGCACAGTGTTTGTGTGCTGGGGTGAATGCGCTCCTCTGCCAGTGTAGGAGCGTCATCATCCTGCACCGGCCAATAGGAATAGCCATGGCCTGACACCTACAAGAAGTCGGAAAGTAGATGCTGGAGTTAACAAGGGACATCAGACTGTTGAAGGGAGGTACAGTGGTGAAAATAATTATTTGATCCCCTGCAGGTTTTATATGTTTGCCCACTTACAAAAAAAATAATGGGTCTATAATTGTTTTCATAGGTGTATTTTAAATGATAGAGACAGAATATTAACCAAAAATCCAGAAGAAACACATGATAAAAATGTTATAAATTGAGTTGCCGTTCAGTGAGTAAAATAAGTATTTGATCCCCCATCAACCAAAAATTATTCTGGCTCCCACAGACTGGCTACAGTATGTGCTCATGTGGTACACAGATTAGTCCTGTCAATTTAAAAAGGTGCTCCTAATGACAACTTATTATGTGTATAAAAGACAGCCGTCCACATCTTTTTCTTCCATTCAAACCTCACCATCATGGGCAAGATCAATGAGCTCTCAAAGGACGTCAGGGACAAGACTGTAGACCTGCACAAGGCTGGAATAGGCTACAAGACCATCAGCAAGAAGCTTAGTGTGAAGGAAACAACTGTTGGAGTGATTATTCGCAAATGGAAGACATACAAAATAACAATCAATCGCCCTCTGTCTGGAGCCTGATGTACGATTTTGCCTCAAAGGGTAAGGATCATCATGAGAAAAGTGAGGGATCATCCCAGAACTACACAGGAGGAGCTTGTGAATGACCTCAAGGCAGTTGGAACCTAGAGTTCTAGGTTAGATTATGTTAGATTAATATAGAGGGTTTAGTATAGTGACCTACTGAACTTGTCTCCACCTCCTGACACATATCTCAGCTCTGCTTGAACTCTGAATGCTACCTAGCACCTTTTATTATCATTGCAAAAGTTTTGTGTAATATGCTTAAACGAGTTAGGATATTGGTACCAAGTGTTGTGTATCGCATGCAGATAATACCATACACTGGCATCTTTGGGTGAAGCAGAGCAGACAAGGTGAAGTGGGCTACATATGTGCCATTCCCTTCACTCCTATGTCTGCATTGAACAAATGGAATATGCAAAGAAGGAGGGTTGACTGGTGGGCAGTTGGAGAGTTTGAGACCTCCATGATCTGTATGATGTCATGTAGAGAAAGGGTAGATCTTACAACTGATTCATGAGAACCATTAAGTTAGGCTGCTGCACTATTGCCTTGCCAAACAGTATTATTTACTGTGGACTGCTATTACAAAAACATTATGTGCAAAAAGTATGACTTCACACCACTGTATGGAGGCATTTTTTCACCTACTGTTGAGAAAAAAAAATGCCCCCCCCCCCCCCCCAATACCCATGCACCCCACCATCACAATTATAATATGCAACAATTACTCAATACAAAACCATGCCAGAATTGTCATTTTGCCAACTCTGACAGTTTGAATGTCCTTGTGCCACTAGTTCTTGGGTTATATACCGAAGTAAAATCTTATGGTCATTTGCACTACAAAGTGATTGTTAACCCCCGGCTTGTACTGGCAGAAAATTTGGCAAAAATCTGATCTTTCTAAACATCAGAGAAAATGGGTTTAAGAAAACTGCAGTGTCACATGATTGACATCACAGTACTTGAGTTGTTGGGGCATGAAGCACACAATGAGGGTTTTGAGGCTGCCAAGGTACAATTGATTAAAAAAAAAACTGTCTAAAGAAGACATCCTCTACCAGCAATTTTAGCATAACCACAGGAAGCAGATGGGCCATCATAGAAGCTGAGTGCTTTTCAACACCTTGCTGGGTCCATGGCATGAATAAAATAGCCTTTAATCAATCAGCAGTGGAAAGAAATATTAGGAAGGTGATGTTTTTAACAGTAGCATATATCAATCAAGAAAAACAAGAACAAAGCAAAGCTGAAACCATTAACAACATAGAAATAGCTAAATTTAAGAGAACCTTTGCAGAGACGAAACACACCAGATATGTTGAATTAGCCAGGGCTATACTTTCTCTATGTCTTATTCAGATTAATTAGTTCAATTATGTTTTGAGTGCGTGACTAATGTATCATTTTAGTTTTAATCATTTCAATTGAAAAAATATTAAATTTTTGAAGGAAGATAATCTGAATTTTAATTATGCTAACAATACTATTATAAAAGGCTTCTTTCATTTCATTTTAATTGAACTACAGTATGCTTCCTAACTTCATTTTTTTTTCTCCAGGAAAGGAACAGAAAATTAATTCTCGACACTTTTTTGTCGAGCACTAATGGCCACATGTCATGAATGAAACCAAGAACAATCATGGTATTGTCCATAAATATATGACCTGTGTTCTTAATTATTAAAAATCTCTCCTAGATTTTATGTTGAAAGTAACAATAATTATTCTTGAATTAATTAAGCTAGTAAATTAAACGGGGAGAAAAATTAAGTATTGCAAATAAGTTCCAACAAGACAAAAATTTTCATGTATGGTTCATCACTTATTTTATTAAAGCAAACTTGTAGCACACATAACATAGATACATACGCACACACACGTTCATAGAACTGACTAAGACCAAGGTTAAGGAAGAGTGGTTTATACTGTACATTGTGCTAGAGGGATGATATCAGTAGTGATGAAATACATTGAGGACACATCATAATGCTACAACGTGTTCGTGTTCGCACGTCGTTACGTCACCGTCTCTTGACTTTTTCAGGGATCCCTGAAGAAGTCACGAGACCGTGACGTAACGACGTAGGAAGTGCGAACACGTGACACTCACAGCCAGCCGGAGGCTAGCAGACGTAAGACGGCGTTTGTATTCGCCGTGCTCTGTCACCATATCAGTTACTGTTTGGCGTTTTTATCATGTTATGCATGTAAGAGGCTTATTTTTCATTAAACCCCCCTCTTTTTTACGGCTTCACTATTTTGGTGTCATTTATCCCACGCTCTGACCTGCGTTCATGAGCTGTTAGATTCCAGGATCTACATCACGGGTGACCATCCAACAAGCACAGCACCAAGGAGCCTAACAGATATAACAAGAGAAAGAACCAGCATTGCCCACCTGTTGCATTGTTACCACCATCCTAAGGTAAGGGCAATATGAGACCGTATATCGGATGTGCTCACCCTCTATAGAAGACCCATCAGCCACTTCTGACCCATCGCGTTTTTCCACCATAGACTCTCATCACTGTTCACTTACCCACACCCCTTGTGGGCTCAGTTCACAGTTATTGTGACAGTCTGCTCTGTCACACACCAGAACAGCACATTGTCTTATTTGATTTAATACTTTATTTCTTTATTTGTATATTGTGCACTTTACACATACACTTTAGCGCTTATCATTTTATATTATTTATCCATTAGCGGTTGTGTTACCTTTAGATACAGCGGCTTTAGTTCACATATATCCACTCTTGTTATTTGTCACATTCCAACACTCGCAGTAGCGCAATAGAATTCTCACAATACATTTTTGTGGTCTATTTTTACACGAAAAGTAAAACAAATTGTATACCCATGGCTTAATTATGCCCTTAATATTTCAAAAACATCCCATTTCCCTCCAACTGGGGAACAGGGCACTAGTGAACATGAGTAAAAAGTTTAATTTTACTTCACTTTTCTTAAAAAGCAGCAGTTTTAACTAAAATAAGCCTTTTTTAATGCTTAAGCTATCGTACTAAATAGTCAGCAAAGCCTTTCAGGGTTCCATCTAAAATCTCAAAGCCCGAAATCTGTTTAAATTCTAGAAATGCCTCTAGTTATTTTATCCTTATCACTAAAGAAAATGAATTGTAGATATTATTTAAAAAGTCGTTTAATAATGAACATCATCTAAACCCTCTACCTCAGATGTCTTTAAATAATTTAGCTTTTAAAGAACGCTTAGTGGTAAAAGTATAAAATTTTACCAGTTCAATAGATTAACTGCAAAACGAAATTAACACTGCCTTAGGAAATGGAGATAAAATTTATATTGAAAACGTTTTGATGGACTATTTTTTTTCAGAGTTTTATCTAGAAAGGCCCAACATTTTAAAATGAGCCTTTAACAGCGATGAGCGTGATTCATCATGGGTCTATATTCAGTACAGTCATAAACTTAATTTGATTGTGGCCAAACTTTAACAGGCCTTGTTCTAGCACGTTTTTAAATTGTAAAAAAAAAGGAAATTTCACAATGTTTCAGAGTTAGCATTGTTTATGAACACCTCTTCCAGCATAGAGTGTGGAAATTAAATAAACTTTTCCAGGCTTCTGTGAAACATCCTGTCTATGCGCAATTGCCAATACACATTGACAATCCCGTGATCGAGCACATTAAAAAAATCTCAGTAATATTGGATGTGTCCATTGCAGTCTCCCTTGTTAAATGCAGTGTAGTTCAATTAACATCTCCTCAATATAGAATTTAATTTTTCCTTCGTCTTGATCTTCAGCCCAGTCTAAAATGAGCTATGCCAGGATAGATGTACTTTGAATATTGTAGAAAGTATTCATAAATAAACCTATCAGGCTGGTAATGATTTCTGCCATAATGTGACAAAACGTTTCAAAGTTGGTACGGGGTGAAGGAGTTGTTCTTTCACAACTTATTTTATTTCGTCTGGCACTTACAAGAAAATAAATTACTCATGATCAAAACACTATTTATTGTGTGTGTGTGTGTGTGTGTGTGTGTATATATATATATAAATATATATATATATATATATATATATATATATTTGGATACAAAGTTTTGGGCTTTGCCATTTTATAATCTTGTGTTTAAATAAAGTTTATGTAAATCCGAACAATGAACTTCAATTTGGTCCCCTTTTAGTGAGCTAAATATGCCACTGAGAACATTTTAGAACATCAGTTGCTGCTGATCCTGCCAGAAATCCATTAAACGTACTGTGCACTCTGTCTCTTTTGCACTGAAATCCCAAGCAGTGTTATCAGCCTTGCTTAGTTCATCTCTGAACTACAGAACAGCACTCCCTTAAAAAGATAAGTTACATTATTCAACAAAAAAATTATAAGAAAATTGGAGTCTCTAAAGCAGTGGTCTCTAAACTGCAGCCCGGGGTCCAGATGTGGCCCTTTGCTTGCCTTTATCTGGCCCTTGAGGAACAATTCCTCCCACTGACCCCAACAATAGGGCACAATTCCTCCCACTGACCCCAACAATGGGGCACAATTTCTCCCACTGACTCCAACAATGGGGCACAATTTTTCCCACTGACCCCAACATTGGGGCACAATTTCTCCCACTGACCACAGTCCGTCCCCCCTAAAATCTGAATGACAGAAAACTGGCCCTTTGTTTAGAAGGTTTGGAGACCAGTGCTCTAAAGCATAATACCAGCAATAAGCAGATCGCTGGTGCCATGCAGGTGTACAGCATCCCGTATGGGTAAGCAGATACCATCCAACAGGAAGCATGAATTAACTTCCCATGTACTCTATAGCGCCATGGTAGATCATTGAAAACAACAACCTGCCGCAAAGGCTGCCAGACCTTGTAGTTTTCCATGAGCAGAGTCCTGTCAATCAGTGATGCCGCCAGACGGGCAGAGCCACGTAAGTCTAAGTAGGTGGAAGTGGGCGTGATATATTTAAATGAAGCGTGACCCCATACAAATGATTGACTGAGCTTCAAAAAACGAACTGCGCATGCGTCGTATCTTGGACGCATCCCAGTGCGCATGCCCACAGTCACGTCGAAATAACTGCCTAAAATACGTCAAAACACTGCCTACGACGTGAACGTAACCTACGCACAGCCCTATTCACGTACTACGTAAACGACGTAAAAATCTATGGCGTTCGTTCCCTGGTCCATACCTTTGCATGAGTTGCGCCTCCAATATGGGGAATAACTTTACGCCGGATGTAACCCTTGCGCAAATCGCTTAAAACATGCGCCGGGCGCAAGTACGTTCGTGAATCGGCGTATCTTACTCATTTGCATATTTAAAATGGGTACGCCGAATGCGTCCAGCGTAACTATGCGCCCACGATACGCAGGCGTAGGCAAGTTACGTCGGCCGGCTTAAGCCTATTTTTTGGACGTATCTAGCTTGGGGAATCGGCGCAGAGATACGACCGCACACATTTGTATTTACGATGGCGTATCTCCAGATACGTTGATGTAAGTCCTACGTGAATCCGGGCCTATGTGTGGTGGAAAACTAACACTGCACATCACCCAGAACACACCACCCCCACTGTGAAACATGGTGGTGGCAGCATCATGTGGTGGGGATGCTTTTCTGCAGCAGGGACATGGAAGTAAGTCCGAGTTCATGGGAAAATGGATGGAGCCAAATACATGGCAAACTTAGAAGAAAACCTGTCAGAGTCTGCAAAGCAATTGAGACTGGAATGGAGTTTCACCTTCTAGCAGGACAACAACCCTAAACATACAACCAGAGATGCAATGGAATGGTTTACATCAAAGCACAACTAAATCCAATTGAGAATTTGTGGCAAGACTTGAAAATTGATATTCACAGACACTCTCCATCCATCCATCTATGTTGCAAAGAAGAGAGGGGAAAAAATGTCACTCTCCAGGTGTGCAAAGCTGGTAGAGACATCCCCAAAAGGACTTGCAGCTGTAATTGCAGAAAAGGTGATTCTACAAAGTATTAACTCAGGGCTGAATACAAATGCATGCCATACTTTTCACATATTTGTAAAAAAAAATGAAAACCATTTATTATTTTACTTCCACTTCACAATTATGTGCCACTTTGTGTTGGTCTATCACATAACATCCCAATAACATACATTTATGTTTTTGGTTGTAACATGACAAAATGTGGAAAATTTCAAGGGTATGATTACTTTTTCCAGGCACTGTAAAGTGTGAATACATTGTTTTGGTTTAAGATACTGTTAAATGATAAAATTATATAGCAACAGTCACCTTTAAAATAAGAGGCTCTATTCTGGAATACTTCTATCCATCACTTCTGGGTGTATCAGACAGCATTCGAGTTCCTCTCATTAACCCCTAGCATGTATACAGTATATATATGCTTTTGGTGCATGCACAAATATTTTTTCATCTTTAATATTGCGAACATAAATTTTGATGACTCTGGAATCATTAATACTGTCTATTAAAAACAAAAAAAAACAAAAAAGAAAATGTGTTCTATTAAATTAACCACTCATTACTTCACTTAACTGCATTAATTGGCTTACTCTACCACAAGATTAAAAATAAGTCTTACAAAAATATAATTTACAAGTTCATAATCTATGGTTATTTCAATTTACTTTTATTGGCTACAGTACACAGCAAATGGAGTATGCCATTCGAGTGCACAAAACAGGCTCAGTTTGGAAAAGATAATGACTGAAATTAGTTTATAATGAATGCATTTATGCTTTTTTATGTATGGAATACGAATACTAACATTGACAAGCCCATTATGAATAATGATCAGTTTACATATTCATACCGAGCTGTATTTAATTATTTCCATAAGCTGCTCTCGATTCGGTTTACAAAAAATTAATTTGCAGACATGTTATTCTGATTTATGTATGTGCCGGCCCCAAAGTTGTTTATCACAATAGTCAGACCCCATCTCAAGTAAATGCTAGAAATCACTTAAAATATAAATGACTAAATGTTTGATGTTATGATTATGTCTATAAACCTGAAATTTTTCACAATAAAAAGCATTGGCGTTATACAAGTATTATTTTTTTACCTTAATGTATTAAGGTAAAACAATATTTAGGCTTTACAACCATTTTAAACATAGCTGGAATGTCATGGTATACTGACACCTTAAGAGTTCCCTTCACTAGAACTAAGGGGCCAAATCCAACCCCTGAAAAACAACCCGACACCATAGTCCCTCCTCCACCAAATGATTTGAACAATTCTTGTCCAGCATCAGCGTCTGACCTCACAAATGCACTTCTGGAAGAATGGTCAAACATTCCCATAGACACACTCCTAAACGTTGAGGACGGCCTTCCCAGAAGAGTTGAAGCTGTTATAGCTGCAAAGGGTGGGCCCACTCAATATTGAACCCTACGGACTAAGGGGGATGCCATTAACCACTTAAGGACTGCTGCACGACGATATACAACGAATGGCAGGGCTGGGCACAAGGGTGTACAAGTACCCTTTAACCACTTAAGGACCGCCGCATGTACATTTACGTCGGCAGAATGGCACCGACAGGCACATCAACGTATATATACGTTGGTGCCTTGGGGGGGATCGGGGGTCCGATCGGACCCCCCCCCGTACATGCGGCGGTCCGCGCGGCTGCAGGAGCGATCCGACAAGTGGGGGCGGCTATCCGTTTTCATCCGCCCCCTCCGGATCGCTCCCAGCCAATGCGCGCGCCCGCCTGACCTGTCACTTCCTCCTCCTGTGTAAACACAGGAAGGAGGAAGCGACGTGATCTCTCCCTCGGCGTTTGTTTCAAGCGCCGCTGAGGAGAAATCACTACAGAACAAGTAAGTCCTGCACCAAACAGCACACTGACACACACATTTAACCCCCGCGATCACCCCCCCCCCCTCCCCCCTGTCACAGTGTCACTGAATGCAGTAATCATGTATGATTACTGTATTTAGTGTCAGTGTGACAGACAGTGTGACAGTCAGACAGTCAGTAGTGTCAGGGTAGCCCCCCCAACCCCCCCCAATAAAGTTTTAACCCCTTGATCACTGCCCTAGTTAACCCTTTCACTCCCTATTGCCAGCGTCACTAAGCGATCATTTTTCTGATCGCTGTATTAGTGTCGCTGTTCCCGCTAGGTAGCTATTTTTTTTTTAATGCGATTTTTTTTTTACTAAAGACATGTGGCTAAATAAATTTTGGCCTAAATGTTTGACTAAAATTTAGTTTATTGGTTTTTTATTATAACAAAAAGTAAAAAATATTGTTTTTTTTTCAAAAATGTCGCTCTATTTTTGTATATAGCGCAAAAAATAAAAATCGCAGAGGCGATCAAATACCACCAAAAGAAAGCTCTATTTGTGGGAAAAAAAGGACGCGAATTTTGTTTGGGAGCCACGTCGCACGACCGCGCAATTGTCTGTTAAAGCGACGCAGTGCCGAATCGCAAAAACCCCTTGGGTCATTTGCCAGCGTATTGGTCCGGGTCTTAAGTGGTTAAGAACCCAGCTGGCGGCACACTCGCAACTCCGTCCGAAAATTCATGACTGCGCCCATGGACCCGATCGCCGCCGGTGTCCAGCGATCGGGTCACAGAGCTGAAGAACGGGGAGAGGTAAGTGTAAACAAACCTTTCCTCGTTCTTCCTAGTGGCTTGTCAATGGTCGTCTGTTCCCTGTCATAGAGGTCGACGATCCAAGACATCACACGCCCAACCACACCCCCCTACAGTAAGAATCACACACGAGGACACACTTAACACCTACAGCGCCCCCCCCCCCCTAGGAGGTTAACCCCTTTACTGCCATTGTCATTTTCATAGTAATCGGTGCCTTTTTTAATAGCACTGGTCGCTGTAAAAATTACAATGGTCCCAAAAATGTGTCAAAATTGTCACAATGAATATCGCTGATCACCGCCATTAGTAGTAAAAAAAATATATTATTAAAAATGCCATAATACTATCCCCTATATTGCAGATGCTATAACTTTTTTGCAAACCAATCGATAAACACTTATTGTAAAAAAAAATGACCAAGAAAATGTAGAAGAATATGTATCGGCCTAAACTGAGGAAAAAAAATGTATATAGATTTTTTGGGGATATTTATTATAGCAAAAAGTAAAAAATATTGCATTTTTTTCTAAATTGTCGCTCTCTATTTATATTTATAGCGCAAAAAATAAAAAACAGAGAGGTGATCAAATACCAACAAAAGAAAGCTCTTTTTGTGGGGAAAAAAGGACACCAATTTTGTTTGGGAGCCACCCCACACGACCGTGCGAATGGTCAGTTAAAGCAAAGCACTGCCGAATTGCAAGAAGGGGCCTGGTCCTTTAGCTGCAAAATGGTCCGGGACTTAAGTGGTTAAAGTTCATGTGCATGTAAAGGCAAACGTAGCAATACTTTAGACAATATAGTGTATGTCAGACTAGTATACATCTATGAAGTGGAATGTGTAAGTACTTGTACTAAGCGTTTTGCTTTTTTGGTTTTGTTCTACCATGATGATTTTATCGTATGTAATTTTTTTCATGAATGCCAATAAACTCATTTTTCAATTTCTACAAGTATTTTTTCTATAACTAACTTTTCAAGCCCTCTCTTCACAGCACTATAAATGTTTGCAGCTATCTGGTCATCAAAGTCCATCAGAAAACCCGGCAAATAGGATGCCAAGCTGCCTGCCTGACTTTGCAACTTCTCTATAAAACGGGTCTCTGAGTCTCTGGAGGCCTGCTGTCACATAGCAGGCTTTACCCTGTGGCAAACCTAGATCCATGGCCTCAGCTGGTACATATGTAAAACATAAAGGATGTGATAAAATATACAAGGCATAATGCCTCAGCCCCCAGATACTACAGTACAAAAATGTTAAGAGATCTTTACATAAACATATATTATTACTGCTGGATTAAAGTACATTCTTTGACTTCAAGATAAAAAAAATTGCTTTGGGTTGAAGGCTGAGGAGATGGTAATACACCTAAAATGTGCGTGTAAATCAATTTGGTAATAGCAGAAGCTGTACTGTCACTAAAGTGCTGCAGTTTAATACCTTTTAAAAAATTAAGGAAAAGTGGTATTGCCGGGAGAGGTGGACACCTCTGCTTGTTTGTAAAATGCACTAGGCTTTGCATTTTATTACAATGATAGATAGATATTTTTCAGCACAGTACACACACTGTAAAAAAATGAATTTTACTAACTTACTGACAGGCAATACAGATAACAGATATACATATTTAAAGAAGAACTCTATTCTATTTAAGGGGAAATTCTACTGCTTTTTATAGTAAGTATGCATTTTAAGTTAATATGCTAACTGTAATAGTGAGAGTCCCTGTCCCTATGGAAAGGGAGCAAAAATGGACACAGAGTCTGCATGTCAGCGGCCTGCAGAACTACACAGCATAGTTTTGAAACTGAGAAGACTGTTTTGGCAGTTTTTTCAAGTTTTTCTAAGTTCAGATGGGGCTGTGTAGTTTGGAGATCCCGCAGAGACTTGGGCGGGATGGGATCTCCAACCCTGTGTCCAGGTCTTGTGAATAACCAGCAGGTTGTGTGCCCAGGTGCACACAACCAATATAATGAGGGACTGGTGAGAGCAGAGTGGAGAGGAAGGTGGAGTGTGTGCAGCTGGCTGCTGGTTCAAGACAGACCTGTGTGTGGGGGGCTGTCTGTCTGTCTGCCCTGTGGAAAACTACATCCCTGGTGAGGGGGGACTTTGTGCCTGGCGGACTGGGAGGCTGGTAGACCTGAGGTGACTAGCGAGTCTAAAGGGGGCTGAAGGAAGTCTGGAAGTCTGGGAGACAGTAGGCTGGAGAATCCTGTTGAGGCAAGGAGTGGGCCAGGTTTAGCAGGTACTGCAAGGCTAAGTTAGCCTAGGAGCCAGGATGCTTGGTATTTTAGATTATATGATCATTACTGGAGAAGAACCCCTGCGTGGGAATCCTGTGTGTGAACTGTTATTTTGTTTCCTTTCAATAAAAATGGGTTGCCATGCCCTCAAACCTCTGACTGCTGTGGACTCGCTGAAAAACGCATTTACCACTTGAGTTAACAACCCCCAATGTTTACATAACATTTACCCTAAATTGCTGTTCCAAATTTGATTAGTGTATTTCATTCTAAGATTTATATTTGTCTCTCTAATAGTCATGGGTATATCATGAAATGTGATTAGCATTCTTTATTGGCCATAGCCATGAGCATGATGGGAAGAAAGACACCTCAAGGATGATCAGTAGAAAAACATCTCCCTATTTTTTTACCTGCTGCACATTTTGCTGCAGCTCAGTGACAGTGCTTGAGCAATGAAAGTGTTTGTAAAGTCACTATTTTCTTTATTTGAGTAATAAGTCTGGTCCTACAGGGGAATTGATTTTGCACCCATTCTAATAACAAATTAACAAAAAGTTGTAAAAACATAATAAGTAGTTCTGACTGATAGAAGTTCTTTTACCCTCTGAAGTAGCTCATAGTGATCCAATAAATTTCTGATTGTCAAATCAGGCCATCAAATTTGGGTGGACCAAGCCATTTTTATCTACCTTATTAACTAGTGAAATAGGCTTAACTTATACGAAAGGCAAATAGGCTGTTTGCAACAGAATTTCCTCCAGAGCTTAGTGAATGTTGTGAAAACTCTGCTGACTTCTATCATCCAATTACGTGCACGTAAAAATATATATATTTTTATTTACCTTCCATGTGATTAGGTATTTTTTCCTTACAAAATGAAACTTGGGGGTAGGGGTTAGGGTTAGGGGTTCTCATTGAAGAATAAGGCTAGAACTCAGGAATTAGAACAGGGACCTCCCCCAGAGGTCAAAGGTCAGAACGCAGGTTTCCAGGGGTCAAAGGTCACAAGGGCGTGGCTGACCAACCTCCACCATAGTGTACCGCCTACCCCAACTAAGTCGGGGAATGAACAAGTCGGGGAATAAACAAGTCGGGGAATGAACAAGTCGGGGAAAGTGTCTTGCACGCCCTAACCCAAAGTTTCATTACCTAATCACATGAAAGGAAAAAAATAAAATTATTTTTACTTGCACGTGATTGGATGATAGAAGTCAGCAGAGTTTCCCCACATTCACATTCAAACTAACCCCAAAATTAAACTTTACCACATTCACTAAGCTCTAGGGGAAATTCTCTAGCAAAGCTAATAGCCTATTTGTGTTTAGAAAATCAACCCCATAGAGTTCCATGATATATATACTGTATTTTAGGGCCCAGATGTCCAACTCTCTGGCTCTCACAGTCTTAATTATAGAATCTCTCTGCACAGGTCCACTCCTGGCCTCTAGAGAGGGTTCCCCTAGCACCCTGGCTCTCTTACTCTTCCGAGATCTACAGAGCCCCCTGGACTCGCTTGTTGCCTCAGCTCTCTCAGTCCTGCAGACTCGCTAGCTGTCCCAACTTTCCCATTCCTGCGGATAGGGAATCTCTCCAACATGAAATCTCGTCTCTTGAGTGGATCACCTCTCCTGACTGCAGCACATACCTCTCTTCAAACAAGAGCCTTATGGCCAGTATCTGGCTTATAACAAATATGCACACCTACAGTCGGCAGGTTTCCAGGACCTGAATACAGGATGAAAGGCTTCATTCCACCCAAGACACTTAAGCCTTCAAGCTCCAGGTCCTGATCCAGAATTACAAAATTTGGAAAACACTGACAAACCGTTTTTTTACTTTTAAAAACAATGCTCTGGAGCTTCACAGTCTGCCTTAATGCAAATCATGTGTGTTTTGTGCCTATTCTCACACCATAGCACTGTCACAAAATTCCTCCCATCTTTGTTTCAATCCAAAGGGCAGACCAATGGAACCCATCACTTTGGTTGGAACACCTCTGTGCCAGTCACGTAGGCCAAACCCTTTTTCCAGCTGTGCTTCTAGACGCCGCTACCTTGAATCTCAGCAGTGTTCCACTGTTCTTTACTTATTCTTATCCCTCTTCTCATGGGGTTCCTGATCTTATCTTTCCTTTTCTGGGTTACTCTAGCTTCCCTGACACTTTTTTCTAAATCCCTGTCCTGAATAAGTCAGAAACCTACTGTGCCTAATGCAGAGCCACTTTCACCCCATTTGCACCAACTTCAACCACTCTCTCGTTTTTTTTGGGTTCATCAACACTTTTGTGGTTATGCTTAGCAACCAAAACTTCAATTACAATAACCTTTCATAACTGATGGTTCATTTAATTGTCACACACCAATCTCATCATTAATCTCTTTAAGAGTGTCTTTGGGTACCTTACCCTGTACCTCTTTATGGTTGACGGACAGAATTTATGCTGTCGCCATGCAAGTTCTATGCCCCTTCTTTTCACAAAGTCTAGTAAATGAGGCAGTATACACGCCATTTAACAACCACTGCTCATCTACTCCTCAGACCACACTAGGAGAGATCACCACTGCATTGGATTGAGAGACCTCCGACATGTCTGTCACTTGTAATTTCATGGATAGTTCACCTGAGTGCTTTCCACACAAACCCATATCCAGGAGTACTCTCATAGGGAACTGCCACACTGTTAAGTGCCATGCTCACCGGTTCCACTCATAATCAATGTTAAACAGCACAGCCTGAAATACCTACCTCCACCTATTGATACTCTGCTGTACCAGCTTATCTGACTGAGGTGGAGACACCCAGGCATACAGGGAATGTGCTTTTACTAGATTAAGCATTTGCAGTCATATATGAGACATCACAATACATTCTGCATCTAAACAAAAGACCTTTTTAGGAACATTTCCCTAATTAGAGACTTCACACTCACTGGTTTATAAATATGCCCCTACTTTGCATACCTTCGGTTTTGATGCACCAGGAATATATTTATATAGTATAAACTGAAAGTTCCATTGGGTTTTACAGCAAATCTGTTCTTAGTTACTATGTTGAAATGGTGGATTGATAGCACTGGAGGCTTAGGTAGATTTGGGTGCTGATTGATCTATTTAACTAAAATATACTGGTGGTTTCCCAGTGGGGCATCTAAGTGATGGATGGGCTACTCTTGTGAATCGATATACTGGAAAAGTGACTTCATACTTTAGAATGATGAAATTAGGTTTCATTCCAAATATATGGTAGGTGTTACAGCCAACACGTTTCAAGGACTGTACATTGTCTCCTTCATCAGGGCTTAAAATAAAAATTATCCCACTGGTAGAGACTCAAATTAAAAGTTTAAACTGTGCATTTTGAACACTCAGCACTAGTTCAGCAAGTGTTTGGACAACGTACAGTCTTCAAAACATGTTGGATGTAGCGCCTGCCAAATATTTGGAATAAAAATACATTTCTGACTCTAATCTTGGCATAGCACTTTGATTTTCACACTCAAACATAGTTATTAAAGAGGTTGTAAAGGTAAAAAAAATGTCTTCCTAAATAGCTTCCTTTACCTTAGTGCAGTCCTCCTTCACTTACCTCATCCTTCCATTTTGCTTTTAAATGTCCTTTCTTCTGAGAAATCCTCACTTTCTGTTTTCTGTCTGTAACTACACACCGTAATGCGAGGCTTTCTCCCTGGTGTGGAGAAAGCTTCTTGAGGGGGGAGGGTGCAAGCAGGCAAGTCAGGACACTCTCTACTTTGCAGAGAGAGAAAGGAGCTGTGTGTTAGTCGGCGTCCTGACACTCCTGCTTGCCCCCTCAAGAGGCTTTCTCCACACCAGGGAGAAAGCCTTGCATTACTGTGTGGAGTTACAGACAGAAGAACCGAAAGTGAGGATTTCTCAGAAGAAATAAGGACATTTAAAAGCAAAATCGAAAAATGAGGTAAGTGACGGAGGACTGCACTAAGGTAAAGGAAGTTATTTAGGTGGAAATCGTACCTTTACAACCCCTTTAACTATGGCAGCAGGTACCATAAAATAAATGACCCCGACTAGTTCTCTTTCTGCACTGATCCACCACAAAATAAGCACTTTTAGCTATGGGACATATTAAATAGTCCCTCCTCCACCCAAAGCTTTCAGTGTCTGACCAGTTAATAACTAGACCTGAGTCTCATCATATTGGGATACTTTGCCTTTTTGCGGTTTCAACTTTAAAAAATGAGTATCTGCAACTAACGTGTGGCATTTCTTTAATTTTATATAAAAGCAGAGCTTCTTTAATTATCCTTTTTTCTGAAATTAGCAACTTTACAGCATTCCTTGACTTACTATAAAATAATCAAATTTTTGTCCCTTGGACCAAAAACTGTATATGGCTAAACAAAATACTGTACAGCCCTGAGACTTGATTTATATAAAACTAGCATCCTGTTATCCGCAGATCTGTGTGAGTCCAGCAAATTTCATTATTTTCGCCCCATGTATATTGCCAGCTTGCATTCTTTATTTCTTTTAATAACTCGTCCACAGAAGCAAAGTAAAATGAGATAGTTATAAATGCTGTAGCCTCCCACAATTATCTTGTGTGTAAAACAAGTGCATAATAAATTCTATTAATGAAGAAGGTGAGGCCGGCTTATGGTAAATACAGGGATAAGTGTTTACTGTACGTTTAATGTGTTACACAACTGCTTTTATAATTCTGCTTATCTGTTCCTTCTAATTCCCTAACGGTAAAATAAAATAACCCCCTAAAGAGAATAATTACTGTTATACTTCTTACAAGGCTCTGTTTTTTTTAGCGTGAGAGAGAAGTAATATGAGCTGCTTTTTAAAGAGGACTTAAAAAAAATAAAAATGCAAATAAGCTTCCTTGTAAATACATTAATTACCCACCTAGCCCCCTATTACCGTGTTTATATTGTTTGCAAAGTCTATTTACAGTGCTGTTGAAATTAACATCACCGTGGCTTCGGAAAGGCATGTAGTCGGTGGGTTGTGCTCTGGAACCAATTAGGATGAACTCTGTGTCTGCGGGGACTCCAGGGGAAAGAGCACAGCCTTGCAATGTCAAATAATAATATCGTTTGACTGGACTGTATGGATATTGGATTGTAATTACACAGTTGGACCCTACTCCCTCCCTCTCGCTGCTGAAGAGATTCTCATTGTCTGCTTTAGAAAAATCAGTAGGCACAAAAGATTCAGCTAATGATTTAATATGCAGAAGGGGTCATTTTTATGCAAGGAAAGCTAAGAAGTCAAGTGGCACTCTTTGAAGCAAAAGCCATCCTGTGCTACCAAGTTGGACTTGCCAACTTAATAATCGCACACTCATCTGTCCCGCGGTCCAGCGATGCGGCCGAGCAATTGGCCGGGCAATCTTCTGGGACCTGTTACATTTTTCAGAAGAATGCAAGGAGGGAGGTGGGGAGAGGTGAACTTCCTTTCGGCACCTGGGGAGGAAGTGGGAGCTGGATGCCTCTAAAAAGAGGGTACCTGCTCCCCCCCCCCCCAAAAAAAAGGGGGTCATTTTGTTTACCGTACCCTGATCCCCTTTCCAACAGTGACTCAGCAGCCAGCAGAGAACAGGGCTGGGGGCATTTGCAACCGAGAACAGTCTCAATGATATATATTGGGGTGATGCCCCTAAGTGGAGATACTTCACCAATTAGACATCAGTCAGTCATTGACACATGGTGGGCATAATACCTACATGCCCCCATTTAGACTTATGATTACAGTGTCTGGCAGAGGGAGGTATTCCATTACTAACTGTGCAGCTCGAATGTCATGTGACTAAATTCCAAGGCTGCAAAAGAATGTAGCCAGGAGCTGGCTAATGTTGCCTGCATTGTCAGGAGACACTAGGCAGCATTGCTGCTGTGAAGCTGTTCTCTCTTAGTGTTAAGCCTAACTTTGTGTTGTCATATCCTGAAAATAGATTGACTGAGTTATAAGAGTAAAGCAAAGCTTTTTTGGGACGTGTAGTCCAGGGAGTCAAGATTTGCATTCAGCTGGACTGTTTTGAACTACAAATACCAGTCGGCTGGGGAAGAAGAACAGAACGCTGGGAGAGGCGATAAAAAGCTTCCTCTTGGGACCTTGGCCTGGAACTGCAAGCAAGTGACTCTGTATCAGTGTGTGCTGTGGCCGAGTCGCGACCTGTGCTACAGGGAGCTTACCGTATGTTACTGGAATCTAATGTTTCTAACTTTTCAGTAAAAATGACTCAACTATTTTACCTAAATTGTGTATGTCTCCCTAATTATCCAGATTACCAGGGTGTCAAAGGACTTGCAAGGTCGGAGTAGTGGGGTACAAATTCAGTAAGTGGCCCTCACAGGGGTAGTACTACACGGACATGATGCTGGAAGGTGCACATCTGTACTTATCATAAAGAGGAATACTTGGATGTATTAGCCGCTCCAGGTTGAAGCTCCCTTAATCCAGCCTCCTTATTTCCAATGTGAACATGAAGCAGGTATTCAGAGAGGGGAGAAGTGTGAGCGAAAATGCTCAAAGAATGATCCGAATGCCTACCCACCCTATCTAATCCCTGTTTCATTGTAATGACAAAAAGACAAAAAAACGTTACCTAGTATTGGGCTGAATATTAGAAGAAAGTAAATGGTTTTGCATTATAACTAGTTTGATACCTGTTGAAATCGAGCTGTTGTAGTCACTCCTGAATCGTTATTCTCACTAACTTCCTGGTTTGCGGTGCGCATTCATTCTTGCTACATCACGGCCTAATGGGAACTACAGTTCCCATTAGGCTTAGCCTCCATGCCTGTGAGGGATAAGAGAGCATCTTCACGCAGGGCTGTAGTCATAGGGAGGGGGTAAGCACATTCTGCTTTCCACCATGCAAAACGGCTCAGATGCTGGTGGAAAGCAAGAAGAGGAGAGACAGGAAATGGAATTTTTCAAACCTGGATTACTGTATTTTGGAGGTCAAAAGGAAAATAGAAGTAAGTGATATTTAAATGCTCTAGCTGACAGCAATCAATTAATCTAATAAAAAACAAACCTTTAGTGTTCCTTTAATATGGATCAAACGTAATAGTTTAATTCCTGCAATGTGATTCACTACCAAATAAAAAGAAAATCTGCATTGCAGGAAAAGGCTGGAAAAAGTTTGACAACATGGCACATCAGTGGGGTCACTAGACTAAATAGTCAACTGTACAAATTTAAATACACTCATATATAAACATTTTAGATTCTAAAAATATTGTTAATCCTATGGTGAATGCCATCAATATCACATGTATGTAGCCATGTAATATAAGCAGATGTTTATTGTTTATTGTTTGTTTCTTATACAAGGCGCATAATTCACAAAACATGTTTGCATCGATGCGCCTGCTTCCCATCCAGTCACGTTACCAGATACATACAAAAAAGAACAAACTTTAAAAACAACATAAAATCGAGTGGCGGTTACAATAAACATATAGACATTCTAACACTCGCTAAAAACATTAAAAACTGCCTAAAAAACAACAAAAAGGAAGAGGGGGGAAAGGAAGGAAAGGGAAAAAGGGGAAGGGGAAAAGATAGAGAAAAAGATATCTCACCCCAAACCACTAAAGGCCCTAGTGAACAACAGAGTCTTCGATCTTTTTCTGAATACCTGGTACTTCTCTGTTGTTGCAGGTGGCATGGAAGCAGATTCCATAACTGGCAGCTTGAACTGAAAAAGCTCTGCCCCCCCATTTTTTCAGCCTATAAGGCCGAACCACCAATCTAGTTTGTGACGTGGCCCGTAAGGCTCTCGTCACAAACTGTCGCCGCAATTTCTTGCGGATATAATATGGGCCTAGATTATTAAAGGCTTTGTAAGCAATACAAAGAACCTTAAATTCTGATCTCTCCTGTATTGGGAGCCAATGGAGGCTCTTCAGGTGGGTGGAGGTGGACGTCCGCCCTGGTAGCCTGAGTGCCAGCCGAACTGCCTGGTTTTGGATTTTCTGCAAGCGTCTAATCTGGGTCTGAGGCAAACCATGAAAAGAGCATTGCAGTAATCCAAATGGGGTAAGACTAGCGCTCTAACTACAGCAATTCTGCAGAGCTTGACAAAAAGGGCACAACCTTGTACAACTGCCTCATCTTGAGGAAACATAACTGGGTAATACTGCCGATGTGTGCATCCAGGACAGACCGGAGTCCAGCAAAACGCCTAGGGTCTTCACCTTTTCGGCAGTTACAGGGAATCTCCCCCCTTCCGGCCAAGGCAACACCCAGTGTAAGTTCTGGACCGATCCCGTCCGGAGTACCTCGGTCTTTGCCTGGTTCAATTGGAGACAATTGTCGGCCATCCATTGTTTGATGGCCCCAAGAGTCTCCAGAAGATCCACCTCGTCCCCCGGCCCTCCGGCATCAATCCTAGTATACAACTGGGTATCGTCAGCATACGACTGACATCTCATCCCACGGTCCTTTATCATATCCAGCAGAGGACGCATGTAGATGTTAAAGAGGAGGGGAGATAAGGGGGAACCCTGGGGTACCCCACAACCAAGGCGTACTGGGCCTGAATAGAATGGGCCCAGTCGTACCTTGAATTCTCTACCCTTTAGGAAGGCTATGAACCAACCTAAAGCCTCTGGACTAACATGCGCAACCTCAACTAGTCTACGCATTAGGATCTCGTGGTCGATGGTGTCAAATGCTGCCGAAAGATCTAGTAAGACGAGGACGGAGGTCGCCCTGCATCTGCCTCAAACAGTAGTCATCCATGCCTCCACTACTGCCGTTTCCGTACCATGACTGGTGACGGAACCCTGACTGCTGCTGTACCGCCAGCAACCCATGTTGTTCCACAAAACATTGCAGCTGTTGACAGACTATCTCCCTCTGACACAGCTTTGCCAGGAAGGCTATCCCTGAATGGGCTTCTTTCCTCCTTTTTTCTTGGATGATCAGAGTTAAGTTTCTTTAGTATTGGAGTAACTATACGCCTTTTTGAATGCTCTGGGTATTCGCCCTTATTCAAAACAACTGTTGATTAACTGAGCCACAAAACCCTTTATTTCTTCAGCTATCAACTTCATCACGAGACCCGGACATGGGTCTGATGGGGGAGAACTATCTTTAGCAGTGGCAATGCAATGTCCTACTGCTTCTACGGTTACTGGTGAAAAATAAAACATAGGAACACTGCCTATAGAGGTTGGACTATTGTCCAGGCAGTCGTTTCTCCTTTCTTTAATAATGTCGGATATTAAAAGATTTTTTTTTTTTTTTTTTTTTTTTTTTTTTTTTTTTTTTGTGATGTGATTGTTCTTTTCAGATGCACACACTCTTTGGCCTATAACATCTCTAAAAGCTTTTCAATGCCATTCAACTCATGTAAATTAGGCAAATTACTGAACTATACAGAGGCCAAGCCTGTATGTTGTCAACTCCAAATACACAAATCTGATAGGATCAGACAATTATTGGGTCAGCTCACCCAAAATGATTTTTCAGTAGCCAGCTAACAGAATGGAAACATGCACCAATTGTAAGAACGCCAGACCATAAAAACTATAAATACCCCTGTAACACACAAGCTTAAATGTATTCTAGTAAAGTTATTCTGTAAACTAAGATACGTTTTGTTAGGTTGTTACAGCATTTAGTTTATAATCTAGAAATAGACCGTAGCCATCTTAAGTGTGGGCATCATGAAGCCAGACTGTATGACTTCCTGGATTTCAGCTTTGCATATCTCGCACATGCTCAGTGCTGCACAAGCAATGTAATAGGTTTCAGTCAGGTTTGCAAGGACTACTGGGAAACATGATGCCTATCCCAGAAACCCTTGCAAATAGCCATGTGACTTAATAGCCCAGGCTAATAAGGAGGAGGAAGTAATGGAGGACTACAAAATAAAGGTATTTACAAGCAACAAAATAAATAAAAATTGTCCATTCTGAACACTATGAGATTAGGGCATGCAGCACAGACAAACATAAAAAAATGGGTGGAACTCCGCTTTAACTTACTGTTTTTTGAGGGTCAGAAAAGCCCCCCCCCCCCCCGCTTTATCAGAGTTTTACTTAAAATAAGAACCTTGAGAAAACTAAAAAATATGGATTATCTACATAAATCTATGTAGGGAAGTTAACTGCTGGATCAAGAGCGATACTGGCCAGTAGTATCTATGGGCCAGATTCACAGAGCCCTTAGTCCGGTCTATCTCGCGTTAGACCGGAGTACTTTCAAATTACGCGCGTCGTTTCATTAGTCTGAAGCCTCAACCAATGAAACGACGGCTTCGGGCTTCAATCCGACTGGCTTGCGTGTTCGTACGCCTTCGGATCTATGCTGCAATAATTTTGCGGCCGCTGGGTGGAGTTCCCGTCGTTTTCCGCGTCGGGGTATGCAAATGAGCTTTTTACGACGATCCACGAAGTTACGAGCGTCATTTGCAATCTCTTACGGCATCTGTAGTCATCTTTTTACCGCGTAAAGTTATTCCAGCTTTTATCTGGTCTAATATTAGACAGCCTATGTTAAGTATGGCCGTCGTTCCCGCGTCGAATTTCAACGTTTGTTTTTATTTTTTACGTAAGTCGTCCGGGAATAGGAATGTACGTAAACGACGCTACTGAAACAACAAATGACGTATCGGCGTTAGTTCGCGCAATGCACGGCGGGAAATTTCTGAACGGAGCATGCGCAGTTCGATCGCCGCGGGGACGCGCCTAATTTAAATGCTTCACGCCCCCTAATCGCGTATTTCGATTCCGCCGCGAGAAATACACTACGCCGCCGTACGTTACGGGCCAAAATCTACATGAATTTGTCGTAGAGCCAGGTAAAATACGGCGGCGTAGTGTATCTCTGATACTCTGCGCCAATGTAATTGTACCTGAATCTGGCCCTATGTGTGCAAGATTGACCAATGCAGCACTGTCTGGTTGTCCTCTCATGGGACCCAACAGCAAGATCTCCCACTTCAGAGTTCCCTGTCCATCTTTCTAGTTGCAGCATCAGGGATCACTCTTTTCCTGCTGCACCCCTAAAAACATTTAATACTTCAGACATGTCAGTTTTTTTGGGGCCATGTAGCTCTTACCATGTTTAAAAATGTAAATTGAATAAAGTCATCACTTTGTACCAGATTCCTTCATAAGAAGTTGTATGGAACCTTTCTCATGTAAGTTGATTTTATAACTTTAATATTAAGAGGGGAGGTATGGAATAAAAAATTATTTAAAAAACCCTTTATACTTGCCGTATCCTTACCTAAACAGACTTTATCATTCAAAGACAAACTGCTGCAGGTATAAAAGTACAGGCATTTAGACTTGAATCATTCATTACACATGAAGCAACATTCTAAGGTGCCTAGAGCAAAGCAAAATATTAGGAAGACAGCTGCAGAAGCATATCCTCATATGTACAGCTGTGAATACAATATTCATGTTATAGCTCAGGAGATGTTAAGTGCACTGCAAGAGACCTCCTGGCTGCTAATCACAAAGATCAATACATCTCTGATGAATCAAACACATGTGATTTGGAACATAACAAAACATTAACAGCACATGAAGTTGACCACCAATGTCCTATATACAATCTTAAAGGGATTGTAAAGGTTTGTCTTTTATTTTCTAAATTGATTCCTTTAAGCTAGTGCATTGTTGGTTCACTTACCTTTTCCTTAGATTTCCCTTCTAAATGTTTTTTTTTTCTTTGTTTGAATCTCTCACTTCCTGTTTCTCCTCAGTAAGCTTTCCACCATCATTCGAGTGGTGGAAAGTCATTTAGAACAGCTTACTCAGAAGGAACAGGAAGTGAGGAATTCAGACAAAGAAGAAAAAAAACACATTTGAAGGGAAATAGAAGGAAAAGGTAAGTGAACCAACAATGCACTAGCTTAAAGTAACCTATTTAAAAAATAAAAAACAAACCTTTACAACCCCTTTAAGCAAGCACAAAACACATAATTATACCGAGTAGACTAAGAATATGACCAAGTATCAAAGTTATCAAAGGACACCCAATGGAAAAAAATCGAGATAGTCAAACAACCTTTGTTTAAAGAGTTTCTGCATGTCTCACTTCCAACTCAAGTCAATAAAAATAAGGTGGTTACTCCTCATTTAAGGATAGCAGGGAAAGCCAGCAAACCTCCTCTTATGCTCAATGAGACCATCCATCACAGTAAAGGACCAAAACAGAGGTAGAAGGGTTGTTGGCTGCATTATACAGCTCCCATGGTTTTGATGCGCCTAACTAAGATTAATGGTAAATAATGGGCTATGTAGTCCTGTGTTTGATCCCGTCTTATAGTTATTCATTTCAGTACGTATATGCTTTAATGGTTGGTTTTTTACAAATCTGACATAGTAAGCCAGGGTAAAGTACAACAGAATAACTACATTTAAACAAAGCATATTGCAAGTCCTAAAATCATTAAAACCAGATGACTCCAACCTACACAGAGACATATTACAATGGACACCTCTGCCAAATGGAACACCAATGAGTTTTTTTTATATTCCTCTCTTGAACTAACCAAGCTTAAACGTGGCCAGTGCTTATCTACAGTCAAAGGACAAATGTTAGTAATAACATGCCATGCCTTAAAGAGAAATGTAGCCACTTTGAAAAAGTCAAGGCCCACTAGGAGTTAAATCCAAGGAGCTGCATGACATCTCCTGGGCTTATCTCTATTATTCAAAGAGATTCACATGCTCTGCTGAAGAGACACTGTGGAGATCTTAGAAACACACAGAGCAGCTATGCCTGCCCCTTCCCTCTGCTGGCCATTCACAGAAGCCTTTGTATTTTGTGATTGTTTTTACATAATACCAAGGCTTTTGTGATAAGGCAGGAGGAGGGGAGGGGCAGGCATAGCAGCTGCAGCGACTCTCCTGTTCAAGATGCAAATCTCAGAAAAATCAGCTTCGCTCTCCCAGAACTATAGCAATAGCGGTCTTCTGGGAGTACTAAAAAGCTGTCAAATAAAAATAATAGCAATAAGCCCAGGTGGTGTCATGCACCTCATTAGACTTAAATTGGTTCTAAAGGCTGAAGGCTTTTTTAACTTCATGCATTCTATGCATGAAGGTAAAAAACCTTCTGCATGCAATACTTACCTGAGCTGTGATCTTGATCCAACTATGTGCACAAGAGCAGCAGCTCTCCTGGCTCTCTCTCTACTCATGGGCTCAGACACAGTAGTCAGAGCTAATGGCTTCAGCTCCTGTCAATCACAAGGAAAGACAACAAAGAAGACCGCCGCTCCAGGTGAGTAATTCCAAATGAAATTAACTGAAAGAAACACTTCGTACAGGTGCAAGCCCCGGCTCAGAAATTGGCTGCACACCGACATGATAGAAGTCTATTTATTGAATATTCCATGGAAGGTACATGACACACACCATGAGTATAGCCAGAACAGAGCTATCGCCAAGTTCTTTCATAGCCTGTCAATCACAGCCAGTGAGGAGGGAGCAGGGGAGTGGGGCTCGGGAGCAAGCACGCGAGAGTGCCCTAGTAGCAAGCAGCATAGCACTCAGCAAGGGGTTGGAGACCAGAGTGCCAACAGGGGACCAGAGAAGAGGAAACCATTGCACAGAAGAGGTCTAAGTATAACATGATTGTTATTTTATTTTTTTTTACATTTTCCTTTAGTATGACTAACTAATTGTGTGTCTTAATTTTTTTTTTCAAAGGAGCTGAATTCCCACCTCCAGACAGAGTGGAACTATTAGTACTATCGGTATCTAGGCCCAGTTTTCACCATAGACTGGTTAAATAAAATCACATGCAGTTTAGTACAATAGCTCCTACCGTTGCATTTCATGCAAAAAGGAAAACCAGGGTAAAACGGCAAAAGTGAGAGAAATTATCCCGCACAAGTGGACTCTTTATTTAACAGATTTTTTTTCCACATGACAGGTTCACTTAAATGACAAACGACGCACTATTTAAAAAGCCCGTTAAAAAAGTGCAAGCTTGTTAAAAAAAAAAAAAATAGAAAAAAGTTCCAGTCTGGCAATCTCAACTCGCTGCGTGACAATCAGCTTAATAAAATAACTTTAATTAATTTAAAAAGTCAAGTTCTCCATTTGTATAATCAAAATAAATCTAAATGAATTGCTGTGGGGTAATTTCTGCTACAGCCAAGCAGCGAGTCCCACTGACTGTGGACTTGACGCTGTTCTAACTCGACACTGTATATCTTTTCTTTATAGAGAGAATGTAACAAATCTCCTTTATGATTTAGATCCAGGTTTACAGCGGTTTTCAAACAGACCATAAAAATTATAACATTGAAACTGAATAAACAAGCAGAACAGTGTTTTTACTGTAAAACATGAATGTAGTGTAAATATTTGTCTTTCCCTTCTCTCGGCGTCCATAATGAGCGCAGAAAATTCATGCCATATGTTTAGATCGCAAAGAGGAACAGAAAAGATTTCAACAATTCATCCAAGTGAGCGTCAGTGAAGCTGCGAATGAGGCGTCCAACCCATTTTCTGCCAGGCTTAACTCTAAAAGCACCAGAAACACTTATTTATAATGACCTTAGGACCCAACTAGAGATTGGAAGGCCAAGAAAAAAAAACTGTAAAATTGGAAAAATTGGAATATGTTCTTTTACCATGATAAATAATATATCTATGACATGGCATTCTAACTATATAACATGAAGACCTTAATCAAAGATTTCTGAGACTTTATATAAAGTCTTAAATTATTGCAAGCTCTGCAGACAAGTAAGTTTTGCTAAAGACAAGCACATCCTGGAATACAGTTCAAGTAACACTGTACTGTGTAAAGCTGTGGCCATCTACGGAATCATCATGGCCATTGTGATCAGCAATATGGAGGAGCGTTTCTCGGTAAACACTCCGGAGACAATCGGGAGAAACAACTACCATGCAGGGTTCTCCATGTTTGGCGCCGGCCTCACGGTGGGCTTTTCTAACCTCTTCTGCGGGATCTGTGTCGTATCGTTGGCAGCGGCGCATCGCTGGCCGATGGCCAGATCGCCAGCCTCTTCGTGAAGATTCTGATTGTGGAGATTTTCAGGAGCGCCATCGGCCTGTTCGGGGTTATTGTGCCGATTCTGCAGAACTCTAAAATAAAGATGGGGGACTGAGCGGCGTGTTGTGTCCTCCATTCCCGGAGACCAGAATACAAGATTTATTTATTCCATTCGCTCATCTCTGAGATCGCTGTCACATTTTTTTGGGCCGTATGTATTTTTATTTAAAACTCCTGAAATGTGCCATAAAGATGGTGTATATAATTATTTTACCCCTCCCCCGATGTCGCCCTGTTTTAGGATCTTGTGATAAAATATATAATATATTTGTTTTGTGGAGATCTATTTACGAAGGTGTTCCTTTCTCAACCAATGCCAGGAGAGTGTTTTCCTTCCCCCTCCCCCTCTGATCGATGCCGGTCATGTGACCGTTTTTATGTGAAAAGAAAAATAAAGGCGCGCCGAGGTGCGCAGTATTCCCTCCCAAAAAAAAAAAGTTATTGTCAGTTAAATTAACGCAGTGCCGTATAGCAAAAAATGGCCTGGTCATTAGGAGGGTAAATCCTTCTGGGGCTGAAGTGGTTAAAGGAGTTTTAAACCCTCAAGGTTTTTCATCTTAATACATTCTATGCAAGGTGAAAAACCTGTGGTGCAGCTGCCCCCAAAAGCCCCCCTTTACCTGAGCCCGATCCTTCCAGAGTTGAGGACTAGTGATGAGCGGAATACGCCATATTTGATTTTGCGATATTTCACGAATATATAGAAGAATATTCGTGAAATATTCGTTAATATCGAATATTCGTGATATTTTATCAAAAAAAAATTGCGAAATTTCGCTAATGCGAATGCGAAATTGATTGCGAAATTCTCGTCAACACGTGAAAACGTAGATCATTTCCTGGATTACTAAACTAATATGCACTAAACACTATCTCTACTTACACAAACTTATATGACTAAACTAAAGCTATTTTTTTTTTTTTTTTTTTATACACAAAACACAGAAGGGCAGAGAAAGGATTCGCGAATATTCGTAATACAAATATTCGCATTGCGAATATTCGGCAACGTAAAAGGATCGCCTCAGCTACTCGGCCCAGGGTCTCTAATCATACCAGCAATGTTTTTAGACGTCGATGGAGATCACTAGGATGTGATCTGTTTTAAAAATAAATTAGAAAAAATATGAATATTCGCAATAGCGAATATTCACCGCGATATTCGATTTATTCGCGAATACTCGAATATGCAATATTCGTAACAAATATTCGCAATGCGAATATTAATGAGCAACACTATTGAGGACAAGCAGAGCAGCACCAGTCGCTGTCTCGGGTCTTCATTGGATAGAAAATAGATTGATAGCAATGGGATCCATTGGTTCCCGCTGCTGTCAATCAAATCCAGTGACACGGAGTCTGGGGAGAGTCCTGCTGTCTGTGTCAATGGAAGCAGCAGCAGGACTCGGGAGTGTGTCCGCATGAGTGCTCCCATGGAATGTGGCTCTCCATGGGGGCACTCGATGAGGAGGAGCCAGGAGCGCCATCTGAACAAAACCCTTGCATAGAGCAGGTAAGTATAACATGTTTGTTATTTAAAAAAAAACTTGAACCTTTACAATCACTTTAAGTTTACTTCTAGTGTATCACCTCCGAAGATGAATCATTGTGGAAAAGTCGAACCTCCGAATTTTCTATTCCAATAAACATATCCTACAACCCTACTCATGCCGAACATTTGCTTACTGTTCCTAATTACCTATAAGGGTACAATCTCATGTTTTATAGTATGTCCCGCTTCCACAAAAAACACCACCCTCCATTTTATTTAGCCTTCAAGTCAATTAAATTCTGTATTGGAACGATCAGTTCTACTTTACAAAGTATTGATATATTTTTTTTTTAAACTGTCTTGGCTGCTCGAGGGCTTTTCCACTACTCAAGATGAGATTTATGTAAGACAATATCTTTTTGATTAAAACAAATCACAGTTTTACACTTTCTAATTTCTTCTGTTCGGGCATGAGATATCAAACAAAACCGGGAAAAGATAAAAAAAAAAAAAACCTTGATCATGCATGAGCAATCTATAAAAAAAAAGCAATAGAGAAAAAAGACAAAAGCTTAAGACCCTGACGTGGTCGCTTCCTCGTCATCACTTCAACACAATAGCAATGACTGCCTGAAACAAAAACATTTTTGCTGTAATGTCTCTACCGAGTACAATATGGATTGAAGAGGCTGGTGTTGGGATCAAATCAAGCAATTAAATAGTATCCTGGAACAAAATTGCGTGACTGGCTTTAGATTTTTACCTCTGGCTATTTGTTATAAATCTTTCTGTATGGATACATTCATGATTACAGAAATCCTTTTCTTCAATATCTTTGATGAAGGATGGCTTTTCAAATTGGCTGCCAAGCTGTGACAGTCGAAATAGAAAAAATTGAGAGAAAAAAAAAAAAAAGTTGTATTTATACACTTACATATACCTAGTGAAGTGACTGGCCTCAGGTGATACACAGAGATGAAACAAATCCTCCTACACACATTGTACCTGTTTATCTGTAGTCTTCCCTGCTCTACAGTCATTCAAAGTGTTGAATTTATAAAGCTTATCTAAGCTTAAAAAAAAACAGAGGGGGGAAATGAGATTACACTCTGCAGAGCTCAGTGAGCAGTGCTCTGACAGCTGATTGGAGGGAAAGGACACCCCCCCCCTTCATACATCACTCACGAATAGAGCTGTGGGTGTCAATTACTGATTGTGTGCAGGAGCTCCTTCCCCTGGCATTTGGGGTCTCTTGGTGTCAGGAAAACCTCTCAGAAGTGACTCATGCTAATATCGGAGGTACAAAGCAGCAGCCAAGAATGACAATTATGGTGAGAAAAATTGTTTAACCGCTCCAAAGTCCCAGAGAACTAGATGACTGAATCCAAACACTTGGGTGCCGGTGCTGCACTGATATGCAAGATTTGTAGAAAAAAACTAGGATGGCCCCACTTTAAAAAACAATGTTGTTCCTTTTTAATAAAACTGGTCACAAAACAAACATGTCACAGCAAAAAATCAGATGAAAAAGCTGACGCGTTTCACACTATCAAACAGTGCTTATTCATAGAGCTATGAATAAGCACTGTTTGATAGTGTGAAACGCGTCAACTTTCTCATCTGATTTTTTGCTGTGACATGTTTGTTTTGTGACCAGTTTTATTAAAAAGGAACAACATTGTTTTTGAAGTGCGGCCATCCTAGTTTTTTTCTACAAATCTTGCAAGAATGACAATTAGTGCTCTTAGGTGAGACACACAAGTAGACACTATAGAGCAAGGGTGTCAAATTCAATTTCATCGTGGGCTGCATTCAGCATTATGATTGCCCTCAAAAGGGCCGGTTGTATCTGTAAGATTAGTTGTCCAGCACATCCCCGCCACCTTACATTAGATCTTAAGAGCCAACCCACCATCAGAAGTTGAGTCTCCCACTCTCCCTTATATCACAGTGCACCCCCTTTCCTTATGCTGCTGCTGGGAAGAAGCTGGATGCATTGCTTAAATGCAGAAAGTAAGGGTCTGAAGGAGGACCGGAGGGCTGGAGGTGCGAGGGCCACATGAAATGGCCTGGAGGGCTGGATTTGGCCCGCGGACCTTGTGTTTGACACCTGTGCTATAGAGGTATATGCTTTGTTCATATTTCATGTCTGAGAGCAGGCCTTCTACTGACATGTGTTGCTTACAAGGTAAAATCAGTATTTTTGATAGAAAATTACTTAGAACTCCCCAAACATTAACATTTTTTTATTTATTTTTTAGCAGAGACCCTAGAAAATAAAATGTCGGTCATTGCAATATTTTATGTCCAACTGTATTTGTGCAGTCTTTCAACCGCAAAAAAACATTTTTCTTTGTTTCTGTTATAAAACTTTGTAAATAAGTACGTTTTCTCCTTCATTTATGAGGCGACACTGATAAGGGGGCACTGATGATGAGGCACTTATATGCAGCACTGATAGGCAGCACTGATGGGCACTCATAGGTGGCACTGATAGGCAGCACTGATGGGCATCACTGATCGACACAGATTGGCATCCATAATGGGCACTGATTGGCTCCATTTGGCATTCCTGGTGGGCTCCAATGGGTATCCCTGGTAGGTCTGCATTGATTATAATCTCTCCTCTACCCACACCTGGTCATCGCAATTGGAGGAAAAGCCGATAAACAGCACTTTCTGGATACCAGGTGATGAGCTGATTGGACACAGCTCATCACATGGTAAAGAGCCTACGACATAGGCTCTTTACCAGGATTGGAGAAGAGGTGTGACAGAGCGACACACCGCACTAACGATCACCGTGCCTGGCTTATCCTGCTGACTGTCATCTGACGCCCAGTCAGGATAATACAACCCCTTTCCGGCTGTCATTTTGCTATATGGTGGCTGGGAAGTGGTTAAAATAGGAATGAAAGGCAAAACATCTGTGTATAGATTTTTTTTTTTTTTTTTTTTATAAAATGACCACATTTAATTATTAAATAAACATTCAGTGCACGTTTCCATCACCTCATTCAAAACACACTGCGCACAAAACGTGGTCTGCAGTGGGTGTTAGTGTTAACTTAACGACACCTCAATCGCTGATCACAAACGCAGTACCATGGGATCTGGTTGCTGAGCACTTTGTAAAGTAACGCATGCACTACTTTTGGTGTGGTCCAGTGCGGTTTGAGTCAAATGAATGGGCTGAAATCGCACTGCGTTCAGATTGTATGTAAATCACACAGAAATGCACAGCGCAAATTCATGGTATGAACCGACCCTTTAATATCCACCTTCAATGTAATATTTTTCAGTGGAACTCACTTAGAAACCAATAAAAGAAACAAAGTTAGAAATGAATACGATGTCACAAAAATCACGCTGATGTAAAAAGAACCTCTTGGTATATTTAGTGAAACAGCAGGAGTGAAAACTGTCACTCCCTTTTATTCACCTCTAGTCTTTACCTGGCTATTCATTCCTTCTTATATTTTATCACAGCTGTCAGACCTTATTATAACAATGTACCAACAGTGACAGTGAGAGGTTATACTGGGCTTTGTTTTTATTCTTTTATAAAGCTCTACAAAAGAAATGTCATCATTAGATGGGATCATTTCAAGAGCTTTTCCATTTAAACTTAGAAGGCAGAAGCCCACAGGTCAGGGGTTATTTATTTATTTAAGGTACTTAACCACTTCCTTACTGGGCATGTATACCCCCTTCCTGACCAGTTGAAATTTCAGCTTGCGGCACTGCGTCGCTTTAACTGACAATTGCGCGGTCGTGCGATATGGCTCCCAAACAAAATTGGCATCCTTTTTTTCCCACAAATAGAGCTTTCTTTTGGTGGTATTTGGTCACCTCTGCGGTTTTTATTTTTTGCCCTATAAACAAAATAAACAAATGCTCGGGTGTGATTTTGGCCCATTCTTCCACACAAAGAGTCTCCAAATCTTGAAGGTTCCGTAGCCCTCTTCTATGAGCTCTGATCTTTAGATCTTTCCATAGATTTTCTATTGGATTTAAGTCAGGTGATTGGCTGGGCAATTCTAGCAGCTTTATTTTTATTTTTTTAAACCAATTGAGAGTTTCCTTGGCTTTGTGTTTGGGATCATTGTCTTGAAATATCCGCCCTTGTTTCAGCTTCATCATCCTGGTAGATGGCAGCAGATTTGTATCAAGAATGTCGTGTTACATTTTTCCATTCATCTTTCCTTCAATAAAATGAAGTTTGCCAGTACCGTTTATTGAAAAACAGCCCCACACCATGATGTTCCCACCTCCAAACTTCACTGTTACTATGGGGGGGGAGTTTTTGGGGTGATGTGCAGTGCCATTTGACCTCCAAACATGGTGTGTATTATGGCATCCAAAGAGTTTAATTTTGGTCTCATCTGACCAGACTATATTCTCCCAGTATTTCACAGGCTTGTCTAAATGTTGTGCAGAAAACTTTAAACAAGCTTTAACATGCTTTTTCTTCAGAAATTGAGTCTTGCATGGTGAGCGTGCATACAGGCCATAGCTGTTGAGTACATTATTTGTTGTTTTCTTTGAAACAATTGTACCTGCTAAATCCAGGTCTGAAGCTCCCCACAAGTTGGCCTTGTCTGTTGGACAACTCTTCTATTAATTCTTTTCACTCCTCTGTCAGAAATCTTATAAGAAGCACCTGGCCGTGGCTGGTTAATGGTCAAATTATGTTCCACTTCTGGATTGTGGCCCCAACAGTGCTCCCTGGAACATTCAAAAGATTCAAAATTCTTCTGTAACCAATGCCATTAGTATGTTTTGCAACAATAAGGTTGCAAGGGGGTCTTGAGAGCTCTTTGCTTTTACCGTATATGAAGTGTTTCTTACGCGACACCTTTGCAGGATGGTGACACCATATCGGCCCATAGAATGATTACAGGGGACCGAGCTTTACCATGAGTAAGCGGCTTTTAATGCAGATTTGCCAGACTACACCCCAAACATAAAACACACACTGATCACACCCGGTGCCAGGATTAGGCACCATAAAATCTGAGTGCATCTACTTTTTTCTTTTATTTCAATTTTAAACCAAACGGTTAAACACTATTGAGGCCCTCCTCTATCATTTCTATTCCCTATCCATGGAGGTTCACTAGCAACCAGCCGATCGTGAAAGACACCATCTAGGGGTTCTTTCCCCACAAAGCGCAAGTGACCACTCTAGCGATTGGTGGTCCACAACCAGGGTGAGTGCACATCCATGTGGGGCACGTTGTCTACACATTGAGAAATGGAGCACTGATGTCTTATTGAAGCATGAGCACTTTATTTACCACTGTGGGACTTTTTTTTATTAAAAATGTACACTTTATAAAGCATTGTACACTTAATATGTTAATTCATTGATTTGAGTCACCAGCTAAGCATAGCGTCTATATTTCTTTTCCTTTTTTTTTCACATTACAGTGACGCTATTCTAGCTCACATTCACACTGCTGCTGGAAAATAATTATTGGTCATCATTATTATTATTCATTTCTTTGGCACTACTTTTTTTGTTATTCCCATAGACACACTCCTTAATCTTGTGGACAGCCTTCCCAGAAGAGTTGAAGCTGTTATAGCTGCAAAGGTAGGGCCAACTCAATATTGAACCCTACAGACTAAGACTGGGATGCCATTAAAGTTCATGTGCGTGTAAAGGCAGGTGTCCCAAAACTTTAGGTAATATAGTGTATGCTTTTGAAAAATAGATTACAGGGTCATTAACCCACTCCTAACCACCTCCTGGTGACCTTTTAAAAAGTTCTAAATGCTCAGGGTTAAGGATCAGCGATTATGTGACCACTGATTGTCAGACTACACTTACAATATGAGTTACATGGGCAACAACAACATGTTAAGTAGTGGAAGTATATGGATTATTTTTGGAGCATAAGGATACAATTTAGTGGCACTTTAATTTTACCTACAGGTAGAGTTGCAGAAGACACTTTAAGTCTTTTCTGTTTGGCATAACCCATCAATAGTAGGAGGGGGTACATGTCTGTTGGGTGCAGCACTACTGCAATTTCACTTAAAAACAAAAAAAACATCCTATAAAGCGATGCTACAATCAAGATAAGAAATTTTATTTTCTACATTGAATCGATCTTTATAAGAAATGGGCTGAACGTTAATTCTAGTTTTTTTTCCCTCTGCATAGAATCCAACGTAAATTTCAGGCATCCTGTAATTAATCAACAAATCCTCTCCTGGCTATATAGCGCGAGTAATCAAAGTTCAGTAATAACTTATTCTTTCTGCTCCAGCACCTGCATTTCATTTGTTTATTTTCACAGTCTCGGAAATCTGAGGGACTGTCAAAGTGCCATAATATTACCACAATAATCAAAGTTAATTAGCCCCTCTCAATAAACAACAACAAAGTCATTACAGAGATACAGTGAAAGCCTTTTTCTCACTTGTTTGGGGGACACGTTAAATTGACAAAAAAATAAAGAAGAAAAATGATTCCTTTGGAAGTGGCAAATGACAACGATTGGAAAAGTACTTAGAGATACAGTCTGCTCTCACGTAATTCTGAGACTCTGCTAGGATTTGTCTGAGGTTTGAGTGTGATCTGCGGCTTTAAAGCCCAAAAGTGATCCCCGCGGCTGTGCCCTAATGTGCTGGATGTGAGGACACCGGGGGACAATCCACCAAGAATAATAGGGAAGCACCACGGGGGGCTATACTGCTTCTGGGCATCACAGGAGTGCAGCTTGTTCTGTTTTAATTTTTTGTCACTGCGCCGATCCAGGCTTGGGAAAGATGCCTACTCTACAGTCGGGATCCACCCGGATGCCTGGACTGGCAGCTGGCTCAGCCTCTCAACGATCCACTAAGAGCCTGAGCCAGTCCCTCCACAGCCTGGCACTCCAGTGAGCACTGATGGGGCAGGGCAGAGCAGAGAGCTGGTGACTGATAGTCATTGACTCTTTGCTCAGTGGAGACTGAGAACTGAGTGATCAGAAGTTTTTGATCACTCAATTCTCAGTCTTAGAAGCATCAGGGGACAGATGCTGCATCCACCTAGGGGAGTATGAATGTTTATTTTTTTGTAAACCTATACAGTGTGGCGCAGATGATTCCTTTTATCTGTTTGGAGTTGGGATTTAATGGAATTTACTGCAGATCAGACCAGCTAAAATGCTGTTTTTTGGGGGTAAAGCTGACCGTTGTTGTTCAGTCATTTAGTCATGTCCAACTTTGTTACCTCATGGACCTTAGCGCGCTCGACTTTTCTGTCCTCCACTGCCTCCTGAAGCTTACTTAACTTCATGTTCATTGTTTTGATGATGCCATCTATTCATCTTGTTTTCTGTCATCCTCTAATTTTTCCTTCCATGTTTCCCAGCATTAGGGTATTTTCCAATGAGTCCTTCCTTCACATTATGTGACAAAAGTATTCAAGTTTCAGCTTCTGGATCTGTCCTTCCAGTGAATATTCAGGGTTGATTTCCTTCAAGATTGACTGGTTTGACCTTTTTGCTCCAACACCATAGTTCAAAAGCATCAATTCTTCGGCATTCAGCCTTTCATGTGGACTTTCACATCCATAGGTTACTCCTAGGAATACCATAGCTTTGACTATATGGCACTTTGTCGGTAGGGTGAGGTCTTTGCTTTTTATAATGTTGTCTAGGTTTGCCATTGCTTTCCTCCCAATAAGCAAGTGTCTCTTATTTTCATGACTACGGTCACGGTCTACTGTGATCTTGGAGCCTAGGAAGATAAAGTCTCTCACCGTTTCCATTTCTTCTCTTTCTATTTGCCAAGAAGTGATGGGACCGGTTGTCATGACCTTAGTTTTCTTAAAGTTCAATTTCAGACCAGCTTTCACCTTCAATAAGAGATTATTTAGTTGTTCTTCACTTTCTGCCATTAGTGTGATATCGTCTGCATATCTCAGGTTGTTATATCTCCCTGAGAACTTAATTCCGGCTTGCGATTCATTGATCCTGGCATTTCGCAAGATGTACTCTGCATTTAAGTAGGGCGACAATATACATCCTTGCCGCACTCCTTTCTCAATTTCAAACCAGTTAGTTGTTCCATGTCCTGTTCTAATGCCCTTTACACACGAGCGGTTCATCCGATGAAAACGGTCTGATGGATTTTTTCCTCAGATATCCGATGAAGCTGACTTTCATCAGTCTTGTCTACACACCATTAGTTAAAAAAACGATTGTGTTGGAACGTGGTGACGTAAAACACAACGACGTGCTGAGAAAAATGAAGTTCGATGCTTCCAAGCATGTGTCGACTTGATTCTGAGCATGCGCAGATTTTTAACTGATGGACTGATGGTTTTTTTCGATCGTTTTTTTAACCATCAGATAATTTAAAAAAAAGTTCCCAGTTTTTTCACTGATGGATAAAAAAACGATGGGGCCCACACACGATCGGTTCATCTGATGAAAACGGTCCATCAGAACGTTTTCATCAGACAAACTGATCGTGTGTACGTGGCATAACTGTTGCTTCCTAATTTGCATACAGGTTTTTCAGAAGACAGATGGGCTGGTATTCAATTTTTTTCAGCATTTGCCATATTGTTGTGATCCACACAATCAAAGGCTTTACTGTAGTCAATAAAGCAGAAGTAGACATTCTTCTGGAACACCTTACTTCCTCCATGATCCGGCGAATGCTGGCAATTTATTCTCTAGTTCCTCTGCCTCTTCGAAATCCAGCTTGTACTTGTGGCAGCTCATGCTGCTGAATCCTAGCTTGTAGAGTTTTCAGCATAACCTTGCTAGCGTGTGAGATGAGCGAGATTGTACGGTAGTTTGAACATTCTTTGGCGCTTCTCTTCTTTGGTATCAGAAAGTCAACAGACCTTTTTCAGTCCTGTGGGCTTTCTTGAGCTTTCCAAATTAGTTGTCATTTTGAGTGCAGCAAGCTGGCCATACACATAACAAATTTCCACCTTCAATGCTACATAGCGTGGATGGAAAAATGCCCTACTGCGGCTTTTGTGTTTTGAGAGCAATCCCTAAAACTGGATGCAGCTACTTGTTGGCCAACCATTTTCCACCTAGCTCCTTCAATTTTTCAATCAATGTATGTCGAGTGGGGGGGGGGGGGCAGCCAACAGGGCTACCCACTGAGCAAATTTTGGCTAGCTCATCAGGAACTGCAGCGTTGTACAAACCCTATATACAAGTATCATGTGCATAAATTAGCAACCATCAGTTTAAGCAATGCACTCTACACAGTAAGGCGGCGTACACACGACAGAGGTTCTCGCTGGAAACCAGCGAGAACCTCGCTGGAAGCTGCATTCCAGCGAGGACCTCGGCCATGTGTACGCTCTCGGCGAGCATCCCGTCAGGAATCCCGTCGAGCAGAAATAGAGAGCATGTTCTCTATTTGCTCGACGGCCCGCCTGGATGAATGGCTGGTTGCCATTCCCGACGGGCGGGTCGCCGATTTCGACGGCCGGCAGAGAACCTCGACGGGCGGAACGATGTGTTCTGCCCGTCGAGGTTCTCTGCCGTGTGTACACGGCCTAAGTGTTGAATGTCATTTGAAGATAGAAGGTTTGTGAGCTACAATCGAAACAAAATATAAAGTACACATTTTTGTATGTAAAACCCGCGGCGATCACATCAGTTGTTATGGTGGCATTTTCACTCACACATTTAAATTGCAGTCACAACGTCAAACTAATAATTAGATTTGTTTTGATTTAAAAATAAATATATATATATATTTTGACTTACCCATTCTTCTAATATCTGCCTCTTGGCTTCATTAGCTTTTTGGAGGTTTCTGCATGCCATGATAACATGTGCACCATGGAGAGCCAATGACCGAGCCGTTTCAAATCCTGAGTGGGAGAAAAAACATAATTATTGGACAATAATCCAAAATTTGTTGTTTTCATTTTGAATTTTTTTATTAAAAAAAAATCCTGTCTTAATCAGCAGGCAGCACCAATAAGTACTTTGTGTATAAAAATAGGAATGTCTCCTGAACTATTACTATATTTTGATTTATTTTATTTGTAGAAAGAAAAAAATGACTAAAAACAAACAGAAAAAAAATGCAAAAAAAGAAAAAGTTCAGGAAAATGTAAAAAAAAAAAAATCACAAACAGTGGTATAAATAATGTAAAATAAATGTAAGACTATATATTACAATACGTATACATTATGACAAGACATACATAAAAGGTATGGACAATTTATGAGACATATAGAGTACAAAGAGCTAAGAATAATAAAATAAATAAAAAAAAAAGACAACATTTCTCCAAGGTGAAAATACAATGGGCCAGATTCAGAGAGCCGGTGTTAGACTGGAGTAATTTCAAATTACGCGCGTTTTCTAGCTAGTCGAAAACCTCAAACCATGAATAGACGGCTGCGGGCTTCAATTCGACTGGATTACGTGTTCGTACGCCTTCGGATCTACGCTGCAATAAAATTGCGGCCACTGGGTGGACTTCCCGTCGTTTTCCGCGTCGGGGTATGCTAATGAGCTTTTGCCGGCGATCCCCGAAATTACGATCTTCAATCGCAATCTCTTACGGCACCTTTAGTCATCTTTTTTTTGCGTAACACTATACCAGCTTTTTGCTGCTCTAATATTAGACAGCCCATGTTAAGTATGGTCGTCGTTCCCGCGTCGAATTTCTACGTTTTCCGACGTCTTTTATTATTTTTGACGTAAAACGTCCGGGAATAGGAATGTCCGTAAACGACGCTACTCAAACAACGAATGACGTAACCATGTGATTTCGCGCAATGCACGGCGGGAAATTTCTGAACGGAGCATGCGCAGTTCGATCGCCGCGGGGACGTGCCTAATTTAAATGCTTCACGCCCCCTAATCTCGTATTTCGATTACGCGGCGAGAAATAGACTACGCCGCCATAGCGTACGGGCAAAAATCTACCAGAATTCGATGTAGAGCCTGGTAAAATACGACAGCGTAGAGTATTTCGATTACGCAGCGCAAAATTAAGTGTATTTGAATCTGGCCCAATGAATTTAGCGTGGTTGCAAACCTCAGACCAGAAATATGAACAATACATATCCCTCTATAGTGTGTACTTGTCTCAGTTAAGAATACTAATGCCACGTACACATGGCCGTGTTTCGGGTTAAAAAAAATGAAGTTTTTAAGGGTCTAGAGAAAACATTTTTTTTTTTAACCCGATCATTAAAACGGCCTTGCCTACACACAATCGTGACCAAAAAATTATCTAGCAAAGCGTAGTGACGTACAACACCGTACGACGGCAATATAAAGGGGAAGTTACATTCGGAAGACGCCACCCTTTGGGCTGCTTTAGCTGATTTTGTGTTAGTAAAAGACGATTTGCGCTTTTCTGTCTCTTACAGTGTGATGAATGTGCTTACTCCATTCCGAACGCTACTTTTACCAGAACGTGCGGTCCCGTCTCATAACTTGCTTCTGAGCATGCACTTTTTTTCATGTCGTTAAAGCCCACACACAACCATTTTTTACAACCTTAAAAACGGCAATTAAATTGGCAATTTTTTGGATCGTGGAAAATGCTCTGAAGCCCACACACGATCGTTTTTAATGACATTAAAAAAACGTCATTTTTTAGAACCCGAAAAACACTTGTGTGGCATAAGGCCTCATCATGCACACTGGGTGTTTTTACAGCTGCTGTTTTTGGCTTCAGGTGTTTCTTTCTACAGCCAGTAAACTCCCCAGCATTTTATCCCTGTGTCCATGAACAAATAGGCTGTTATCAGCGTTTTTGGCAGGGGCATTTTCTGGCTGGAAAAAAAACAGAACTATTGGGTTTTAGGAGGAGTTTTTCAACTGGGAAAAATGCTATAACTTTGATAACAGCTTAAAAACGTGGCTATTCAACGTTTATCAGCATTTTTGAGCCATAACCTTTTGTGGGGTATAGTTTTTCTAAAATAAGCTGAAAAATGCTACTCAAAAAATGTTGCAAAACTCATTCTATAGCTAACATTACTGCCATTTTTAGAAAGTCCAGTGTGCATGAGGCCTAAGTGTCATTTCTGTCTACCGCTTTGTTTCTTTGCTATTAGCATGAATCACTCCTGACACCAAGAGAAAAATGGTGACAGAGGGATGTCCAGATGATTGACAGCCTCAGCTCTGTGTCCCTTCCCTCCAATCAGCCCTCACAGCTCTCCTCACTGCAGAGTGTAACGTCAGCTCCCTACTTTCTTTTTTCTGACAGCTAAGACAAGCAATATAAATGCAGCACTTTGGACTGATGTAGAAAAGAGAAGATTGCAGAAAAAACAGGTACAACTTATGTAGAAAGATATATTTAATCTCTGTGTATCACCTGAAGATAGTCCCTTCACTGGTTATATGTAAGGATTTACAGTATCTCACAAAATGTTGTACACCCACCACATTTTTGTAAATATTTTATTCTATCTTTTAATGAGACAACACTAAAGAAATGACACTTTCCTACAATGTAAAGTAGTGAGCGTACAGCTTGTATAACAGTGTAAATTTGCTGTCCCCTCAAAATAACGCAACACAGCCATTAATCTCTAAACCGCTGGCAACAAAAGTGAGTACACCCCTAAGTAAAAAATATCCAAATTGGGCCCAATTAGCCATTTTCCCTCCCCATTGCCATGTGACTCATTAGTGTTACAAGGTGCCCATCAAATTCAACCTCACCCATGCCCATCAAGTGCCCATCAAATGCAGCCTCACCAGTGCCCACCAAATGCAGCTCATCAGTGCCCACCAAATGCAGCTCATCAGTGCCCACCAAATGCAGCTCATCAGTGCCCACCAAATGCAGTTCATCAGTGCTCATCAATTGCAGCCCCACTGTGCCCATCAATGTTGAGCCCCTCAGTCTGTGCCCATTGCAGGCTCACCAGCGCCGCCGCAGAATTCAACTGCAAGCTCCTTGACATGTCTGTGTCATACACAAGAGGAGGATGAGGAGAAGGGAGGGGACTCAGGGAGGACTCCGTCTGCACTTGGATCGGCCGCAGACACTGGCACGGACACCTTGCTGATCCCTGGCGGTTCTCAAATGAATGGCTTTGCAAGACGTGCAGCCATTACTTTGACAGGCTGTGACTGAAACCAGCCCACTGAGCCATCAGCCCACCGGGAAACTCCCGGTAGTCCTGATGGCCAGTACATGCCTGCTACACATTCAAGCAAAAAGACCTGCAAACACGAGCAATGCTCACCGCCTGTCAATAGCCTCTGAAGTGCAATCTTAACGCAGATCGGGCTTCTGGCATCAGAGGAAAAGAGGAGCATGTTTAAATGTACACTAAAGGTAAACAATGCAATAATAACCTAAAATATATGCTTACTAAAATACAGTATGCTTTCCCTTTAAACAAATAGACTTTAACTACTATATCTAAGCAAGGCATTGAGAAAGCATAAAACAATACTCTGCAAAGCCTAGTTTCTGGAATGCTGAGTTGCAACAATGGTTTACGTTAAACAGTCAGTGCTGAGGCAGGTGTATAAAGACAGCAGTACACCCTTGGATCCCTCACAGATTGCTACGGCATAGACATGTAGAAAATTTACTGTTGAATTAACTGGGTTAACTGGATTGGTTTAAAATGACTGAGTAAACTCTGGCTGTTTCTCGTGCAACCTCGAGGGACCCATCCATTGTTGTGTACGGTATACTATTCCAAATCAAGGCATTCAAAAATTAAGTGCGGTTTGCAAGATTGATGAAGAAGCCATATGTTCCCTATTAAGTCAAGAAAGACAAAAATGTATAATTACACCATTTAATGTACTTAGCAAATATTTTCAGTTAGTCTATGGAAATCCACCAAAGCGATTAGGAATTATGACAATAATACAGCAGGGTTTTTTCCATGCAGCAAAAAAATTTTTACGTGACATGGCAAAAAAACAGACATTAGGAAAGAAAAGTGCCACTTTAAAAAATATAATAATAATAATAAAAATAAAAAGGCAGATTGCTATGAGCAAAACAAAGTCTAGAATGTATTACTTTCGAACGATTTTGTGGGCAGCTGCAGATTTAAATGAGCGTGTTATTTCAGAAGTTGGCTAAAAAGTTAATTGCTTAGTCAAAGACTTTATGGATTGAAGAGCAAAAATCTTTGACGTTCTTACAAAAGTGACAAAGAGATCGGCTTAATTAAAGTGCTCGAGGGCCCCTGTAGCACGAGGACTGGCTTCAAATGCCGATATTGGCAGGACTGTATTTCCTTGCGTGATAAGTAAGTTGTCCATCTAAAGACAATCAGCACTTGTGTCAAGCATTTGACCTCAACCTGTGTAGTCCTGTGATAAACAGACAGGAGTAAATGTTTTACTAACATCAGCTTCCACATACCACTATGCCTTCAAAGGGATCAATTTCACTTTTCTAAAGTTTTTTTTAAATAAATACATGAATATAATCAAAAAATAAACATGTTTACAGGCTATGCATATGTAGATAGTTTTATATTATCTACAAGCATCTAAACACCTTTACAACAAGCCTTCCCTGACTTTAGTAGATGCAAGCACTGTGGAACAATTCATCCTCAAAGTTCACAGCACTGAGGAAGTTTAGGTAATTGTAAATAATATTGTTTTTTTTATTATTAAAATAAAAAACATGCACTTTTTACCTGCTCTGGGCAATAGTTTTGCACAGAGCAGCCCCAATCTTTGGCTTCTTGGGTCCCCCACGCTGGCACTTCTGCCCCCCCCCCCCCCCACGTAATGAGTTACCCTATAGCAGGGTAAGGCAACCCGTGGTGCTCCAGCTGCATTGCAAAGTTGGCAGTTACAATTACTCCCAAAGGCATGATGGGGTTGGCAGTTACAATTACTCCCAGAGACATGATGGGACTTGTAGTTCTGCAACAGCTGGAGTGCCACAGGTTGCCTATCCCTGCCCTATAGCAAGCTGCTTGTTATAGGAGCACTCATGCATGCTCACTCCTGAGCCCTATTCTGTATGTCCATTGACACACACGGCATGGCTGGGCCCTGCCTCCTGCTCCCTTCTAACTGGCTGTGATAGCAGCAGGTGCCAATGGCTCCCACTGCTGTCTCTGAGCCAATAATGAGGGAGAGAACCAATAGAGTTGCAGTTCTCAGTCGTATTGCTGGATTGAGATCAGGTAAGTATAAGGGGGGCTGGGGGCATGCAGAAGTTGTTTTACCCTAAAGTGGTAGTAAAGCTACTTTTTGAAAACGTTCTTACAGAAAGGACATTTATGACATCATCTGCCATAAAAGCTTCCTCCTGTCTGTCAGCCATCATCATTTACAGCCCCTAATTTGTGCACGTGAGAGTGACATCATCACGGCCCAGCTATTCAAGTGGCTGAAGAGAGGGAACCCGGAAAAAAGACTGGGTGAACATGGAAGTGCCCAGGACCCGCCGGATCAAACACACTGCAGTACTGGAGGGCTTCTTTGACCGGTGAGTCTGTCATAATGTGCTAAATATGCTGTGCATACTACCACAGTATGGCATATACAGGTACCCATGGAGGCCTCTAAAAAGACAAAAGTGTACTGGACTTTACTTTATAGAGAATGCATTAGGGTAAAAAAACGTTCTGCCTTTAGAACCATTTGCATGTTGTGCATTCAGTAGCTTATCTCACCCCGCTACCCCCCCCCCCCCCCCCAGCAGTAGTCTTCCAGCCTCCTAATCACCAATGTAAACACACAAGGTTATGAACCTTTAACAATCCTACTTCAGCTTATACAGAGTGGGCAGGGGTGAGAACCTCTAAGATTTTTATCGCTGCCCATCTTTGGGAAATTTCCCATGTTTCCTGTACCTGTGACAACTAAAATTCTTTCCAACAGGGATACAGATAGCAGTTAAATAGGTACAGATCACATTTGCATTTGGATAGTGAACAATCACCTATATGCTGCTCACTTCCCTTGCAAAGTAGTCAAGTATTGTTCTTAGTGTAGAAAACAAATGCATTGGCACAAACAGGAAGGAGTGTACCACTAGCAGTGGAGTGACAGCACCTATGTCTTAACAGAAGATGTCTCCAGTAAAGGCTGAGAATTAATAAGGTTTAATTCCCAGCATGCATCGGTCAGTGACCTAACAAAGAGGGTGGTGCCACCAGGTGACGTCACTAGGTAGCTCCACCCCTTACCTGTATAAGAGCTGTCAAAATGGCAAGCCAGGCATTTGGAGGTTTATCTTAATTATTTATTTATTTTTTTGTTCTTTTCCAAGTCCGGTAGTGGCTTGATTGACGATGGATTTACACCAGGGGACACTTATTTATTTATTTATTTTTAATAAAGGAATTGTCAAAAACTGCCTCATTTTTAAATACATTTTTACACTTTTTTTGGGTGAATGGGTAGAGGTACCCAATCACCTTACTCATTCACATTGGGAGGGGTGGAATCTGGGGCCCCCTTTTTCAGATTCTGATAAGTCCCCTGGCCGCAGACCCCCACAACCACCCGCCAGGGTTGTGGGCACAATGTGCTTTGGGGTGGTGGGGCAGAGCCTGAACCCACCCCCCCCCTCCTTTCCTGCATGCTCGGATAAGGGTCTGGAATTTTTTATTTACATTTTGTCGTGGGGTTCCTTTTAATCAGACCTGAGGGCTATGGATTGGGGGGGAACCCCCATGTCATCTTTCATTTTCCACTTTTTTTTATTGCTGCCAATGTTTTTTTTTTTTATTATGTCAGTGGGAGAAGCCAGGAGCGCCGCTGGGGGACCCAAGAAAAGGAGGATCAGGGCCACTCTGTGCAAAACCAACTGCACAGAGGTGGTAAGTATAACATGATTGTTTTTTCCTTTTTTCTTTTCTTTTTTTTCTTTGCTGTCCCTGAGTAACTCAAGGCCAAATTTGCCCCTTGGGCCACAGCATGGACCCCAGGGATATACCCAATTAGATTTCTTAATAAAATGCATTTTTTCTAAAAATGCACAGTGGTTATATTACTTGACTATTTGAGCTGTAAATACTGCTTTAGTGACTCCATGCTTAGTTTGCCTGCATGATGAATACAAAAGTTCAACAATATGGTTAACTGGATTCTATATTTGCCTTTACGATAAAATACAGATCCATAGAACACCACACAATATGCATTAGAGAGACATCCAGCAGTGTGCGTAACTCGAACTGTATCATTTTCTCCAACAAACCGGAAAATATAAATAAACATTTCATCCCCGCCTTCTCCTTGCAGCAAATATGCTGGAGAGTTTTTAAAGAAAGATTAACAGATTACTTTTTTCACAACTGAATAGCACAGTAATCACCCCTAGCTTCTGGGGAGTGCAGATGTTTCGACTAAAACGGAGTAATGAACGCGGCGTTCATGTGAGCACAAAATGTGTTGAACAAGGCAAGTATTAATTTTAACAGTTTCATTTTTAGTCTGCTGAAGAACATTTTGCTTTTATTTTTCCCTAATTAGCGTAGAGCTGCCAACTATAATACAATATCATTTCGAGAATTAAGCTGTAATGGCATGCAGGTTTCTATTAGCTAGACCGCAGCGGTAAAAAGCAGAGCTGGGATTTTTTTTTAGAAATATGTTGTGACTCGGGTACACTCCACGTAGGTGTAATTGTGCATAAGATTATGTTATAATGGTCCTTTCCTTATAGAATACAAGTGATTAGATAGAAATAGAGATAATAGAAAAAAAAATTAAACCCACCTCATCGCTGCATGCTAGCCACCCTTCGTTGCCTGAACTTACTGTTCGTATGAAACCCCCATTCTTATCATTTCTCCCCAAAGTGGTGCAATTAACACCATGCGTGGCATGTTCCCCCATGTGTCAGTGCTCAAGCCTAAAGACTGGCTACTTAAGACTGCACTGTGGAGAGGCATAGAGCATATTTAGAGTTTCTCTATACTCAGACGTATCGAGATCCTGGTCTGACGATGGGTAATTTTGTAGCCAAAAAACAGTTCTAAGGTTAAATGTAGGAACTGTGAGCTTGGTTTTAATTCTTTTATTTTTAAAAATTATTCCTGTGATATTATCTTTTTGTATCAATGCAGGTTTCTTTATTTAATCCCTTGGCGCTGGCCGTATGCAAATATGTGGCCTCTCGGCACCTGGTGCTTAGCGCAGAGGGGCCAAATATTTGCTTTAATTGCCCCCAATACACCTGTGCTGAGAGCGCTCTTCCGACACAGTTGCCATCACTTTAACATAACAGACAATCATGGCGGTCACATGTTCTTAAGCCGCACCTTGTCAGCATAGAGTACCGGAGTGGGTGAGCAGGATTTTTATTAGGAGAAAATGGATATTTGAAACAATTTACAAAGCAAAAATATTACAAAATGTTCTTTTAATATGCATCATGCATTAATGTCTTAGCGCCGATGCCTCCCGGGCCTTTAAAGGGGTTTATGACGTCAGGAGGCACCGGCGCCAAGATGTTAATGCATGATGCACTAACCCTTCCACTCTGGTACTCTCTGCTGACTTAACTACACAGACCAGCACTGTCTCTGATTACCGCCCTCACCCCTGCCCCCTGCCAGTAGATAAGCCTTCTCTCCCCAGGCTCAGCTTTCATGACTTTGAAGAAGGCGCAAACTGGGCATGCTTTGAAATGAGTCCTGCCCACTATGAAATAGCTTCCGTCAGTGCTTAGGCCCAAAGGCCTGTCTGGGGCTTATGAATGCTGAGGTGGTCCTGAGGCTATCTTGCCCGTTGTGGAGAAAGCCAAGCCAAGGAGAGAAGACCCAGGGGAAGACCCTTACCCTCAAAAGGGCCTGGTGACTTGCTTGGAGGATGCACCAGAATCTGAAAACGTGCTGGCAGTGTTGCCAGGTTGGCTTAAAGGTTCTAAAACTGTGAAGCTGTACTGGATCTAAAAACAAGCTTGCAGTGTTGCTGGTTAGGCTTAAAGGTTCTGACACTGTGAAGCTGTACTTTGTTCTGGATCCGAGTAGTTAGTAAGTGATCTGCTGTGGTATCTGAGACTCTAATCCTCTCTCCTTCTACCTCTTTTCCAGGTTCAACATTAAGGGCTCTTTCACACGTCCGTTCAGTTTTTTGGATCAGTTTTTTCCCCCTTCAGTTGATCCGTTTTTTCATCAGTTTTTCGTCAGTTTTCCGTCCGTTTACATCCGTTTCCGTTCCGTTTTTCATCAGTTTTTCATCCGTTTTTTCATCCGTTTTTTTTTTTTTTTTTAGAACTTTTTTTTTTTTTACATATTTTGATGATAAACTGACGTTAGCGGATCGGATGGTAAACGGATCATCTGCTAACGTCCGTTTTTCGTCCGTTCCGTTTTTTTGACGGAAGAAAAATAGGGTTTTCTTCCGTCCAAAAAAACGGAGCTTACCGCAGACGGATGTTAACGGACGTTAGCGGATGCTCATCCGCTAACGGAAGCTAATCCATAGGGAAGCATTGAGGTCCGTTAACGGACGTCCAAAAAACGGACGAACTGAACGGACGTGTGAAAGGGCCCTAAAGCTTTAAAAAGACCAAAAATAATTGGTGCCAAATTTCTGTTCACACATTTTAGAGCACTGGGGTAAATGCTAGCTCCCTCTCTGCCTCCGGAGGTGTTATCCTGCCTTTAGAAGGCCCAGGATGGTCCCACACACTGTAACCTGTAAAGCTAGACAGGAGAAGATGATTATACGTAAATATGATCTCTAGCATCCTTTCATTGTATCCTGGTTTTCCACAGTTGTCAAGAAAAAAAAAATCACATAAAAGGACTTTCAAGCAGCTTTGACAGTTATCGCTTGTTTAAATAGTTTCACCATCAACAGAGATAAAAGTCCTGTTGAGAGAGCCACAGTTAACAAGACCAAGAATTTTGACTTCCTAAAGCAGGTGTATGTTAAGACTTCTGTCAAGCGGGCCTTGCTTTCAAAGTCTCTCAGCAGAGGCTTTTTGAAAGACGTGAGGACAGATAAGAATTCAGATATTCAACAAGCAATTGCCGTGAGTGTGCAACAGTATATTCATTGGAATACGTTGAGCTCTGCTTAAGCAGCTAATCCCGAGCGATCAAGTTCAATCTATCCCAGGGCAGGCCCCTCAAGGGCATTGGCTTTAGAGAACTACTTCAGTTTCCAATCCCCTGGAATTAATGGTGGCATTTAAAGTATAGAGGGTGTTCCAATTGATCATCAGAGATCAGCAGGTGAAGATGTTGTTAGCCCATCAGGGAGGCACTGGGACTCCAAACCTGCTCCATATATTGGAGAAAATCTTCCAGTGGGCCGAGCAGAACCTGGTGGAGTTGACAGCATCATATCTTTCGGTTACACAAAATGCATAAGCTGATTCTATAATAGACATGTGCACAACAAAAATGTTTGTATTTTTTTGTTCCGTTTTGTCTCGTTCCGTAGATTCGTAAAGATTCGTAATTTCGTAATATTCAAGTTTTCCTATTCGGACCCGTTCGTATTTTGTAAGACGCAAGTTTTCCTATTCGGATCCGTTCGTATTTTCGTAACAGTTTTATTTTCGTTTATACTGAATGATTCGTAATTCTGTCTACTTTATGTTCGTTGATTCGAAATTCGTAATTTTGTTAGATAATAATTTTCGTTTAATGGATTCGTAATTTTTGTACTTTCGTAAATACATAGCAACACGCGGCTAATCCATATTAAGATATGCTTTCTCTTAAGCCCGTACACACGGTCAGAATTTTTGCCAACAAGGTGACTCAGCACAAAAGAGATAAGCTGATTGGCTAAGATATTTAGTAAGATACATCACTTACTAACTACACTGCCCATTCGAAAGAACGTTACAAGATACAAGTACACACATTTACGAACAGACAAAGAAACAGATTTACAAAACACAAAAATGAAAATACGAACATACGAATGAAAATACTAACAGACAAAGGATTTAAAATGTGGAATGCAAATCGTTCGTTATAGATGTAATTTTCGTTCTTTTGCTTTTTCGGTGTTTCGTATTTTAGTAAGATTGTCCATTCGTACTTTCGTATTTTCGTTTGTTCGTTATTTTGCTTATTCGTAATTCCGTAATTTTCATATTTTGGGTCTTTCAGCTATTCGGATGTTCGAATTGATACGAATGTACGAATACTAACAAATTTGTATGAAAATCCATTCGTTACGAACGGGAACGCACATATCTATTATATAAGTCATCATATGTACAGCACTGGGAGTGGACCTTGAACAGAAGATATTTGGCAAGAACTTTTGCATTATGGGGAGGGTAAAAGTGGATCATTGCGACTCTGCTCAGTGCTCAATCTTTTTCTCTGGGTTATACTGTCCCCAGGTGCTGGCTTAAGATACAAGACCATGGACTTTCAATTTAGTTTACTCCTTTCCCCTGTGTTCTTCATCCTGTGAGTGTTAATGAAAATCCAGAAGGAGAGAGTCCAAGCCATTGCCATCATACCATGCTGACCAAGGAGATGTCTGCTTCTCTGGCAATTGCTAGTGGAACCCCCTATTCCCTTACAACTGAAAAAAAAAAACATTGTCATTTTCTCCATCCACACCTCAAGAGATTTTATTTGATGGTCTGGTGAACAGAGTCACTGGGCTCTTAACTGTCTTCACTGATAATCAACATCCTGTTGAAATCCAAAACAAAATCCAAAACGAAAGCCTCGTACACACGATCGGATATCTGATGGAATCTAATCCGATTGATTTTTCAGCTGACTTTCATCAGTCTTGCTAGACACCATCAGTCAAAAATCTGAACGTGCCAAAAGGCAGTGACGTAAAACACAACGACGTGCTGAAAAAAATTAAGTTCAATGCTTCCAAGCAATGCATCGACTTGATTCTGAGCATGCATGGATTTTTAACCGATGGACGTACCCACAGACTGTTTTTTTTCAATAGGTTTTTTATCCATCAGATAATTTTAAAACAAGTTCCTATTTTTTTAACCGATGGATAAATAACCAATGGGGCCCAAACACGATCGGTTTGGTCTGATGAAAATGGTCCATCAGACCGTTCTCGTCAGTTTGACCGATCGTGTGTACGCGGCCTTAGCATTATATGGGTTAGGAAAAGGTCTATGAGTGGGGCTGACATGAAGAGAGGCCAGAAAAGAATAAATACAGTAAGTATTGAATAACAATTTTCTGTTATCTCTATGATTGTTCTCGGCCTTTTTTTTATTGCCATTCTAAATTGCAATGTGTCATAAATGCACATCAAGTAAAACATGCACTAAAAAGATAACACTAAAAATTGGAGTTATACAGCTAGCAATATCAAGTTAATTCATTATTTTACTACATATGAGATACACATACAGTGCCTTGAAAATGTATTCATACCTTTTCCACATTTTGTCATGTTACAACCAAAAACGTAAATGTATTTTATTAAAATTTTATGTGATAGACCAACACAAAGTGGCACATAATTGTAAAATGGAAGGAAGAAAAATGATAAATGGCTTTCAAAATAATTTGCAAATAAATATCTGAAAAGTGTGGTGTGCATTTGTATTCAGCCCCCTTTACTCTGATACCCCTAAATAAAATCCACTGGAACCAATTGCCTTCAGAAGTCACCTAAATAATAAATAGCGTCCACCTGTGTGTAATTTAATCCATGTATAAATACAGTTGTTCTGTGAAGCATTCAGAGGTTTGTTAGAGAAACTTAGTGAACTAACAGCATCATGAAAGCCAAGGAACACACCAGACTGGTCAGGGATAAAGTTGGAGTTTAAAGCATGGTTAGGTTATAAAAAAAAATCCCAAGCTTTGAACATCTCATGGAGCACTGTTCAATCCATTATCCAAAAATGGAAAGAGTATGGCACAACTGCAAACCCACCAAGACATGGTTGTCCACCTAAACTGAAAGGCAGGCAAAGGAGAGCATAAATCACAGAAGCAGCCAAGAGGTCCATGGAAACTCTGGAGGAGCTGCAGAGATCCACAGCTCAGGCGGGACAATCTGTCCACATACACTCCAAAAAATTGGCAATTATTGAAGAGTAAAAAGAAGAAAGCCATGGTTAAAAGAAAGCCATAAAAAGTCCAGTTTGCCGTTTGTGAGAAGTTTGCGGGAGGACACAGCAACTATGCGGAAAAAGGTGCTCTGGTCAGATGAGATCCAAATTGAACTTTTTGGCCTACAAGCAAAACGCTATGTGTGGCGGAAAACTAATACTGCAAATCACTCTGAACACACCATCCCCACCGTGAAACATGGTGGTTGCAGCATCTTGTTGTGAAGATGCTTTTATTCAGCAGGGCCAGGGAAGCTGGTCAGAGTTGATGGTGAGATGGAAGAAGCCAAATACAGGACAATCTTAGAAGAAAACCTGTTAGAGTTTGCAAAGGACTTGAGACTGGGGCTGAGGATCATCTTCCAGTAGGACAACAACCCTAAATATACAGCCAGAGCTACAATGGAATGGTTTATATCAAAACATTCCTGTGTTAGAATGATCAAAGTGCAGGTACGAATACTTTTTCAAGACACTATATATTTGAACATATCCTAATGTGATAGACTACACCTCTGTGTTTAGAGCTACACCGTCAAAATAATCATAACTGATTTAAATGCTACATTACCTCCTTTTCCAACCCCTTGCTATATTTGACTAAACCTATGTTTCTATATCAACACCTGCCAATCACTCATGGAGAAGCTTGATGCACTGATGCCTATGTACTCTTATATCAGCTGTTATCAAGGTAGCGCAATGCAGTGTTGAACAAGAGTTTGTATTTTCTCTGTGTTTACACACAGAACTAGAGCTTTACGACTCTACTTATCTCAGTGGGTCAGTTCAGAACCATAATTATTCACTTAACCCAGTGCAATGTCTTATGTGGCTTGACAATGCAATTCAATAGTAGTCACACCCACACCTCCCTATGTTTTTGACTGCAGCACACTACATGACTGGTGTATTGCTGATGTCCCTACTTAACAACCCCTTGACCCAACTTACTCTAAATTGAAGACAAACAACTTCTTGGTTAAGTGGCCGCATGGCCATTTTATTTTAACAAAACCAAACAACAAAAGAAATACTTTAAAAATACCAAATATATATATATGAAACACAATATATCTATATATATATATATATATATAGATACATAAATATAACCCACAAAATAACCTAACCCACAACTTTCTAACTGCAGACTAACTGAGGTAAGTGAAGGAATTTTTAAGCGCTACCCCCATCGGCTGCCCTATTACCACCTCATCATCCTGGCCCCTAGCCGTAGTCCCACAAGCTCAGGATCGAGGCGTTGTTTCATGCCACTGCAGCCCAATCTTTTGGTAGCCCACTAAGTTTAGCTAGGGAGGGTACCCATACCTAGATAGGTCCAACCCATCCCATAACATACCAGATTTCCTTCCATATACCACCAAGACCCATGCCAACACACACACCACCCACTAAAAACAAAAACGAGACCCGAAAAATAAAAAAATAAAAAACAGGACGGGCGGGCGGGCGAAAAACTCTCCTCTAATAATTGGTGTCCTGCTCTGCTGACTGGGAATGAGCTGGACCCACCCACTACCCGGGGCAATATAACTACTGCCCCCCATCCACCCACTTGGGGTCCCACCCACCTTCCAGAATTTTCCAAAACCCACCCCAACTGTATCCTGGTGCTCTCTCCCCAGCTACCCCCAGTCATGCTGGCCCTACACATAGGTTCCCTTTCTTTTCCGGGCCTGTCCTGACATAATTGGAACTAAGTTTTAAACTCGCAATGTAGACCGCTAAAAATAAAAAATATTATATATTCACATACTAAATGTATATAACCTGATATTATACAGCATGTGTACTATTTGTAACCCAAGTAGAATTATCCTTTAAAAATGAGTCGTTACTGCAGCTGCCCAATGCAAGACACAAAAAGAGGCTGTAAATTACAGCAAACTATACTTTTAACTGTACATCCACAGCACCACTTTAAGAAGAGAAATGTTGCTTTTATAAGTAGCTATTATCATGGTTTATTGCTGAGCCATTAACATGAAACGGTGGAATATGAAAGAGCTCAAAGATGTTATTTTATGGGAGGACAGTGAAGATGTACAGAATAGCCAGAGCATGCATGGATTCTCTGAGGAGTAGAATCTTGAGGCAATAATGTTTTGCAAAACCCTATAATGAATTTCAAGTGACTGGCCTGTAACTCTCCAGAGGCAGGAATGACCCGAGGCGGGCTGCTGCTCATGCCACAACTGTGCTTCAATGAGTTCTAATCTGACCCTCCAGTAACAATTCAGCTTAAGCAGAGCCATACGAAATGCATAGTTCACTGCTACAGGCCTCATGCAAACAGGTGAGTCCTCCTGCAGTCAGTGTCAGGAAGACAGGAATAAGTTGGAGGCTGACACTAATAGGTTAGACAATAAATCACAAGTTATTAACAGGAAATAGCTACAGATAGGCTTGCATATGATATGGAACCCATTTACAGGACAAATAATTGAGATGAGAATAATAACAAAATCAATGTTATATTACTCTGCATACTTGGTAAATTCAAAGGCGGCAGTCCAAACCAACATGTCTACACAGCACACGCTATCTATCAGTACAGTGCCTGAAAGTGCCAATAGGAAATGCACAGGAGGTAGGGGCAAAAATAGGGAAATCGTTTTCCAGTTTTGCATGTATATGGCATCACTGGCATCATTTTAGATGTGCAAGTTTATTTTAACAAGCTAAACATGAGCTACTCTAGAAAGAGTATATATCTAATGCAGGGGAAGACAAACTTTAAGAGGTTGGACCTGGACAAGAAGGAAATCAAAAGATCCCTGTGTGAAGTGGGGGGTGTCGTTTAAAGAAAAATAACCAACCCTGTGCCTCCTCAAAGCAGTGTCCTCTGTCTCCTTCACACATCCCCACTGTAGTCTTCTCTGCCCCCCCAAAGAATATGAGAATAATAACAAAATCAATGTTATATTACTCTGCATACTTGGTAAATTCAAAGGCGGCAGTCCAAACCAACATGTCTACACAGCACACGCTATCTATCAGTACAGTGCCTGAAAGTGCCAATAGGAAATGCACAGGAGGTAGGGGCAAAAATAGGGAAATCGTTTTCCAGTTTTGCATGTATATGGCATCACTGGCATCATTTTAGATGTGCAAGTTTATTTTAACAAGCTAAACATGAGCTACTCTAGAAAGAGTATATATCTAATGCAGGGGAAGACAAACTTTAAGAGGTTGGACCTGGACAAGAAGGAAATCAAAAGATCCCTGTGTGAAGTGGGGGGTGTCGTTTAAAGAAAAATAACCAACCCTGTGCCTTCTCAAAGCAGTGTCCTCTGTCTCCTTCACACATCCCCACTGTAGTCTTCTCTGCCCCCCCAAAGAAATGTCCTCTGACCACTTCACACCCTCACCCCACGGTGGTGCCCAGTGCCCCCTCAAAGCAATGCCATTTGTTCTCTCCACCCCCCACTATAGTGTCATCTGCCCCCCAATGCAATGTCCTCTGTCCGTAACACACCCCTCCCCGTTCTGTAGTGTCCTCTGCCCCCCAATGTGATGTCATCTGTCTCCTTCACACCCCCCTCCAACTGTAGTGTCTTCTGTCCCCTTTATATCCCTCATCCCCACTTTATGCCCCCATGTGATGACCTCTGTCCCCTTTACCCCCACAACTGTAGTCCCCTTTACACCGCCACATTAGTGTCCTCTGCCCCCCCCCCTGTGATGTCCTCTGTCCACTTTTCCCCCACAACTATAGTGTCCTCTGTCCCTGTGACAGAACCCACTGTCACTGTGTGTTTTGGAAGGGACTGTGGGTGGGCCTCTTACCCACAGATTATGGCCCAGAAGAGACTGGAGACAAGCTGGCATTGAGATAATGTAATGTAATGCTACATCCCTTCTCCCCCATCCCCCCCTCTTGTTGCTGTGTCTAATTGTGTTGGTAAATGGCACATAGCATAGACAATTGTCTGGACTGGAGACATCTCTCCACAGGGAATGTGTATTGAGAGGCTGCCTGCTTACCATAATCCCTTTATGTTTATCTGTAGTCTCAATTTACAAGTGTTCACCCCCTCCCCTCTATGACAAGGGAGTGTCCCTAACTGTGTGTAAAAGTGTATGTCTTGTATTTAATAAACAGTTTATGCTCTGCAGGTTTAACCCTCAACACCTGTGTGGCTTGTCTCGTGATTGAGGGGTTAAGGGCTGGTAATGGCAAATCTGCAAGCTGCAGGTGCGTTTGGAGGACAGGAGACACAGGTCTGATGGATGTGCCCACCTGGGGTATCCGAGATCCATCACAGTCCCCTTTACACCCCCCCACGTTAGTGTCCTCTGCCCAATGTGATGTCGTTCTTGTCCCCTACACACCAGTGTATAGGTAGCACTCTCATAATTTACATTGGTGTGTAGGAAAGTAGAGAGCAGGAGTTACCTGAGTTAAATTTAAAATTTTTACATCAACAAGTTGGTGATCGGTTGCTAGGACTGCCCAGCAACCTATCACCTGCTGGTTAAAGTGGTAGTAAAGCCAATCACATCGCTGGCGCGCGATGCCCGGAAGACACACCGAGGCAAGATGACATCTCGCTCGGCATGGACCAGGTAAGTTCTCCACACCTCGTTCCAAGGTAAGTATTTCATAATGAGCTAGTATCCCTGTACAGCTCACAGGGACAGCAAAATAAAGGTCCCAACATTAGAATAGCAGTTATACTCACATATCAGATAGTCTGTGTCTCCTACCTTCAGCTTAAGGTATCTTTTTTGCAAATTCAAAGAAGAAAGTAAATCTCTCTCCTACCACCAACCAAGTATGAACGGTGTAGAATCACTTAGCCTTGTGGGGGACCACGAGGTTCCCCTAAGTGTTGGTATCTGAAGACTTTTTGTAATTGCTGCCAATTCCTCAAAAATTAAGCAGTGTTAGATGGCACACGTGGCAGAAGACATATTGTATGTACTTTCTTCTTGAAAAGGGGCATATTTTGTTGGGACTTTCAGAGACCCTTTTAATACTTTAAGAAAGCCCTCCCCGCACACTTTTTTTTTTTACAAAATTTCCTTTTCATATTTCATCTAAGCATGATTGACAGGGGAGATGGAATCTTGCCATATAACACACCAGGACAACATTGATTAAAATAAATAAATATATAAATAAACAATTTTCTTCAAGCACTCATCACTCCCACCATGAAGTATGCTGCAAAAGTCATATTAAAACAAGGTGCTATAATAACCTATTGTCAACTGGAAAGGCTTCCAAATGGCAGACTACATTACAAAATCTGTAGATTCATTAGCAACTTCAAATGATTGGGTAGTTTCTTTTCAACTGGGAAATAGTCCAAGTAAAGAAAACAAGGTTATTCTGTGGGTTTAGGTCTACCTTTAGATCATAATCAAATTTTTATCAATTGTAAAAAAAAAAAAAAAAAAATTAAAGACAGGCTTTCCTTTTAAGTCCTACTTTTAAATAATAAAGTTCTTACAAGAGCTGTAGTATTAATGCCTTTTAAACATTACAATTTGTCAAACAATTAAACCCTCAATGTGTCAGAAAGAGCAGAAGGGAAACTTTTGAGCCTAAATACAGAACAACAGACATGTCTATATTTATAAGGAGAAGGCATCTTGTAGAACATAAATTTGTAACTGCAGACATCAGATTTTAAAACATAATATCATGTTTAGGTTAAAAACGACATCCTGCCTCTCCCTCTGTGTGTTAAACTGGCATGTGTTGTTCTTGGACGTGAGAGGGCTCTAGAATGCCAAATAAAATGAATTAAGATGACTAATGTGTAGATTCTGTTCCTCGTCCAACCAAGGCTAATGTGAAAAGCAGTTTCACATGTTGCTGGCACGGCCCATCTCACTGTCCATGCAGAGGAAGAGTAATATGTCTTGTGTCAAACACATGATCTCCACTTGAAGGTCCTTCAAAGAACCGAATGTATGTGGAGCACAAACGACTTCCAAAAATGCATCTGTTGGAAAGCAAGCGTATGTCAGCTACCATTGTCAAATTTAACATATTAGAGATGGCTGCATCCAAGATACTGCAGCCAATTTGAAAACAAGGAGGTTACGGCAGAGCCGAAGGTGTATAATCACAGGCAGTGAAGGCCAAAAACAATATTCATAAAACATCCAGACCGCCATGAAGATGATAATAAATTGAGAAACCTCAAGTTATTTATAGCTGTTGATTGGCAGAGATTTCTCTGATCAGATTCAAGCTACAAAAAAAAGGTTAATTCTAATTAAAGAGCCAAAAACCACAATATACATATGGAAGTGGTATCCGGAATGGCGCATTTTACTGGCCATATGTGGAAGCAAGAGGTCATCATTCTAAAAATCTAAGTTATTAGGCTGGATTCTTATCTCTGCCTGCTAGGCCCATAGTAGGATGCAAGCGCCAATCAATAGATATCTGAACAAGTATAATTAGAACTATATAAAATTCAAAAACACATTACAGTCAAAACTACAAGTTAAACCTTAAAGCGGAGGTTCACACAAAAAGTGAACCTCTGCTTTTCGGAACCCTCCCCCCCCCCCTTTAAAGTCACATTTGGCACCTTTTAGGGGAGGGGGGTGCAGATACCTGGATAAAAGAGGTATTTGCACCCAATTTCAGGCATAGATATCCACAGAATCTGCGGATAATCTATGCCACTTCCTGTCCCCCGCTGCCTTCTGGGAGATGGAAGGGAGGAACCATTTTGATTGCGCACCGCGACTCGCACATGCGCAGTAGGGAATCGGGAAGTGAAGCCGAAAGGCTTCATTTCTCGATTCCCTTAGCAAAGATGGCGGCAGCATCCGAGGATCGAGGCACACCTGCCGAAATTGGGTGCTGACATCGCGGGCGAGCTGGAAAGATAAGTGTTCATATTTTAAAAGTCAGCAGCTGCAGTATTTGTAGCTGCTGGCTTTTAAAAAAAAAAGAAAAGTATAGCTAAAGCCAAAACCTTTTTCAATTTGGATAGAGTAGGGAATGTGAAAACTTCTGTCAATGTACAATTATCTGAGTCTCATTGGAGAGATTTCCTTTCACATTCTATGTTGTAGACACAACAGGAAGTAATCGAAAATGTCTTCAAAGTGAAAGAAATGCCCTCCTAGACCACAGTCATGAGAACCTGTCCCCATTGGAAGATTTGCACTCTATTTCTGCTCTGATGGCAACTCAAGATTTTGGTTTCTCCCTCCTTCTTAGTCCCAAAGACATTGGCGGCCAGGGGTGGGGTAATGCCATCTGCCAGGGAAGAGGAAGATCAGGTACAATTTTCTATCTGTGTCTCATTGGGGAGATTTTCTTTCACATTCTATGCTGTAGACACAACAGGAAGGGAGAGAAAATGTCTTCAAAGTGAGGGAAATGCCCCCCTAGACCACTGAACATGTCCCGATTGGTAGATTAGCTCTCTATTTCTGCTTTGGTGGCAAATTAAGATTTTGGTTTCTCCCTCCTTTTTAGTCCCGATGACATTAACGACCAAGGGTGGGGTAGCGCCATCTGCCAGGGAGGTGGAAGATCAGGTAAGTAATAGTGCAACTCCTCTCCCCCATACACAATGAGCAGCCAACTCTTGCAGTGCAGCCCCACTGCAAGGGAGAAATTTAAGTGTCCTGGAGTTGGACTTTAAGATGCATGTAGAGAGGACAGTGTACTTGCCAAGTTTTTAACAATAACAATAAATCTTCCCTGTCAATATAATCTAAAGAGGAAGTAAACCCTCTTTAAAAAAATCTGGGAAAAAAACCTCTGCAAGAGAAAGATATAATGAACTAGTATGCATAGCATGATCGCCTTCACTAAAGGCACATGCACACGGTGCCCCTTTTTTGGAAAATATCTCCTTAACAGTATAGGTTAAGGAGATATTTCTTGGACTTACAGGTAATCCTTAATCTAGGCTTACCTGTAGATTAAAGTGGTCTGTAAGGGTTTACAACCACTTTAACAGTGGGCTAATATAATATATATACATTCAAAAAGACATTCAGTATTAAAGGGGTTGTAAACTCTCCTGTTTTTTCACCTACTGGTAGTCATCGGCCCTTCCCAGCCCCCCGTTTTACTTACCTGAACCCTGGAATGTCCAACGATGAGGATGCGCAATCACTCTGCCCGTAGTTCTAGGCTCTTGATTTGATAGATTGATAGCAGCACAGCCATTGGCTCCCACTGCTGTCAATCAAATCCAATGATGTGGGCACCGGGGGGGGTGGGGCCGAGTCCTGCATTCGGCAGCTATGGACGCCAAATGCTGGACACAGGAGCATGCCTGCAAGGTAACCCCCCCGGGAAGAGTGTTTCTTCTAGGGGGTTTATCCAATGTGGGAAGGAGCCGCGAGAGCCCCTGAGGGACCCCAGAAGACATCGTTCAGGGCCGCTCTGTGCAAAATGAACTGCACAGTGAAGGTAAATATGACATGTTTGTTATTTAAAATAAAATAAAAAACTGAACCTATAGTATCACTTTAAGTCTGTCCATGTCTTTAGCTGTGCAGTGTTTCAGGTCACACCATCGCTTTACATTTCCAATATTAACATTATTATAACTATTACATAATTATTAGTCATCTTTAGTCTATTTTTCATGTGCTAAACAAAGCATGTACATTAAGTATATGATGCTTGTGACATAGCAATAGAATCCCATTTTCTCTTCTTCCATGGTTACTCTTCTTTTATTGCTAATGGCACAATGCAGTCATACTTGAATATTTTACATACTTAAGACACTACGTGTATGCCAAAAAATAATAACTCTTAACTGTCAAGGAACTTTTGTTCTAGGAACACATAATACCAGGGATATGATTCTGCAAAATAGAAATTCAGAGATCCGACCAGCCGTCTAATTATCAACACGCATGATTATTCAAAAATAAACTAAACTACTCTCCTTCGTCATGGTTCCTTATCAGCTAGAGTCTCCTAAAAACATAAAAAAGTATAAGGATTTCTCAAAGGCTTTATGACAAAAGAGAGCGCACTCTTTAGGGGCTTTTTTGCTTAAAATAATGCTACAATGGTATAAAACAAATTGAGAAAAAAACATTTTGACGATGACTTTAACCCAGCAAAAATATTTTATAAATTACTAATAATTTTACGTGCTGCTTGATTTTATTTCATTTCTTCAAACCATTTATTTTAATTTTTTTAACACATTTTTTTTTCTCTTTAAAATCATTGACAAACCCCTTTAGCCCAAAAATGCATAGAAACATACTCAAATTTACCAAAAAGTCAGGCATGCTTATAAAGACCTCGGAAAAGCAGTTTCTCTTTTGCCATGGACATCTTATTTGGAAAATAAAGTCACCCATTCAACTATGCCAGATATAGCGTGGTGAAAAGCCTCTTCAAAATGTTTGAAGAAGATACTGTCAATTACATTTTGCTAAACATTGAAATTGGGTTACCATTGTCTGGGTTCACATACACTATAATATCAAAAGTATTGGGACACCTGCCTGTACACGCTCATGACATTAAATGGCATCCCAGTCTTAGTTCGTAGAATTTAATATTGAGTTGGCCCACCCTTTGCAGCTATAAACAGCTTCAACTCTTCTGGGAAGGGCTGTACATAAGCGTGTCTATGGGAATGTTTGACCATTCTTTGAAAAGTATATTTATTAGGTCAGGCACTAATGTTGGACGAGAAGGCCTGGCTGGCAGCCTCTGTTCTAATTCATCCCAAATGTTTTCTATCGGGTTGAAGTCAGGACTTTGTGCAGGTCAGTCAAGTTCCTCCACCCCAAACTCGCTCATCCATGTCTTTATGGACCTTGCTTTGTGCACTGATCCAAATCATTTGGTGGAGGGGGGATTATGATGTGGGGTTGTTTTTCAGGGGTTGGGTTGGCCCCTTAGTTCCAATGAAGGGAACTCCTAAGGCATCAGCATACCACAACATTTTGTACAATTTCATGCTCCCAACTTTGTGGGAACAGTTTGGTGATGGCCCCCTCCCAACATGACTGCGCACCAGCCAGTGCACAAACTAAGGTCCTGACCTTAACCTGATAGAACACCTTTGGGATGAATTAGAGCAGAGAATGTGAGCCAGGCCTTCTCGTCCACATCAGTGCCTGACCTCACAAATGTGCTTCTGGAAGAATGGTTAAACATTCCCAAACCTTGTGGACAGCCTTCCCAGAAGAGTTGAGTTGCAAAGGGTGGGCTAACTCAATATTAAACCCTACAGACTAAGACTGGGATGCCATTGAAGTGGCGTTCCAGCCTTTTAATGTTTAATAAAAGTCAACAGTTACAAAAAGTGTAGCTGCTGACTTTTAATAGACACTTACCTGTTCCGCGGTCCAGTGATGCAGCCGCACAGAGTGTCGCTCCTCTCCTCGACACCTCCATTCACATTCTGGGCACCCAGACGTGACAGCTTTCGCTCGCTGCGCTCCTGGAATGGACAGGGGATCTGCTGGGACCTGTCACATGTCCCAGGAGATCGCCTAGAGGAAGGGGCCACCTAGAGGCAGAGAAGTCGCCGCATAGGCAGTCCCTAGGTGAAAGCAGGAAGTCCCATTCCTACCGAAGCCCCCACTCCCCGCCCCCAAAAAAATGACAAATGTGGCATATAAGGGGACGAGGAGTGGAATATGCGTGTAAAGGCAGGTGTCCCAATACTTTTGGTAATATAGTGTATGTGCAAATTGTATGTGGTTTTCTCAATGTAATCGGTTCACACATGTCCGTGGCGGCCACGGTGGGAATTCCAAAAGGGTACGGAGCGTTTTTGGGTCCGGTTCAGGAGACAGATTCAGCCAAAAATTCTGAACAGGAATGCACTGGGCCCCAGGCTGGAAACCACGGCCGCACATACTGTATGTGAACCCAACCTAAAAAACTAAAACATTAGCATGCACAATGCCATAAACACCTTGATAAAGTAAAAAAATAAAAAAAACAGGTTAACCACTTCAGACCCGCGGTATAGCCGAATGACGGCTACAGCGCGGGTCTGAATATCCAACATGCCGTCAAAAGACGGCCGCCCCTTTGGGCGTTCCCAGCGCGCGCTGCGGGGAAGCCCTGTGTTGGCCGTGTCCCTTGGACACAGCCAATCACAGATCGCGGCGAACGGACAATCAGAGTGGCCGTTTGCGATGCGATCTGTGCGGCGAATGAGAGATGATCTCACAGATCATCTCTCATTGCCGTTTTTACACAGAGACAGCGTCCTGTCTCTGGAGAGGAGGAGACCGATCTGTGTTCCTTGTACATAGGGACACAGATCGGTCACCCCCCCCCCCTCCCCCACAGTTAGAACACACCTAGGATACATTTAACCCCTTCCTCACCCCCTAGTGTTAACCCCTTCAATGCCAGTCACATGTATACAGTAATTAGTGCAAATTTATAGCACTGATCGCAGTATAAATGTGAATGGCGCCAAAAATGTGTCAAAAGTGTCCGATGTGTCCGCCATAACGTCGCAGTACCAATAAAAATTGCAGATCGCCGCCATTTCTAGTAAAAAAAAAAATAAAAAATAATAATTCTCTCCCCTATTTTGTAAGCGCTATAACTTTTGCGCAAACCAGTCGCTTAAATGCGATTTTTTTTTATTTTTTTACCAAAAATATGTAGAAGAATACGTAGCGCCCTAAACTGAGAAAAAATTTTTTTTTTTTTTTTAATTGGGATATTTATTATAGCAACAAGTAAAAAATATTGTATTTTTTTTTCAAAATTGTCGCTCTTTTTTGTTTATAGCGCAAAAAATAAAAACCGCACAGGCGATCAAATGCCACCAAAAGAAAGCTCTAAAAAAAAAGGACGTCAATTTTGTTTGGGAGCCACGTCGCACGACCGCGCAATTGTCAGTTAAAGCGACGCAGTGCCGGAAGCTGAAATTTCACCTGGGCAGGAGGGGGGTATATGTGCCCAGTAAGCAAGTGGTTAAATATCAAATGTCAACTTTTATAAATAGACCACTAAAAACTACTATGGACTTTTTTTTTTTTTTTGAATCAGAGATAATTGGCCAGAAATGTAAGAAATATAAGCCTGCCCCCATGCTGAGGGAGAGGACAGTAAATTAATTTAATTCTAGGCTGTTCAAAGTATAAAATCTGCAGAAGATAAAACTTCAACAGCAGCCAAGCAGTGTTCAGCGAGCCCGTCCACAAATCACCCAGAATCTGATCAGACTTCAGCTCCACAGCAGCAACAAGAGGGTCTGCCAGCAAAGGCCTGAACACAAGATGAACCTGCGCCTGGGGCCTAAACTCCTTACCAAGGGGGGGTTAACCCCCTCGCTGCAACTGAAGAGGAGTTCATTAAAAGCACACAAAGCTGTTACGCAGCTATCCAAGCTTCTCTCCCTTCCCCGGCCCTAACATTCCCAACTTTCACTCATGTTTAATCACCGCACTGGGATACATGATGTACTTTTTCTGGCAAGGAGCTTGGGCCAGAAATACAATGGCCAGATAATTAATATGAACGATCCACAGGCTGAACAGAATCGCTCTGAATTATGTTGCAGAGATGAACGCCGGTCTTTAAGCAGGAGTCAGGCTTGGCAAAATGATCAGTGAGAGATTTTGTGGAAATTAAATATTTGGACGAGTGGCAGCTGAAGATGGCATACACAGGAACAGAAGCAGGAGGTGTTAAAGGGCAACTAACACTTCAATTCACAGCTAGAAAATGTATACAGGAAGTTTAATGTGTAAAATAATGTAGATACTCTGGAAAGCCAGCCACTCCTGATGTATAACATGTCTGCATGAGGTAAGGAGGGTGATAACACTTTTCAGACCATGCCGTCCCTGAGAAAACATGCAGCTGCAACCACCTACATTCTGTTATAAGTAATACAGCATTTCCCCGAAAATAAGCCAGGGTCTTATATTAATTTTGGGAACAAGAGACACAGTAGGGCTTATTTTCGGGGTAGGTCTTATCATGTAATGTGCTGCCCCTCTTTCTTCCTCTCTCTCTCTGCCTGGCAGGAATCCCCAGTGTGAAGGGAGTTAATGAGGAAGTAAACCCTGATTGGTGTTACTTCCTCTTTGTTTCCCTGTAAAGGTAAAGCATACTGGGCTACTATGCATCACATATTAGCCCATTATGTGATACTTACCTGCAGATGATGACCCGCGATGTCCCCGTCTTCCTCGCTAGTAGCGGGTGGCCATTCTTCACCCCCCCTCCTTCCGGGGCCGCAAACTCCGGCTCTGTGACTTGCTGGAGTCGCGTGACTTCACTCCTGTTCATGATGCGTGCGGGAGCCGACTTTAATGGCATTACCCAAGAAAGAAACGGCACAGCTTGCCCTTTCTAGCTCCGGCGCATGTGCAGTAGAAATCACTGTACGGCTATTTGCAAATATCTCCTAAACCTTGCAGGTCTGGGAGATATTTCAAGCGCCTGCAGGTAAGCCTTAATCTAGGCTTACCTACAGGTTAAAGTGGTTGTAAACGGTAAAATCCTATAATCCACTCTATTACAGTATTATATAATGTACAATGTGTGTTTCTGTAATATAATTGTGCCAAATACCTTCATTATAGCGCCACTTTGCACTTCTGTGACCCGCCGGAGTTCGCTTCCCCCCCAATTATACTACAGAAACACACAGAGTGTACATTATATACTGCTGTAATAGAGTGGATTATAGGATTTTACAAGCATTTTAAACTAGGGCTTATTTTTGGGGGAGGGCTTATATTGCAGCCCTCCTGGAAAATAACGCTAGGTTTTATTTTCAGGGAAACACGGTACTAAAGTCTTACTAAATCCACAACAGTAACACAGGTGGACTGATGGGATCTGCCTGTCAGTTTTTCAGGCGGACCTGATTGGACCCTCCAGTCTCCTCTATGGAGCAGCGGGTATCAACGGACATGTAAATCAAAGTGATTCTATAGCTTAAAATCTTGTTATTGCTTTGCAACCATTCTCACTGCTTTCCAGGACATCCTCTATGCTGCACTCTTTAAATGAAACTGACTTCCACAGCGGGGAACTCTGCAGCCTGATGTAAGGGGGGAACTCTGTGGAGTCTTGTGTAATGGGGGGGGGGGGCTCTGGTTACTAGAGGCCTCCTTACATCAGAGATTCCCTGTACACCAGAGTCTGCAGCGTTCTCAATTATATCAGACTTCACAGATTTCTCCTTTACATTACAGTCCACAATGTTCCCTTTTACATCAGGGTCCACAGAGTTCCCCCTTGCACTGTAAATGGGAACCCTGCAGACTCTGATGTAAGGGGGAACTCTGTGCTGGGTTATATTAACCTGATCTTTGTGTAAAAGGAGAAACATGTTTTTTGCTATTTGTTATACCTTAAACACATTGCTAATTGCACTAGCTACATGTCTGTAGCCTAAAGTGATATTAAAGTCTTGTTTTTTGTTTGAAAATAACAAACATGTTATACTTACCTGCTCTGTGCAGTGGTTTTGCACAGAGCAGCCCAAATCCTCCTATTCTCGAGTCCAACGTCGGTACTCCTGGCCCCTCCCTCCTTCTGACTGTCCCCACAGCAAGCAGCTTGCTATGGGGGCACCCGAGCCGTTGTTCTGTGTGTCCATTCAGCCACGGTTTGGCCCCACGCCCTCTCTCTCCACATTGGCTCACTGACTTTGATTGATAGCAGCGGGAGCCAATGACACCCTGCTGATGTCTCAGCCGAGGCTCTCGAGCAACACCGCTCGATTGAGATGGGGCCTAGGCAAGTATTAGGGGGCCAAGGGGGGATGCTGCTCACAAAAGTTTTTTTATTTTAATGCATAGAATGCATTCAGATAAAAAAACAAAAAACTTCTTCCGTTAGAACCACTTTAAATACTGATATTTGCACTGAAAACTGAAATTTTCACTGACTTTTCGAACTGCCAAAATTTGGCTCTGTCAGTAAATTTCACTTTGGGAGGTTGGCATCCCTGCTTCCACTTGCCATCAGAAATCCACCAACCCTCCAAGTCTTTAAACCCCATCTTTATTAAAGGCTTATAAAGCGGAATCACATCATCACTACCCTTGCTTCTACAACACAACACTTTCCCCCCTTTCACACTGGGGCATTTTTCAAGCGCTAAAGGGCTAAAAAAAAATGGTACCTGTGAAGCGCCTGAAAAATGCCTCCCCTGCAGCCCCATCGTGAAAGTCTCAGTGCTTTTACACTGTAGCTCTGCGCTTGCAGGATGTTAAAAAAAGTCCTGCAAGCACCATCTTTGTTGCGGTGATGGAGTGGTGTATACACCAATCCTAAACTGCCCCTGCCCATTGAAATGAATGGGCATCGCTGCTGAAGCGCCTGCAAAGTGTTTTGACAAAGCAGGGAAGGAAGATCTGAGAGCAAAAGCCCTTTCACACTGAGCTGTGGGCAGTATTAGTGGCACTTTACTTTACCGCTGTTTTAGCGGCGCTATTCGGCCGCTAGTGGAGTGCTTTTAACCCCCGTTAGTGGCCAAAGAAAGGATTAAATGTGCCTGTGTCGCGCCTTGGGTGCATTTAACCCTTTCTTTGGCAGCTAAATGAGGCCAAAGAAAAATGGATAGCTGCACTCCAAAACCTGATGGGTGGTCTTTTATTCAAAAGACAGCATGTACAAAAATAGGGTCACAGCAATAGAAAACAAGGAGCAGCCGACGCGTTTCGCACTGGATCAGTGCTTATTCATGGCATAAGCTAGCACCCTGGGTATCCTGCACCACCTGTAACCATTTAGTGATCCCACCTGGAGCGGTGACTCCTTTCTCTCTATTCTTTGGCCGCTAGCAGGGGTTAAAAACACCCCACTAGTGGCCGAATAGCGCCGCTAAAACAGCGGTAAAGCGTCACCAATACTGCCCACAGCTCAGTGTGAAAGGGCTTTTACTCTCAGATCTTCCTTCCCTCGTTGTAGCTGTTCATTCTTCTCCCTGTAGATTGCAAGCTCTTTTGGAACTTATGTATTTTTGTATGCAATAATATTATAGCACCTGATATGCTCTCAGCTTGTGCAGTCTTGCAGAAGGTGACAGGTTTAGGTAAATCAATAAAAATCAACGGCACTCAACTGCTGGGTTGAAGAACCAAGTCTCGAGGGTGTATGGGCAAACTGGCCATCAGTCAGGACATATGTTTACACAACGCTATGAACTCCATCAAGTTGACTGCTCTGGAACATGAAGTGTATGGTAAATTTGGCTTACAGTATAAATTTTGATTACGCAGAAAATGGGAAACATTTCCTTTTAGTCTGTAAACCAACTGTGAGGAACCCTTGTAAAAGCAATACTAGATGTGAAGTTAACTGGTCATGTTTCAGTAACTGCTACCCACTTTGAGATGTGTGTGTGTTTTGGCAAATGATTACACCTAGCCGGGCTCCAAACTCCACGGGGGAGTCCTACCAGCGAGTCCCAGATTTTAGAAATTTTTACACACACGGAATGGCAATCAGTAGAAGACAAACATGTATAGCTGTTAGAAAACCAAAGCAGACGTTTCATATTTTTAATGTTTTAGGTAAGCTGCTTTCAGACAAACACCTGTGTTTATGGATTCCCGATAGCAACTTTTTTTTTTTTTCTTTTCTGAGAAATAGCAGGAAACACAGAATGCAATTTAATCTATGTTTTAACCACTTAAGACCCGGACCATTATGCAGGTTAAGGTAACACCTTAACCTGGTTAAGGACCTTGCCCCCTTTTTGCGATTCGGCACTGCATCGCTTTAACTAACAATTGTGCGGTCGTGCGACGTGGCTTCCAAACAAAATTGGCGTCCTTTTTCCCCCACAAATAGAGCTTTCTTTTGGTGGTATTTGATCACCTCTGCGGTTTTTATTTTTTGCGCTATAAACAAAAATAGACTGACAATTTTTGAAAATAATGCATTTTTTTTAACTTTTTGCTATAATAAATATCCCCCAAAAATATATATAAAAAAAAGTTTTTTTCCTCAGTTTAGGCCGATACGTATTCTTCTACATATTTTTGGTAAAAAAAAATGCAATAAGCGTTTATCGATTGGTTTGCGCAAAATTTATAGCGTTTACAAAATAGGGGATAGTTTTATGGCATTTTTATTACTAAAATATATTTTTTTACTACTAATGGCGGCGATCAGCGTTTTTTTGTTCGTGACTGCGACATTATGGCGGACACATCGGACACTTTTGGGACCATTGTCATTTTCACAGCTTCAAGTGCTATAAAAATGCACATTACTGTGAAAAAGACAATGGCAGTGAAGGGGTTAACCGAGTGAATCTTACTGTAGGGGGCGTGGCTGTAGGCGTGACATCACTGATCGTCGTTCCCTATATCAGGGAACAGACGATCAGTGTCACTGCCACACAGAAGAACGGGGAAGGTGTGTTTACACTTACCTCTCCCCGTTCTTCAGCTCCTGTGACTGATCGTGGGACACCGGCGGGGATTGGGTCCGTGGGTCCCACGGCGCGCTCGCGACTGGACTCTTAAAGGGAACGCATATATACGTCCCTGTACACAGCCGTGCCATTCTGCCGATGTATATTGTCATGCGGCAATCCATAAGTGGTTAATTTGTCATTAAACCCACATCATAAAAACCTATACATAAATGTTGTATTACACATTGTTCATACTCACTCAGTCACTATAAGATTTGTTTTCTGTATTCTGCAAAAAAAAAAACCTGGTTGATCCCGCTGCTCTCTATATCCACCTTCTGTTCATGTCCCAAAATTCAGCTAGGGATTTTGCAGCTGTGGTGGGATCTCTGCACATGCTCACTTTTCAGCAAATTTATATGATAAGCATTTCCTCCCCATCATATCTGAGCAGCCCGTGTGACTATAGAGTGACATAGTGGTTGTATACACAGTGCTAAATGACAGCCCACTCATTCACTCCTCCTCCATGACCACCAACCAGCTAAATATAATGGGGGTGGGATATTACATGTAGACTGATAGAGGCTTCACTTCCCTCTTATTTTCCTTTAATATTTTTATTGAAAAGTTTCAACATTAAAGCAAAACATCATAATAACAAATATCCCCATCCGGGAGTCAACATGGCCCTTTGGTAGGGTTTAACAAACACCTCCCTCTTATTCTAAGACACAGGCTGCAGGGAGAGGATTCATCCTGTGACTGGAAGATATCTGCCCACACCATGTTACTGCCAGGAAATAATGATTTGATTTCATATATATACTATATTGTCAAAAGTATTATGACACCCTCATTTGCACACAGTCATTGACATCCCAGTCTTAGTCCGTAGGGTTAAATATTGAGTTTGCCCACCCTATTCAGCTATAACATCTTCAACTCTTTTGGGAAGGCCGTCCACAAGGTTTAGGAGTGTGTCAATGGGAATGTTTGACCATTCTTCCAGAAGTTGAGAGATCACGTGCCTACTCTGCTTGAATTTATCCCAAAGGTGTTCTATCAGGTTGAGGTCAGGACTGTGTGCAGGTCAGTCAAGTTCCTCCACCCCAAACTCACCCATCTATGTCTTTTATGGACCTTGCTTTGTGCACTAGTGCGCAGTCACGTTAGAACAGGAAGGGCCATCCCCAAACTGTTCCCACAATGTTGGGAGCATGAAATTGTTTCGGCATGCCAATGCCTTAAAGGAACACTAAAGTCAGAAATGTTTTTGTTTAAAAATAACAAACATGTTATGCTTACCTCCACTGTGCAGCTCGTTTTGCACAGAGTGTCCCTGAATCCTGTCTTCTGGGGTCCCTCGGCGGCTGTCTCGGCTCCTCCTGGCAAAAGCTTTCTACTATCATGCGAGCGAGCTCGCATGGTGGAAAGCTTTTGCGAGCGCACTCCCGTGATACAGCGACGGCCATAGCTGCCGACTGTATCACTCAACCCCGCCCCCCGGCGCGCCGCGTCATCCGCTGTGATTGACAGCAGTGCCAGCCAATGGCTACGCTGCTATCAATCCGCCCAGCCTAGCCAATCAACAGCCAGGCTGGGAAACTAACAGAACGACAAACACGCGCACCGGACTTTCAAGGGGTGAGGTAACTAAAATGGGGGCTCGGGGCGGTGATGTCAGATGTTTTTTTACCTTAATGCATAGGATGCATTAAGGTTAAAAAAAATTACCTTTACGACCCCTTTAAGAGTTCTCTTCACTGGAACTAAGGGGCCAAACCCAACCCCTGAGAAACAACCACACACCATAATCCCCCTTCCACCAAATGATTTGGGCCAGTGCACAAAGCAAGGTCCATAAAGACATGCAGAGACCTGAGCTTAACCCCCGATAGAACACATTTGAGATAAATTAGAGCGGAGACTGCCAGGCCTTCTTGTCCAAAATCAGCGCCTGACCTCACAAATGCACTTTTGGAAGAATGGTCAAACATTCCCATAGACACACTCCTAAACCTTGTGGACAGCCTTCCCAGAAGAGTTGAAGCTGTTATAGCTGCAAAGGGTGGACCAGCACAATATTGAACCCTACAGACTAAGACTGGGATGCCATTAATGTTCATGTGCCTGTAAAGGCAGGTGTCCCAATACTTTTGCAAAAGTAGTGTATATTTGTATGACAATTTTTAAACAGTTTATTGATATTATTTATTTTTATTCTGTATTCCAAAGGCTTCTTTTTGTTGTTGGTGTTGTTTTGTTTTTTGAACATGTAAACAGCAGCAGGGGACTAGAAAATCCTCCTGCCTTTGTTTCCCTGCAGACAGACTAGGAAAGAGCTGGGTCATGTGACGGCTGTATATCGAAATAGGAAAAAGGTAAAGTAATTAAAGGGCCATCATCCACATATGAATAGAAGGGACAATGTACACCAAACGGTGTTTGTTTAGTATCATTGTAACTCTCACTGTCTCTCACTGCTGACAGCTGATAGAACCTTCAGAATAGTCAGTTGGCGGCTCATAACATATCGCCTAATTTTAGATTTTTTTCTTGTTCGTACCACAACAATTCTATGTTCCAGATACAGATATCAAACACAGAATTTTTCCCATTGGCAAACAGGATTACAAAAACACAATTAGTGATCAAAGTTATCTGCAAGACTCGAGTACATCAGTCATTAGCAGAAAAATGCTAAGAAGGGGAACAAACACGGATTAAGTTCCTCTTATCATTTCAGTTTATTAGAGTGCCATCTGGATGTTCTATCACTCAGCTATGAGCCCCTTTCAGACAGAGCGGACCGGTCCAAAACGAATCCACTTGCTCAGCGGGGATCTCTCTGCTGGTCCCCGCTGAGCAAGCGGCTGACAGGTCCATGTCCGCTCCACTATGCAGAGCAGACACAGACACAGCCCACTATCCTCTAGGGGACGGTCGGATGGAAATGGACTGCATGTCAGTTAGCATCCAATTTTCATCCGATCTGCCGGGTGGATGGCGAACATATCCCCCATCTGTCTGGTTTTACCGGATTTTATCAGGTTGGGTGTCAGCAGGGTGTCTGCTGACATCCGCCGCCCTATAGAGAGCAATGGGCGGTCAGATTGGGTCCTCCTGAAAAATGGGAAGGCGGGTCCGCTGGCGTGAAAGGGGTCTTACATACTTTTTTTTTGTTTTCTCCTACAGCACCCTATCAGCTTTTAAGAGAAAAAAAAAAGTGACTTGGCCCGTGGTCAGTAGTTGCATTAAAAATGGGACTTTGTGATTTTAACCACTAACGTACCTTTACGTCGACAGAATGGCACAGTCAGGCAAAGCAACATACCTGTACGTTGCTTTGAAACTGCCGCCTAGCAGGTGTGTGCTCGCCGCGAGCTCCGTGACCGTGCCCGCGGGACTCGATGTCCGGCTGTGTCCTGTAATCATGTCACGGAGCGGCAGAACAAGGCATTTCCCTGTTCTGCCTAGTGACAGGACAGAGATCTACTGCTCCCTGTGATCAGGAGCAGTGATCACTGTTGTGTCAACTTGTAGCCCAGCTCCCACACAGTTAGAATCACTCCCTAGGACACACTTAACCCCTTCTATGCCCCCTAGTGGCTAACCCCTTCCCTGCCAGTGCCATTTACACAGCAATCAGTGCATTTTTTAGCAATGTTTGTTATATAAATGACAATGGTCCCAAAATAGTTTCAAAAGTGTCCGATGTGTCCGCCGCAATATCACAGTCACAATAAAAATCGCTGATCACTGCCATTACTAGTAAAAAATAAAATGCCATAAAACTATCCCCCAATTTATAGACGCTATAACTTTTGAGAAAACCAATCAATATACGCTTATTGCAATTTTTTTTTCCAAAAACATGTAGAATACATATCGGCCTAAACTGAGGAAAAAAATATAGGGCCGGATTCAGGTAGTGTTACGCCGGCGTATCAGTGATACACCGGCATAACTCACACTTTGCGCCGGCTTATCTGTTTTCTGCAGAGCTTTTTTTCTCAGAAAATAGGTGCAGGAACTCAAATACGACCCATTCAGATTTCACAAACAGTAGAAGGGTCTTAAAGGGGCATTAAACACCAGAATTGCATTACATACAGAGTGCAGAGTTCAGGGGGTTACATACAGAGTGCAGAGCTGTCACTTGTAAACACAGAAACTCGACTTCTGTGCTTACAAGTGATTGTGGTGAGCAGGCACCAAAGGGTCTGAGCCAAAGGTGGTGGAACTGAGTTCCCCCAAGTTCCCCCTGAAAAAAAGCCCTGGTTTTCTGTATGCAGAAAACAAGATACGCCGGTTTGCAGCAAAGATCTGATAGGCGTAATTGTATTACACCGTCGGATCTTAAAGGCAGTTTTAAAATGGCCGCCGGGGGCGTTCTCGCTGATTTACGCAGAGAATATGTAAATCAGCGAGATACGGCAAGTCACGAACGTACGCAGGCCCGACGCAGTCACTTTACGACGTTTACGTAAGGGTTCTCCCGGCGTAAAGATAAAGCAACAAAAAGCAGGCGCATCCTATGTTAAGTATGGACGTTGTGACCGCGTCGAATTGGAAAAGTTTTACGTCGTTTGCGTAACTCGTCCGTGAATGGGGATTGACGTCATTGACGTTCACGTCGAAAACACCATCATAATTTGGAGCATGCGCACTGGGATACATTGACGGCCGGCGCATGCGCAGTATGTTCGCCGCGGGATCACGCCTATTTTAAATACTACACGCCCCCTACCCGCCCAATTAGCATTCCGCCGGCCCATTTACCCTACGCCGTCGCAAGTTTAGGAGCAAGTGCTTGGTGAATACAGTACTTATGCGTAAAGTTTCGGCGGAGTAACGTAAATGAGAAACGTTACGCCGGATATATATTTTTTGGGTATATTTATTATAGCAAAAAGTAGAAAATATTTTTTTTTTTCAAAATGGTCGAAGAAGAGATCAAATATCGCCAAAAGAAAGCTCTATTTGTGGGGAAAAGAAAAGGATGTCAATTTTGTTTGGGATCCACGTTGCACGACCGCGCAATTGTCAGGTAAAGCGGTGAAGTGCCGAATCGCAAAAAATGGCCCGGTCATTGGGCAGCCAATTATAACGGGGCTGAAGTGGTTAAAAACCAACACCCTGGGTTCTCTAGAAGACAACCAAAAATGTGTCAAGGCACACTGAGATAAGTGTTGTAAAATCTGCCGCTTCAGTATTCTTCAAGGAGCATACCCTCATACCAAGAAAAAATCAATCAATGTAGTGCTAAAGCCAATCAAATACTGCACATGAAAGCCCACATCGTTTATTTGTACTGGACCTTTAGGCTGTGCATTTTAGCCAAATCAAATAGCTACTTGAAAAGTGCTTTAGCATGGGATTGCACAGAGGGTAATATTTGGAACCTGGGAACGCAGTGCAGTGCCGGGACAAGATCATCCAGTGCCCAGGGCAACAAAGGCAAATTGCACCCCCCCCCCCCTTCATTATGTGTGAGCTTATAAGAAAGAGGGGGGGGAGCACAGCCTGCACCTCCTCCCATCTTTCTCTTCCTCCCTTTGCTGCTTCAAGCGCTGGGCTGACAGAAGTAGTGATACCGCTGTCACTACTCCTGTTGTCCATAAAGTCGAAGGAACTTGCAGCCTCCCATCCCTACAATACACATGGCGCCCAGGGCAGCCTATCCTTCTGCCCACCCCTTGTCCTGGCCCTAAAGCAGTGGCCCACATTTTCACAGACTTGAGCCTGTGGTCACATTTAGAAAAGGAAATGTTGACCGGTGGGGACAAGGGGACAACCAGGTGTAGAAGATGCAAGGATGATAATTAAAGGCACTCAATAGGCTTATAGTTCAAGTGAGTTTAAATGTAACAATTTTAGGTTTTCTCTGGCTTTTTGATGTATTCATTTATGCAATATGACATGAAAATAATTAACAACATTTTTTTTTAAATTATATATATATATATATATATATATATAAAAAATGTTGTTAATTATTTTCTTGTAATATTGCATAAATGAATACATCAAAAAGCCAGAGAAAACCTAAAATTGTTACATTTAAACTCACTTGAACTATAAGCCTATTGAGTGCCTTTACGCATAATTCTATGTATATGTATATGTGTGTGTGTATATGTGTATATATATATATATATATATATATATATATATATATATATATATATATACATATACACACACACACACATTATTTATACATAGAATTATGCGTGTGAATTACATGCGTGTGTGTGTGTGTGTATAAGCAAACAAATATAATAAGTAAGTCCACTTAAAACATCAGGGTTAACATTCTTGTACAAAAGCGTTGCTACACATCTGTAAAAAGAAAAAGTTCGAATTTTGCGGTTGTATCCTGCCAATTCCAAAGAGCAACAGTGCCCTCTAATGTCCATCGCTTAACATTACAGCATTTTACATTTTAAATGGTAAAATGGTGAGGAGGCAAATTATAATCAAATATGAAAATCCATATCCCAATGCATTACCTGCATCATTGCCCATCTCACTGTCTATGCACTGCAGAAGCTTCAGTACCTAAATAGGAACTCTGATTTAATTAAAAAGCAGAATACTGTTTTAAAATGAGTTGCTGCCAAATTTTCCCAAAAACAGGCTAAAATTTGACCTGGCATCGCAGACCAAAAGCCAAAATGTCCAACGACCATCGCCACGTTTTAGGCTTAAAGAACTCTGCAAAGTACCATTTTTATCAAAACTGATCACAGTTATATAACGCTAATTCAATGAGAGAAAAACGTATGGAATATACGCTACCTTTACAGCTGAAATAATATTTAAAGAATTTAAAAAATATATATATATATAAAAGAAGTGTGTGGCTCCTCCTCCTCAGAATGTCATAACTGTCACTGCTGTTGAGGGGGGGGGGCATAGACACATGGCCCCCAAAGCCTCCTAATGATTTTAAAGTAGGGTGGACACAAAACCAAGAGGAGCTTTTGCTATCACTTCTGCTAAAGCTTTGCCAAAGGGTGCTAAATTTGTGACCGTCCAGCTGTTTTGGAACTACAAGTCCCATCATGCCTCTGCCTTTGGGAGTCGTGCTTGTAACTGTCAGCGGCTTGCAAGGACTCATGGGACTTGTAGTTCCCCAACAGCTGGAGGGCCACAGGATAAGCACCCTGGGCTTAGCCCAATCCTAACACTAAAAGAAAAATACATAATGGTTTTAGATAAATGTTAGATAATAAATAAATGATGTTGAGTTTATACATTTCAAACAAACAGATATGTCTTTAAAACCTATATAAAAATGTTTGCATTTGAAATATATAAATACTTTGAATGACATTGGATTTACAGAGCACTGCGGGTCTTATAAAGGGAGAGGAGAAGCTGTTTAAGTTCAGGTTGCAAACAGGCCGGATGAGAGAGAGGATAATGCAAACTTGCTTTTTTATTTATTTTTTATTAAAGTGTCACATAGTTACACTTCATTCAAGTTTCTGCATAACAGCACAGTGCGGTGAAATGTGGTGCTGTCCCACTGCACTGCTGAAAAATTGAGATTTTTCTGCATTGCACATCACACCAACATTGTGTTGTAAACAGGGCACATGAAAAAGTAATCTTTCTATGTGTCTCTTGCAGTGATGCAGATCACTGTATAGTGTGAATAGGCCCTAGCTCGTTAAAGGAGAAAAAAAATGCCTAAAATTAAAGGGTCACTAAAAGAAAAAAAATGTTTGCTGAAATGACTGTTTACAGGGTATAGAGACATAAAAGTTAACTGATTCCTTTTAAAAATAATTAAAAACAGATAAAAATCAATCATATAATGTGCCTGCAGTTTAGTTTCACTTTTAAACTGGTGTCATGTTTCTGTGAAGTAGAGAGACACACAGAACAAAAACAAACAAATACAGTGCAGTGTTTTGTTTTTAAAATGAATCTGATCGGTTCTGAGGAGATTTAGACACGCAGTAATGACAGCTTGGACCACAGTGAAAAGCTGCCATGAGATTTTTCATAAGGAGCCAGACAAGCAGGAAGTGTGGAGATCAGAGCAGAATTACAGCAACTTCCAAGCAAAAATGAACAATGAGGACATGAAACCAGGACTGCGGTAAGGTAAAAAATTCCTTTAGTGATCCTTTAATGTCTGCAAGGTAGACAAACAAAATAGTGTAATGATTCTGTTAAAAAAATAGTAAATACCTATTAAATTCCTTTATCTATATCACCTCCGGAGTTCTAGTTTCTGTTCTCTCATTCACTTCCTGGTTTGCGGCGCTCGTTCATGTAAGAACTACATTTCCCAGTATGCATTGCGGCACGCCCAGTAATTCACACCTCCTTGAAGTCTCTAACACGTAGAGAGCGTCCTGCCGCACAGATGTAGTTCCCAGGAGGGGGCGAGCACGTCACTGACCACCGCAGTAAAGCCTCCCTTCACGGTGGTGAGTAACAATCAGACAAGCAGGAAGTGAACAGAACAGAGAAGAAATAGAGCAACTTATGAGCAAAAACGAACAATGAGGAAGTGAAAAGAGGAATGTCTGCAGGTAAAGGATGCTTATTATAAAAAAAAAATTAAAATTATTTTACAACCCCTTTAAGTGCTTTTCAGCTGTAGCTATAGAGCTCTGTAAACAGAAGGCCTTTTTTTTAACAAAGTAGCAATAGGAAATGGAGCCATGAGTTGTTCGCTGGATATGAGACAGAAACATTCATTCAATATTTCAAATAACTGCCCAACTCTCAGTACATGCCCCCTACCCGGCTACCAAGACTGAGAAGAGAGCTTCAAGCCACCTTGTTGGAGCTCACGCTGGACCATGGACTCCTCCTCTAGCACCATGTTACAGTACTGAGATAAGCACCAAGTCCCTATCACTTTCTCATGACTGCCCTCACCCATATCAGGTGGCTCAACTCATTCAGGTCTACAAACTGCGCAAGAGCAAGGAAAAGTGAGTATATGCTGCTATAAAGAACCAAGTTAATGTGTTTTATTTAATTTCTTGTTAAAATAAAGTGTTTTATTTCTCTTAGTCCCCCCCTGTAAAATTGCTTTATTACCTGCTGGTGCAATCACTATGTCAGCAGATTTTTACACTTTCTTATATTCTTATATATAATTTGGACCAGTGCACAAAGCAAGGTCCATAAAGACAGGGATGATTGAGTTTGGGGTGGAGGTCAGTGATAACAGTAATCAGTAACAACACCCTCCCAAAAAGAGGTTGCAAAACGCAATGCTAAATCGGAATGCATGGGTGTGAACATCCATGCTATCTGATTCTAGTATGGCAAAAAAAAGGTGCATGCACTTTTTTCATGCGGGTGCCATGCGATTTGAGCCATGCAAAATGAATGGGCTCAAATTGCACTGCAAGGAATCACATGTGATTTGAAAAGGAATGTGGAGTGATTCATGCCCGTATCACGCGTGGTCTCCCGCACCGCATCAATGTGAACCAGCACCGATGCCGCATACACACGGACGTTTTTAATGTCATTGAAAAAGCAACGTGATTCTTGTCAAGCCTGCCTTGCCTACACACGATTGTGAAAAAAATGCTTGAGAAAAATGCAATGATGTACAACACGTACGACGGCACTATAAAGGGGAAGTTCCATTTAGCGCCACCCTTGGGGCTGATTTCTTGTTAGTAAAAGTCTGGTGAGAGACGATTTGCACTTTTCAGTCTTCGTGCTTTTCTGTCTGTTACCGCGTGACGAATGTGCGCTCTCCATTACAAACGCTAGTTTTACCAGAACGCGTGCTCATGTCTCATAACTTGCTTCTGAGCATGCACGTTTTTTTACCAGTCGTTAAAGCCTACAAACGACCATTTTTCACCACGACAAAAACGACGTTGTGAGGGAAAAAAAACGAGAAAAAATAGAGCATGTCCTAAATTTTTAATGGGCATTTTTCACGTCGAACAATTAAAAAAATTGCATTTTTCTCGTCATTAAAAACGGTCGTGTGTAAGCGGCTGAGACTTTGTATAAGTCAACCACAAATGGAGAACATCCTAATCGGAAATTCCATTTATTTTTAAATGACAGCAGCTAAACTGCCATGGTCACAATAAGCTAAATTTTCTAAACTATGTTGTTCAGGTTATTTTCCTGAAGCCCTGTACACACGGCCCAGAATCTCGTCAGAAAAAAGAAAAAACGTTGTTTTCCTGACGAGATTCTTGGCAAGAATCTCTTGCCGGCCGAGTGTACAAGCCACTGTACAAGCCTTGTCACATTCGATGCCGTCGCCGCCATCTTGCTACACCCTACCTATGCCTAGGAAGCTACCGCACATGCGTCAAAGTCATTTCGAGCATGCGCAGGTTTCCACAGCGACAGGTAAGTATACACACTCCCAGGTTTCTCGTCAGGAAAACATTCCCGAGAATCACGAAAAAAAAAAAAAATTGAGAACGTGTTCTCTATTTTTCTCGTCTACATTCTGGGCAGTTTTCTTGACGAGAAACCTCAAAGCCTCGTATACAAGCACGGTTTACTCAGCTCTTGCCAAGAAATTTGTGCATGTGCACGAGGCTTAAAGGGGTTGTAAAGGAAAGAATATTTTTTCCTAAATAGCTTCCTTTACCGTAGTGCAGTCCTCCTTCACTTACCTCATTTTTTCATTTTGCTTTTAAATGTCCTTATTTCTTCTGAGAAATCCTCACTTCCTGTTCTTCTGTCTGTAACTCCACACAGTAATGCAAGGCTTTCTCCCTGCTGTGGAGAAAGCCTCTTGAGGGGGGAGGGGGCGAGCAGGAGTGTCAGGACACTCTCTACTTTGTAGATAGAGAAAGGACTTGTGTGTTAGTGGGCGTCCTGACACTCCTGCTCGCCCCCTCCCCCCTCATTAGGCTTTCTCCACACCGGGAAAAAAGCCTCACGCCGCGTACACACGATCATTTTTTGTGATGAAAAAAAAAACGACGTTTCATGTGATGAAACAAAACGACGTTTTTCAAACTTCATTTTCCAAAATGACATTGCATACACACCATAGTTTTTTCCAAAATGCTCTAGCAAAGCGCGGTTACGTAAGACACGTTCGACGGCACTCTATTCCATTGAAGCTCCGTTTCATAACTTGCTTCTGAGCATGCGCGGGTTTAAAAACTTCGTTTTCAACATCGTTTTGCCCACACACCATCACTTTTTATGACACAAAAAACTACGTTTTGAAAAACGACACAAAAAATTCAAGCATGTTCGAATTTTTTTTTGGTCGTTTTTTTGAAGACATAAGACAACGTTTTGCCCACACACTGTGATTTTAAATGACGTTTTTGAAAACAATGTTTTTTTTCATCATAAAAACTGATCGTGTGTACGCGGCATCACATTACTGTGTGGAGTTACAGAAGAACAGGAAGAGAGGATTTCTCAGAAGAAATAAGGACATTTAAAAGCAAAATTGGAAGGATGAGGTAAGTGAAGGAGGACTGCACTAAGGTAAAGGAAGCTATTTAGGGAAAAAAAATTACCTTTACAACCCCTTTAAAGCAAAACATCATAATAACAAATAACCGAACCGGGAGCAAACATGGCCCTTCGGTACGGTTAAACAAACACCTCCCACTTATTCTAATACACAGGCTGCCAGGAACAGGACTCATCCTGTGTCTGGAAGAAATCTGTCCACACCATGTCATTGCCAAGAAATAAAGATTTAATTTCATATATAGGTAAGTGAAGGAGGACTGCACCAAGGTAAAGGAAGCTATTTAGGAAAAAAAATTGCTTTACAACCCCTTTAAGTGTTTATTTGCCCAAATGTTTATTCATTTCAGCAGGCCCGTCGGAACCCAACAGGCAAACCAAGCAATTGCCAGGGGACCCTTGCCGCACCACTGATTCCTCCTGCAGTCCGGTCGGCCGTGTACCATAACCGCGCGGTACAAGAGAATCAGGTTCCTACAGGAGGAAGCAGCGGTGCGGCAAGGGCCCTCCCTGCTGGGGCCCCTGTGCGGACACCAAGATATGCCGGCGTGCTCTGCATAGGAAAGAGGTAAGCAGACAAACCCAACCAAAGCCCCCCGCTTCTCAACTTGAAAAGTGTTTTGTTTTCTTCAAACGGCCCTGCATTTCAGCCATGTGACTGTTATTCTCCACTCTCATTGGCTCTCTTTGCTGAATATAATTGATAATATTGAAAATAACGGTTGTTATAGCTTAGTAAATTGAGTATATAAAATCTTCAGAAGCATTTAGGAACTTGCAGTCCCTACAATGTATACAAGTTGGAAATTACTCTTTTAAACAAAAAATGTCCATCATCGTAAGATCAGCAAACAGCAAATAAAGGCGACAAATTTAAAACTTTGAAACTATGAAGATTTGCAGTTAAAAAGTACACACTAATAAGGTATAGTATATAAACATTAAAACAGGCTATGAGGGCTGAGCGTCTCTATCTTTTACCCTAACAAGCATCCTCTGCACCTGGCTGCCCTCTGGCTATTTCCCTACAGAATCCGATCCCCCGGGGTAAGCGTAATTTCTGGTATAAACACTTTCCATGGCAACCTCATTCCACTACTTCAGTCAACTGACTGTCACACAGCTGGTAATGTAAACTAAGCAAATGATGGAAAAAAATAAAAGCATAAGCAGAACCTACTTGCAGTGAAAACTGCACGTCGACACTTTGCGGAGATCCAGAGATATACTGTAGCCATTCGAAAATATATATAAAAAGACATTCAAAATTAATGGCACTGCACAGAATCTCATGCGATTTGCACAAAAATGCAGTGTGATTCCTGTGCGAATCACATGCGATATGCAAGTGTGAGCCAGGGCTAAAGGGTAACTCCATTTTCATGGGACAAAAATAGGCTCTAAAGAGCAGGGCCCTCTGATTCCTCTTGTATTCAATTGTATTGTAACTGTACTGTCTGCCCTTATGTTGTAAAGAGCGGCACAAATTGTTGGCGCCACAAAAATCCTGTATAATAAATTAGCAAATAAAAAAACAAATCTAGCATATACAATTGTGGCACAAGTAATATTGTAATTGTAATTGTGGCACAATTAATATTGTAATTATTACTATAAAGATTACCAATCTCTATCTCTATAATTTTCAGCAAAATGCAATGCATACAGTACCTTGAAAAAGTATTCATACCCCTTGAAAAGGCAATTGCTTCCACTAGATTTTAGTTAGGGGTATCAGAGTAAAGGGGGCTGAATTCAAATGCACACCACACCTTTTACATATTTACTTGTAAAAAAAAAACAAAAAAAACACATTTATCATTTTCTTTCCACATCACAATTATGTGCCACTTTGTGTTGGTCGATCACATAAAATCCCAATAAAATGTATTTAAGTTTTTTGGTTGTAACATGACAAAATTTAGAAAATTTGAAGGGGTATGAATACTTTTTCAAGGTACTTTATTGGCAACCTGGAGGAGTTCTGTACACATTTTGGTGAGATACTCCCAGGGAAATCAGCAGCTGTCTAATAATTATAAAATCAATCCCACACAGATTAACACAAACAGCTATTTCTTCAGGTAGTTAAAATCCCTACAATGTACATAGATCATCCAGAGGGGAATGATTATTTTTTTCTCAACAAATGTGGAGTTAGTCTTTAAAGCGGAGTTCCACCCAAAAATGGAACTTCCGCTTAATCCACTCCACACCCTCTTACATGCCACATTTGGCATGTCATTTTTTGGGGGGGGCTTCAGGAGGAGTGGGACTTCCTGTCCCACCTTCTCCTTCCGCTGAGGGGCTGGTTAGGCGATTAAGCTTAATCGCCTACAGCAGCCCCTCCCTGTAGGCGATCGCCTAGGACACTGACAGGTCCTAGAGGATCGCCTGTCCAATCAGCGGCGGGCCGCGCCGCGCGCGCATGCGCAGTGCAGCTCGCGCATGCGCAGTGGGTGCCCGGCCGTGAAGCCGAAGGCTGTCACGGCTGGGTGCCCACAATCGGAATGAAGACGCCGGCCGGGGAGATGAGCGGAGCCCCGGTCGGCGCGTCGCTGGAACGTGGAGAAGGTAAGTGAATGTTTATTTTTTAAAGTGTATTTTGTGCGTGAACTCGAGAGAGAGGAGCTGGACTTCAGGAGTTGGGAGCAGACCCTCCCCCCGGAGGCAATCGCCATCCTTCTCCATGCACCCGGTGCACCCGGGGGGGCCTCCCACTTACCCCGCCCTACCTGCTCCACTTGGGAGCCCAACTGGGGCCCAACGGGACCCCAACGGGGCAGAGGGACCCCCCCTATGAGGGAGTGAGGGGTCTAGCCCACCCAGCCAGCCCTGTAGATCCTTCGCCTCTCTTTATTTTAGGAGACCTCATGGTCAAAGTGCGTGTGTGGTAAACCAATTTCGTGTGCGTACAAGTGTGGTGTTTTTTCTTGGGGGGGGGGGGGGGCATACTAAGCACAGGCGTACCTTGTATAGCACACCCACCGGGAGCCGGGCTGAGACCACCAAACTCAATTCACATGTAGCCGAGACCGGTATCCGAACCCATGGCTGCAGAGGTGAACGGCTTGTCAGCGCAGTGCCAATCACGTTGAGCCACCACAGCTCCCACCTGTTTATTAAAAGACAGCAGCTACACTTTTTGTAGCTGCTGACTTTTAATAAACATTACATTTGGCTGGAACACCCCTTTAAGCCTGGGTTCATACTATTGCAATGGGGGAACCGTCGCGATTCCAGTTCCGGTCCCCACTAGACAATGACATGTGCATTTGTTTTCGTCTGAATTTCGGGTATTTTCGTTATAGTTTTAACAAACGAAAAGGAATGTGCAGAATCCGAAAGATCCGACATAAAAAAATGCTTTATTTTCGTTTTTGTTGCGACAACAGTTAGATATAGATAGGAGATTCAACATGATGCTGACAATAGTGATCTGTGTCTACCGAACCTGCTGCCGAATGTGCCTAACCTAACTCTATTAGTCCAAGATTTTTCTACACAGAGAGGAAAGATTTGACATTATAGAGACAGTGTTGGGGTAGACCATTCGACATGAACGACGACGATTTGACGAAGCAGCAAAAAACATACAAACGTCGAATCTATCATTGAAGGTTTATGGTGTCTGTTGAAAGTCTAAACTGTACGACGCCGCAATCGTATATTTCCGGTCAAATGCTCGGCCTATAGGTGATAGAAGAATTTGAATGCTGGTTGACTAGTAATAATAATTTATAAATATAATTATTACTAATGTCATACAACATTACAATTCTACTATAGCTTGTAGGCGGAACATTCGACCGGAAATGTACAATTGCGGCGTCGTACAGTTTAGCTGCTTGTCGAATCTTCTTAGAACATTCGACAGACACCATAAGCCTTCAAAGACAGATTCGACCTTAATTTGGATTTTCGGTTGAATGGATTTTTTAACAAAATTAAATGAATAAAAACGAATTTCGGGAAATTTACTGAATTTTTTTTCCAAAAGGAAATATTTCAGTCTGTAGTTACCACATCGCATCTCCCCTGCAGGAAGTTCACACTGCCCTCTTCGAGCCGCTGCCGTTGTCAATACAAAGTTAATGACACCCCCAAATTGATTCACACATCGGGTGACATATCACAGGATTTAGACAGGAATCGGATTGCATGCGTGTGAACAGTCACCCATACGATCCGATTCCAGTAAAAGGAAAAAAAAAATGTTCCTGCATCGTTTTTTGTGCAAATCCAATGTGAGTTCAGTCATACAACTGTAAAGCCTCATACACACGATCAGATTTCAAACACATTTTCCATGGATTCAAGGGCGTTGGCCGTGAACTTGGTATGCATACACACTACAGGACTTTTTTTTAGCAAACTTTCCAAAAAACGTGTTTTTTCTGCTCTTTTCCGCCACCCTTTGGTCAACTTTTGCTATTGTTGGTTGATTTTAACATTGGTTCTGAGCATACGTGTTTGTACTTTGGACTAAAGTCCGATGGACTTCTGTACACATGATAGGATTTTGCATCATAGGACTTTTGTTGCTGAAAAGTTTGTCCGTTTGCAGAGCGAACTTTTGTCTGATGAAAACCGAAAAAGTTTGTCCGATGGAGCGTACACACGGTCAGATTTTTTTGAAAATCTCCTAATTTTGAAGTTTGTTGTCAAAAAGTCAGACCGTGTGTATGGGGCTTTAGGCTAAATTCGCGTTGCACAGACATTGCATTTGATCTGCACCATCAATGCAGTGTGAATCACATGCAATGTCCACATTTGGCTGTATGTGAAGAACTTGGGGGGGGGGGGACATTGTGATAAGTTAGTAAGATTAGAGTCTCGCCGGCTTCTCCACTTCTTCTGATTGCTCTAATTTGAGCATGGACTGCCTTATGTTGGTAGTACCAGAGCCCTGACCACTAGGGGCAGTGTTCTGCTACTTCTACCACCGCAGAGAGACTAACTTGTAAATATATTTCTCCTTGCATTTTGAGAAATTCTCAGCACTTATTTATTTTTTTGATGTGTTGCTTTGGGAGGAAAGGAGGCTTCACCTTTACTGGGGAAGGGGCAGCTTTAGTCCTACCCTTAGTGATCTTAGACATGAATAAATTTGCATATGTTCTTCCATTTTGTTTTATATTTTTGCAGGTTGTGATCTTCAATCAAAACTGTCGGAGAATGAGGCAGGATAGATAGTCAGGAATGTTTTGATGTTTTAAGTGACACTATAAGGACTGTACAAAGAAACGTTTATATTGTTATATTTTGCTATCTTTCTATCTTTCATTTTTGTTAAAAAGCTGATTCAGGTCTGGTGTTCAGGCTTGAACACCTTTTGTTGGGACACTGAGGACAGTATCTATTCAAGTGGGGGGAGTGTGTAGCGCCTGGTTACTTCAAAGTACCGTTTCTAGTTAAATTTAGAGGGGGATTAGAGTGTTAACTGACTCTGATCCAGTTAATATGTTTAAATGTAGGTCTCTGTCTCAGCTTGGCTGTGCTATGGGCTCATGTTGTTGCTTCTGGGGTGCTGTTCCCACCCCAGGACAATAGGTGGCAGCAGTGGAGTAGAGGTTTGGGTTCTCTTCCCTAGCAGCCAATCAGGAGGGAGTTTCCTCGCTGTGCATGCTGGGGGAGAGTATTTATGGGACAGACGCCATTGGTCTGGGTTCTTCTTCGAGTGCGGCACCCACCTTTAGGGTGGCTGCATCACGGTGCCCCGGCGTAGTGGCCTTCCAGGCCGGGGTGCACATGCCACGCGGTGTTCCTGGTTCTGGGACCATGTTGTCCAGAACATTTGAGCTGTGGCAGGGAGCCCAGTAGTCGACTGGGTTCCCAATCCTGAAGATCCCAAGCGAGATAGCTGTTTGGTGGGGAGTCCATCTGAGGAGAGCCAATAAGAGACTGGCGATCCAATAGGGTCTTGACAAACCACCGGGGATCAAGGTAGCAGGACACTGAGAGGCTGGTCACCTGTCAGTTGGTACCTGAAAACAAGCTGAAGGAGATCAAGGCGCAATTCTATTGAGGAGGATCATCTCCGCAATCATAATCACGGGGAGGGCCTGTGGCAGAGACTTTTTCCCTATTAGTTCGAGTGATTCTCTGGCTGCCAGGTCAGTGAGAGAGGCCTGTCTCCAGGTACACTAAGTCCACACAGGCAGGAGTGGCGTAAGAAGTGTTACACGTGGGAGCAGGACCTGTTTCCCTATTGCTACGCCTGAATCTGGTGCTAGAACAGGAGAACCCTTTCAACTCTACCTTTCACCACAAGTTTACTGTTTTTACCCATCTGGGTAATAAAGAGCACAGAAAAGACACCTGTTGTGGACATTTCATTACTGCTGCATTCATCACACACCCTTAGACGGTGGTTAATGCTACATAACATTGCCCCTTCATTCAGAAAAATTACAGTACCCCTAGTAAAAGATTTCCCTTTTATTCTTGGCCTGGAGACAATTTTATAGTTTTTCAGCGACAGCGGTCACCAAGACTAATATAGAGTAAATCCCTCTATTAGGAATGCAGTCAGTAAAAAAACTAAAAAACTGTAAAAGATAAACCCAAAAGTGGTTCTAATTACTAACCACTCTATCCAAAAAAAAAAAGTTGGCTTCAGATGCACTTTAAAGTTTTCAATCAAATCAAGATTTGTATATAACTCTAGCTACCTATATCTCTGGATCCTGTTACTGTTTTGACAGGCTGAAGGTACCTTCTGCTAATGTGTTTTTTCATGACGTGCTCAGTTTAAGTCGCCTCTTTTGTCTGAATGCTTTATATTAACAAAGTCCACTCATCTAACTTATCATTAACCATTTTGCATAGATTGTTTAGCTTCAGGAGGTCATTGAACCTTCCAAGGGTTAATGTGAACCGTAAACCCTTTCCTTGAGTCGGAGAGCCCCTGACATAACTGATCTCAGGACTTCACTTTGGCAGAGTGGACGCCAACACTGTGCCAAGAATCAAAAGCTTTTTGGAAAGCAGAACGTAGCAGACTTGCAAAGAGGAGCAGTATTAAGTGTGTCTTTGGCAGTGATTAATAAGGACTCCAGTGGCTTGGCATCACGTAGACTGTTTGAGTAGCAGTCAAATTCCGGCACCTGTTAGAGGCTTGGTGGAAAGGAGATGTCTCTTTATTCAGGGAAAAGATCCTCAGCTAATGTTATTTTTCTCTAAATGCTCCCTCCTCTCTGTGTATTTTTTTAAATTCATCCTGTCCATCAAGTTGTCAGCTGTCTTTACAGGAATGCTAATATTCCATAGGAAAACACACGCAAGCCTAGTGAGGGTTGTGACCACTACTTTCCGAGAACATATGTTCCTGTGAATCGCACTCACCGCAAGACGTCAAGACTATACAGCAATTCATCAAAGTGTGGTTGTGTTTAAAGGCTCATAAGCTGAAACCAGAAATCCCGTACAAATAAAGACATATTTCAATTAAAGAATAAAGGGAGACGGTAGTAAATATTATTTATATGTGCAGTGGCTGGAACCTGGTGCTCAGAGTTGAGCACAGCTCCACAGAGAGCATTTAACCACAGGTACCTGCAGAAGCATAGTTTTACTTCAAAAAGGCCCAGTAAAGCAACCACACAGTGGGTGAAGATGAAGACTAAAATAATAACACTCATTGATTGGCTATTATTCTCAAAAGGGGTTACAAGGCATGATTTCGGGGCACGTTACTGTCTATCTCCAAGTCGTCAGTGCCTGAAGGATGGCCTTGCTTACTTCTTTACTCAGTCCAGATAGTGATTAGGTATTTGTTGGTTTGGAATGGGCTCAATTCACTAAGGGTTAAACACTGCATGAATTTTTTTGTGTCAAAATAACTAATGTGGCTATCATGCCATGGATTAAAAAAAAAAACCTTTAGGCCCCTTTCACATGGGGCAGTGAAGGTGCGTTGGCAGTATAGCGGTGACATACCGTCGGAATTGCCGTGAGATTGGCCTACTAGCGGTGAGGTATTAATCCCCGCCAGTGAGGATTGCATTGCGGGCAGTATTATTGCGGTTTCCCATTGTTTTAAATAGGAAGGAGCGGTGAAGAAGCAGTATACACACCACTTCTCTCACCGCTCCAAAGATGCTGCTTGCAGGAGATTTTTTTCTCTCTTCTGCCATCGCATCGCCTCAGTGTGAAAGCCCTCGGGCTTTCACATTGAGAAGCCTGGGGCAGGAGTTTCAGGCGGTATTTAGGCGCTATTTTTAGCGCTGTACCGCCTGAAAAACTCCTCAGTGTGAAAGGGGTCTTAGACCCATTGAGCTCTCAAAAAAGAAGAGGTACTTGAAAAGCAACCCTAGGTCGGACTTTATAAGTATAGAAAACAAAGGAGAAGTAGAAAGAAATATTACAATATTTATTGAAAAAAAGTACATAATATACATTGAGCATTCAAAAAATTAAAAATCATATAAAATGATGCAGAGTATACAGTGAGTCCTTGAGCGTCAACGCGTTTCCCCAATAGGCTTAATTAGGACACATTCAAGGTTCAAAAATAGAAAAAGAGAAAATGGATCTCACTGTCTTGTAGTCAGCCTCATACACAGATATCCAAAAACAATAATATATAAAGATGTCTTCCAACAAAGAGACTAGTTCCATTAGTCTGTATATAGATAATTTAGAGACGACTAGCTCTGCTAGCATAAATAGATCACAGATCGTAACTGGATAGTTTCCAAACATGGGCAAAACAATATTGCAAGAGGGGAACACAGGACAGATAAAACGCTTAAGCCTTAAGCCCAGAATCCACTTAAGGGCTACAAGGCACAGGCTCATGTACTTAGACAGAGTACTCTGTTGTCATCAAAGTCACATAACCCCTCAAAAGGTAATTACAGAACTGTAAAGGTTACGGATAGCCCCAGGAGACAGTCTTCTGCTGTTCACCCATTGAGTTCTATCCAATGCACTTCCTCTTTCATGGGACTCCTTCCTCCACTAAATTACATATTAAAAAAAAGTGTTACCCCCACACCAGTTAAACACAGCCAAATCCTTGATCCCTAGTTTCTGCAAACAAATGGCGTGCCTTTCACTATTAGACTGGAAAAAGGGGTTAGATGCAATTATGGAAGCTGAGCAATGGATGCATATGGTCAAAGACCAACAGGATAAATTTAAAGATTTTTGGTTAGAGTAAATGTATTATTTCTCAGAGAGTCCCACAAATTAAAACATTAGTTCCGCACTTTAGATGACACCCTCTTAGTCGTACCCAGTGTTAGGTAGAGTTGTTTGTTCTCTACTTACCCTCCCTTGCTTTAGCTTTACCCCCCCCCCACATAGATGATGTCCCACTTGCGTCTGTACATCATGTGCACATTGTAAATCCCAGGCATGTTCAGGTACATCTACTCAGAGATAAATAGACACACTGCTCAGGTATTCTCCCCCTTTCCACTTGCACCCGTGTTGACCATGGTGTGGGGGTCGGTGGAGGACATGGGTAACTTAAGTTGACAATTTGTACCTGGGCTCTTGTTGCATACAACATATGCAAATTGTTTATGGGAATGTCATCTTCATGTGTACTCTTTGTGATCATATCTGTCTTATTGTTGCATTATTTGCAATCTGTATTTTTTTGTTGAAAAAAATCAATAAAATTTGATTATAACAAGAAAATAACTCATGTGGTATTTAACTCAGGAACGGGCAATTCACAAAAAACGCACATTAAAGTGGTTGTATACCTTAGACATGACATTTTAACAAAGCATTTCCCTTTATAGTGTGTTCTTTCTGACGTCATGCCCGCCGACTCTTCCTGGTTCAGCGGGCGGGTCTTCCAATGACGCACCCTTCGCATTTTCTGAATGGAAGGCTATGCCTCCTGGAATATGTAACGTGCATACCCCAGGAGGCCAAGGCACAGCGGGCAGTGTGTGCGTTATTCGCCTAAGGCCACAGACATGCATGAGGAGGCGAAAGACAGTAAGGCCGCGTACACACGATCAGACATGTCCGATGAAACATGTCCGACGGACCGTTTTCATCAGACCGCGCTAAAGTGGTCTGTTGGTCTGATGTGCGTACACACCATCGGACCAAAATCCCCTCAGACCAGAATGCGGTGACGTACAACACAACGACGTGATGAAAAAAAACAAAGTTCAATGCTTCCAAGCATGCGTCGACTTGATTCCGCATGCGCGGGTTTTTGGTCCGATGATTTTGTGTACTAACCATCGAACATGTCCGATGGACAGGTTTCCAGCGGACAGGTTTCTAAGAATGTTTTGAAACTTTTGTCCGCTGGAAAACGGTCCGATAGGCCGTACACACGATCGAATATGTCCGCTGAAAATGGTCTGCGGACCAGTTTCAGCGGACATGTTCGATCGTGTGTACGCGGCCTAAAGGGTCTGCTCTAAATAAAGTGCAGCACTCCTATTAGTACAACTACCTAATATAAAGTGATACAAATGTGAGCAAACCAAAAAATGCCAGAACACCCATGTGTAATGGATAACTAATAGTGCATAAAGACTGACGTGTAATCAATGTAGCTCACAAGTCATACTATGTATGTATTCATGTTATATACATGGGTGTTCTGACATCATTTATGTATATGTGTGGTCACTATTGATAATATATTGGTTTGTTCACATTTGGGCATATACAAAATAACACAAGAATAATTAAATTAAACCACAAAATGTATTATGCATACAATTTAAATATTATTTTATAATATTAATAATAAAAAATATTATTACAATTAAATATTTTGGAAATTTCTAGCTCAATTACTGACCATGGACGCAGTTTTTTTAATTTTACCACCCTTATTTATCGCAATAAAACCTATACAATATACAGGCATGTTTACCAATACATAATGGAACTCACTGTGTTATTTAGATTAGCTTGGTGTAAATTTAAATGACCATTTAGTATTCTTTTATGTTATAGCCGCTGTGAAATGGGCTTTGTTGCATTGCCTATGACTGGCAGTTACTATCAGTTTAAGGTGACTCTAATGACCCTTCTATTCAGTGTACATGCACGTCCAGTAAAATGTAAAAAAAAAAAAAAAAAAATGGGCCAGGAGGACACAATAAAGTTCAGAATGATGATAAGGGGAAAAGAAAGGCAATTAATTATTACCAGGAAAGAAAAGAGAGCACAGCAAATATGTACAAGAAGAAAATGTGTTATCACTCGACCTTACACTTTAAATAGAATGAATGTTTTTCTTGATATTTTATCTAATAAAATGATGGCTCTTACCGATACCACTGTTGGCTCCGGTAACAATGATGACTTTTGCTGAGAGATCACAGCCCTGCAGAGTGTCCATAGCAGTGGTGTTCCCATCATACTTCTGCCTTGTGTTCATCTTCCCAGGCTGATCTTCTACAGTGAAGGCAAGTCTTGGATCCAGGTAAGTAGTCCTTTTATTTAAGTGACTGCAGAAATAAAAAATCATATGAGAGATCCGATATATTTATATCCACTACCTCTCAATTAATAGGTTTTCTACCTTAAATAGTCACTTATTCAATCCTAATTTAACCACTTGCCTACCGGGTACTTTCATACCCTTCCTGCCCGGGTCAATTTTTAGATTTCAGCGCTGTCGCACTTTGCATGACAATTGCGTGGTCCAGCAACACTGCACACAAACTACATTGTTATCTTCTTTGGGACAGATAGAGCTTTCTTTTGATGGTATTTAATCACCACTGGCTTTTTTATTTTTTGTTAAACAAAAACATTCTTAAAATTTGGAAAAAAAAAATGTTTTCTTAATTTCTGTTATAAAACTGTGTAGATAAGTAATTTTTCTCCACCACTGATGTGCGCTGATGAGGCTGCACTGATGGGAACTGATAGACTGCACTGATATGCGGCACTGATCGGCAGCATTAATAAGGCATTGATGGGCACAGTGGCAACAAGTGATGGGCACAGTGGCGACAAGTGATGGGCACAGTGGCGACAAGTGATGGGCACAGTGGCGACAAGTGATGGGCACAGTGGCTGCGTTTGATGGCATGGCACAGTGATGACAATTGATGGCACAGTGGCGACAATTGATGGCACAGTAGCTGCTTTTGATGGCGTGGCACAGTGGTGACAATTGATGGCACGGCACAGTGGTGACAATTGATGGCACGGCACAGTGGTGACAATTGATGGCACGGCACAGTGGTGACAATTGATGGCACGGCACAGTGGTGACAATTGATGGCACGGCACAGTGGTGACAATTGATGGCACGGCACAGTGGTGACAATTGATGGCACGGCACAGTGGTGACAATTGATGGCACGGCACAGTGGTGACAATTGATGGCACGGCACAGTGGTGACAATTGATGGCACGGCGGCGGCAATTGATGGCACAGCGGCGGCAATTTTTTGGCACGGTGGTGGCAATTGATAGCATAGTGGCTGCAATTGATGGCACAGTGGCTGCAATTGATGGCACAGTGGCTGCAATTGATGGCACAGTGGCTGCAATTGATGGCACAGCACAGGGGCTGCTTTTGATGGCACGGCACAGTGGTGACAGTTGATGGTCACAGTGGTGACTATTGATGGGCACAGTGGTGACAATTGATGGGCACAGTGGCGACAATTGATGGGCACAGTGGCGGCAATTGATGGGCACAGTGGCGACAAGTGATGGGCACAGTGGCGACAAGTGATGGGCACAGTGGCGACAAGTGATGGGCACAGTGGCGACAAGTGATGGGCACAGTGGCTGTGTTTGATGGCCGGGCACAGTGGTGACATTTGATGGCACAGTGGCGACAATTGATGGCACAGTAGCTGCTTTTGATGGCATGGCACAGTGGTGACAATTGATGGGCACAGTGGTGAAAATTAATAGGCACAGTGGTGACAATTAATAGGCACAGTGGTGACAATTAATAGGCACAGTGGCAACAATTGGTGGGCACAGTGGCGACAATTGGTGGGCACAGTGGCGACAATTGGTGGGCACAGTGGCGACAATTGGTGGGCACAGTGGCGACAATTGATGGGCACAGTGGCGACAATTGATGGGCACAGTGGCGTCAATTAATGCCATGGCACAGAGGCTGCGTTTGATGGGCACAGTGAGGCTGCAATTGTTTTTTGTTTTTTTTGTTTGAGCCCCCCAAAAAATGTTGAGCACCAGCCGCCACTGTCTGTGTATCTAATAAACCATAAATAGAAATCACGCTGAAAAAGCCCTACAAGCAGCTGGCACACCAATCAATATAAATGGTTTAACAAATATAAATCAAATGCTTCCCAGAGCAGGATATTATTGTTCAAATAGGAAACTATGACTTTGATCCTTTAGGCCCCTTTCCCACAGATGGATAGAATGGTGCTTTTAGCTGCAGATTTTCTAGTTTTCTACCGCAGCTAAAAGCACACAATGTTTTCCTATGGCCACATTCATACACAGCGTTTATTTACGATTTCATTAAGTGCAGTTTGGTGCGAATAGAAAAAATGTGTCCAGGAGTGATTTAGCGCAGCTATATGCACATAACCGCTGGTAATTCAGTCTTTTGTGTCAACTGCAGATAGCAGTGTAAGAAAAAAGAAAAGCAGCAGGAAGCACATCATAATCAAAAAAATAAAAAGGGTTGCTATGGGAATGACTACCGCAGCTAAACGCGGCCGCAGGTAAACGTATGTAACAGCAATATACAAATGCAGCTAAATTGCAGTGCCTGGAGCCTTGAATTTCACAGAACATTTACATGCTTTTACCTGCGGCAAAACATCCGTCCATGTGAAAGGCGCCTTACACTGTAGGATGACTTATAAGAGGTGTTTGGAATCAAGACTGAGAAGTTATGTAATCGATGCACAATGCACTATAGAAATAAAATGTTTTCCTGCATATGATTTTTAAGCTGCGTTTGTAATCCCACAGACTTTTTCCGATACGAACAAAACTGTCATCACATGTATGAATACTCACTCAACAAAATACGTTTGCCCGTTTTCATCAGTTTCTTGTTCCCAACCATATGGCAGATCTGAAAGACACAAAATACAGATTTAGTAACCTTCTACTCACACGGAAAATGTCTCTTTCTGTCCCACTGAGACGCTTTACAGGCGCTATAGCGCTAAAAATAGTGCCGGAAAAGCGCCTCTCCTATCACTTCAGTGTGAAAGTCTGAGCAGTGCGCTAAAGAAAGTCTTGCAAGCAGAATCTTTGAGGCGCTTTATAAGTGGTGCATACACCGCTACTAAAGCACCCCTGCCCATTGAAATCAATGGGTAGCGCCGCCGAAGCAGCGGCGCTTTGCGGGTGCTTTTACCCTTTTTTCCGTTCTGAAAAGCACTGCTAAAACGATGGTAAAGTGGCTCTAAAAATAATGTGAAAGTGTGATTTCAGCGTGAAAGTGCCTTAAGGGTAGAACAATTATCAGAGTAAACCACAACATTCCTGGCTGTTACAGTAGCTGCCAATCCTTTTTGTGTATAGATAACTATAATACATAGATCATAGCTTCATGAAGATATAAAAAATATTTCAGTACATATGTAGCACTACCCCGGAAGGAGCTGCTGGTTTATTTTGGGCGCATGTTACCTCTATTCTTCCGCCATCTAGGGTGCTGATGAGAGCTGAAAGAAAGTCAATGTCCACACGTTGCGTTCCTTTTTCTTTGCTTTATTTACCGAACATGGTAAAAGAACGAACAATAGGATGAAGAGATGAAATAGGGTATAGGTAGTGGGTTCGGGTGTAGAACTTGATCAGAAGCACTCCTGCTTCCAAACAAACTCTCGTCGCCACTCTAGCCTGAGTGGGTATTGTGCCCCTGGATAGGCCTCTGTCACTAGTCCTAGCAGCCAGGGTGTCACATGGAACTTTGGTACAGTCTCTGCCACTGACCTTTCCAAAGGTGGAGATATGGTCAGTATCCTCTCACTTTAGGATTAATCACCCGGATCTCTTCTTTAAGTAATTACTTGTAAATTCAGGAAACTGACAGGTGACCACTGCTCAGCCTTTCAGTATTAGTGTGTCCTTCAATGAAGTTCCGGCCTCCCTGAGTGTACCAGCCTCGTGCTCAGTGCTCTCCAGAACAGGTACTTCATTCGGTGGCTTCCTCCCTCTAGGATGGACAGTGAAGGACCACTTGTTAATGTAGACCCAGTCTGACTACTGGGCTTTACTGTTAACTCTTAGGCCGCGTACACACGAGGGGATATGTCCGCTGAAAACGGTCCGATGGACCGTTTCAGCAGACATCTCCGCTCGTGTGTATGGGCTAGCGGACAGATTTCTCCACCCGACAGATTTCAAAGCATGCTTTGAAATCCATCCGGTGGGAATCTGTCCGCCCGACATGTCTGCTGGTTAGTACACTTACCAGCAGACATGTCGTCCCCCACCGCCGCCGCCGAATGGATTCGGCGCATGCGCGGAAGTGTTTTACTTTCTGGTGCGGTGACGTGGCGATGACGCGGCGGCGTCAACGTCACCGCCGCGTCACCGCGCCGTCCGGCGGCGGGGAATTTGATCCGATGGTGTGTACACGCCATCGGATCAAACTCCCGATCGGACATATCCGATGGAAATGGTCCGCGGACCGTTTTCATCGGATATGTCCGATCGTGTGTACGAGGCCTTACTGTTAGACAGGTTAATTGGTTGTCCTGCAAGCTGGTCGGTAAGTAGGCTTGTTTTTTTTTGTTATCTGCTTTAGCCTCCCAATGCTACTTACTGTCATGGCCAGCTATAGATGGGGGCGGTGGACATGTTTATGCTTCACCTGTGGTGTTTATATTGGTCCAGCAGTGCACCAACACCTATGCAGCCATTGAGCTACATGCTGGGTGTTTGGTCTGCTCCTGTACCTTTAAGGAGGGGTGGCCCTCTTCAGTCCACCTGCCCCCTTCTATCCATTAGAATGCATGCGCCTCCATTGTAGGGACACTCATTGTTTAGTGTTAGGACCACAGATTACAGGGTGCCTTAGCGCGGCTCAGTGGCTCACGCATGCGTTTGCAAATGCGTGCGGTCAAAACCCCTGTTTTTAACACATACTGTTAGACAGGTTAATTGGTTGTCCTGCTAGCTGGTCGGTAAGTAGGCTTGGTTTTTCCCTGGGCCTTCCATAGGTTTTTGTTGTTATTTGAGTACTGGGCCTATCTGACAAATCACAACTCCAGACCAACGTGGTCCTGGAGCCAGGAACTCTGAACACGCACCCCCAGCCAGAAGGACCACACACAGGGGTGGTGGGACGACTGCCTAAGGCGGACGACGTCAAGCCAGAACCAGTGATGTCTGTCCCTTAAATACTCTCCCCCAGCATGCACAGCGAGGCGATTAACCCCCACTTATTGGCCGCCAAGAAAGAATACCCAACACACCTTGACATGGCAGCCCGATAGCAAAGATAAAAACAGATTGGCCGAATGTTAACTGAGCTTTTCCACCAATGATGGGAACTCATCACAGACTAAATAATAGGTACGAATCTATGGTTTCCATTCAATTAAATCCTCCCATGAATGGTCACCCAACACAGATAAGAATCAATGACATAAAAATAATCTGCAGCATGTATAATGATAGAAGCATTAATATATAACACGGGCTAATGAAATGCCTATATACTATTATACCTCCCACGGCTATCGATACAAAGAGTGGCTCATGCAGGAAACATTACTCCTATAATTCACCGATGTATAAAGGAAACATAAGTTAAAGACAGTGAAGTCATTACCAACCTCCTGCGATTCTCTTCCGCTTTCCCGTTTTTGGGTGCTCCCACTGAGTTTTCTCATCTAAGTGGCTATTAAATGAAAAACAGAAACATTGCTTTATTGGCACATAATTTATATATTCTGGAGAGTTTGTTTTATTAAAGTGTATGTAAACCCAAACAATATCTTCTTTTATTTGCTCAATTTTGTTCTGCTAAATATAACATTGGAAGCATATTGATAAGGCCCGTACACACGATCGGACTTTTGACAACAAATGTCCGACAGACGTGTTTTAGCGGAAAATCCAAACTTATTTTTATCGGACAAATGTTCGCTGCGGGAACAGACAAACTTTCCGCCAACAAATGTCCTATGTCAGCTAATACGATCGTGTGTACACAAGTCCATCGGACTAAAGTCCAAGGTACAAACACGCATGCTCAGAACCAATGCTAAAGATCAGACAATAGCAGAAGTTGCCCAAAGGGTGGCGGTAAAGAGCAGAAAAACTAGGTAGCATGTCTATTACGTCACTACGTTCGTGTTTGTTAGCCGTGTGTATGCATACCAAGTTCACAGACAACGCCCTGGTGTTTCTCATATTAACTCCTACAGGCAGAGATCTGCTTATATTAATAGCACAGGCAGGGATCAGCAGGTACTGTCAGTATTTGTGCAGCAACATCTCCCTGCAGGCCATTAGGATGTCTGGAACAAAAATCCACGGAAAAGTCAGATGGAAGTCCGATCGCGTGTATGAGGTTTTAGATCTGTTCGGTAAGCGATCGTGTCAGAAATGTATCTGTGTCCTTTATCTCAGAGAGTGCAGTCAGCCCTCCAAGTTCCTATTTTGGACTACAAAACAATTCTTTCTTATATTGTGGAGATACGGTGAGTTTGGGCGTGGGGGGTAAGTTCACCAAGAAGAAACTAGGCAGAGCTGACACCATTTCTTGCCAGCTAAAAGATAGAGATGGCAAGCACCATACAACATCTACATTGCAACTCCTCCTCCGCTGTTTCCTTAACTTGTAAGAGCAGTATGTACAGCAAGCTTTGACAAAGCATTTGCCAAGCTTTGTTGAAGATTGTAATGTACCATTCAGCTCCAGTTTGTAAATATAGAACACAGATGCTAATAGGAGTGCTGATTGCCACTTTAGGAAAGCTGCTAGCAGGCTTTCAACAAGCTTCAAGAAGTTCTGAAGCCTGCTAGCAGCTTGTTTAAAGTGGCTGCTCATCGTGGTATACCTCCTGGTTTGGCGGCGCGCACGCGACCCATGCTCTATTTGGACACAGCGCATGTCAGCCATTGATTTTGAAACCAGCTGATCAGCTGTGGCCAATTGCATCACATATTTTTGTGTTGACAAACACACAGAACTCTGTACACAGACAGTGATGTTTCTTCTTCCCAAAAAAAAATAATTCTATAATACACTTTATTACAGTAGTATATAATGTACAATGTGTGTTTCTGTAATATAATTTTGCCAAATACCTTCATTATATCGCCGCTCTGCGCTTCTGTGACCGCCAGAGCTCTCTTCCCAGCATTTATTTTATAGAAACACACACATTGTATATTATATACTGCTGTAATAGAGTGGATTATAGGGTTTTACAAGAATTTTAAACTAGGTCTTATTTTCGGAGAAGGGCTTATATTGCAGGAATCCTGGAAAATAACTCTAGGTCTTATTTTCGAGGAAACACGGTAGTAAGTGTCCCTCATTCCAATCTCAAAATGTTGCAAGGTATGCATTTAGACACAATTACCTGTGTTTAGGCGCATGTGAATGAATGAAAAACGTATATAGCGATGCACATGCGAACCGAAACGCCTCTGGGCGCTCGTTGTTAATTTCTCCTTTGAACTCAAAAGAGATGGATTTGATCTTTCTCCTAAAGGCCAAATGACTCTCCTTCAACCGAATACTGGTTGGTAAAGCGTTCCATAGTCTAGGACCCTGGACCACAAATCTTCTTTCTCCTTTGGACTTGTATCTGGCTTTGGGTATTTGGAGTAGATTTTGAGTGGTGGATCGCAGAACGTGACTGGTGTTGTGAGCTTTTAGTTTTTCGCATAGATATTGGGGGGCATTTCCCCGAATACACTTATGCGTTAGACAGAGTGCCTTGAAGGTAATTCTGTCTTTTACTGACAACCAGTGAAGGGATTTCAGCGAAGGTGAGATTGATTCCCATGTTTTTTTCCCAGTCACAAGTCTGGCAGCCGTGTTTTGAACGACTTGCAGATGAGCGATTTGGTACTTTGGGAGTCCGAGACATGTAAACACAAGTACATTTAAAGTGGATGTAAACCCAAGTTTTTGTTTTGTTTTTTGAAGTCACAATGTACAGTATAAGATTTCCTATCATCCATGTCCAGTCTTGCCACACAGACTTAATCCAGCTCTGAGCAATCCTCTTTTATTGTTCAGTGAAATAAAACGGACTAACAGAGAAAAACCTTAGTCCGTTTCGCTCCCTTGCTGTGAGTGACAGGTTATTTACATATCTCATGCACTAGCTTGGAGACAGGCATTATTTTTTAATTCACACCCCCACTCCTTTTCTACAGTCATATGGTTACTTTTATGGATTTTGACTGGATGTTAGTGATCATAGCAGACTTTAGTGTAAGGCCGCGTACACACGATCGAATTTATCTGCTGGAAACGGTCCGTCCGACATGTCCGCTGGTTATTACGCTAACCAGCAGACATATCTGCCCGCACATGCGTCGAATGGATTTGACGCATGCGTGGAAGTATTTTACTTCCTGGTGCGGTGACGTGGCGGCGTCAACATCACCACCACGTCACCGCGCTGTCTGCCGGTGGGGATTTTGGTTTGCTCGTGTGTACAGCGATCAAACCAATATATCCCAGCAGACAAATCCAATCAAATCGGTCTGACAGACCGATTTGATCGGATTTATTTGGTCGTGTGTACGTGGCCTAAGGGGAGTGTAGAGGAGGGCGGGGAGTCTACGGACATCACAACTCCACCCACCGAGCTCCAGACAACAGATCCACCCACAGAATCTGAAGTTCAGTTCTTATAACAGACAGAGGGGAGACATTTGACAGGTAAGGATACATGCAGGAGGCATCTGTATCCTTATAGATCAGCACTATGGCAGTCGTTTAGAAAAGATGAGAGAGGGTTTACATCCACTTTAAATACAGGAGCTGGATAGAATAAAGTTTGTTTATACTTCCCAAACAATTTCTCCTGCGTTTACATTAATTATTAGTGCGAATGTAGATTTAAAGTTTCCAACAAAGCTGCTTATAGCTTCTTGCTGTACACATTGCGGTCACATAATGAAGCCTGTATGTACTGGATCTTATTAAAAGATTACATAACAGCATACAGCTTTTTATCACACACTTTGCAGGTTGCTGTGTGAACGAAAGATTTATCATAGAGATTGATAATAGACTCCCCATGGTGGCCCATCTTACTTCGCATAGTAAACCCAACCATCCTTTGTGCTCCTCTCCTCCCATCCTGGTGGCAGCTCATCCTCGCTGTCGGTATCGTCCAGGCCGGCGTACTTCAGGGCTGCCATGGCACTTCTGCTGCTACAGTAATGTCAAATTTAATGTGAATGACTTGGGCTTCTCTGGCTTCAAACAGTATGTAATCTCACCACCAGGGGTCTCTAGTGCTCTGTAAACAGAAAGAGAAAGGATTGTTACATCCAGAAAACAGACCAGAAATAACAGAAGCTCAAACTATTCATGTCAATCAAGATGTAAAAAAACAAATGTATGCATCAAAATCACAATAAGTAAATTGATTGGTTTGCACAAAAGTTATAGCATCTACAAAATAGGGGATAGATTTTTTTTTTTTTTTTTTTTTACTAGTTATAGTAATCAGCGATTTTTAGCCGGAGTGCGACATTTTGGATGACAGATCGGATACTAACTGACATTTTTTACACTTTTTTGGGAACCAGTGACATTATTACAGTAATCAGTGCTAAAAATATGCATTGTTGTTGTACTGACACTGGCAGGGAAGGGGTTAACATCAGGGGCGATCAAGGGGTTAACTGTGTTCCGTCAGAGTGTTTTCTAATTGTATGGGGGATGGGCTGCCTGGGAAAACACAAAGATCCGTCTTCCTGCTTAGCAGGATCTGTGTGATCTCCTCTGTCAGAATGAAGATCTGCCTTGTTTACACAGGCAGATCCCCGCTCTGTCACTGCGGGGAACAATCGCCGGTGGCTGGTGGACATCGAGACCTTCGGATCCGCAGATTGGCTCCTTTGCTGGCCAATCGGAGACCGCAAAAGCGAGTTACCGCAAAGACGTACAGCTACGGCAAGTTGTGGGAACTAGACATCTTGCCGCAGTATAATAATGGCGGCTGATCGGGAAGCGGTTAAAGATTCATACTTACCTAGGTGGATGCAGCATTGGTTCGATGACGGATCAGGAACTATGGGGCCCCTTACACAGCTTCAGGCATGGGCCCCCTAAACCAGAGAACCGGGGGGGGTGCCGCCGCTAATTGAGAAGTGGGGGGGCGTGAATTGAGAAGCGGGGGGGGTGCCACGAATTGAGAAGCACAAAATAAAGGGGGTTCGCCCTGGGCCCCTTATAAATACAATATATATATATATATAAAAAAGGGGGCGGTAGCCATCCATCCAGGGCACTGGGGACCTCCGGGCCCTTTAATAAAATATATATATATATATATATATATATATATATAACACAAAAAAATAATTTCTGCGCTCGTATGAGTAATGTAAGAAATACTCAAAAGTAAACAGCAGGATAAGAATCTTTATTTTCTAAAAACTAGTATTTATTTCCAGCTATGTCCAATGGGAGTTAAGAATAAGCCCCCAGTCACCGGCGCGACTTGTCATGCGATTAGACAGGTCCAAAACGCATGACAAGTCGCACACTAGTTTGGCAAGGGAACTGTTCGGTGCAACATTGACTTTTGCAGCGCCGCACCAATTTGAAAAAGTAGCTCCTGCACTACTTTTACCGATTTCAGTGCAACTTTCATAGACATCTATGCAACCAAGTCGCACCTAAATCGTTCGATTTCAAGTAAAGTCGTATTTGGTTTGACCGATGGCTTACAATCACATGGCTAAAATTAAAATCCTTATATCAGTGGGTCTCAACTCCTGTCCTCAGGACCCACTAAAAGCGGCCATACACTGTTCGAATTTCGAAAGAATTTTCTTTCGAAAATCGTATTAAAGAATTTTTGTGCGAATTTCGCACAGTTAGTGGGCTGCAGCAACAGCTGATTTTCGTGCGGCAAACAAATTTGAGAAATCCGACATTTGGACATTTTTTGAAAAACAAACGATTTTCCGATCAATGATGGGAGAATCGTGTGAGAATTGTAATAGAAAAAAAAATGCGCATGTGCAAGAAAAGAATATTCCCGGAGAGAAACAAATATTCCCGGCAACATGAAGGCTTCACGGAAAACCGCGTTTTTATTTTTAGTAGGAAAATTTGTCTTGCATACACACAGTCACACTAATCTTGGCTGATATTCCGACCGTCAAGAATGCGGTGACGTATAGGTATAGGCAGCTCGACTCTTCTGCTTGATTCCGAGCATGCACGTTTTTTTGCATGTCGTAATTGCATACTGACGAATGCGATTCGCGATAGTAATTTTTCCTGTCACGAAAATTGAGATCCTGCTCTCAATCTTTTCTTGGGTGGAATTCTGACAGAAAAAGTGCGATGGAGCATACACACGGTCCGAATTTGCGACAAAAAGCTCACATCGCACTTTTCTCTTCGGGAATCATGATCATGTGTACGAGGCATTACACTACATTGCCAAAAGTTTTGTGACGCCTGCTTTTACACGCACATGAACTTTAATGGCCTCCCAGTCTAAAGCCCCGTACACACGGTCGGACATCCAACAAAACTTCCCTTGGATTTTTGTCCTAATTGATTTGTCAGATCACACCCATAGCATACACACGCTCGGACTTTTCTGCAAACTTTTCTAAAACTTTCCCATCATCACGTGGTTGTTCTGCTCTTTTCTGCTCTTTACTGCCACCCTTTGGTTAACTTCTGCTATTGTTGGTTGATTTTAACATTGGTTCTGAGCATGCGCATTTGTAATTTGTCCAAAAGTCCGATGGTTTGCTGTACACACGATCGGACTTTGCACCATCGGACTTTTGTTGCCTGAAAGTTGGTCCGTTCGCAGACCCAACTTTTTGTCCGATGAAAGCCAAAAAAGTTGGTCCGATGGAACGTACACGGTCGGACAAATGCGAAAAGTGTCGGATTTTGATGTTGGTTGGGCAAAAGTCCGACCGTGTGTACGGGGCTTTAGTCCGTAGGGTTCAATATCGGGTTGTCCCACCCTTTGCAGCTATAACAGCTTCAACTCTTCTGGGAAGGCTGTCCTCAAGGTTTAGGAGTGTGTCTATGGGAATCCTGACCATTCTTCCAGAAGCGCATTTGTGAGGTCAGGCACTGATGTTGGACAAGAAGGCCTGGCTCGCAGTCTCCACTCTAATTCATCCCAAGAGTGTTCTATTGGGTTGAGGCCAGGACTCTGTGCAGGCCAGTTAAGTTCCTCCACCCCAAACTTACTCATCCATGTCCTTTACCACTTAAGGACCGCCTAACGCCGATATACGTCGGCAGAATGGCACGGCTGGGCACAGGCACGCACAGGAACATCGCCTTTAAGAGCGCGATCCAGTCTGCAGCTCAGGGACCGCACCCGCGGACCCGATTGCCGCCGCTGTCCTGCGATCGGGTCACAGGAGCTGAAGAATGGGGAGAGGTGAGTGTAAACACACCTTCCCTGTTCTTCTGTGTGGCAGTGTCACTGATCCCTAATATAGGGAACGACGATCAGTGACGTCACACCTACAGCCACGTCCCCTACAGTAAGAATCACTCACTTAGTACACACTTAACCCATTAGCGCCCCCTGGTGGTTAACCCCTTCACTGCCATTTTTATAGAATTTTTCGCTGTGAAAATGACAATGGTCCCAAAAATGTGTCAAAAGTGTCCGCTATAATGTCGCAGTCACGGAAAAAAAAATCGCTGATCGCCGCCATTACTAGTAAAAAAAAAAAAAATAATTAATAATAAAAAATGCCATAAAACTATCCTCTATTTTGTAAACGCTATAACTTTTGCGCAAACCAATCAATAAACACTTATTGCGATTTATTTTACCAAAAATATCTAGAATATGTATCGGCCTAAACTGAGGAAAATTTATTTTTTATATATCTTTGGGGATATTTATTATAGTAAAAAGTTAAAAATATAAAATTTTTGGCAAAATTGTCGCTCTATTTTTGTTTATAGCGAAAAAAAAAAATGCAGGAGGTGATCAAATACCACCAAACGAAAACTCCATTTGTGGGGAAAAAAGGACATACATTTTGTTTGGGTACAACGTCGCACGACCGCGCAATTGTCAGCTAAAGCGACGCAGTTCTGAATCTAAATTCTTCCGGGGCTGTGGTTAAGCACCAGCTTTAACTTCTTGAACCTCGCACTAGTGAGCAGCAACCCGTTCATAGCACCCAGTTGCGGGGTCCTTCCAAAGCGGTTTAATTGACTTGAATGTGTCATGTTATGTGGACACTATTCCCACCGGAATGCACAGGTAGTATACAGTGTGTTGAAAAAGTATTCATACCCCTTGAAATTTTCAAAATTTTCTCATGTTACAACCAAAAACGTAAATGTATTTTATTGGGATTTTATACGATAGACCAACACAAGGTGGCGCATAATTGTGAAGTGGAAGGAAAATGATAGATGGTTTTCGACATTTTTTTTATACAAATAAATATGTGAAAAGTGTGACGTGTATTTGTATTCAACCCCCCCCCCCCCGAGTCAATACTTTGTAGAACAAACCTTTCACTGCAATTACAGCTGTGCGGCTGCAAAGAGCGGGAAACGTCTCCCTGCCTGTGATTAGCGCAGCACAGTGGCGACTTCCTGGCGGGCTTTGCGAACACGCCGGAGCTCATCCTTAGTTGTAACATGACAAAACGTGGAAAATTTCAAGCAGAGGTGTATCTAGTGAAAATGGCGCCTATGGCAAACTTTTTGAACCTTTCAGATAACCAGTGACAGGGCGGAATACAGTGCGACGAGGACAGAGAGGGACACTGGGGACCACTGGCGGCTGGTGCTGATTTTTTATTTTTTTGGGGGTGCCATCAATTGTCGCCACTGTGCCATCAATTGTTACCACTATGCCCATCAATTGTCATCACTGTGCCATGCCAAACAGCCACTGTGCCATCAATTGTCACCACTGTGCCCATCAATTGTCACCACTGTGCCCATCAATTGTCACCACTGTGCCCATCAAAAGCAGCCACTGTGCCATCAATGGCCAGTCATCGGCCATCATGGGGGCACCTGTCACTCCCCTCCACAGGATAATTAGCAATTGCTGTGCTGGCGCCGCGCTTCAGCAGGCCGGCCGCGATGCCGGGAGCTACATTAGGGAGACGGCCGCAAGTGTGTGGTTTTTTTGAGCACTTGCCATGGCTGCCAAACCCTAGATACGCCACTGATTTCAAGGGGTATGAATACTTCTTCAAGGCACTGTAATTCCTGCCAAGAAGCAAAGCATCTTGGCTGCGGCATGTGTACACCCGTGCAGCTAAAGGGGGTAGCCGCTGGGTGGGGGGTGGTAAAAACACAGGGTTTTACTGCCCCCAAACCCCGAGTGTAAGCGAAAGCTTAAGACCCCTTTCACACGGAGTCCCTTTACAGGTGCTATAATGCTAAAAGTAGTGCCTGCAAACCGACCTGAAACAGCCGCTACTGTCTCTCCAGTGTGAAAGCCCCGAGGGCTTTCACACTGGAGTGGTGCGCTAGCAGGATAGTAAAAAAAAAAGTCCTGCTAGCAGCATCTTTGGAGAGGTGAAGGAGAGGAGCTCCTCCATCGCTCTTGCCCATTGAAATCAGTGGGGCACCGCGGCTATACCGCCGAGAAATCGCCTCTGCAGAGGCACGTTGCGGTGTTTTTAACCCTTTCTCGGCCCCTAGCGGGGGGAAAAAACGAATAGCGCCACAAAATTGACAGTAAAGCACCGCTAAAAAATAACGGCGCTTTACTGCAGACACCGCCCCCACCCCACTGTGAAAGGGGCCTAAGGTTCTTGAACACAGGGTGTGGCTGTACAAAGTAGAACATGATTGTTGTTGAGGCACACGGAATTGCGCCCAATGTTAGTATTACAGAATACACTATGCGCATGCAACCGCCAGCACTCGTGTTTACATGCACAAGTGTATAAGTGTCATTTTTCAAAATATAACATTTTAGGCTTTAAAAAACCCTTTCCATGTACGTGCACGTGTAAACATCAATGCTGGCGCACGTATAGCCGCACGCAGCACATTCAGGCAAAAACGCAGCACGCTGCAGCTTCCGGGCACCACAACAATGTGTTTTACTCTGTACAGCCGTACGCCTGTATACAGACTGAGCGCAATGTGAGAAATGTTCCCTTCACAGAGCTCCAACACCATGATAGGGATCTTTATTTTTATTTTTTTAAGTAGAAATGATGTCACAATGCTGAAAATAAAGATCCTTATCTTTGTGTACAGCTTCGTGAACTGCAACAAAAGAAATGTCAATAGACAATAGCAGCCTGGTGGGGGGAGGGGGGGATAATCATAAGGCACTTGCCTTGTGATGATGCTGATGGCAGTTCAAGCTCCAGAAGGGTTAATACAGGTTGACTTTTCCCAGTGTCTCTATATACAAGGGAGATCAGTCCTGTGAATGGACACACAGCAGCTTGTCCAGAGATCAGAGTCTGCACACCCACTCACATGGGCTGCACACACAATTCTATACACTGGCTTGTCTCTGTGTATTTATACTTCCTGTGTTCTCAGAATATCACCCTCCGGAAACACAGGCCACGCCGCACAGTTCCCGGGCAATGTTCATCTGTCACACCGGTGACCGAATACAAAGCAGGGGTGTCGTTATGAATTCATGTTAGGCGAGAAGTGTCTGCATTGTTTAACCCCTTAGTGACTGAGGGTAAAACAAATATTAATGTCTGAACACAATTTTGCAACTTCGACATGTGTTAGTAAAACCGTATATATATATTCGCAACTACTTTGTGTATCCAGGTGGATTATAACGTGTTTTTTTTATTATTATTTTTTATTGGGCCTTCGTTTGGTGGTAAATGGTTAATGATATCTCCTTTTTATGATCAAAGAAGATCTAGCATAAAATAGTAAAAAAAACATAATTTTTTTATTATTTAGCTGTATATTTCTTTCTATTAATATAATCTTCCACCAAAAAATAACCCAAAGTAATTTCCCTGCTCCTGACGATCGCAGCAATACCACATATATGTATGTTAGTTGTGGATTTGTACCATTAGTTGTGTATAGCCCACAAACAATAACAAACAATAAACAATAATGTGCATTTGTTTTTGTTTTTTAGATCCTCCCTAAAACACAGACATTGACACTAAGGGCTCTTTCACACGTCCGTTCTGTTCGTCCGTTTTTTGGACGTTCGGTAACGGACCTCAATGCTTCCCCTTTGGAGCGGATCCGTTAGCGGATGATGCATCCGCTAACGTCCGCCAGATCCGCATCCGTTTTTTCGGACGGAAGAATGTAATATTTTTCTTCCGTCCGGCCAAACGGATCGGATGCAAATGGACAGACGGTCCGTTTCCATCCGATTCCCCATTGGGGATAGCGGAGGAGAGACAGGGCGGTCCCTGCACAGTGTGCGGGGACCGCCCCGTCCGCCCGACAGCTCAGCGGAGACCCCCCCACTGAGCTGACGGACACACGGAGCGGACCGAAAAACGGAACGCACGTGTGAAAGAGCCCTTATACTAATTTAAAAAATGCTTTTAAAAACAAACAAAAAATCCTACCCCAAATATACTGATCCTGACCTTTGACCCTTACATTGACCCTAAGACCCCTTTCACACTGAATCGTTTTTACAGCGTTTTAGCATTAAAAATAGCGCTATTAAAACGCTCTCCATGCATCTCAATGGACACTAAGTCCTGCAAGCAGCATCTTTAGAGCAGCCTTTTCCAAAAACGCCCCTCTCCATTGAAATGAATTGAAAGCGCTGTAAAAACGCCTTACACTTTCACACTGAGACACTGCAAAAACGCCCTAAAACGTTGGGGTCTCAGCGGTGCTTTACCAGCACATTGGGATTGCAGATGAGGCTTCGCTCGATTAACGCTCGAATAACGCTCGAAAAACGCTTCAATAACGCTCGAAAAACGATAGAATAACGCTCGAAAATTGCTTGAATAACGCTTGAATAACACCCCAGTGTGAAAAGGGCCTTATACTAAGACCCCTTTCACACTGAATCCTTTTTACAGAGTTTTAGCGTTAAAAATAGCGCTATTAAAACGCTCATAAAATGCTCTCCATGCATCTCGATGGACCCTTTCACACTGAGTCCTGCAAGCAGCATCTTTGGAGCAGCTTTTGGGCGCTGAAAAAAGGCTTTTTTCTGAACGCCCGAAATTTGCGTTCAAAGTGCCGTTTTTGGCTCCATGTACACTGAAGCTGATAAAAGCTATAAAAAAACGCCAGTAGCTTTGCAGGGAGCCTTGCAACATGTTTTAGCGTTTTTGCAATAGCTTAATGCTGCATTCACACTATAACGCGGCGTACGCAGCGTATTTTGCCGCGATTTGTAAACTTTTTTTTTTTAACAAAACATTTTACATTGAGGTCTATGCCGAACACCGAAAGCCGCCTGAAAAAAAGGGTCCGGGACTTGTTTTCAGGCGGCAGGCGTACGGCATTTCGGCGTTCGGCGTGAGATGGGAACCATCTCATAGACCTCAATGTAAATTCGCCCCTCCAGCGGCACGAGCGTCGCGCTTCAGGCGTATATACACCTAGGTGTGAATGGGATCTTAATCAGCGTTTTTCAGTCTAGCTTTTATCAGCTTTTTTTTTTTTTCTTTTATGGATAAAAAAACTCTAAAAAACGCTGGCGCCTGCGTTTTTTTAGCGTTTTTGGGCATTTTTCATTTTTTGGCGCTTTTCCCGCTAAAAAACGTTACTTTGAACGCAAATTTCGGGTGTTCAGAAAAAAGCCAATAAACTCCAAAGCTCATTAACACTGAAAAACGCCCAGGTGTGCATGGGCACGTGGGCTAACATAAAATTCAATTTATGGGCTTAAAAAAAAAAGCCAAAACGCCAATAAACTGCAGTTTATCAGCTTCAGTGTGCATGGAGCCTTTTGGTGGGAAAAAAATGCTAAAAACGCAAAACGGCGGCAGCGTTTCTTCGCGTTTTCTCATCCATTGGGGAAAAAAAATAGTTAAAAAAAATAAGTAAAAAAAAAAGCTGATAAAGGCTACACTGAAAAACGCTGATTAAGAGCCCATTCACACCTGAGCGGCAAAACGCCTGTCGCGCGACGCTCGTGCCGCTGGAGGGGAAATTTCCCATTCATGTCTATAGAGATGGTTCACATCTCTGAGACGCCGAACGCCTGTCGCCTGAAAAAAAGTCCCGGACCCTTTTTTTCAAGCGACATTGGCGTTCGCCCATAGACATGAATGGGAAGATTTGTAAAAAAAAAAAAAAAAAAAATAAATAAATCGAAGCGCGGCAAGTAAAGCCGCGTATGCGGCGTTACTTGCCGCTCAGGTGTGAATGCAGCCTAAAGCTATTGCAACAACGCTAAAAAACGCTTTTATCAGCCCCAGTTAGTGACACTGACCTAGATCAAACTTTGATCTAGCTATTTTTTTTTCTTTTATTATGTATTTTTTTTATATATATATAATACACACTTATTTGTTTACTGCTTTGCCTCCTGCAAGGAGTAAAGGATACAATAGTATCTTTCTCTTCATTTGCAATACAAAGTAAACACATGTGAGAGCTGCACATTGACTGATCACTGTGATAGACAATCATAGGCTATCACAGCAATCAGTAATAATGAAGAGGACTGCGCCCAGATGATACCAGTACTCTTGACCTGCCCTGCTGTTATTTAACCACTTAAAGGGGAGGTTCCCCTAAAAAGAAACTTTTAACATTGTCTGTCTCTTCTTGATAACATGTAGAATCGGCTGGTAGTTTAAAAAAAAAACGTCCGTACATACCATTTTCGGCATGTAGTCTCACCGTCGCTTCCGGGTCTGGCGGCCGGGGATGGGCGTGCCTACTTAAATGACAGGCATCCGATCAACGCATACAGCGCGTCACGAGATGCCGAAAGAAGCCGAACGTTGGTGCGCATGCGCCGTATAGAGCCGCACCAACGTTCGGCTTCTTTCGGCATCTCGTGACGCGCTGTATGCGTCGATCGGATGCCTGTCCCCACACATCATACCCGGAAGCGGCGGTGAGACTACATGCCGAAAATGGTATGTACGGACTTTTTTTTTTTAAACTACCAGCCGATTCTACATGTTATTAAGAAGAGACAGGCAATGTTAAAAGTTTCTTTTTAGGGGAACCACACCTTTAAGGACCCCTTCACGCCGATATACTTCGGCAGAATGGCACGGCTGAGCGCAATCACGTACCTATACATGTCTCTTTAAGGCCCAGCCTCGGGGTTGCAAGCGCGACGCCGGTGGCGCACTCGCGACCCGGTCCAAAGCTCCGTGACCGCACCCTGCGGGACTTGCGGACCCGATCGCCGCGGGTGTCCGGCAATCGGTCACCGGAGCTGAAGATCGGGGAGAGGTGTGTGTAAACACACCTTCCCCGTTCTTCATTGTGGCAATGTCAGTGATCGTCTGTTCCCTGATATAGGGAAAGACGATCACTGACGTCACACATCCTGCTCCGCCCCTCTACAGTTAGAAACACATATGAGGTCACACTTAACCCCTACAGTGCCCCCTAGTGGTTAACTCCTAAACTGCCATTGTCATTTTCACAGCAATCATGCATTTTTATAGCACTTTTCGCTGTGAAAATCACAATGGTCCCAAAATTGTGTCAAAATTGTCCGATATGTCCGCCATAATGTCACAGTCACGAAAAAAAAACGCTGATTGCCGCCATTAGTAGTAAAAAAAAATATTAATAAAAATGCCATAAGACTATGCCCTATTTTGTAAACGCTATACATTTTGCACAAACCAATCGATAAACGCTTATTGCGATTTTTTTTACCAAAGATAGGTAGAAGAATACGTATCAGCCTAAACTGAGGAAAAAATGTATATTTTTTTGGGGGATATTTATTATAGCAAATGTAAAAAATATTGAATTTTTTTCAAAATTGTCGCTCTATTTTTGTTTATAGCGCAAAAAAAAAAAAAGCAGAGGTGATCAAATACCACCAAAAAAAAGCTCTATTTGTGGGAAAAAAAGGACGTCAATTTTGTTTGGGTGCAACTTCGCACGACCGCGCAATTGTCAGTTAAAGTAACGCAGTGTCGAATCGCAAAAAATGGCCCGGTCATTGGGCAGCCATTTCTTTCGGGGCTGAACTGGTTAAAGAGTGGAACTTTCCAGAGAATTATTAGATCTATGGGGGGGTCCGATGTAAACAGCTGCTTACATCTGATTTGCTCTGATCTGTCACATTTAGATCTAAAAAAGATGTTTCCATTTTTTTTCTGACCTGGATGGACTCAAGCCGGATTCACACTATTGCAAATTGGATGGGAGTTTCCAAACATCCAACTCGCAGAGCAGGAGATTGTGACCGGCTTTCTATGGAGCTGGTTTACACATCTCAACAGCGGCTCCGGTGTGAATTGCACAGGAGTCCTGTGCGTCTTTTGGTCCGTTTCAGGTCTGTATTCAAACCAATGTGGCTCCTAGCAGGGGTCCTGTGCATCCTGGTTCACCATTTCAGGTCCAATTTCAGCACAAATTTTGGGCTGGATTCAGACCTGAAACGGACCAAAAGACGCACAGGACTCCTATGCAAACTCGCACCGGAGCCGCATCAGAGATATGTGAACCGGGGCCATAGGGAGCAGGTCACATTCTCCTGCTTTTCCCAATTCGATGCAGGGATCTCACATCCAGTTCGCAATAGTGTGAACTAGGGTGACCAAATTTCCAAACTACCATTCAGAGACACCCTCCCTTCCCAAAAATCAGCTTGTGCTGTAACGAATCACAGCACAGTGATTGGACACAAGAGGCGGGATTTATGATTTCTCCAATCACAAGCAGGGGGCGGGGATTGTGCTCCTCCAGGCATCCCAGCCAGGACAAGTACCGTCAGTGAGTCAAGAGGTGATGTGGCAGCCTATTTTGGGGGCATCAGACTGGCCCAGGGGTGGCTGTGTCCGTTTCATTCCAGAACAATGTATTGTCCTGGAATGAATGTGCCCGTGACAGATCTGCAAAATGTGGGACTGTCTCAGGGAATCCGGGACACGTGGTCACCCCAGTGCAGGGGTCTCCAAACGTTCGAAAAAATAGGCCAGTTTAATGTCCTTCAGACGGTTGGGGGGCCAGACAGGGCCCAGCAATATTAGGAGTTTATTTTAGGCATTAGTGGGAGTAAATAGTGTACTATCTTTAGTATTAGGGGAAAAATAGTGCTTCATTGCTGGTGTCAGTGGCAGGAATCATGCTCCATTGTTGGTGTCAGTGGCAGGAATTATGCTCCATTGTTGGTGTCAGTGGCAGGAATTATGCTCCATTGTTGATGTCAGTGGCAGGAATTATGCTCCATTGTTGGTGTCAGTGGCAGGAATTATGCTCCATTGCTGGTGTCAGTGGCAGGAATTATGCTCCATTGTTGGTGTCAGTGGCAGGAATTATGCTCCATTGTTGGTGTCAGTGGCAGGAATTATGTTCCATTGTTGGTGTCAGTGGCAGGAATTATGCTCCATTGTTGGTGTCAGTGGCAGGAATTATGTTCCATTGTTGGTGTCAGTGGCAGGAATTATGCTCCATTGTTGGTGCCAGTGGCAGGAATTATGTTCCATTGTTGGTGTCAGTGGCAGGAATTATGCTCCATTGTTCGTGTCAGTGGCAGGAATTATGCTCCATTGTTGATGTCAGTGGCAGGAATTATGCTCCATTGTTGGTGTCAGTGGCAGGAATTATGCTCCATTGTTCGTGTCAGTGGCAGGAATTATGCTCCATTGTTGGTGTCAGTGGCAGGAATTATGCTCCATTGTTGGTGTCAGTGGCAGGAATTATGCTCCATTGTTGGTGTCAGTGGCAGGAATTATGCTCCATTGTTCGTGTCAGTGGCAGGAATTATGCTCCATTGTTGGTGTCAGTGGCAGGAATTATGCTCCATTGTTGGTGTCAGTGGCAGGAATTATGCTCCATTGTTGGTGTCAGTGGCAGGAATTATGCTCCATTGTTGGTGTCAGTGGCAGGAATTATGCTCCATTGTTGGTGTCAGTGGCAGGAATTATGCTCCATTGTTGGTGTCAGTGGGCAGAATAGTGTCTCCTATCAGTGAGATGAATAGTGCCCCAAGGGCCAGATAAAAGCAAGCAAAGGGCCACATCTGGCCCCCGGGCCGCAGTTTGGAGACCACTGCCCTAGTGTGAACCAGACCTTAGTGTTTGTATGTTTTTTGCCTTCCTGATCCTCTTCTGCATTATTTCTTCTACCTTTGTACCTGTATAGTAAGCTGCAGGCTAGAGTTACTCCCTGTTAGATCATTCTCCCGATTACCCATTGTGTTAAACAGTTCCCACACTTTAACAAATGCTGTGCCAAAATATTTCTGTTCAGCAAGAGATTATTGTACATTTGTCACACTTTTGTGGCTCAGTAAGATTTGCATAGCAATCTGTTAAATCCAAAATGAAAAGACAAAATAGAGGTGGAATGTCTTTCTTGTGACCTCTCGATTAAAGCTGCAGTGCATTCCACTGTGGATTATAGCAAATTATATAAAATTACCCGCACTTGAAAGGAAAGATCATTGAGACGTTAAGTAAAGCCTAAATTTACCTTAAACAAAAAAATAATCAGCACAAGGGATATTATCTACAGTACCTTCATTGAGATGTGCCTATTATGCTGCAGTGTCCTACTTTCCTGGAATCTTCCTTCATTGATGCCCCAACCACAACCGCCGTAATCTTTCAGTGTGGAGGGGATTAATGTAACCAAGAGATAGCAACAGGTGCTTATCAAGAGTCTCCGACTATGCCCACCCTATGCCCCCATTGTCAGAACTGGCATCACGGTCAACTCTCAAAATGAACTTTAAAGGGGATTTTTTTATTGGGATGACAAATACTTTAATCTATTACCTAAAACTATCAGTACCACTTATTCTAGCACTAATGCCCTGTACACACGATCGGTTCGTCTGATGAAAACAGACCGATGGACCGTTTTCATCGGACGAACCGATCGTGTGTGGGCCCCATGAGTTTTTTTCCCAGCGGTGAAAAAAAATAGAACCTGTTTTACATTTTTCGTATGGTTAAAAAAACGCTAGAAAAAAACTATCGTCTGTGGGGAAATCCATTGGTCAAAAGTCCACGCATGCTCAGAATGAAGTCGACGCATGCTCGGAAGCATTGAACTTCATTTTTCTCAGCACATCGTTGTGTTTTACGTCACCACGTTGGACACGATCGGATTTTTAACCGATGGTGTGTAGGCTAGACTGGTGAAAGTCAGCTTCATCGGACATCTGATGAAAAAATCCATCGGTTCGTTTTCATCAGACAAACCAATCGTGTGTACAGGGCACTAACATTTAACCGAGAGTACATTTTCTAATTGTATGTTTTTTAAACTTTTTTGTAACTATAAATTATTTTTATTTTATTTTACCTGTATGTGACTAGGTCTGGCATAGGAGGGCACAAGGTGTCTGAAGTCACTGGGCCAGATTCACAGAGAATTAGATTATCGTAGCGTTTCCGAAATACACTACGCCGCCGTATTTTACCTGGCTCTACGTGGAATCCAGGTAGATTTTGTCCAGTAAACGACGGCGGCGTAGTGTATTTCTCCCGGCGCAATCCATCTACGCGAGTAGGGGGCGTGAAGCATTTAAAATAGGCGCGTTCCCGCGGCGATCGAACTGCGCATGCTCCGTTCCCAAATTTCCCGCCGTGCATTGCGCAAAATCACGTTGTTACGTCGTAGTAGCGTCGTTTACGTACATTCCTATTCCCGAACGAGTTACGTTAAAAAAATAAAAATAAATTAAATTCGACGCGGAAACGACGGCCATACTTAACATGGGTTACGCACTGTGGCCCAGATTCAGAGAGCGATTACGCCTGTCTAACTGGTGTTAGACAGGAGTAATTTCAAATTTTGCGCGCCGTATCACTAGTTTGAATCCTCAAACCATGATACGGCGGCTTCGGCTTCGATCCGAGAGGCTTACGACTTCGTAAGCCTTCGGATCTACGTTGCGATATTTTTGCGGCCGCTGGGTGGAGTCCGTGTCGTTTTCACCGTCGGGGTATGCAAATGAGTTTTTACGGCGATCCACGAAGGTACGAGTGTCCTTCGCAATCCCCAACGTCATTTTTTGGCTACGTAATGTTAGAGCAGCTTTTTGCTGGTCTAACAGTGCGTAACCCATGTTAAGTATGGCCGTCGTTCCCGCATCGAATTTAATTTTTTATTTCTTTTTAACGTAACTCGTTCGGAAATAGGAATGTACGTAAACGACGCTACTACGACGTAACGACGTGATTTCGCGCAATGCACGGCGGGAAATTTGGGAACGGAGCATGCGCAGTTCGATCGCCGCGGGAACGCGCCTATTTTAAATGCTTCACGCCCCCTACACGCGCAGATGGATTGCGACGGGAGAAATACACTACGCCGCCGTCGTTTACTGGACAAAATCTACCTGGATTCCATGTAGAGCCAGGTAAAATACGGCGGCGTAGTGTATTTCGGAAACGCTACGATAATCTAATTCTCTGTGAATCTGGCTCTGTTAGACCAGCAAAAAGCTGCTCTAACATTACGTAGCCAAAAAATGACGTAGGCGATTGCGAAGAACACTCGTACCTTCGTGGATCGCCGTAAAAACTAATTTGCATACCCCGACGGTGAAAACGACGCGGACTCCACCCAGCGGCCGCAAAAATATCACAACGTAGATCCGAAGGCTTACGAAGACGTAAGCCTCTCGGATCGAAGCCCGAAGCCGCCGTTTTATGGTTTGAGGATTCAGACTAGTGATACGGCGCGCAAAATTTGAAATTACTCCTGTCTAACACCAGTTAGACAGGCGTAATCGCTCTCTGAATCTGGGCCACAGTATCTAGAAATGGTTAAATCAGTAATTTCTTGTTTATAGCACTAGATGGCAGCATGTGCAAGAAAAAAAAAACTCTGCTCAATTAGGCCTGATTCACATTTCTCTTCTTTTGCTAATTTTTATAGCACCAGCTTTTTCCACGGCTGGACCTGAGGATTGCTTAGGGTTCATTTACACTTACAGTTGAGTGGCATTTTTACCACCCAACAACGGCTCCCCATTAAGCTGTTAAGGCAGCGGACAGGGGGTACACATGCCAAGGCTGTGATGGAGTGCTTAAAAGTCTCAGTAAGAATTAAATCCCTGGTCGTGTTTGGTAGGCACTACCACCCATCGAATGTAACCCATTATGATGGGGCACCACAATGGTCTGGCATTTAGGGGTTAAAATAGGTTGTAAGGAGGAAACAGCGCAGGGCCGTCTTAATAGCATCATGGGCTCCTGGGCAAAGTAATGCTCTGGGGCCCCTATAATGATGACAGTGCAGCTAAACAGACAATAAGTAGGTAGGAGGCAGACTGCCTCCCCTTTGCATCTATCACTCTCAGTGATATCATGGGGCCCCCAATTTCAGGGCAGTGTGGGCTCAAGGACCAGCTGCTTTGGGGAAAGTGCAGGGGCCCCCCATGCAGCTGGGGCCCCTGGGCAGTGCCCAGGTATGCCCTCTCATTAAGACAGCCCTGGTCTCGATATGATCATGTCCCGGGAAGCGTCCTAGAACCTATATTGTGCCCTTCTGATCCCAGTATTGTGCCCTCCTGACCCCCCCTGTACTGTGCCTTTCTGAATTGTCGCCTGTACTGTGCTCTTTGTGTTGACTAGTCTTTGATTTATAGAAGGTTTTCCTTTTGTAAAATAAATGTTATTGAACGTACTAATGAATATATGTTTAATTCTATCAACTATTTATTTCTGGAAAGTAGGTGTGTAAATTGGGGCAAGTTGGTGGGGCTCCAATGCATTACTTTGCCCAGGGGCCCATCATGCTATTAAGATGGCCCTGATCGGGACAGTTTAGTAAAAAGCATGACTGTCCCAGCAAATCCGGGACAGTTGACAAGTATGATGTAATGCAAGACTATTGTTGGGCCCCCCATGTACCTGAGGCCCCTGGGCCCTGGTCGTACCCAGGTTGCACCCATTCAAAGCTGCGTTAAAGTTGCACCAAAGTTGCATTTCAAAGTCAGTGCAACTTTGGAGTCATACACGTGTTTATGGAACAGCTTGGGTTGAACTGGTTCCTGGTGAATGGGACTCAAATTAGCTTAGTGGGTGGCATTGTTAGCCCCCTCCCACCTGATATCCTTCAATTGAAACAATCAAAGGACACAGGCAGGATTTTTTTGCACATACAACAGCTGCATTCAATCAGATGGAGCGTTTTGCCGCGATTTTGTGGTGTTTTTTACCGTGTTTTTCCGCGATATTTGCAGTGTTTTTTACCACGATTTTCCATGATTTTGGACAGGTCTAGGGTCACCAATGTTAAAAACAGAAAAACGCACAAATACGCTCAATTCGAGTGACAAAAAAGGGTCCAGAACTTGTTTGAGCTTCAGGCGTTCGGCGTCAGGCGTTTTGGAGTGGAGATGTAAACCATCTCCATTGAGAATAATGTCTTTTTTCCCCTCTAGCATTTTGGAGCTTCAGGCGACAAAACGCTCAGGTGTGAATGCAGCCTTAGGCCTCGTACACACAAGCGGATATGTCCGCTGAAAACGGTCCGATGGACCGTTTCAGCAGACTTCTCCGATCGTGTGTATGGGCTAGCGGACAGATTTGTCCACCCGACAGATTTCAAAGCATGCTTTGAAATCTATCGGGTGGGAATGTGTCTGCCCGACATGTCTGCTGGTTAGTACACTTACCAGCAGACATGTCGTCCCGCACCGCCGCCGCGCCGCCGCCGAATGGATTCGGCGCATGCGCGGAAGTGTTTTACTTCCTGGTGCGGTGACGTGGCGGCGTCAACGTCACCGCCACATCACCGCGCCGTCCGCCGGCGGGGAATTTGATCCGATGGTGTGTACACGCCATCGGACCAAACTCCAGATCGGACATATCCGATGGAAACGGTCCGCGGACCGTTTTCATCGGATATGTCCGATCGTGTGTACAAGGCCATAGGGTATACTGAGAGCCATCAGCGGTTGCTGTCAGATTGGCCAAGCATGCGAGTCATAGTGCATGCTTAGCCAATCATCAGCCAGCAATGCACTGTGATGCCGCAGTGAATTATGGGCCGTGACACGGCACTCAAATTTGGTGCGAAAGGCCCATAACCTTCGTTAATCGCCGAACATACGATGTTCGAGTCGAACATGGGTTCGACTCGAACACGAAACTCATCCCTAATGGTTACATTTAATGAAGGTACAATTTTGCTTTGATATACAAGTGCTTTGGATCACAAGCATGTTTCTGGAGCTTGCAATCCAAAGTTTTACTGTATGATAATAGAGACAAATTTTAGGTCGCTTGCATTTTTTTATCATTTATTACACATCTAATATTGTGCTGGGGATGCTGTAATTTTAGAAAACATCTTTAAAGCAGAGGTTCACCCAAAAATCTACTTTCTGACATTAGATCCAGCATACTGCTAACATCTGCAGTATGCTGTTTTTTTTTTTGTACTTATCGTTTTATGAGCCGTTGTTATCCGGCTCCGAGCGGGGAATCCTGCTGGGAATGGGCGTTCTTAAAGAGGAGTTCCACCCAAAAAAACAAGTTTGGTTTAATCCCCTCCCCTCCCCCTTACATGCCACATTTGGCATGTAATTTTTTTTGGGGGGGAGTGGGGGCTTCAGTAGGAGTGGGACTTCCTGTCCCACTTCCTGCTTCCGCCGAGGGGCTGGTTAGGCGATTAAGCCTTAATCGCCTACACCAGCCCCTCCCTGTAGGCGATCACATGGGACACTGACAGGTCCCATGCGATCAATTCTCCAATCAGCGGCGAGCCGCGCCGCGCGCGCATGCGCAGTGCGGCTCACGCATGCGCATTGGGTGCCCGGCCGTGAAGCCGAAGGCTGTCACGGCTGGGTGCCCACAGTCGGGATGGAGACGCCGACTGGGGAGGGGGGGAGAGGAGCGGAGCCCCGGTCGGCGCATCGCTGGAACGCAGGAGCAGGTAAGTGAGTGTTTATTAAAAGCCAGCAGCTACACTTTTTGTAGCTGCTGACTTTTAATAAACACAATTTTGGGCTGGAACACCCCTTTAAGCCAAGAGGAGTTGATTGACGGGCTGCTAAGGCGTGTCACGCCTTCCGAAAATACCCAAAGTGACACTCGGGTATTTTCGGAAGGCGTGACACGCCTTAGCAGCCCGTCAATCAACTCCTCTTGGCTTAGGAATGCCCATTCCCCGCAAGAATCCCCGCTCGGAGCCGGATAACAACAGCTCATAAAACGATAAGTACAAAAAAAAACAAAAAAAAAACAGTATACTGCAGATGTTAGCAGTATGCTGGATCTAATGTCAGAAAGTTGATTTTTGGGTGAACCTCGGCTTTAATGACGGGCTCTTTAGTTACTCTAAAATGACTATGGCATTATAACATGCCTCCTCTTTATATTCCTTAGTGGAGGTCTTTCTTAGCTTGTGGTATTTTATATAAACTTGTATTATTTTTATCTGTAATCTTGTAAATGACGTTATCTTAATTGTGTTGCCCATGTTGGGTTATGCTTATAGGAAGGTATTTTTACAAGCCGATGTTCAGCATTTAGTGATTCAGTCACTGGCTTCAAAAAACAATACACACAAAATCTGGACTGGATTACAGTAATATGTATCCCAAAGACATGTTTAATTGAATTAGTTTACTCAGTTAGTTTGGTACTGACAAATGTCTGCAGTGCTTTACATCATTGCCTCTCTCCATGGGGCTTACAGTCTAATTTCCCAACCACTTTTATATTCCTTAGACTTTTTGACTGGAGCTTGAATAATTTAATATTAGTATTATTTTTAATTATTAAAATATTTTAGAGTGTGTTCTCCTTAAGGACTGAAAAGAAACATAATTATAAAAACATCAAATGTCCAAGTAGAGGATAATAAATCCTAAAGGCTTAGGTAATAAGTATATCTTTATTAAATCTGACAAAGGATAAAGCCTTGAGGACAGTAGGGAGTAAAGTACACAGGACCTGAGATCATTTTGTACTGGGGGGGAAGGGGGAAGGGGGGTTAAGCCTTTGGTACATAAAAATACATGTACATGTACATGAAATAATTGGGCTGTGCATGCAATGCAATCTGGCAAATTATGAATAGCAAAGATGTGCTAACAGGGGGAGGGGTTTAAAAGTTGAGCCTACTCATTATGTAACGTAAGGCATATTTTTTTTACCCAACTAATATTCTTTAACTAATTTCCACCTGGCTTATAAACAAAATACGGCTGGGCGTCTAGTTTTGGATGGAGGTAGTATGATATCCTCCCCAAACCCCGCCTCACGGGAGACCCACGGACTGCGCTGTGGCACAATGTGTCCACTGGTCACAGCCGATGACAGATCACTGTACCAGGTCAGTGCCATGTGATCGCTGTGGCCGATCATGTAAAAATTGTACACAATGAATGGCTTCCATTTATGGCAATCATTGTGTACTAATGTGTTGCTCGCAGTGATTGGTCACAGTGATCACATGGTACAGACAGGGTTAATCACAGCCTATGTATACCATGTGATTATCTGTGGCCAATCATAGCTCATCACAAAATGCATACTAAATTAATTGATTTCATTAATCGATTTCAGAAAAAAAATGGTTGCTTATACCAGTGAATATCAGTGAAATCCTGAACGCCTCCCCAGAGTAGTACAGTGTTACTATGGCAACACTGTATAGGCATACCCCGCTTTAAGTACACTCACTTTACATACACTTGTGAGTAAGGGCATACCCCTGAGTGTATGTAAGGTGCCTTACAAGTATTGTACAGACATTTTTCAGCCGCAGTAGAAGGAGCTGAAACTTCGAGGGGAATAGCCCGTCCTGTTCCAGTGTGCCCCTGACACCCCCACTACAGCCCCTGAGACCTCAACTACAGATCCTGACACCCCCACTACAGCCCCTGAGACCTCAACTACAGCTCCTGACACCCCCACTAACGCCCCTGACAACTACAGCTCCTGGCACCCCCACTACAGCCCCTGAGACCTCAACTACAGATCCTGACACCCCCATTACAGCCCCTGAGACCTCAACTACAGCTCCTGACACCCCCACTAACGCCCCTGACAACTACAGCTCCTGGCACCCCACTACAGCCCCTGAGACCTTAACTACAGCTCCTGACACCCCCAATACAGCCCCTGACCCCCCCACTACACCCTAGAAGTGAAAACATTTATTGTTTCACTTTAAGTACATTTTCGTTTTACATACATGCTCTGGTCCCATTGTGTACTTTAAAGTAGGGTACGCCTGTATTACTCTGGTCAAAGTATGTAAAAATAAAAATCTTAAAATATAAAGAAAAAATTCAATGAATAAATATATATATATTTATTTATAAAACATTGAAAATAGTTAAGTGTCCTTGATAAACCCCACGTCAGATATATGACACCGCTGTACTGCAGTGGTAACAGCATGTAAAAAATAAATAAAATATATTTTTTAATTTAATGTTTGTTTAGACGTTTAATGTTATGCATTTTTTTTCTCAAATTTTGTTGTTTTTTTGGTTTATTTTGCAAAAAATGAAAACCCTGTGATGAATAAATATCACCAAAAGAAAGCTCTGTCTGTGGAGGGGAATATAAAAATGTCATTTGGGTACAGAGTTGCATGACCGTGCAATTGTCATTCAAAGTGTGACAGCGCTGAAAGCTGAAAATTGGCCTGGTCAGGAAGGGGGTGAAAGTTCCCGGTATTGACGTGGCTAATTATGATCAAGTTTGGGGTGGAGGAACTTGACTGGCCTGCCCTCAAACCAATAGAACACCTTTGAGGTTAATTAGAGTGGAGAATGTGAGCCAGGCCTTCTCGTTCAACATCAGTGCCTGACCTCACAAGCGGCTTCTGGAAGAATGGTCAAACATTTTCATAGACACACTTCTAAACCTTGTGGACAAGGGTCAACTCTGTATTGAACCCCACAGACTAAAACTGGGATGGCATTAAAGTTCATTTGTGTGTAAAGGTAGACGTCCCAATACTTTTGGTAATATAGTGTATATGTGAAATAGCAGTATTTCTGATAAATTTATACAGATATATGGCAGTTATAAATATGATTAGTGGCTCTTTCATGTCGTGGAACTTTGCTAATGATTTAACTTGGCTCTTTTAAGTATGAATAGATCTTTTGGTCTGGGAAAATGACCATGATTTTGTTTCACTTCTAATTTGATTTTTAAAACTAATTTTAGGGTTTAGGATTTGCTCTGTGAAGTCGGATCTCTCTGCTCATTTCCACAGTGGTAACATCAAAGAGACGGAGAAGTCTGAGAAACATCGTGCTATGTTGCTTTTAGCAAAATAAATATACAAAGATGCTGTTTGTTGTAAGAAGAAGTAATGAGAAACAAAAGTAAACAGTTTTTCACTTAAAGCAGAACTCTACTTTTGCCGATTGCATTATCCGGGCCCTCTTTTCAACACATCTGGAAAGTCATTATTTTTTGGGGTAGCAATTACATTTTTCATAAGGTACTTTTTCTCACTTTCTTATTCTTCAGGTGAAGATGACATTTGCTGGGTCTGCCCCACACAGGACATGTATCATCCCAGGAGGCGTCAGGACAATTTCCTCCAATCCATGCATCTTGCGCATGTGTAGAACCCTAGTGTGTGCTAGAAGTAGAGTAGGCTTTTGTTAGTGTAGGCAAATTTAGTGTGCTCAGTTCTAAGCCCTTAGCTGTTGAATCTGGGTCAGGTTGTAGTGAGTCAAGGCTAGATGACTCATCCTGACAGCTCCCCTGATGACTCCTCCTTTTTTTAGGACATTGGAGAATGTTCTACAGCTAGTGGGCAGTAGGGGAGGAGGAGCTGCCTGGAATATTTATGAGGCCTCGGCCAATCCCCAGTAGTGGGCCAGAAGGGGGCAGTGTTTACCTCATAAATAGGCATGAGTAGGGTTGCCGCTTTTCCTTTAACCACTTCCATACCAGGCACTTACGCATCTTCCCGCCCAAGCCAATTGCGCGGTCATGCTACACTGCACCCAAACAAAATTGGCGTCCTTTTTTCCCCACAAATAGAGCTTTCTTTTGGTGGTATTTGATCACCTCTGCAAGTTTTTTTTTTTTTTTGCAACTAAAAATAGAGCAAAGATTTTGAAAAAAAAATAAAGTTTTTATTTTTTTCTGTTAATTTTTTTGTAAATGAGTATTCTCTTTCAATTACGGGCACTGATATGGTGGCACTGATGGGCACCGATGAGGTGGCACTGATGGGCACCGATGAGGTAGTTCTGATGGGCACCGATTAGGTAGCACTGATGGGCACTGATAGGCGGCGCTGGTATGGGGCACTGATGGGCACTCATGGGCGGCACTGATGGGCACTCATGGGCGGCACTGATGGGCACTCATAGGCAGCACTGGGCACTCATAGGCGGCACAGATGGGCACTCATAGGCGACACAGGTGGGCACTCATAGGTGGCACAGGTGGGCACTGATAGGTGGCACAGGCGGGCACTGATAGGTGGCACAGGTGGGCACTGATAGGTGGGCACTGGGCATGGATTGGCACTGTGAGGTGGCACTGACAGACACTGGGGTGGCACTGATGATCACTGAGGGGTGGCACTGATGGATCAATGTTGCCAATCAGTGCCCATGTGTGGGCACTGATTGGCATCTTTTTTTACTGCCCCTTTTTTTTTTTTTCTTGCTGATTTTTTTTTTTTGTCTTTTTTCTTTTCTTTTTTTATGTTCCCTGGTGGTCTAGTGTGGGCACTCCCTGGTGGTCCGTGTGGCGATCCGAGGGGGGGCTGCGCTGATAAACAATCAGCGCGAACCACCCCTGTCAGGAGAGCCGCTGATCGGCATCAAATCGTGCTAGACGTTTGAGAACGTCTAGTCACGATTTCATAACCACTTCCCGGCCGTAAATCGGCTATTGGCCGGGCGGGAAGTGGTTAAGCCAAACCCGAGCACTTTAACGGCCTGGGATACCTTTGGGTGCCCCAAGGAGAATATTATTGTGGTGCGTATAGCGTGCAGTGAGTGTGACCAAATTGCTCATGCTGACATCATCGTCCTGCCAAACTTGCCCCCAGACTGTCGCCTGCAGCTCCCGTATGACAACAAATTTGTGTGTGACTATCGGGTTTAGACATGTGCAATTTTTTTCGTTACGAATACGTTTTCCGTCATTATTCGTTATTTTCGTTGATTCGTTAACCTACGAATAAACGAACGGTTTAGCGCAAATAATAACGAGATTTCCAAAATTAACGAATATGGAAAACTACGAAGATACGAAACTACTAAATGTAAAAGAACACCACAACGAAAGAAAAAATAAAAATACCGAACACAAAATAAAATAATTACGAAAAATAAACGAAAATGCAAACTTACTAATATTCGAAGAACAAAAAGAAAACAACCGAAATGCCGAACAAAGAATAAAAAGCGAAAAGCAAAACTAACGAAAAATAAATTACGAATCTTCGGAAAACTGAAATGAAATAACGTAAATTCACTTTCATTAGTACTGTGACCAATAGCCACTCAGCGCTGTCCCTTCCCCTGAAGAGGTTTGTTCCTTCCCCCAATGAGCTTCTTTCTTATTACCTAGTGGCTCCTTGACCTTGTGTCTTTATCTGTGTTAGACTGCAGTGCATTCCATCCAGAGTCCAGATAGGGTGTGTTTGGGTAGGTTGCACCGGTTTTGTGGATCTGTCAAGTCAATCGCAGTAAATTACGATGTTTTACAAAATTACGACGAGTAGTGTGTCGAATAAACGTAAAATGTATTTTAACAGAATTACAAATGCAATAAAATCTACAAAAGAATGTTGTTACAATCAAATGAAATTAGACACGAAAATACGAATGATCATAAAGCAACGAAGATTTATTTCTTACGAAAATACAAACGCGGCAGAATGGAAAATATAATGTAAATACGAATATCAAAACAACGAAAAATAAACCAACGTAAAAACGAATGAACGAATAAATTCATTGTAAAAATATGAACGAGGCAGAATACAACATTTAACGAAAATACTAATCTCAAATCAACGAAAAATAAAATAACATAAAAAAACGGAAACGGAAAAAAAAAGTGTTACGAAAATACTAAAGAGTACGAATACGATAACTAACGTCTTACGAAATTACGACTCGTTACGAATCACGATAACAAACGAAACAGAAGTAAACGAAAATTTTTGTTGTGCACATGTCTAATCGGGTTTGTGTGTGACTATCTTGGTTACTTGGGGAGCCACAGCCCAGTCTGAATAATGTGTCCGGGCTTCCATGATTCAAAATCTGAACTGTCCAGGGGGAATCCCAGACAGGTAGTAACCCTAGGCATGAGCCATGCCAACAAGGGCAGTGGGGTGGAAGATGAAGATGTATCGCTGAGGAGGCTGTCGTGGTCCTCAGAGGTACCCCCTAGTCTGGGGGTGGGGTGACCTTCCTTGGGTCAGGGGTCGGTGCTGAAAGGATCCTGCCACAACACACAGAGGAATGCCTTCCTCGGGGCACAGGAGCAACAGAGAGGATAGTGTGAGTAGCACTACTGGGGACTTACTGGGGGGGGGGGGGGAGACTGCTACATGTAGCCAGTTCTCCCTGAAGACAGCGGTGGGCTTAAGTCTTCATCCTTCCCCAGAGATCTACTGCAGAGTCGGCTGGGTGGAGCAAACTGAAACAATGACACGTATGTGCCATTGCTTCAGTCTGTGTGGCATTACCGGTGGCTCCCGCTCATTACTCATACTAGCTCATTATGCCTTTGTTCCACGGCAGAAAGGCGCTCTACCTCTGCCCGTTGTCTCTGCTCTTGATTGGATAGATTGTTAGCAGTACAGCCATTGGCTCTCGCTGCTGTCAATCAAATACAATGACGCAGTCGTGGAGGGCAGGGCGGAGTCTTGCATTCTGTGTGAATGAACACAGAAGCAGGACTCGGGAGCGCACCTGCACTGGTGTCCACCTTTGGAGAGCCTTCTCCAACGTGAGCACTCAATGCTGGGGGGAGCTACCAGCATGTTTGCGGGTTCTAAGTAATTTTCTAGCAAAAAAATAATATTTTAACTTGTAAACAACAAGTTTGAAAAAATATGCTCGGTCTTAAAGTGGTTAAGTACCGTAGTTTGTTGCCATTCCACGAGTGTGTGCAATTTTAAAGCAATTTTAAAGCATGACATCTTTGGTATCTATTTACTCGGCGTAACATCATCTTTCATATTGTATAAAAAAATTGCGCAAACTTTACCTGTTTTTTTATTTTTATTAATTAAAGTGTATTTAATCCAAAAAAATTGCATTTGAAAGACTGCTGTGTAAATACAGTATGACATAAAATATTGCAACAACCGCTGTTTTATTCTCCAGGATCTCTTCTAAAAAAATATTTATAATGTTTGGGAGTGATTTTCTAGCAAAAAATACAAATCTTTACTTGTAAACAACAAACATCAGAAAAAGGCGAAGTGGTGTTTTTAATCTTTTTATTGATGGGAAATGTTTATTATTCATTTGATATGTAATTTGATTTATGTTCTGTGCGTGACGCATTGCTTTTATGTTTTTTTGTATACTGTGGGGAGTAGTTTTGAGATTTCCTTGTTAAATTAATTTTTTATAATGACAATAAATCATATCTAATCTTATCTTGTCTTGCCATTTTGAAAATGTTAACACTTACAATATTACTGAATCAATAAAGGATGTTAATTTGAGTGATCTTCATGTAATGGGTTTTATCAGAATATCAGAATGTCCCCAGGAAAACAGAATTGTTTATATGCTTCAATAGTGTAGTTGCTAGGCAACATGCAGGGAAAGTTGTCGGTGACCTTGCACTGCTTCCTGTGTTAGTATTTATATTCTTTTAAAGTGTTTATTATGTTTGTGTGATATTTTACAATTGGAACAAAGGTAGCTTTGTTCGCAAATGTGCCCACGCTCACTGTGAGTGCTTCAGAACAGAAGTGCAGTGGACAAAAGTGCATAGTTCAGACATCAGCAGTTGGATAGGGTAAGTATCAAGTATTTCTGATTTTTGTATTTATTTTTTTATGTGCTTGCTTGGTATTACATGCAGGGCTGCTGTCAGAAATCACGGGGGCCCGTAAAGCGTACCTGGCAGGGCCCCCCCTCAAATATATATTTAAAAAAAACATTTTCACAATAAATATACTAAAGTAATTTTTAGCGGACACGCAGATAACAGAGAAGCTGTGTGAATTAGCCCTTTTTTTAAATAGTTTTCAACATTTTTGAACATTTTTTTTTTTATATTAAAAAATAAATAAAATTTAATTTAATAGTTAGTTAAATTTAAAAATGTTACTAATTATTTTTACTTATTTTTATTTTATTTTTTTAACAGGACAAGGAAGACGGCAGTTGTGTCTGTGTCTCTCCTTCCAACAGCTAAAAGTCAGCAGGAGGGATTTCAGCTGCATCCTGTAATTGCCCCTCCTTCCCTCTGGTGTTTGGGCACCCCTGTGTGCCCGGGCCCCCTACAGGAGGACTGGTGGTCCCCCTCTATCAGCGGCCCTGATTACATGGTATTGTTGATGTTGATGTCATTGGTGATCGCTTACTAGGCGTTGTTGAAGCAATTTCTTATAGCTGATAAAATGTTGGAGTGCTGGATGTGTTCCAATTAGCATTAGACATGAGCACACTGAAATATTTTGTTTTGGATCTTTGTTTTCGTCCGAAAAATTAATTAATTTAGTTACTCTTGAAATTAGTTTTTATTTATTTTGTTTCGTTAAAAAATGCATTCATCCGAAAATCTGAATTAATTAAGGTCGAATCTGTCATTGAAGGTTTGTGGTGTCTGTGGAATGTTCTAAGATTCGACAGAGCAGGTAAACTGTACGACACCGCAATTGTACATTTCCGGTCGAAGGCTCCGCCTACAAGCTATAGAAGAATTCTAATGTTGTATGACACTAGTAATAATTATATTTATAAATAATTATTACTAGTCAACCAACATTCTTCCATAGCCTATGGGCCGAGCATTTGACCGGAAATGTACGATTGCGGCGTCGTACAGTTTAGCTGCTCTGTTCTTCTTAGAACTTTCGACAGACACCATAAGCCTTCAATGACAGATTCAACGTTTGTATGTTTTTCACTGCTTCGTCGAATCTTCGTCGCTCATGTCGAATGGTCTACCCAACACTAATAATGTCGAATCTTTCCTCTCTATTGTAACAGTAGGCGCTACTGTAACTATAAAAATGATGATGAAATGGACACACGGTCTGCATATAACCAGATTGCAGAGCTGGGATCTGGGTGGCACTGGATCTCCAACCTGTGTCCAGGTTTTTAAGATAGCCTGCAAGCTGCCTTCCCAGGTGCAGACAGCTCATTAAAGGGAAGGAAGGAGAGGAAGGTGGAGTTGGAGCAGTGGCTGCTGGTGAGTGTCTCTGTGTGAGGACAAACGCTGTGTGCGTTGAAGGGCTTCAAAGCTGTGTGCATTAAGGGACTTCAAGCTGTGTGCGTTTAAGAAGCCCAAAGCTTGGGCATCCAGGACTGTGGGTCTGGAGGAGGTGATGGTTTGAGGAACCAGTACCTGTAGCCGCAGTGCTGTTGAAGAGTAGCCAGGTGGGCTGGTATTTTCATTCATCTTTGGATAACGTTTAAACCCCTGCGTGGGATTCCTGAATGGACTTTTGTTTCTTTTTTCTCCTTTAATAAACATGGGCTACCAGGCCCTTAACATCATATGCCTGTTTGGTGTTGACTCACTGCACAAAAACCGCATCTGCCACAAGAGTTAATTACCCCCAACGTTTACACTATGTCGAATAATCTTGGACCAATAGAGTTAAGGTTAGGCACATTCGGCCACAGGTTCGATAGACACAGATTGCTATTGTCAGCGTCATGTCAAATCTCCTATCTATATGGAACTGTTGTAGCAACGAAAACGAAAATAAATCATTTTTTCATGTCAGATCTTTCGGATCTCGGATTCTGCGCATTCGTTTTCGTTTGTTAAAATGATAACGAAAACAAATGCACATGTCTAATTAGCATATATAAGATAGGTAAGCTATACAGAGGAGAAAGTATATTTACTAAGTATGGTATTTAAGGACGCCTTTACACAAACGTTGGTCTCTGAAGAGTGATCCACCGTAGATCACTCTTCAGAGGGCATTTGACAGGTGATGTGTCCCCTCCTCCTGCCTGTTCTAACCCTTAGAAGCCCACACCACTATAGTTGTAGCAAGGCTTTATTCAACTCAAATGCAACAGAGGGGATTGTTTTTCCCCCAGTGTGATGTATAGCTTTTGTAAACCTTTATATGGCACACCCTAATCACTCTGTGCAGCACAGATTCCCTACTGCCCTGGCTCCCATCTTCCCCCCTGCATCGCTGGCAGCTTCCCTTCTCTCCTATCGGCTGTTGCTGCTGGGATATTTTAGGAGTGGGAAAGGGGCAGGTAAATATGTAATTTACCGGCCCCTTCCCTTGATGAATGAACATCGTGAGTGATCGGTAGTGTGTGTTTGGGCTTTGGGGTGCACACCCTAATGCAATAGGCTGCCCACACCTATGTAGGGCTCCTTCAGAGGATGTTAGGGGTTCCTTGAGCAATGAACAATTTCTGCTTCTCAGATAAGTACCCATTGGCATTGGCCATTGATCTTTTTAACTATCTGTAAGGGGGTAATTCTTTCCAATGATCCCAAGTGAAAGGAGCATTCTTCCCACTGACCATCACACTAATGTATCATGTGTTGTAGATATAGTCATTTTTATCAGGGGTTCCCTAATACCGGAAATATATTTCAAGGGTTCCTCTGTGCCGAAAAGGTTGAGAATGGCTGGAGCAGACTATCCTTGGCAAGTACCTGTGTATCAAATTTAAAATCCTCCACCACTTGTAGGTAAATTAATAAAAAAAAAATACATAATAAAAATAAAAATATATCACACATGCGGACATCTGAGCAAAAACAGTCTCCCAGGTCTCAACTTGCAACCACTGCTATGTCTGGTGGTGTCTCTGCTTGCTCAGCCACCTAAGATGCTGGACAGCTGCCTTCATGATTCCTAAAGCCTCGTACACACGATCGGATTTTCATCGGACAAAGCCGTGGAATTTTGTTGGCCGTGAACTTGTTCTGCATCCAAACCTCAAAACGTTGTCAGCCAACAAATACAAAACGACGTGTTTTTTCAGCTTTTTAGCGCCACCCTTTTGGGCAAATTCTGCTAATGTTGTGCTATGGCTAGCATTGCTTCTGAACATGCGTGTTTGTATTTTGGATTTTTTTCCAATGGACTTGTGTACACATGTTCGGATAATCCGACAACACACATTTGTTGTTGGGAAATTTGAAAGCATGTTATCCAACATTTGTTGTCAGAAAATCTGACAACAATTGTCCGATGGAGCGTACAAATGGTCGGATTTTCTAAAAAAAAAAACTGCCATCACACATTTGTGTGTATGAGGCATTAGACTACCTTGCCTTATGTCTTGTTTCTCTTGAACCTTGAACCCTTTGCTCCTCCCATGAACTTCCTATTAAAGCCATGCCTTTGTATATTCTGTTTGCTAGATTATTGTGCTCTCCCCCAATATCTTGCTTTTGTCACTCCTGGTGCCATCTATATTGTCATTACCTTTTGTTATTGACCTTTTGGCTTGTTCCTCGACCATGGGCGTAGAATAAGGGGTTGCAGGGGGTCACAATCGCAACCCCCACCCCTAACTCCAGGAGGCCCCACAGCCACGCTCCAGTACTGGGATTCCCCTTTGCCTTCCACGGTCCACACCGCTCCGTTCTCATTGGCTGAGGACAAGCTGTGTGCCATTTCCTGAATGGAGAGTAGCATGAGGTGAGAACAGCCCAGGGACCAGGTCAACTTTTGCATCGGGCCCACAAGCTTCAAGCTACGCCTCTGTCCTCAACTATGCTTCCACTTGATTCCAACCTGCAACCACTTGTTACTGACTTTCGGCTTATTTATTAACTACACTCCTGCTTGATCCCAACCTGCTATATTTGTTACTGGATCCCAGTTTGCTTACTTCCTGATTGGGAGGTCCTCAGGACTGTGGCCTGGTACTAACATGCAACAAAACCCATCTCCACCATTAGGAGCTCTGGTGAATACTAGTTAAGTGCTTAGACCCTGCACCTAGGGTGAGCCCACATCTTCTGCCATCCCTCACAGCTATGGGCCTCAGAGCCTGTCCCCTGACCATGACAAACACTTAAAGCGGATTTCTGCCCAAAAAAAATATTAAAAGTCAGCAGCTACAAATACTGCAGCTGCTGACTTTTAATATATGGACACTTACCTGTCCAGGGTGCCCGCGATGTCGGCACCCGAAGCCGATCTCTTTCTTGGCTCTCGGGTGCTGCCACCGCCATCTTCAGTACGGGAATCAGGAAGGGAAACCTGCAAGTGCGCAAGTCGGGATTTCCACTGGTCCATGCTGTCTTCTGGGACCTATGTGTCTCCCAGAAGACAGCAGGGGGGGAGAGTAGGCACCGGACGTGGCGTAGGTCACCATGATCACTGCAGTGATCTTTTTTCCCCGAAAGTTGGAGCAAATACCTGTATTACACAGGTATCTTCTCCATCTTCCCCCCTGAAAGGTGCCAAATGTGACACCGGAGGGGGGAGGAATAATTAGCTAAACTCTGGAAAATGAGAAGTCTTCCCTTGGAGTGAGACTCTGCCTGCACTGTAAGTGTTAACTGTCTTATGCCTAGGGGACCAGGTACAGCAATTTTATTATGGAACGCTCATTATTGGTGCATAGGATTCTTCAATGTTAATCTATTGCCATCCTGGTTCCTCTTAGCTTTTTCTCCCATATAGAACCCAGAATGGAACCCAGAGCTTACGGTTATTTTAGCTTTATTCATTTTTTTAAATATAAGGATGCACTCACAATGTATGAAGAATGAATTTGCCTTTATACATTCCAATGGATGCAGCCTTTGTGTACATTTGTATTTCCAACAAAATGGTGCTCCGTTCACTACAGTTTGTGACGTGTCGTCAATAGCTCCTTCTTCCTACGCGTTACGTCACTGTACCAGGTGACTTATTGAGCATTTGAAAATTGTTGTCATTCTACACTAATTGCACTTTATTGATTTTACATCTTGAGGATTTTAGTAAATGCTTTATTGCACAGTCACAGTTTTTTATTCTTAAGTTGTAATTATATAGGTGAGGTGTGAATCCTTTTTTTTTTTGTGCCAGCAGCAATATACTTTCACTGGGCACATACTTGTTGGCGCTGGAGTATTTTATATAATTATACTATCACAATATGACATTAACCTGCTGGAGGACATTTATTTATTATTTATTTGTTTACTTAGTTTACTACCACTTTACTATACTCCTCTTTCCACGTAGCATCTGCACAGTGCCACCTACAGGAAAGAAGAATGCCTGCACCTAACTACACACTGCTTACAGTATGTATCCATTGGGATATACTGTAAACACTTGCACAGTCCTTATCAGATTCAGGTGACACAATATACTGCTTACTATAAGCAGCCATGAACAAACATAGGGAGAGTGTCATCATTTTGAAACAAGAGGCCAAACAATAACCAGACAGAAGGTTTGTATAATGATCCTGAAAAGAAAGGACAATATTGACTCTGAAGATGGATAACGGGTAGTCTGTGTTTACTATTGCACGCAATATTGCTTTTCACATTTTGTTTTTACACTTGCCCTATTCATATTTTCCACCTTCAAAATGTAACCCTTTGATTGCCCCTTGTGTTAACCCTTTCCCAGCCAGTGTCATTAGTACAGTGACAGTGCATATTTTTAGCACTGATCACTGTATTAGTGTCACTGATTCCCACAAAGTGTCAAAAGTAGCATTTAGTGTATTTGCCATCATCCCAATGTGAAATTTAACTGCTTGTCCACTACCTGCCGTCAAATGACGGCGGGAGGCAGACCCTTTTGTTCTGGGCGGACGTCATGTGACGTTGCTCTTTCTTAAGCCACTAGGGGGCGCGCGCCCACCTGCCGCATCACTGGGGACCCAATGCTTCTTCTCCTTAACCATTGTGATTTTTCGCAGATGTTTTGCTACTGTGACTTGTGCATATCCTCTAGCTATTATGGATTTTATATGATGTTTCCTGTTGATCATCCTCCTTCTTCTTTTGTTATGTGGAAAAAATCAATAAAGATGGTTAATTAAAATGAAAGCCTTTACAGGTTACCACTTTACATCTACAGAGGAGGTCTAGTGCTAGAATCACTTCTCATGATCTGACGTTCGCGGCAATACCTCACATGTGTGAGACGATCGCTATTTGTGTGCGTGCGGGACCGAGGCATGTGCTCGTCCTTGCGCGCTATTACGTGAGGACGAGGGCACTTTACTTTTTTTATCATTATTAATTCAGTTTTTTATTTATTTTTACACTGTTGCTTTCCATTTTTTATTTATTTTTTGTCACTTTTATTGCTGTTACAAGGAATATAAACATCCTTGTGACAGCAATAGGCAGTGACAGGTACTCTTTATGGAGGGATTTGGGGTCAATGACCCTAAATCCCTCCTTTGCACTTCAAAACTCCAATATCGATTTAAAAAAAAAATGGCGCAGATGACAGCCAGGTAAGCTGGAAATTATTTCATTTCAGTGCTTCCGGATTACCATAGCGGAGACCCAATCACAGCTTATTCAGGCTTTGTATGGGTCTCCGGCCAGTAGCTCCAGTCTCCTAGTGGGAGGGGAGAGCCCAAGAGAGCCACGAAAGGTGACAGGAGGGAGGGGAATTTTCTTCCCGCTGCTTGTAATAGCAATCAAGTGGCTAGTTAGCCACTCCAACTGCTTTTACAAGAGAGCCAACCATTGGCTCTAAAAAACAGTACAGCATCACCCCGGTAGAGCCACTGGAACTCAAATGGCATACCAGGTACGTGATTTGGTGGCAAGTGGTGAAATTTGATTTACTCTTTTTTTTATAAAACTGATTTTCTTTTTGGCTCAAAAATATTTGTAAAATAAATTATCTATCTATTCTATAGAATTGCATTAGGTATTGATCTAATCGGTCTTACCTGGAGGTAATGAAGCCGTGTCATTACTCTTACATGGTGTCATGAGTGCTTCAGATTTTCCACTTTCAACAGTGTAGTCCCCCCCCCCCTCCCCCTCATAGAAAAGATACTTTCTACCATGGAGGATCTCTCCTCTGTCTCTCTTTGGCGTTCAGTTTTCACTTTTTTTATTTAAATAATTATCCTCAATGGCAATAACTACTTTTTCTCTGCTTCCAACGGATGATTGTATATCCTCATCTACGATCTTTCTCCATCCAGATGTTCTGCTAATCAGTTCTACAGTATATCTCCCTAAAATTCAGCCTTAAAGTGATTGTAAAGCTTTGTTTTTTTTTTCTTTAAACAACAAACATGTCATACTTACCTCCAATGTGCAGTTTGTTTTGCACAAAGTGGCCCAGATAGTCGACTTCTGGGGTCCCCCGGTGGCGCTGGTAGCTCCTCCCCACATCGTATAACCTCCTAGGAGAAGCGCTCTCCTGGGGGGGTTGCCTTGCGGGCGTGCTCCCGAGTTTAGAATTTGCATCCATAGACGCAGAATGCTGGACTCGGCCCCGCCCCCTGGCGCCCGCCTCATTGGATTTGATTGACAGCAGTGGGAGCCAATGGCTATCAATCTATCCAATCAAGAGCTGAGACAATGGGCAGAGGGGAAGAGCGCTTCTCCGGCATGGGAATTATGGGGCTCAGATGAGTAAAACGGGGGGCTAGGGGCCGGTCAGTGACAGAAGTTTTTTTTCCTTGATGCATAGGACCCCTTTAATTTGGACCATTTTAATAATATACTATTGTGCTCTGTGTGACAGCGTGAGGCCCTACCACTGTGAAAATGTAAGAAAAAATTACACAGGATTCGCATTAAAGGCATTGTAAAGGCAGAAGTTTTTTTTTTATCTTAATGCATTCTATACACCTTTTGTGTGTTGTATCCCCCCTCCCCAGCACCACACAGTTACTTACCTGAGCCCCATCTCTCACCAGCGATGTCCACTAATGTCTAAGCCGTCCGGTACACTCCTCCTGATTGGCTAAGACATCGAAGCAGTGCAATTGGCTTCCGTGGCTGTCAATCAAAGTCAGTCAGCCAATCAGAGGGGGGCTGGGCTGAATGGACACACAGAGCTGTGACTCGGCTCCAGTGCCCCCATAGGAAGCTGTTGACTGTTGGGGCACTTCATAGGAGGGAGGGACCAGGAGCAGCAAAGAGGGACCCAGGAAGAGGAGGATCCTGGCTGCTATTTTATTTGTTATTGTTATTTTTTAAATTTTTATTTTTTTAAATGAGACTTTAAAATATATTTAAGGCTAATTGCAAAGTTCCAGACTGAGCGAAGAAAGCTGTGTTTTTGGTTTTCTCTGTATTCTGTTGTTCAAGATTGGGGCCTGGAGCTTGAAGGTTTCAAAATGTCTTGGACGGGACAGAACCTTTAATCTTGTGTCTGGATTTTACTTCTGTGTGAGTAAACAGGTATGCAGGGTTGTTATATACTCAAGCCTGAGGATAGCTCAGAGCTTCCAGTTTGGAGACAGCTATCATATTGGAGACGGGAGGTCTCATCCAGGAGTCAGAGGAGCCCCAGCCAAGAGTCAAGAGCAGGGTCGATCCGCCATACAGGCTCACTATGCAAGCCGCTTAGGGCCCCGCAAAGCTGCAGAGGGCCCCCAAATTACTAGAGGCCCTGCCTGGTGAGAAATTATTTTCGGCCCCTCACCCCCCTTCTCAACTCGCTGGCTGCATGGGAGAAGAGGTAAGAAGTCAACCCCCCCCCCCTGCTTCTCACTTTAATGCAAGATGTCATTTCATTTCCGACAGCAGAACTCCCCCCGCTTCTCAACTTTAATCTTTTAATGCAACATGTCATTTTTCGTCAGCCCCTCCCCCCATCCGCTTCTCAACTTCAATGTGACATGTCATTTTGCTTACGGCCCCAGGGTGGTCAGGATCGGCACTGGTCAAGAGACAGGAGGTCTCATCCAGGAGTCATAGGAGCCCCAGCCAAGACTCAAGAGACAGGAGGTCTCATCCAGGAGTCAGAGGAGCAGCAGCCAAGACTCAAGAGACAGGAGGTCTCATCCAGGAGTCAGAGGAGCCCCAGCCAAGACTCAAGAGACAGGAGGTCTCATCCAGGAGTCAGAGGAGCCCCAGCCAAGACTCAAGAGACAGGAGGTCTCATCCAGGAGTCAGAGGAGCAGCAGCCAAGACTCAAGAGACAGTAGGTCTCATCCAGGAGTCAGAGGAGCCCCAGCAAAGACTCAAGAGACAGGAGGTCTCATCCAGGAGTCAGAGGAGCCCCAGCAAAGACTCAAGAGACAGGAGGTCTCATCCAGGAGTCAGAGGAGCCCCAGCTAAGACTCAAGAGACAGGAGGTCTCATCCAGGAGTCAGAGGAGCACCAGCCAAGACTCAAGAGACAGGAGGTCTCATCCAGAAGTCAGAGGAGCCCCAGGCAAGAGTAAAGAGACAGGAGGTCTCAATCAGGGGGTCAGAGGTGTCCCAACCAGTAGCCAGGAGACAAGAGGTTTCATTCCAGGGGTCAGTTCAGCTCTTATTGGGGTGTCAGAGGAACCCCTATCCCGAGGCCAGGAGTGGGCCATGCAGCAGGACGCTGTGACTAAAGGTTAAGTGGGTCAAGTAAACCAGGAGGCAACAGTCAGAGGGAGGTAAGGGGAGGTAAGGAAGCCAGCTGGTTTGGTACTTTTAGTTGACTTTCCATGTTGGGGGTGGGAACCCCTGCATGGGCAACTGATGTTTATGTGTGTTTTGTTCAATAAAAGTGGGCTGCCATACCCTAAAGTACAATTTGGACTTGTACAACTCATTGCTCTAATACAGATTTTTCTCTTATTTGGGCATTTAGTTGTAGATCAATTTTCTTATTCTTCTGTATAAATCATATAGTCTTCCAGCCAAATGTGTTTTTTTTTTTTGTATACACATGCCTGAAATTAAGTTATGAATATGCAGGTTGAATAGATTTAGTATTCCTATTATGAGATTACTGTAAATGTAATATTGGATTATTGATTTACTGTTATTTAATAAAATAATATAGATTGCTATCCTTCAATCTTCCCTAAAGAAGTAGACATTTTTCACAAAACACATTCAGTATCCAGTATAACCCCATCATCAAGGAATAATAACTATAAGGACAAAATGGATGCATACTTTGAGTGGAATTAACTGAAACTGGATCAGACAGAATCTGGGGCAGCCAATACATTTCTATCTTTAATTTTCCAAGCTTAACGGAACAAGCTGAAGCTAGAAGCTGATTGGTTGTCATGCACAGCTGTTCCTGATTCCCTGTTTTAATAAATTCTGATCATTGTGTTTCAATGATTGGGATTCAAGGAGATGCTTTATAATGATGAAATCATAATGTATGTCAGCCCTTCATTCTTTTATATGATTTGAGTGGCATATGAATAGAATATATAGATTTTAGTGATATACTTCAGTGTTTTTCAACTCCAGTCCTCAAGGCACACCAACAGCTCAAGTTTTCAGGATTTCCCTCAGATGAAAAGGCTGTGGTGATTACTAAGGCAGTGAAACTGATCAAATCACCTCTGCAAAATAATGGAAAGCCTGAAAACATGACCTGTAGGTACAGTGGCTGCTATTGATGGGCATAGTGGCAGCATTTATTGGGCACAGTGATGGCAATTTATGGGTACAGTGGCTACGTTTGATGGCACAGTGGCTGCGCTTGATGGCACAGTGGCTGCGTTTGATGGGCACAGTGGCAGCGTTTAATGGGCACAGTGGTGGCAATTTATGGGTAGAGTGGCTACGTTTGATGGCAAGTGACTGCGCTTGATGGCACAGTGGCTGTGTTTGATGGGCACAGTGGCAGCGTTTAATGGGCACAGTGGTGGCAATTTATGGGTAGAGTGGCTACGTTTGATGGCACAGTGGCTGCGCTTGATGGCACAGTGGCTGTGTTTGATGGGCACAGTTGCGGAAATTGATGGGCACAGTAGCTGCGTGGGCACAGTGAGGCTGCAATTGATGGTTTTTTTTTCAGTTTGTTTGCGCCCCCCCAAAAAATTCTTAGCACCAGCCGCCACTGCCTGAGAATAATAGCCATACACAGTGCTTTTACAGAGCACTTACCCTCTGTAACTTTATGAAGGTCACACTTGCATTCAATATTACTGCAGAGCATGTTAACAGCCTTGTTGTTAATTGATGGTTACAGTAGCTGTGTTTGATGGCACAGTGGTGGCAATTCATGGGTACAGTGGCTGCTATTAATGGGCATGGTGGCAGCATTTAATGGGTACAGTGATGGCAATTTATGAGTACAGTGGCTGCGTTTGATGGCACAGTGGCTCCGTTTGATGGCACAGTGGCAGCGTTTAATGGGCACAGTGGTGGCAATTTAAGGGTAGAGTAGCTACGTTTGATGCCACAGTGGCTGCGCTTGATGGTACAGTGGCTGCGTTTGATGGGCATAGTGGCAGCATTTAATGGGCACAGTGATGGCAATTTATGGGTACGGTGGCTGCGTTTGATGGCACAGTGGCTGCATGCGTTTGATGGCACAGTGCCAGCGTTTAATGGGCACAGTGGTGGCAATTTATGGGTAGAGTGGCTACGTTTGATGGCACAGTGGCTGCGCTTGATGGCACAGTGGCTGCGTTTGATGGGCACAGTGGCAGCGTTTAATGGGCACAGTGGTGGCAATTTATGGGTAGAGTGGCTACGTTTGATGGCACAGTGGCTGCGCTTGATGGCACAGTGGCTGCGTTTGATGGGCACAGTGGCGGCAATTGATGGGCACAGTAGCTGCGTGGGCACAGTGAGGCTGCAATTGATGTTTTTTTTCAGTTTGTTTGCGCCCCCCCAAAAATGAGCACCAGCCGCCACTGCCTGAGAATAATAGCCCTACACTGCTTTTACAGAGAACTTCTGTAGCTTTATGAAGGTCACACTTGCCTTCAATATTACTGCAGAGCACGTTAACAGCCTGGTTGTTCTAGATCTCAGAACAGGTGCTTGCTTGTAATTGTATTGCTTTAAATAAAACACGTGTGAAAAGAGCACCCAGTTAAATCCCTGTAACAACTCGAGAATGTCTTGAAATTGCCTGCAGCTAATGCATGAATCTCATAGCAGTTAGATATCTGAGTAAACAAAGCATTGCTTGCATGATTCAGCAACTTATCCACAGAATTCTCCTGTACGGAAAAGGTTAAGGTCAGCAGATGATATTTTCTGAAGATCTGTTGCAGAAAACTGGCTCACAGAGGAGAAAGACTCATCCAGTGATTTATTTGTTGCCTGATCCAGGCATATAAGCCACAAAGAGAGAGAGAGAGAGAGAGAGAGAGAGAGAGTGAGTGCGAGCAAGCGAGAGAGAGAGAGAAATATAATGTATTCTGAAGCTGATGAACACCAACAGCCAATGGGAGGGAGTCAATTGTTAATCAGTAGGAGAGAGGTGGAGGGTATTCTTCAAGTGTGTAAGTGTTTTAAGCTACTGTAGTGGTGCATGATCATAATCGACGTCTCTCCTTTTTTTCTGACAGTGTGGCCAGCTGATATGAAATCCGATTTTGGGAGACAGAAATATGACGTGATATGCTATAATAAGACGTTTGATTTTTGCCTCATGCTACAAGATTTTAGCAGAAAGTATTTCACTATGATGCTGCATTGAATCCGAGGCTGTATGGTACAACTTTGGGACGTCCAAGCCTTTGGGGAGCTGGCCACTTTTCCTTTCTTGTGTTGGAAATTATGGAGAAGGAGCAAGGCCACTTGGATAGTGGACAAGAGATGCATGACCAACTTGCCGTTGACACAGCCTTAAGCACCTTGGTAGTAATTCTGGTATATATTGTAGTGAAGGTGAGCGTGGATGGAATTCGTCAATGGAGAGCCCGGGTGTCCATCCTAGTGGTAGGTGCCGGACCTGTTGGGTTGACGGCGGCACTGGTTGCTGTCCGCTCCAGGAAAGTGCTGAATTTAACCATCTTGGACGAGCGCACAAGGACTGCCCTACTCTGCAGACCTCAACAGATCGCCTTGGACCCCCGAAGTGTTAAGTTTCTCTTGACTTTGGGAGTCGATTTTGACAATATTGAAGGATGTTGGGACAATGACCACTTCTTTACCAAGATTGGTGTTTTCCAGGAGCATCTTCTGAGTATTCTAGAACAGAGGAAACAAACCCTGGACATTAGAATTCTACTTGGAACCAAAGTAAGTGTTTGGCACAATTATATTTATGTCAAGTTATCTGTGAGTCAGTACAATTTTTATATATTACAGGTACTTACCGTATATACTCCAGTATAAGACTACCAGAATTTAAGCCGAGGCACCTAATTTTACCACCAAAAAATTAGAAAACGTATTGACTCAAGTATAAGCCTAGGATGTCCATCTGCATGCCTCACTGTGCCTCACTTTGCCTCACTGTGTCCATGTGCATGCCTCACTTTGCCTCACTGTGTCCTTGCCTTACAGTGCCTCATTGTGCCCATGCCTCACTGTGCCCATGCCTCACAGTTCCTCATTGTGCCCAAGCCTCACTGTGCCTCACTATGTCCATGCCTCACTGTGCCCATGCCTCACTGTGCTCAAACCTCACTGTGCCTCACTGTGCCCATGCCTCACTGTGCCTCACTGTGCCCTAGCCTCACTATGCCCATGCCTCACTGTGCCCATGCCTCACTGTGTCCATGCCTCACTGTGCCTCAAGTACGGTACCTTGATGGGCGTTATCTCCCAACGCTGTGCCCATCTTTAGTCTTATAATGTCCCAGCGCTGTGCCCATCTTCTGCCTTATTATCTCCTGGCGCTGTGCCCATCTTTAATCTTATTATGTCCAGGTGCTGTGATACATTCAGTGTAAGCCGTGAAGTGTAACCAAGCACCGCTTCCTCCTCTTCCTCCTCTGTGATGGAACACTGACCTCGGTTTCCCAACAGTGAGTCAGCCTATCACAGACGAGGAGGAGGAGGCGGCGCTTGGTTACACTACATGGCTTACACTGAATGTATCACAGCACCGGGACATAATAAGACCGAAGATGGGCACAGCGCCGGGAGATAATACAATTAAAGATGGGCACAGCGCTGGGAGATAATAAGACCGAAGATGGGCACAGCGCTGAGAGATTCAAGGATGAAGATGTATCACAGCGCCGGGGGATTAGGTTGCAGATGGGTACAGTGCCGGGAGAGACTGGAGTATAAGCCGAGGGGGGCATTTTCAGCACAAAAAAATGTGCTGAAAAACTTGGCTTATACGGTACATAGCGTCAATTTACATAGCACTTTATATATAGTATACATTAACAGCAGTCCCTGCCCTCACGGAGCTTACAATCTAAGGTCCCTAACTCCCATTTACACATACACATACTTTAGATGGAAGCCAATTAACCTACCAGAATGTCTTTGGCGTGTGGGAGGAAACCCGCGTAGACACAGGAATAACATACAAACTCCAGGCAGGTAGTGCCATGGTTGGGATTCGAACCGACAACCCTAGTGCTGCATAACGTCAATATACGTAGCGATTCAAATACAGTATACAGTCACATCAGGCCCTGACCTCAAGGAGCTTACAATCTAAAGCCCCAAACTCCCATTTACACATACACATACTAGGAAAAGTTTAGACATGAGCCAATTAACCTACCAGAATGTCTTTGGCGTGTGGGAGGAAACCCGCGCAGGCACAGGAAGAATATGCAAACTCCAGGCAAGGTAGTGTCATGGTAGGGATGGATTCGACAACCCTAGTGCTGCTATGCAGAAGTGCTAACCACTTAGCCACTAAAGTAAATCTCTGCACAGCCAGTATATAGTCAAGTACCAGTCCTAAGATAAACTATCCTTTCATCTCAGCACACTGCAGTCAGTTCATGAAAACTGATGTAATTGAAAAATTTAGATATTATCAAATCAACCAGGCGGATTTTATGTTTCTAATTAATTACAGCCCGCTGTATGACCAATATTTAACAACCTAAATTTCAGGAATTACTAAGGACCATGTCAAATAGAATATTATAGCAAGTAAAAGTGACAAAATCACTAAACTTCAGTTTCATTATTCTGAAGTCGCTTCCTAGCTCGCTCACTGCTTTCTTATTATCCTCATCCATAAATTAATTTCTAATTTAAATGTAGTTGATTTTGTGGCAGGTGAAGCATTGCCAGCAATATAATCAGCTGCCTGATCAGGCTCTAATATTTTCTTAATCAATTAATCTCTTTACAAAATCTCAAGTGAAATAATTGGTCTGGATTTTCTTAGAATGTTACTAATAAATATATATGTTCACCTATGAGTAGTCAACTTGCGTAATCATGATATAAGGCTTTCCATGCGTCAAAAAGGGTCACTAAACGGTTGATTTACTAAAATTGGAGAGTGCAAAATCTGGTGCAGCATAGAAACCAATCAGCTACCAGAGTTTTTGCCAAAGCTCAGGAAGAACTTAAACCTACAGGTAAGCCTAGGTAAGCCTAGATTAAGTCTTACCTGTAGGTGCTTGCATTATCTCCGAGACCTACATGGTCTCGGAGATATTTGCAATTTCCCCAAGCGACGCCTTTAACGGCACATGCGCCGTCTTTCACGATGTGCCCTTTCAAGCCGGGGTCATGCCATTAAAGGCGGCTCCCATTTGCATGCGCGGGAGTGACGTCACACGACTCCGGCCAGTCACAGAGCGGGAGTTCACAGTCCCCTGAGGAAGATTGGTGAAGAATGGATGCTCGCTGCCATGGAGGAAGACGGTGACATCACGGGCTTCTTCTGCAGGTAAGTGCAATGCATAGTAGCCCATTATGCTTTACCTTTGCAGGGAGACATAGAGGAAGTAAACCCCATCAGAGTTTACTTCCTCTTTAACTGAACAAATTGAGATTAGAAGCTGCTACCATGCAAAGCTGCAACAGATTTTGCACTCTCCAGTTTTAGCAAATCAACCCCTAAGGCGGCGTACACACGAGGGGATATGTCCTCTGAAAACGGTCCGATGGACCGTTTCAGCAGACATCTCCGCTCGTGTGTATGGGCTAGCGGACAGATTTCTCCACCCGACAGATTTCAAAGCAAGCTTTGAAATCTATCCGGTGGAATCTGTCCGCCCGACATGTCTGCTGGTTAGTACACTTACCAGCAGACATGTCGGCCTCCACCGCCACCGCGCCGCTGCCGAATGGATTCGGCGCATGCGCGGAAGTGTTTTACTTCCTGGTGCGGTGACGTGGCGGTGACGCGGCGGCGTCAACGTCACCGCCGCGTCACCGCGCCGTCCGGCGGCGGGGAATTTGATCCGATGGTGTGTACACGCCGTCGGATCAAACTCCCGATCGGACATATCCGATGGAAATGGTCCGCGGACCGTTTTCATCGGATATGTCCGATCGTCTGTACGCCGCCTAAGGGTTGTATTTATAAACAGTTCACATAGAAAATTTACCTGGTGAATGTACATTCATTCTATGCGAATGGGAGGGAGGGACATTTTATTATGCTATTTTCTGTGCTGGTCAAATGTTTATTTTTGATTTAGAAGGGAAAATACTGCATCTGGTCTCTAGATGGCAGTAAATATCATAGGAATTTTCTATAATTGGCACCATCTAGTGGCCAAATGTGCTACTTTGCCTGTATATAATTGCCTAATATAATATTTTTTTGTCCCATTTGTGCAGAACAATGCACATGTATTTACCAAGATAATTGCTATGCACATTTTTTTTAATACACCCCTTAAGAGAGGGTAGCAGTTAAAAAAGACTTTTACTAATGTAACGTTACTGTTAACAGTATATAAGATCACAGTGCCAATCAGTACATGTGTAATATTCCCTGCTCCTGTCCCTTCCCCCTAACATTTCATTCCTCTTCTCCCTCATTGTTCTGTGTTCCTAAAAAAATGCAATAGAAAGCCAGTTTATAAAAAAAAAAAATGTTTTAAATGTAATGATTTTAGGCTGGAAATTGGGCAACTGGTGACTATATTTTATTGAATTTTATAATTATCAACAGAATTCTATTAACAGAGCATGTACAATAATATAATGGAAATAGATATTCCATTAACAGAACATGTACAATAGTATAATAGAAAAAGGCGTAATCAATCAGGAAAGTAACTCTAATAAATGTAAATGAAAATAGATAACCTAGCGGATTATAGGTTAAGATTATGTAACATGAAGTGTCAAAATCATAGCTTCGTCGCAGCTTTTTGAAGACAAGTAATGGAGAAATTAAGTTGATTGAAATATAATAATGGGTGGACTTCCTTTGCGCTTTTCTGATTTACATTATGTTTTTTTTCTGAATTGTAGCCTATTCTGAATAGGGCCTCATTATAAAACAGCACTATGTATGGAAGTTTATTTGTTTTTTCACTTTGCTTGCAAGTTGAGTTGATGTGCTGACATCCTATATTTCTCAGGACTGAACCCGCGAGATAACCCAAATAGAGGGTTACTGGGGTTGTGTAGCCAACAAAACTATCCTTTTGTTTTAATGTGCATATGCAGTGGCTTGAAAAAGTATTGTCATGCTACAGCAGGGTTCAATGAAATCCGGGCGCCAGGTCGCAATTACAACTAGAGTTAGCGACCTGGCACCTGGCGAAGGAAGCATAGGTCTGCATAAGGCCGCAAAGCCGTGGCCTCAATTACCGGCTGGCGCGACACAACGCGATCATGCGGCGGGGGAGGTGGGGGGGCAAAGAGACACAATCTAGGTCGGGCCGCGCCGGCCGGTAATTGAGGCCGGCGCCCAAAGGGTAGCTATCAAGAGCTGAAAGTCCTTGTAGTAGGTCACTATGTTCGTGTTTGTGGCACGACAATTGTGTACCGTTAAGCCTCATACATACGATCGGACTTCCATCTGAATTTTCTGTGGGTTTTGGTCAGAAGGGCGTTGGCCGTGAACTTGTTCTGCATACACACGGCCAACATTCACCAAACCATGTGGTTTTTCAGCTCTTTACCGCCACCCTTTGGGCAACTTCTGCTATTTTTGCCTGATGTTTAGCATTGGTTCCAAGCATGCACGTTTGTACTTTGGATTTTAGTTGGATGGACTTGTGCACACACGATCGGATAAACCGACGTAACAGATTTATTGCCAGACAGTTAGGCCACGTACACACGATCAGACTGGTCCGATGAAACTTGTCCGACGGACCGTTTTCATCGGACCAGGCTGAAGTGGTCTGATGGTCTGATGTGCGCACACACCATCGGACCAAAAATCCGATCAGACCAGAACGCGGTGACGTAGAACACACCGACGTGCTGAAAAAACTAAATTTAATGCTTCCAAGCATGCGTCGACTTGATTCTGAGCATGCGCAGGTTTTTTGTCCGATGCTTTTATGTACTAACCATCGAATCTGTCCGTCGGACAGATTTTAAAGCAAGTTTTAAAACTTTGGTCCGACGGACAACGGTCCGATGGGCCGTACACACCATAGAACTGGTCCGATGAAACTGGTCTGCGGACCGGTCTGATCGCGTGTACGCAGCCTAAGTGAGCATGAACAGCCAACATTTGTTTTCGTTAATTCAGCCAACAATTGTCTGATGGAGCATACACACAGTCCAATTATCTGACACAACACGTCCATCACACAATTATGGCCATAAAATTGGCTCGTGTGTACAAGGCTTTAGTATGCAAGACAAGATCCAGGCACACGCCCCTCTGACAAAAATCAGACGCTCGGTTGGCCAACAATCGTACCATGTGTACTGGCCTTTAGGGTAAGGAAAGTTATTAATATTAATTATTATTTTTTGGTACAGAGTAAAAAAGAGTTTTTATTTTTATGAAATGTTAGAATTTTTTCTTTTTATATTAGACTTTACAAAACAGCTGTAACGTGAACACAAATCTCCCCATTCTAGGAGATGGGTAGTCATTTTCTATGACAATAAACACAGGGACCCAGGACAGAATTATATAACCGTAAAAGATTGGCTAGCTTATATTTTATGGCAGCTGAACTGCAAATATTTGCCATTATGTATGTTATAATCAATGACTGCTAACACTCCAAGGACGCTCCCCGGTTGCCCTCCGATCTGAACGATCCAAATATGTCACATTATCTGGAACAAGCTGACACATCACACGTTCTAATTGCCTTAATGATTCTATGTGTAAGCTCTATAGAGGGAGTGAGGGAAAAGCACTCTGGATTGTGTTAATTAAAGTTGAACGCCGAGCAAACATCTGAGGACACAGCAGAAATTACTATGTGTCAATTGTTTTACCTGTTATAGGGAATTTAATTCTGTAAAGGCAGTCATGTGATCCGGTGACCACATTTCCAAACTACCATTCAGGGACACCCTCCCTTCCCAAAAATCAGCTTGTGCTGTAACGGATCACAGCACAGTGATTGGACACAAGAGGCGGGGTTTATGATTTCTCCAATCACAAGCAGGGGGCGGAATTGTGCTCCTCCAGTCATTCCTAGCCAGGATAACTACTGTCAGTTAGTAAAGCGTGATGTGACGGCCTTTTTTGGGGGCATCAGATTGTCCCGGGGGGGAGGGTGAGGCTCTGTCAGTTTCATTCAGGGACACTGTATTGTCCTGGAATGAATGTGCCTGGGACAGACCTGCAAAATGTGTGACTGTCCCAGGCAATCCGGGACATGTGGTCACCCTAGTGAAGCTAGGTTATAGGCTGACCAGGATCAACTCTAGCCTGTGATTACATAATAATTTCCATGCTTAAAGTATTAGACTATTAGCACTATGCAAAGTGGTATAACCAGAGCTTTTTTCTCAAAAAATAGGTGCAGGAACTCAACTACGACCCGTTCAGATTTCACAAACAGTAGAAGGGTCTTAAAGGGGAATTAAATACCAGAATTGCATTACATACAGTGTGCAGAGTTCAGGGGGTTACAAAGCAGTCACTTGTAAACACAGAAACCAGACTTCTGTGTTCACAAGTGATTGTGGTGAGCGGGCACCAAAGGGTCTGAGCCAAAGGTGGTGGAACTGAGTTCCACCAAGTTCCCCCAGAAAAAAAGCCCTGGGTATAACCCTGATTGGGCCCCTAGTGTGGAACCCCCCCCCCCCCCCACTCAAAGTATGAGTGCTGCTGTACAGGGACTTATGGCCTAGAACACTGTATGAAAAATACTTCTTTTGAAGCGATCGTACGATAATCTGATTGTTAGTACACAGCTTTCAAGAGCCGATCACGACAGTTCATCCAATATTATCCGATTTTTTTTTTTAATCAGTACAGTTGTCGTTCAAAAATACAATACAGAAACACTACAATGCATTACATTGCGTCGTTCGAGTATATTTGTCACTTAATTTTCGATATGAGATAATGCAAAAAAAAAAAAAATGGCTGATCATTCCACAAGGCATTAGGCAGCCCATAGATGATTACATTTTTCATGGACATAGCACTTTTGTGTTCTGCCGGCAGGGGGGCATGGAGTGCCTTCCCAGCTGACAGAACACTTTTACTGTATCGTCTATAGCCAATGGCAGTAATCACATGCCAAAAATTGGATAGGCTTGGGTATGATCAGCCTGCTCATATATGGATTTAAATTTGGCCAGCTTTAGAGGAGGCTGATGCCAAGACAGATTTAGGTATTTATGATAATTGTATGTAACAGTGCATTTAGTATAAATAACTGGATTAAATAGTATTTATTTGTAGTTGAAGCATTTGCTACCCTAAAAAAATAGGTTCTGCCCCCCCCCCCCCTTAAACTGACCACGGTTTATCATGGCTTCTAAACCCTGACACTGTGGTCAGTTTACGTGCCTCTGTCACCCGCAGCTCACCTCTCTTCTCCTCCCTCCCTGCCTGTCAGCTTTATCAGTGCCTGCCCTGCTCCTCCTGTAGATATAACCTGGTAATTATCATGCACTCACCTGTCTTCCATAATGTTAAGTGCCCTGTGTATGTGTTCTATTAAAAAAATGCAGTTTTATACTATTTTTTAGAGCGCCGCTCTACGCTCACTTGACCGCCTGCCGCTCTCCTTCTCTCCTTCCAACTGACGTCAGCGAGGGATTCTCAGCCCCGCCCACCGTTGCTTTCAGATTGAGAGAGGGAACAACAGACGATCATATGAGCGCCGACTGGCGATAGGATATATGATATCAGTGGCGGCCCGGCCATAAAGGGCGCACGGGCGCTGCCTCCCCTATCCATGCATCTGGCCCACTGATATGCATATCAGTGGCGCTGGACCATGGATTCCAATCCGGAGTGGGTTTTTTTTGAAGCACGTGATTAGAGCCAGAGGCTCTAAAAGGCTTTAAAAAAGGATGGCCTCGGAGCACAGAGCATTGTGCTTCGAGACCGCCCAGTTGTGTGACCATAGTGAATAAATTATCACAAATTATCGTTATTATCCCACTAAAGTACCTCCTCGCCAATCAGGGGGCAGGTCTGTGAGATCCTATTGGATGCCTAGTGCTTTGGTGGAAGAGGAGACACTTGGCGGAGGAAGCCAAAGGAGGGAACACTGGAGCTGCTGCGACCTCTTCCCTGGCTTCACTTTTTGAATGGTCTTGCAGGACCTGTGATGTGTCCCAGAAGGCTGCGAGGGGGGGGGGGACAGGAAAAGTTCCACTCAGATCGCTGAGGTGATGTGATCCAAGCAGAAGTGGAAGTGGGTACCTGTCAAAATCAGATACCCCCCCCCCCCAAAAAAAAAATGGAATGCCAAATATGGGGGGGGGGAGATGGGGAGGAGGACTTAAAGAGACACTAAAGGTTAACATTTTTTTTTTAAATAGCAAACATGTTATACTTACCGCCACTGTGCAGCTTGTTTTGCATAGAGTGGCCCCGAACCTGGTCTCCTGGGTCCCACTGCGGCTGTCTCAGCTCCTCCCCACATCAGCTAACCCCCTTCATGGGAAGCTCTCTCTCAAGGGGGTTAGTTTGCAGCGCGCTCCCGTGATGCCTCTGACTTTATCACTCGGCTCCGCTCCCCGGCACTAATCCTCGGATGTTTTTGCACCTTAATGCATAGAATGCATTAAGGTGAAAAAACATGTACCTTTACAACCCCTTTAAAGCACAATGCCCCCTTTTGGGTGTAGTCTCACTTTTGTTGCCAGCGGTTTAGACATTAATGGTTGAATGTTGAGTTATTTTGAGGGGACAGCAAATTTACACTGTTATACAAGCTGTACACTCACTACTTTACATTGTAGCAAAGTGTAATTTCTTCAGTGTTGTCACATGAAAAGATATAATAACATATTTACAAAAATGTGAGGGGTGTAATCACTTTTGTGAGATACTGTATATACTGTATACAGTATATACTGACAGACACACACTTGTAAATGTAAACATACGTTTTCAAATATATTAAAACATGGATGATGTCAGTAGGGCAGAGATTGGTGTCAGTTGGGCAGTGTCAGTAATTTTTTTATTTTATTTTTAAAACATTGCGGGCCAGATTCTCGTAGAATCCGCGGCGGCGTAGCGTAAGCCATTTACACTAAGCCGCCTCAACTTACTGGAGCAAGTGCCGTATTCTCAAAGCACTTGCTCCGTAATTTGCGGCGGCGTAGTGTAAATGGGCCGGCGTAATTCAAAGGGGGCGGCTTGTATTTAAATTAAGCACGCACCCGCGCCGATCAAACTGCGCATGTGCCGGACGTAAAAATAGCCCAGTGCGCATGCTCTAGCTCACTACGGAAAACGTCAATGAAGCCGACGTGAGCGTCATTTACATAAAGCTTTATTCGCGAACGACTTAGTAAAGCGACGGAAAAAGACGACATAAAAGAACGCCATACTTAACATGGCATACGACGGACCTTCGTAAACTTACCCCTCATATAGCAGGGGTAAGTTTACGCTTACGGAAACAACGTAAACGACGACGAGGCGGCGCAAAAACGTTCGGGAATCAGCGTATCGGGCTCATTTGCATAGTCAAATGAGAAATCGATGTAAACGCCACCTAGTGGGCAGCGTAGGAATTACATCTAAGATCCGACGGTGTAAGTGACTCACGCCAGTCGGATCTACGCCGTATCTATGCGTAAATGATTCTAGGAATCAGACGCATAGATACCCGGGGACAAAAACAGAGATACGACGGTGTATCTGGAGATACACCGTCGTATCTCAGCTGAGAATCTAGCCCTATGTATTTTCTATTACAATTATTTTATTAAGATGTTATGAAAAAAGGGAGTTCAGATGAAGATCCAATTTTCTATCAAGCTGAAATTGTCAGAAGGACCCAAAATAATCTGGCAAGAGCCTCTGCTCTGAAATATCCCATTCCGGGGCCAATGTTGTTCCCCAAGTGATGGCTCACTGCTGTTCTTAATTAGCCATGGATTCAAAACATTATTTATACTTTATGTGCCAGGATTAAACCTTCACTATTTTCTCTTCTCCATTCTGCATCTTGTAGAGAAAATTTCCAGTGTTTTTCAAGCATGCTGCTTAGAAGACAAATAGACTTTTATCCAAGCTTGTATAACTGGATCAACATATTCATGGAAAAATCCTGACCTGTGAGGCCAGCAATACACAAGCACCTGGAATGTCACTGACTCAAGACTTTTATGAGTCTTAGGTTATAAATTTACTTAAAGATACTCTGCAGTTAAAGTTCTAATTAAAGCTGTAAAATGCATAGAGGGAATAGCCAACCTGCCCAAGGTTTTTTTTTTTTTTTTTCATCTGGGTGGTGCTACAGGCAGTCAGGCCACAATGCTTGTAAAAAAAAAAAAACCTTTGTTACTGGTAACCTTGTGCTGGGAACTTGTGACTTCAGTGCTGGCTTCTCTAGATTAGGGTTGCCATCAAACCAAACACTTTAGTGGCACTGGGACTGTCAGCTTAATCACCACCTTCTCCTGAGCCAATCAGATAAATACGGTATTCACATTTACTACTTCTCAGGGCTCGACTGGGACAAAAATGTGGCCCTGGACTTCATCCAGACCAGCCCAGGGCACAACACATCAGGGTACAGTGCACATCGTGGGTACAGGGTAGGGTTGCCCCGATACCACTTTTTTAGGACCGAGTACAAGTACCGATACTTTTTTTCATGTACTCGCCGATACCGAGTACCGATACTTTTTTTTTTTCAAATGTGTCCCCACAAATTCAGCCATGTGTCGACTGCGGCTTGCGGCGGCAGGGGGGGGGTATTGGATCTGGCATTGGGAGCATCGGGAGCATTTGCGCGAGTACAAGTACTACCGCAAATGTTTAGTATCGGTCCCGATACCGATACTGGTATCGGTATCGGGACAAACCTAGTACAGGGCACAGCACATCGGGGTACGAAGCCCAGCACAACGGGGTACGATGTACAACATGTACAGGGCACAGCACATCAGGGCACAAGGCACATCAGGGCACATCAGGGCACTTTTTTACCAGCCAGCATGCAGAGTAACGCAGGAAGCGTGTGTAATTAGTTCTCTCTCATGTCACGCTGCGGCTGCTAAATCTCGATCTACCCGTCAGGTGCCAGCTGTCAGGGATTGGCGGATAGATCGCCGCGGACCTCCGACCGGCCCACTGAGCCATCGGCCCCTGGGGAATCTCCCGGTAGTCCCGATGGCCAGTCCATTCCTGCTACTTCTTCTTTCTCAGGCTTTCTTTGAACTTTACTTAAATAACAGGAGAATTACAAAAATCTGGTAAATTGGTATTGTAATCCAATGTGCATGGCATGAACAGTTCCCAAACAGTGTAAGGAAGGTGCATTATAAAAGAGTATCCACATCCTGATTATATTAGCAATAAAGTCCCACTAGCTTGAAAGGAGGGGGTGCTGTGGTGCCACTTAATAAGAAATAATCTTATCATTTCCTCTCCAGACCCTCGGCCTCACGGCTTTCCTCTCCCAGGCCCCAAGGAGGAGTGCTTCCTCTTATTGCTATCTTGCTCCCACTATATAAAGGGCTGATACAGAGGACACACCTCCCAAGAGGAGTAACCCAGGGGCGGACTGACCATTCGGGCACTGCCCGGGGGCCCCATGCCACTAGGGGGCCCCATTAGGGTTGCCAGCCTCAGTAAAACCAGGGACAGTATTTAAAAATATGTGGTTTTTTTATTTTTTATCCCAAGATTATAGCTGCCCGCCTCTCCAGTACCATTTTAGTGAGTGTATGTGTATTCTGTGTGTGTATATTGTGTATCTGTGTGTGCATACTGTGTATGTATACTGTATGTGTGTGTGTGTATACTGTGTGGCCCCATAATCTATTGCCTGGGTGCCCCATAATCTCCTATTGCCCTGGGGCCCCATAATCTCTTATTGCCCGGGGGCTCCATAATCTCCTATTGCCCTGGGTGCCCCATAATCTCCTATTGCCCGGGGGCCCCATAATCTCTTATTGCCCAGGGGCTCCATAATCTCCTATTGCCCGGGGGCCCCATAATCTCTTATTGCCCGGGGGGTCCATAATCTCCTATTGCCCGGGGGCCTCATGAGTTGTCAGTCCACCCCTGGAGTAACCTCACCTTAAGGGGGAACACCTGCCTTCACTCAGACAGATTTCTCACCGCTCCAGGTGAGCCCCGTGTGCAATCAAGGGTTGTTGAACCACCAAGGTGCTGGCAATGCTAATGATAGCAAATAGAAGGACGAAAACTGGACAGCCGCACTCCGAAATCACTTAAAAGAAGTTGTCTTTTTTTTTTCAACTGTACACACAGTCACTGCAACCAACAATATACAGTGTGGCTGATGCGTTTCGCACTTACAGTCAGTGCTTAGCCATGACTAAGCACTGACTGTAAGTGCGAAACGCGTCGGCCACACTGTATATTGTTGGTTGCAATGACTGTGTGTACAGTTGAAAAATAAAAGACAACTTCTTTTAAGTGATTTCGGAGTGCGGCTGTCCAGTTTTCGTCCTTCTATTACCTGCCTTCACTCCTCTCCTCTAAAATCGGGCATGTCCCCATACCTGCAACTACATATGACCGGTTTTCTTGGCAAGAACCAGCAAGAAAACTGCTTCTTGCCCAGATTCCCGTTCGTGTGTACGAGGCATTCAGGTTTCTCGGCAGGAAATCTGGCCAGAATCTCAACCATTAAAAAGGAGAACCTGCTCTATTTTCTTGTCGAGATTCTAGGCGCCCGCTATGATGGGCCCCTGACGGCGATTGCTCGGTCCTGGCGCCTCCATCCTGACTTAGGGAAACAGGCAGTGAAGCCTTATGGCTTCTCTGCCCGTTTCCTACTGCGCATGCGCCACTCGCACGGCACTTTGTAAAAGGGGTGTCTGCCTCTTGGCATACACACAGTTCCCAGAAGGCAGCGTGACGGAGGACGAGGCAGAAGATCCACCGCGGTGGAAGAAGAGGCAGAAGAGCTATTTCCCCATTGCAACCACCCTTTCAGGTGAGTATAAAAAATGTTTTTTTTTTTCTATTTATTTTTAGATTTTTTTTGGGGGGGGAAACAATGTTGCTGACTGCATTTAGGCAAAGTACTACAGATTCACTCCGCACATGGACACAGACAAACAAACCCTCCTTCAATATCTTCAGAATAACAAAAGGTAGGATTCTGCAACACACTTTGTAAAAAAATCCCCAAAAAGTACATAGATCACCCATAGGGGTATGTTTTTTTTCTCAACAAAGGTGGAGTTACTCTTTAAGATCGTCATTTTTTTATGCAAAGCCACTTGTGAAACATCCCATAAGGGTGTATTTGGTGTGTGCATATATACAAAATATTCTGAGCATACTGACACCAATGAAAGGGCATACCTGAGCACTGCCCAGGGGCCCCAGCTGCATGGGGGGCCCCTGCATATTTCCCAAAGCAGCTGGTCCTTGAGCCCACACTGCCCTGAAATTGGGGGCTCCATGATGGCACCGAGAGTTACAGATGCAAAGGGGAGGCAGTCTGCCTCCTACCTACTTAGGCCCAGATTCACAAAGCACTTACGCCGATGTAAGTGGAAATTTGTGCCGGTAAGTGCAAATGTGCGCCGACGTATATGTGCACCGGACCCACAAACCAACATACGCCTAAAAACTGGCCACCCTACGCCAACGTAGCTTACATACGCCGGCGTAGCGTGGGCGCACTTTTCGTCTGGACGCATGTTGCTGCTCCCATTGATTAGGCATTCAAATATGCAAATGAGGGAAATACGGCGATTCACGAAATTACGTGCGCCCGGCCCATGCTACGCGAGGTGTGTGTAAGTTTTACGTCCGGCGTAAAGTTATTCCCCATAGATGAGGTGCAACCCAGCAAGGGTCTGCACCAGAGAACACAGGCCGGCGTATTGGGCGTACGTTACATTCACGGCGTACGTGGTGATCCAGCGTAGCTTAGGCATTTGTCCCTGCGTGGTTGTGAGCATGCGCATAAGGGTGCTGTTTCATGCGTTCACGTCACGGCTACGTCACGGCGCATGCGCAGTTTGTGATACGCCGTGCGTAAAACACTGCACCATGCTCGGACCATCATTTGCATGCTCACTCCCACTTCCACCTACGTCGGCCTGCGCCTTCGAAACTTACGCCACCCCGACGCACCTTTGGGAGCAATAGCTTGCTGAATGCAGTGCTTGCCTCTCCGTGCTGCGTCGGTGTAGCGTACAGCGTTTGCGCTACGGCGGCGTAATGTGCGCCCAACTCTCTGTGAATCTGGGCCTTAATGTCTGTTTACCTGCACTATCGTTATTGTAGGGGCCCCAGAGCATTACTTTGCCCAGGGGGCCCATGATGCTATTAAGACGGCCATGCACTACGGTACTTGTTGAGCATAAACTGCAAGAAAAAACAACATGTATACTAAACAAAAATCCATGGTGCAATCAGACTGCACAAAGGAGCTATGCCCAGATCATGCATTATATGGAAAGCAGTCCAGGCAAATATTTAAACAGTAACTTCATGTTCCGATTAACTGATGAGGCTAAAATCTCCCATGTAATTACCATGAAATAACCATCCAACAATGCATCCAGTCAGACCGGTCTTCCCAGCAGAGAACAATACGTTTATTAAAAACATGCCAACACAAAGCAAAATTAATGACTTTCAAAACATTTGTCAACCACGATAAGCTCTCCCAGAGTGTGAATCTGCAGTGTACAAATTAAAGTCCAACTTACGAACGCAAACAAAAGTTCCGCACGTGGAAAACAACAAAGGCAGCTTCCAATTTGAAGAAAAAATAATCTATATTTAATTAGATATTTTTAGCTTTGTTTTTCCCTGTAGTCTGCTCAGAACACTGGTTAGCTGCCATAGAGAGGATTGTTTGGCCTCTCCATTAGTACAACAGGCAAACACATAAAAATGCAGTTTGAAAGCCAAGTGGTTTTCAAGTTATTTATTTTAATTACCAATAGCCATTTTGTTCAAATGTGTTGAAACACTGGAAGGATGGGAGCCAATGTGAAATTACAGGAGTTTTGAGAACTTCATGGAGTTGTAGAAAATTTAACAGGGAAAATATTTAGTGAAGAAATCCGCTTGATTTACGAGGTCTTAGATTCAAGGTTTTCTTTACGATGTGAGGAAAATAAAATAAATACAATCTTGCTTACTTTGTGTAGCACAGTGGTTAATGCCACAGCCCGGTTCATGTTCTAACTGGGTTTTAAAGCCCGACTCAATGCACTACAAAAGAGAAAACCCCTTAAAGTTCACCTTCTGTTCACCTTTTTTTTCCTAAATTCCAGATCCCCTATGTACCAATATAGCATTAATGTACTTCTTTTGACTGGCTGTTTAACAACACTGTTCCATTACTTCTGCCTTACTTCCAAGACAGACTTTAGGTTGTGAATCAGGAAGGAGTTGACCAGCTGACCTCATTAGCACACACTCTACATCAGCCTTTCTCAACCCTTTTACTGCTGGGGAACCCTAAAAATAATTTTCAGGTCTCGGGGAACCCCTGATAAAACCCATTCATTGGGGGTCAGTGGGAACAATGCCCCTTACTTTGGTGGTCAGTGAGAAGAATGCCCTTTTTTACAGTAGTAGTAAGAATGCCCCCCTTACAGAGAACTATGAAGATCATTGGTGTAATACCACTGGCTCCTCCAAGTGGAATTGGCTCAGAACTATGTAGGCACCATCAAACAGGAGGTAGATCAGCCACAGCTCAAGGAACCCCTAGCCACCTCTGGAGGAACCCTAGGGTTCCACGGAACCCTGGTTGAGAATGGCTGCTCTGCATCATCTACCCTCAGCCGGTCAACTCCTTCCTGTGTCATGACCTAAAGTCTGTCTAGGAAGTAAGGCAGAAGTAATGGAGCAGTGTTTTTAAACAGCCAGGCAAAAGAAGTAGTTGACCAGCTGACCTTATTAGCTGACCTCAGTAGCACACACTCTACATCATCTACCCTCAGCTGGTCAACTCCTTCCTGTGTCATGACCTATACAGGCGGTCCTTTAGTTACAAACATCCGACTTACAAACAACTCCTACTTACAAACAAAGGGAGACAACAGGAAGTGGGAGACAATCTACCCCTAGGAAGGGAAATTAGGAGTTATAATGATAAAGCTTCCACTGAAGCTTTATCACCAAGGCTTGTTTCCACAACAACCCAAAATTCTCAAAATCCAATTATCATTGGGACAGAAAGTAAGGTGAAATCTTTCCTATGCTATCCAAAAAGCTTAAAAAATTTTTTTTTTTGGGCTGGAGCTACACTTAAAAAATGTACTGGTTCCGACTTACAAACAGATTCATCTTAATAACAAACCTACAGACCCTATCTTGTTTGTAACCCAGGGACTGCATGTAGTCTGTCCAGGAAGTAAGGCAGAAGTAATGGAGAGGTGTTTTTAAACAGCCATGAAGCCAGCAAGGTAAACGAGTGTAGAATAAATGGAAGGCTGTTTTATTTTTGCAAAATAAGTACATTAATGCTATATTGATACATAGGGGAGCTGGAATTTGGGGTGGAAAAAAAGGTTAACTTTAACCCCAAAGGATTTACCCCCTTAATAACCAGGCCATTTTTTTTGCGATACGGCACTAAGTCGCTTTAACTGACAATTGCGTGCTTGTATGACCTAAACAACAGTGATGTATTTTTTCCCCACAAATAGAGCTTTCTTTTGGTGGTATTTGATCACCTCTGCGTTTTTTATTTTTAGCACTATAGACAAAAAAAGACAATTTAGAAGAAAAATTTATATTTTTTACTTTCTGCTATAATATATATCCCAAAAAATATTAGAAAAAATAATTTATTTGTCAGTTTAGGCCAATATGTATTCTGCTACATATTTTTGGTATAAAAAATCATAATAAGAGTATATTAATTGGTTTGCGCAAAAGTTATTGGGCCAGATTCAGGTAGATGGGCGAATCTTTATTTTAGAGTAACGTTTCTCATTTACGTTACTCCGCCGAAACTTTAGGAGCAAGTACTGTTATTCACAAAGCACTTGCTCCTAAAGTTGCGGGGGCGTAGCGAAAATGAGCCGGCGGAATTCAAATTGGGCGGGTAGGGGGCGTGTATTATTATAACTAGGCGCGATCCCGCGGCGAACGTACTGCGCATGCGTCGACTGTCAGTGCGCATGCTCCAAATTCTGTCAGTGAACGTCAATGACGTCAATCCCCATTCACGGACGTTTTACGCAAACGGCGCAAACATTTTTAAATTCGACGCGATGACGACGGCCATACCTAACATAGGATACTCCACTAGGGGGCTGGTTTTTCTTTACACCGCGTATCTCTTACGGAAACGTCGGAAAGTCACTGCTTCTGGCCTGAATACGATCGTGAATTGCTGATTCTCGCTGATTAGCATATTCTCAGCGTTAATCAGCGGGAACGCCCTGAGCGCCATTTTTAAAATTGCAGTTCCGATACGACGGCGAAATACAATTACGCCGCTCGTATAGGAACTCCAACCCAGCGTTTCTTGTTTTCTGCTTACAGAAAACAGAAACGCCGGCTCAAAGTGAGAGTTAGGCTGGAGTATCACTGATACTCCAGCCTAACTCTACCTGAATCTGGCCCATAGTGTCTACAAAATAGGGAATAGATTTATGATTTTTTTTTATGTTTTTACTGGTAATGGCGGCGATCTGCAGTTTATAGGGAGATTGCGACATTGCAGCAGACAAATCTGACCCCAAATGACCCTTTTGGGGGACCATTGACATTATTACAGTGATCAAAGACCGCTAACTGCTCGGTTCTCAGAGCTCCTTGAGCAGAGAGCTGGTGACTGTCAGTTACTGACACTCTGTTCTGCCCCCCCATGCTCACTGGAGTGCTGGGCTGTGGAGGGGCAGGAGTGGCTAGCTCAGGATCTCAGCAGCTCATTGAGAGTCATGATCACTCCCAAGCCTGGACCGGCCCTGTGACATCAGCAGACAGTGGGCTTCAGCTTTGGCTGTACTTCTCCTTTAAATATGTTGCTTTGCCCTATATGGACAAAGCACAGGTTCTCTAAAAAGTGAAGTTTTTAATGATTTCACCAAGTTTTCCAACTCTTTCAGTGTAAGGCTCAAACTAATTGATACTGGATGTACACCAAATAGAGCACAGAACAGGTGAAAACATTTGCATATTAATGCAAATGTAATGAAGACCCATGTCCTTTTGTACTTTATAATTCATTTAATTTCGGGGCTCAAACATCTGTTTTATCCTGCATCCTTTTTATGTTGTATAAAGTCACCAAATGGTTTGTGTTTATGTCTTTATTTTATCCATGTGTTCCATGTGAATAGTTGTTTACAACCTGTTCTTATTTTTAAAGAAACTTTATTGTGGCTTAAGAAAAATGTTCTCTCACACTAAAATATACCGATGTTTCATAAAAAGTTCACGAAAAGCTGACTTTGTGTCTGTTGGTATTAAATATCAGCACCGCTCGCTGTGCCATTGCTCAAAGCTGCCTGTGCATCAGATCAGTTTTTTTTTTGACAACGTTAAAGATTTCCTTTTAAAGCCAAACAGTCCCATAACCAGCCCACGTTTGAACACTTGCTGGGAAGAGAAGGTGTTGCTGAATGCAGCTCTCATAGTTCTAAACTGCAGTCTCCTGTCTGATATAAGTGTTTTTCTTAAATCATATAAAAATTTCCAAAACTGCACAAATTCAAAAAAGATCCAAGTGATCTTTCAGATCTTCCACATCCTCCTCCTAAGAAGCGCATCAAACCACCACCTCTAAATAAAGGTCAGGAAACACTTGTTCAAAAAACTCAGGATGTCATCAGTCAATGTGATCTTTAATTGGCAATTGTTCTCTGTTAATTGTTAATAGACTGGTTTCACTATCTCAGCGTCTTCAGGAAGCAAGAAGCTTCCTGAAGACGCTGAGATAGCGAAACTAGTCGAGGCTGCACTACTGCTGTTACTTCCGGGTCCTGTTCTGATGTCAAATCCGGGGGCCCGAACTTCCAGTTTGTCAAGTCTATTCTGCGGTGAGACAGGAGCAACTGCATAATAAGGCTGTATTCATTGGTGCTGATTTTAGGCCCAATTAAATGTGAGTGGGCATCCTCCTCTTCTCGGGTTCCATGCCAGAGTTTCTGGCCCCTCCCTTCTGCTTGGTGTTCCCACAGAAAGTAGCTTGCTCTGGAGGCACCCAAGCAGGCCAGCTCCCGAGCCATGGCTCTGTCCATTCACTTGGAGCCGTGACTCAAACTAAGCATGTGCAGAGTGACTCCAAAAAGTAAAGGAAATCCCTCCAAAGTAAAGGAGTTCCTGGTTGTAACAAAGCCAGTTCACCAGAACTAGTGGAAGATAACCCTTCTTTCAAATTCTCTCTCTGTGGCAATGGTAAACAGGACAAATAGAGAGGATGACTTTGCCTAATGGGGACACGGACATCAGTAAAAACCTGACAGGTGTCCTAATCCATCTCCACTCTAAACAAAACTTAAAAAAAAGGGAGGTTTTGCTTTTAGTTATATTTTAAAGCATTTGGGATGCTCAACATTTGATTTGGTGCTCCTGTGTTTTTTTTTTATAGTGTCAATCTCTTTTTGTGTACCCCCGAAGGAAAGCCTCCTCCTGTGTTTAATCTGAGCAGCTTTACCAGAGCCAGTGAGCTTGTGGATTGTTCTAATCATGAATAAGTGTTAAAGTTCCCCTTGGAATCCAAGTGACCACGTGTCCCGGGCACATTCATTGCAGAACAACTGACACAGGCACCCCCCAGGGCCCATCTGATGCCCCCAAAAAAGGCTGTCACATCACCGCTTTACTCACTGACAGTATTGTCCTGGTCGGGATTGCCTGGAGGAGCACAATCCCCGCCCCCTGCTTGTGATTGGAGAAATCATAAATCCCGCCTCTTGTTACCAATCACTGTGCTGTGATTCGTTACAGCACAAGCTGATTTTTGGGAAGGGAGGGTGTCCCTGAATGGTAGTTTGGAAATGTGGTCACCCTACCTTGGATATGTCTTTATGGAGCTCTAAAAACTTGACAAAGGTTCTAGCTTCTATCTATTAAACTCCGGTCTGTCCCCGTTGGGGAATGTATTGCCAGTTGCAGGAGCAACCAGTTGAGCAAATAACATATAGTACTCTCAAAACTCACAGCCTGAATTTCTGAAACTAGAAATGATTTGATTGCATGTGTTTAGTTTACAGAGGAGTACATGAGGAAGATGTCACAAGATGCATGGCCCAGAATCCTTATAGTTGCTGATGGATCTTGTGGAGAGTCAAGTTTTCTGCTGGGTGTCAACTCAGAATACATTGTGGAATCCTGTAATGCATATGGGGCCAATGCAGCATTTGAAAGATTAGACCAGCGGCAGGTAAGGAGTTTAATATTATTGATAAACGTTAAATTAAACTAAACTGAAACTGATCTGGCCCTAAAAGATAACATCCATGGCAAATAAGAACCTTGTGGTGTCTGAAAGTGAAGTACCTAACCAAGGCCATCTTAATAGCATCATGGACCCCTGGGCAAAGTAATGCTCTGGGGCCCCTACAATGGAGACAGGTAAACAGACATCAAGTAGGTAGGAGGCACCTTTTGGGTGGAGCTCCGAATTAACTATATGAACAATCATTCTGTGCAGCAAAGAAACAGTGGGAAAATACTACATACATTAAGTAACAAAGCTGTCCTGTGCATATAATATATCTGCTAGATTGATGCCTCCCCGGCACCCTGATCCCTCTACACCCCACATATCCCCTCATCACTCTCAGTGCCATCATGGGTCCCCCAATTTCGCGGCAGCGTGGGCTCAAGGACCAGCTGCTTTGGGGAAAGTGCAGGGGCCCCCCATGCAGCTGGGGTCCCTACCAGCGAACCCCCCCCCCCCCCGCGCTCAACAACTTTGATCTGTGAAACCCCCTCCCCCCGCTTAACAATTCTGATCAGCAAAAGAAACCCCCCCCCGCTCAACAACTTTGATCTGTGAAACCCCCTCCCCCCGCTTAACAACTCCGATGTTATGTCATCTCCAGTCATTTAGCTGTTAAATGAGTTTGAGTGAAAATTATGGCCACTTGGCAGTTAAATGATGGGGAAGCCTTATAACAGAGTGAGGAGAAAAATACCACAAGAAAGACAAACAACAAAGGTTGTATTGGTCTAGTGAATTATTCCAAGGATACTTTATGACAAGTCAAATACTAAATATATATTTACAAACCATGTGAGTTCACAGCACATCACGCCACTAGGTCGTAGTACCTTGTTACGTAAAACCCTGAGTGTTCCAACATCAAAGAGAGACGCAAACTTATTATTTCTTGCCTCTAAAGAAGAGGGTTCGCCTTTGAAATACGTAAATACGTAAGCTAATTTGGATCCTAGACGGCATCTATAAAAGGGAAGTTCCATTCCAGATGGCGCCACCGTTGGGGCTGCTTTTGCTGATTTTGTGTTAGTAAAAGTTTGGTGAGAGACGATTCACGCTTTTCAGTCTGTTACAGCGAGACGAATGTGCTATCTCCATTAAAAATGCTAGTTTTACCAGAACAAGCACTCCTGTCTCATAACTTGCTTCTGTGCATGCATGTTTTTTTCATGTCTTTAAAGCCCACACACGACCACGTGAAAATTGACAACATGAAAAACAATGCGAAAATTTAAAGCATGTTCTAAACTTTTAATGGCCATTTTTCACGTCAGGGAAAAATGCTCTGGAGCCTACACACGATCGTTTTAATGACCATTTAACCACTTTGCGTCCATTTCTTCCCACAAATAGAGTTTTCTTTTGATGGTATTTGATTGTCTCTGTGATTTTTATTTTTTGCAATATAAACGGAAAAATAATGAAAATTTTGAAAAAAAATGATATTTTCTACTTTTTGTTATAGGAAAAACCGAATAAACTAAATTTTAGTCAAACATTTAGGCCAAAATTTATTCAGCCACATGTCCTAGTAAAAAAAATTGCATTATAAAAAAAACTAGCTACCTAGCGGCAACAGTGACACTAATACAGCGATCAGAAAAACGATCGCTTAGTGAAACTGGCAATAGGGGGTGAAAGGGTTAACTAGGGCGGTGATCAAGGGGTTAAACCTTTATTAGGGGGGGTAGGGGCTACCCTGGACCTAACACTAACTGCCTGTCACACTAACTGTCACACTGACACTAAATGCAGTGATCAGTAAATATATGATCACTGCTATTAGTGACACTGTGATAGGGGGCTGGGGGGTGATCGGAAAGGGTTAATGTGCCTATGTGTGTGGTGTCAGTGTGCTGTTGTGCAACTCACTTGTGATGTCTTCTCTCCTCTCGCCGGATTGAAAATACCACCGAGAGGAGAGGTGACATCACTTCCTCTGCCTGTGTTTACATTACACAGGCAGAGGGCGGGCAGAGGGGGGGAAAGCCAATTAGCTGGGAGCGATCGCGAGGGGCGGACAGAAACGAACAGCCGCCCCCTCACCCTGGATCGCTCCCAGAGGCTTACCGACCGCCGCATGTAGCAGAGGGGTCCCGATCGGACCCGCGGGAAGGCAGGGACGTGCCAGCATGTCCATCTGCCTGTACGTGCCATTCTGTGGACGTATATTTACATGCGGCGGTCGTTAAACAGTTCAAAAAATTGAATTTTTCACTTCATGAAAAATGGTCGTATGTACACGGCAAAAAGCATAATGAGCTCGTATGCATAGCATACGAGCTCATTATGAAGTTCTTACCTGAGATCGAAGCCCCTGCAGCGGTGTTCATTCCTCTCCTCCGTCTGCGCCATCTCTCCAGTAATCGCGGCTGGGAGCCGTCAGTGACGGCACGATCGCCTTCACTAACGGCACGCTCAGTGCGCCTGCGTGTATTTACCACTTTAATGCTTAGGATGTTTCTTGACAATTATGGAGTTTGAAGGAAATCACACTCTCAAACATTTCCCCGTGCACAAATAATTGTTTGGTTAGACATTCAATTGTATTCAAATGCTTTCCTGAATGTATTAATTGCACACAAACATCCTGCTTACAGGAAATTGGATTCTCTACAACACATATTTTCAGAATGTCCAACTCCTATCATATTCTGTAGATATGCCCTTGTGTTTTTCAATCATCATAAAAATTCCCTTAAAGCAACCCTCTCCTTTGCCAGTGTAACGTCTATTTACCTTTAGTAAATCAGCTTCAGTCATGGCAAGAAAGAATGTCTGATGAGAATTGGGCTTGATTTACTAAAACTGGAGCGTGCAAAATCTGGTGCAGCTCTGCATAGAAACCAACCAGCTTTCAGTTTTTTTTGTCAAAGCTTATTTGAACAAGCTGAAGTTAGAAGCTAATTGGCTACCATGTTCAGCTGCACCAGATTTTTCACTCTCCAAGTATGGCCAGCTAGTCTACAAATGCAACCCATAGTGCTGGGTCTTCCAAGGTACACAACAGCATACCTCCCAACTGTCCCTGATTTCGAGGGACTGTCCCTGATTTGGAGCAATATCCCTCTGTCCCTCATTTTGGTCTGATCTATATAGATGTATATAAAATGCACTTTTTATCTATCAAAAAGTGTTTCCCAGTGCTAAACCTTTCATCTGATTTCTAAATTGCTGCATTTGTAAATTCCAAAAGCCAATATAAAGGAATAGTAATGGTAAAAAAAAGCACTTGTGGGTTTAATCAATCTTATTTTTTTTGTACAATTCTCCTTTAAGGGGCGTGGCAAGGGGTGTGTCCTATGCCTGCATACTTTTGCTAATAGGTGTCCCTCATTCCCATCTCAGAAAGTTATGAGGTATGCACAACAGTTCATTTAACAGAGTTGTAAAGGTAATTTGTTTCCCCCTAAATATCTTCCTTTACCTCAGTGCAGTCCTTCTTCACTTACCTCATCCTTCCATTTTGCTTTTAAATGTCCTTATTTCTTCTGAGAAATCCTCACTTCCTGATCTTCTGTCTGTAACTTCACACAGTAATGCAAGGCTTTCTCCCTTGTGTGGAGAAAGCCTCTTGAGGGTGGAGGGGGCGAGCAGGAGGGTCAGGACGCTATCTACTTTGTAGATAGAGAAAGGAGCTGTGTGTTAGTGGGTGTCCTGAAACTACTGCACGCCCCCTCACCCCTCAGGAGGCTTTCTCCACACCAGGGTGAAAGCCTCACATTACTGTGTGGAGTTACAGACAGGAAGTGAGGATTTCTCAGAAGAAATAAGAACATTTAAAAGCAAAATGGAAGGATGAGGTAAGTGAAGGAGGACTGCACTAAGGTAAAGGAAGCTATTTAGGGATTTTTTTTTTATCTTTACAACCCCTTTAAAAAGGAAGGCAGAAACACCTTGTAGTATCTGCTATTACCCAGCTTAGTAGATTTTATAATGACTGGCTCACTTAACCTGAAGTAGCACTCTCTTAGCTTTAGGGAAATTTTGTTTGTGGTTCCTCTGTAGCCAGTGGATCAAGGTTCAATTGCCTTTGGCTGTTCTGGGTTCTGCTAGTTGCAGTCTCAGCTGCTTTTCCCTGGTTTTTGGAAGGTTCCAGAATTTAGTGGGTGGAAAAGGCAGACCCTCACATGTATATTCATACAGCCTCATTCAATTCCTGGCAGAAGTGATTGGCCAGTAGGGGGCTGAGGTGTGTATAAATAGGCAGGGGCCTGGAACAACGTGGTCCATGTTCCTATGGGAGAAGACACAGCCTGAAGTCTGACGCCCGCTGAGGCCATTTGGATTCCAGCTCTAGCTAGATCTGGGGGGCCTACATCCAAAGTTTCTGAAGAGCAGTGCAGGAAGTCCGCATAGGATCTAACCTGAATACATCCAGTACAGAAGCTGGTTGGTACTGAAAGAAAGCATTGAAGTACACAGGGCACAGTGAGTACAAACCTAAAAGATCCTAGACTGTCCTTGCTACCTTAGTGGAGAGTTCACTCTGGTTTACCTTCGCAATGGGGTCCCCTGGGTTCTTGTTCACTAGTCATTGAGATTGTTTTTCAATGTTCAGGTCAACTCAGGATCCATTTAAATTTAATTTTGTCATGTTATTGGTGTGCCACAACCAGCTATAATTTGTATTTTTGGTTATGTTAATTTTTTTCTATAATTACAGTGAAACCTTGGATTGCGAGTAACACGGTTAACGAGCGTTTCGCAATACAAGCATTTTTTTTTTAATCCTGACTCAGTTTGCAAGTGTTGTCTCGCAAAACGAGCAGGATTCAAGCCACATGGGCAGCCGCGTCATTGGATTTGATAGATAGCAGCAAGAGCAAATGGCTGCGCTGCCATCTATCTATCCAATGAAGAGCCAAGTAGCCATGGAGAGAGCGACATGGGGCTGCACCCAGGGAAATTCGGGGCTCAGGTAAGTAAAATGGGGGGCTAGGGGCCTTCATGCATTCTATGCAAAAAACACAAAGGTTAACCCTTTAACATCTAATATGCTGACTGTACTGACTGAGTATCACAGGACTAAAGTTATGATCCTAAATCTTAGCTTTGAGGAAATGAGTCTTGAGTCGATTCAGTGATTCGAATCATTTCACTGAACTGATCCAAATGATTCAAATCACTAAAATGAATCCCTCTGGCCAAGTCTACTTGCAGGGAAAGGAACCTGGGATAATACAGCCAGCCCAATCTGGGGTCTGTGCTACACTGAAAATATGTGAGGCCTTGTAACACACGACCGGTTTCCTCGACAGAATCCATCAAGAAACTTGGTGGGAGAGCTTTTTTGCCGAGGAAAACGGTCGTGTGTATGCTTTTCATCGAGTAAACTGTGGAGGAACTCGACAAGGAAAAAAAGAGAGCAAGTTCTCTTTTTCCTCGACGGGAGTCGTCGTGTTCCTCGTCGGGCTGGTTTTCAACAAGAAACACGTTGGTGTGTATGCTTAGAAACCCGCGCACCTTCGGTAAAAGTATCGTTTGTAATGGAAATAGCACATTCATCACGCTGTAACAGACTGAAAAGTGAAAATGTCTCTTACCAAACTTTAACCTAACACGCAGTAACATGAGACTAGCAAAAGCAGCCCCAAGGGTTGTGCCAGTGGAACCGAACTTCCCCTGCCGTCGTATGTGTTGAAGTCACCGCGTTTGAGAACGAGGAGATTTGGTCTTGACTGTGTGTACGCAAAGACAGCTTGTCAAGTTTCTCGACAAGCCTAACAAGGAACTCGTCGAGGAAAACGATGTGTCTTTTCCGACAAGTTCCTCGGTCGTGTGTACGAGGTTATGTTTATCCTTACTGGATTTCAACTGAAGTAGACACGCCAAGTTGAACACAGTATAAGTGGAATATGGATTCTATAAAAGTGTCTTATAACAGACTCCAGTGACCTCTGTTATATCTTTGTTTAAACAAAGTGTGTGTTCGGTCTCCTTATTTGTCCATGCATTCAGGGAAGATTTATAGAAAAATGTAAAGAGAATAATGTTTAGTTCAGGCTCTTATAACAAGTCACATAATGGACATGATCATTGTAAAAATAAAACTCCTTTCGACTTCTATTGGGAGCAAAGCCGATGTGGGATTACTCAGACAGCTTGACGTGTCAGTGTTGATTCATTGCTTGTTTTAATAGAATGCATGAATAGATCTTTGGGGTGCCACGGTTAAGACACTAAGGTGTTTGTGTTGGCAACATAGAAAGTACGTCTTAGGAGAGAGAGAACAGCATGATAGGATTCCTCCAGGCAATGCAACGAGCAATGCTTTTACCAAAGTTCATCTTCTATCATTATAGGGCAGTAAGGATTATAAAACATAATGGTTGATAACCTAAAATTCATATTCTCTTTTTGATTAACTCCTTAAGGACCGCCGCATGTACATTTACGTCAGCAGAATGGCACGGACAGGCACATTGGCGTACCTGTACGTCCCTGCCTAGACGTGGGTCGGGGGTCCGATCGGATCCTCCCCGGTACTTGCGGCGGTCCCCGTGGCTGCAGGAGCGATCCGGGATGAGGGGGCGGCTGTTCGTTTTTGTCCGCCCCCTCTGGATCGCTCCCAACCAATCCGCTCCCTCCCTGCAGTGCACTTCCTCTGCCTGTATAATGTAAACACAGGCAAAGGAAGTGATGTCAGCTCTCCTCTCTAGGCGGTATTTTCAATCCGCCGAGAGGAGAGAAGACAACACAAGTAAGTCGCACCAACACTACACTGGCACCACACACATAGGCACATTAACCCTTTCCGATCACCCCCCGAGCCCCCTGTCACTGATTGCAGTGATCATATATGTACTGATCACAGCATTTAGTGTCAGTGTGACAGTTACTGTGACAGGCAGTTAGTGTTAGGTCCAAGGTAGCCCCCTACCCCCCCTAATAAAGGTTTAACCCCTTGATCACCACCCTAGTTAACCCTTTCACCCCCTATTGCCAGTGTCACTAAGCGATCATTTTTCTGATCGCTGTATTAGTGTCACTGTTGCCGCTAGGTAGCTAGTTGTTTTTTTTATTGCAATTTTTTTTACTAAAGACATGTGGATGAATACATTTTGGCCTAAATGTTTGACTAAAATTTAGTTTATTCGATTTTTCTTATAACAAAAAGTAAAAAATATTGTTTTTTTTTCAAAAATGTTGCTCTATTTTTGTTTATAGCGCAAAAAGTAAAAATTGCAGAGGCAATCCAATACCATCAAAAGAAAGCTCTAATTGTGGGAAGAAAAGGACGCAAATTTTGTTTGGGAGCCACGTCGCATGACCGCGCAATTGTCTGTTAAAGCAACGCAGTGCCGAATTGTAAAAACGCCTCTGGGCATTTAGCAGCATATTGGTCCGGGGCTTAAGTGGTTAAAGAGTACCCGTCAGTAGAGAAATATTGGAGTTGGCATTGCTGACTTGTTTTTGAAGGACCTTTGTTGGGAAAAGGTGAAAAACTGTGCTATTAGACCTCACTGGTCTGTTTTCGCTGTTTTCTGGGAGCCGTGTGTTTCCCAGAACACAACGGGGGGCGACACAAAGGGAGTCTATACCCAGAAGTGGTGCAAATACTGTCCGGCAACTGACCTGCAGACCTCCCCCACACCCCTCCTACCCCGGGAAAAACTAACTCAGGGCACCCCCCTGGCCTGCCATTTCCACTTCCACTAAATTTAACCCCATAGTGCTGTTACCTGCTATCCCAGTCATGCCAGCCCTGCTTAAATACTAAGTATTTTGCTACGGCTTCTCTTTCCCTGTCCTTGGGGTGTATCAAGTTTAAGTGGAAGGCCATGCTGGACTGGTGCTGCTGGAGGCTGCCTAATGGCAACTTACTGTGTGGAGGGCATACAGGGAGTGCAGAATTATTAGGCAAATGAGTATTTTGACCACATCATCCTCTTTATGCATGTTGTCTTACTCCAAGCTGTATAGGCTCGAAAGCCTACTACCAATTAAGCATATTAGGTGATGTGCATCTCTGTAATGAGAAGGGGTGTGGTCTAATGACATCAACACCCTATATCAGGTGTGCATAATTATTAGGCAACTTCCTTTCCTTTGGCAAAATGGGTCAAAAGAAGGACTTGACGGGCTCAGAAAAGTCAAAAATAGTGAGATATCTTGCAGAGGGATGCAACACTCTTAAAATTGCAAAGCTTCTGAACCGTGATCATCGAACAATCAAGCGTTTCATTCAAAATAGTCAACAGGGTCGCAAGAAGCGTGTGGAAAAACCAAGGCGCAAAATAACTGCCCATGAACTGAGAAAAGTCAAGCGTGCAGCTGTCAAGATGCCACTTGCCACCAGTTTGGCCATATTTCTGAGCTGCAACATCACTGGAGTGCCCAAAAGCACAAGGTGTGCAATACTCAGAGACATGGCCAAGGTAAGAAAGGCTGAAAGACGACGACCACTGAACAAGACACACAAGCTGAAACGTCAAGACTGGGCCAAGAAATATCTCAAGACTGATTTTTCTAAGGTTTTATGGACTGATGAAATGAGAGTGAGTCTTGATGGGCCAGATGGATGGGCCCGTGGCTGGATTGGTAAAGGGCAGAGAGCTCCAGTCCGACTCAGACGCCAGTAAGGTGGAGGTGGAGTACTGGTTTGGGCTGGTATCATCAAAGATGAGCTTGTGGAGCCTTTTCGGGTTGAGGATGGAATCAAGCTCAACTCCCAGTCCTACTGCCAGTTTCTGGAAGACACCTTCCTTCAAGCAGTGGTACAGGAAGAAGTCTGCATCCTTCAAGAAAAACATGATTTTCATGCAGGACAATGCTCGATCACACGCGTCCAAGTACTCCACAGCGTGGCTGGCAAGAAAGGGTATAAAAGAAGAAAAACTAATGACATGGCCTCCTTGTTCACCTGATCTGAACCCCATTGAGAACCTGTGGTCCATCATCAAATGTGAGATTTACAAGGAGGGAAAACAGTACACCTCTCTGAACAGTGTCTGGGAGGCTGTGGTTGCTGCTGCACGCAATGTTGATGGTGAACAGATCAAAACACTGACAGAATCCATGGATGGCAGGCTTTTGAGTGTCCTTGCAAAGAAAGGTGGCTATATTGGTCACTGATTTGTTTTTGTTTTGTTTTTGAATGTCAGAAATGTATATTTGTGAATGTTGAGATGTTATATTGGTTTCACTGGTAAAAATAAATAATTGAAATGGGTATATATTTGTTTTTTGTTAAGTTGCCTAATAATTATGCACAGTAATAGTCACCTGCACACACAGATATCCCCCTAAAATAGCTAAAACTAAAAACAAACTAAAAACTACTTCCAAAAATATTCAGCTTTGATATTAATGAGTTTTTTGGGTTCATTGAGAACATGGTTGTTGTTCAATAATAAAATTAATCCTCAAAAATACAACTTGCCTAATAATTCTGCACTCCCTGTAGAATAAATTGCTTCCAATGGGTTATATGCAAGTTGTAAGTGGTGGACTCTATTGGGGTGTAGGGCTCAGGGCAGATTTCAGCTGCTCGTATATGTCTCAGGCAAGCTCTTACACGCGTGTCCATTTTCGGGCGGGCAGGCGGGCGCGTGCATGCACAGTGACGTAATAGCGTCTCCAGGAGCCATTTTTGAAAAGAAAGGCAAGGTATTCAGCCTTGGTGGCAGTGCCTCGCCACAGGTCAGAACACTGATGTGACAGGGGGAAATATGAAGGGGGGCAGAGGAGCACACTACTGTCTACTTTGCAGTTTATCAATAACCTGTCTGGTAATCATTACAATTTTAGTTGCTATACACTAGTGAGATACCAGGTTTCCATGCTTATATGTGTATTAGCCTCTATAATAGAACATAACAGCTAATTCACATTATCCTTTCTGATTCAGATTCTGATTTGCTTTCTAATGGCCTAAACTAGGAAGATGTATTTCTATGTTCCAGTGTGGCCACTATGGGGGGTGAAATGGGTAGAGAAGGACACTGATGTGGGGGGAAGGTGGACACTGATGTAAGGGAGGGTGAAGGGGGCAGAAGAGGACAATGATGTAGGGGAGGGTGAAGGGGGCAGAGGAGGACACTGATGTAGAAAAGGGGGCAGATGAGGACATTGATGTGGTGGGAAAATGAAGGGGACAAAGTTGGACACTGATGTAGGGGACAGATGAGGGGCATTGATGTGGTGGGAAAATGAAGGGGACAAAGTTGGACACTGATGTAGGGGAGGGTGAAGGGGTCATAGGAGGACACTGATGTAGGGGAAGGTGAAGGGGGCAGAGGAGGACACTGATATAAGGGAGGGTGAAGGGGGCAGAAAAAGACACTGATGTTAGGGGATAAAGGGGGCAGAGGAGGACACTGATGTAGGGGAAGGTGAAGGGGACAGAGGAGGACACTGATGTAGGGGAGGGTGAAGGGGGCAGAGGAGGACACTGATATAAGGGAGGGTGAAGGGGGCAGAGGAGGACACTGATATAAGGGAGGGTGAAGGGGGCAGAGGAGGACACTGATGTACACCGCTCATATGCATAATTACTAACCTGCAAGTTCTTTCTAAATCCCGCGATAACTTGCGGCAGATCACCGTAATGACAAAAGCTCCCAGGAGACATTGCGGCATCGAGGAAGTGACGGAATAACCGCACACTACCTGATGAATCCATATACAGGAAGTGGCCAGTAACATAAAGGATTACTAAGGTTTGCCTGCCTCTGACAATGACTCGAGCTGGGAATCGCTGCTTAGTGAAGGATTGGCTCGGGTGGCTCGGCTGCCTTAGTCCTGCAAAGGGAACTGAGTTCCTGCTGTGAAAAAAGTGCAGGAACTCCGTTCCCGCAGGACTTGAGCCCTGGTGACAGTGCATATTTTTAGCCCTAACCACTGTACTAGTGACTAGTTTCACTAGTCCCCATAAAGTGTCAAAAGTGTCAGTTATGCCTTGTACACACGGTTGGACTTTTGACCATGCAAATGTCCACCGGGAGTCCCTCGGAAGTCCGACGGAAAGAAAGAGAACAGGTTTTCTATCTAAGGTCCAAGAAAAAAAGTCAGATGGAGGCTACACACGAACGGACTTTCAGTGAAAAAAAGTCTGTCTGACTTTTTTTCTTGGAAAGTCCGGCTGTGTGTACGAGGCATAAGAACCCTTTCATACCGAGGCTTTTTTATTCCTGAAAAATACCTCCCTTGCAGTCCCAGTGTTAAAACCTGAGTGCTTTTACAATGGGGCACTGTGCTGGCAGGACGTCGGAAAAAGTTCCGCAAGCAGCATCTTTGAGGCGCATTAGGAGTGGTGTATAAACCGCTCCCAAAGTGCCCCTGCCCTTTGAAATCAATGGGTTACACCAATGAGGCACCTGCAAAGCGCCGACACCCCCGCGCTGTTAGTGTGAATGGGCTCTTAGGCCTCGTACACACGATCAAATCTGTCTGCTGGAAACGGTCTGCTAGATCGTTTTAGCAGACAGATTCGATCGTGTGTACGGGCAAACAGACGGATTTGGTCACCCGACAGATTGGAAAGCATGCTTTCCAATCTGTCGGCTGGGAACCCGTCCGCCCGACATGTCTGCTGGTTAGTACGCTAACCAGCAGACATGTCTTCTCGCACACGCGTCGAATGGTTTCGACGCATGCGCGGAAGTGTTTTACTTCCTGGTGCGGTGACATGGCGGCGTCAACGTCACCGCCACGTCACCGCGCCGTCTGGCGGCAAGGATTTTGGTTTGATCATGTGTACACGATCAAACCAATATGTCCCCAGCAGACAGATTTGTTCAAATCGGTCGGCCCGACCGATTTGAACAAATCTGTCTGCTTGTGTGTATGGGCTCTTAGGGTGGTGGAGAAGCAGTGTATACACCGCTCATCCACCGCTTCTACGCATTGAAACGAATGAGCACCGCTACCCATCACATAACATTTATCACATAAAATACTTTTTTAAGGCACTGTAAGGGAATCAGGACCTCCATATCTCTGTTGTGCAGTCCATAATACGCAGCCTGCATTCATTTCACAGGATATTTTTGCGACCCATAGGCCGCGTACACACGGTAGAGAACCTCGACGGGCAGAACACATCGTTCCGCCCGTCGAGGTACTCTGCCGGCCGTCAGATTCGGCGACCCGCCGGTCGGGAATGGCAACCAGCCATTCATCCCGACGGGCCGTCGAGCAAATAGAGAACATGCTCTCTATTTCTGCTCGACGGCATTCCCGACGGGATGCTCGCCGAGAGCGTACACACGGCCGAGGTTCTCGGCAGAATGCGGCTCCCAGTGAGGTTCTCGCTGGTTTCTGCCGAGAACCTCGGCCGTGTGTACGCCGCCATAGAGTGGAACGGTAGGTCAGCAAACAAACAGCAACGTTTTTTTCTTTTTTTTATGCAAGCCAATGCAGAATGAAAACCGTAAAATTCCAATGTTGATGTTCAAAAAATGCAAGAAAATACATGCCCCCAACCGCATAAACAACAAGCAAAGCCGCATACATTCTGACAAGGCAAGGTGTGAATAGGGCCTGTGTTATGGTTCCCGGCAAGGCAAACAAAGGATGACTGTAGTGATTGACACCTTTAAAGAGCGTTGTAAATAGTATAAACTCAAGTTCCAAAAATGTAAGTACACAATCCTGGCAACCGTAATGTTAACCATTACCAACCCGCTGCCAGTGTTTCTTTTTAGCTCCAAAAGCCCATTGGATAACACCGAGATGCAACCAATCCGCTTTGAATTGCCCTTGTTTCTAGTGCCCCCTTCTGGAGATGCTAGCTGCTTGGCAGTCATTGGCTTCCATTCTTTCTGAGCCACTGATCTGGAACAAGAATGAAGCACTCTTGCCCTGCATGCCTTTTTTGGGGCCAGAAGCAGTGCCAGGACAAAGTCATCTAGAGCCCAGGGCAAACATGCCAACTTGTGCTCCCCCCCACCACCGCAAGATGTATTAAACACCAATCTCAGCCCTAAACATAATTTTTCCTCCTCCCAAATTTGCGCTCCTGCTGCTGAAATCCCCCCTCCCAGTACAAATCTTTACCCTCCCATCCCCCAAATCCACCCAGCACCCCCCCTAGGTAGACCACATTTCCAAACTACCATTCAGGGACACCCCCCACAGTGATTGGACACAAAAGGGGGGATTTCTCCAATCACAAGCAGGGGGCAGGGACTGTGCTCCTCCAGGCATTCCCAGGCCAGGACAAGTACTGTCAGTGAGTAAAGCAGTGTGGCGGCCTTTTTTGGGGGCATCAGTTTGGCTTGGGGGGTGTCTGTGTCAGATTCATTCCGGGACACTGTATTATCGGGCAATCCGGGACACGTGGTCACCCTACCCCCCCCGATTCCTACTTCTACACCAACCACCCCCAGCACAAATCGCACTCAATATTTTTTACTAGCACAAATTGTCCCATCCCCCCCAAAAATGCCCCTTTCTAGCACAAATGCCCTCCAACATTTCACCTCTTCTAGCACAACCCCCCTCTCCCAGCACAAATCCTCTTCCCTATCCGCCCTCTCAACACAAATCCCTGTAGATCACCATTTCTAACACCAAATTTTTGCTCTTAGGATAATTCCTATCCCCTGCGGCCCCCTAAATTTCCCCTTCCGACACAAATCCCCCACCCCAATCTCCTTGTGGCACACCCTCACCTCACATTATACCACAGTGCCCAGGGCAGCCGCCCCCCCTTGCCCAACCCTTATCCTGGCCCTGCTTATAAGTAAATTCTTATCGCCTGCCGCCCCCCCCCCCCCCCAAATTTCCCTTTCCAACACATATCCCCCTTCCCCCATCTCCTTGCGACACACCCTCACCCCACATGATACCATAGTGCCCAGGAAAGCCACCAGTCTTGCCCACCCCTTATCCTGGCCCTGCTCATAAGTTAATTATAATCGCCTGCTGACCCCCCAAATTTCCCCTTCCAACACATATCCCATTTCCCCCAATCTTCTTGCGGCACCCCCTCACCTCACATGATACCACAGCACCCAGGGCATCCTGCCCTCTTGCCCACCCCTTTTACTGGCCCTGCTCATAAGGTATTGAAGTTGCTGGATCATCATGACAGCCAGGCAGCTAGTATTTTCAAGAGAGGGCAGCAAAGCAGCCTACATATTTGTCATAATATAATTGATTTCTTGTCATAGTAGACCTATCCTCTTCATTTTAGGAAGCTATGTTGTTCAACGGTCAGCTCTGTGTCACATTACACCTAAGTTTGTTCAGTACCAGATATTAGCCAATAAGGTTGTCCTTCATTATGATAAGTCAATAGGTAAGTGCAGGAGGTAGGTGGACCACTTATCCACACTATAAATGTCAGTATTTGTATATTACAGTGCCTAAGGATTCAGGGCTCCAGCATATCCAAGAAGAAGTTAAAAACGAATGCACAGGCAACATTATTATCTTAAGCAGGCCATAGATCAGCCATTCTCAACCAGGGTTCCGTGGAACCCTAGGGTTCCTCCAGAGGTGGCTAGGGGTTCCTTGAGCTGTGGCTGATTTACCTCCTGTTTGATAGTGCCTACATAGTTCTGAGCCAATTCCACTTAAAGGAGACAGTGGTATTACACCAATGATCTTCATAGTTCTCTGTAAGGGGGGGCATTCATACTACTTCTGTAAAAAAGGGCATTGTTCCCACTGACCCCCAATAAATGGGTTTTATCAGGGGTTCCCCGAGACCTGAAAATTATTTTTAGGGTTCCCCAGCGGTAAAAAGGTTGAGAAAGGCTGCCATAGATAATGCAAATCGACGTTCTGTCAGGGGAGGACACAGAGATCTTCTGTTCCTATTAAGCAGGAACACAGATCTCTGTGTTCCCCCAGTCAGTCCATCCCCCACACAGTTAGAAAGCACCTTCTAGGGACACACTTAACGCTTTGATCGCCCCTGATGTTAACACCTTCCCAGCCAGTGTCATTAGTACAATAAAGTCGCGTACACACGATGGGTTTGTCCGATCAAAACAGACCGATGGACTCTTTTCATCTGACAAACCGATCGTGTGTGGGCCCCATCAGTCTTTTTTTCAACGGTGGAAAAAAAAAAAAAAATTCCTATGGATAAAAAAACAATAGAAAAATGCATGCTCAAAAGCATTAAACTTCATTTTTTTTCGGCTCATCGTTGTGTTGTACGTCACCACTTTTTGGCACGGTTGGTTTTTTGACTAATGGTGTGTAGGCAAGACTGATGAAAGTCAGCTTCATCGGATATCCGACGAAAAAATCCATCGAATTAGATTCCATCAGATATCTGATCGTGTGTACAGGGCTTAACAGTGCGTATTTCTAGCACCAATTGCTGTAATAATGTCACTGGTTCCCAAAAAAGTGTCAAAAGTGTCAGTTAGTGTCCGTTCCTTGTGCCGCAATGTCGCAGTCCCGCTAAAAATTGCTGATCGCTGCCATTACTAGTAAAAAAAAAATGCCATAAAAATATCCCATAGTTTGTAGATACTATAACTTTTGCGCAAACCAATCAATACACGCTTATTGGAATTTTACTTACCAAAAATATGTAGCAGAATACATATTGGCCTAAATTGATGAAGAAATTAGATTTTGTACATATTTTTATTGGATATGTATTATAGCACAAATTAAAAAAAAATATACTGTATATATATTTTTTTCAACCACTTAAGGACCGGCGCATGACGATATACGTAGATAGAATGGCACAGCTGGGCACAAGGTCGTACATGTACATCCCCTTTAAGAACCCAGTCGTAAGTCACGAGCATGCTGCCGGCGGCACACTCGCAACCTGGTCCGAAGCTCCGTGACCGCACCCGATTGCCGCCGGTGTCCCGTAATCGGGTCACAGGAGCTGAAGAACGTAGAGAGGTGTGTGTAAACAAACCTTCCCTGTTCTTCTCTGTGGCAGTGTCAGTGATCGTCTGTTCCCTGTCATAGGGAATGACGATCAGTGACGTCACGCGTCCAACCCCGCCCCCTACATTAAGAAACACACATGAGGTCACACTTAACCCCTACAGCGCCCCTTCACTGCCATTGTAATTTTCACAGTAATCAATGCATTTTTATAGCACTTTTCGCTGTGAAAATGATAATGGTCCCAAAAATGTGTCAAAAGTGTTTGATGTGTCCGCCATAATGTCGTAGTCATGAAAAAAATTGCTGATCGCCGCCATTGCTAGTAAAAAAAAAATATTAATAAAAACGCCATAAAACTATCGCCTATTTTGTAAACGATATAACTTTTGCGCAAATCAATCAAAAAGGCTTTATGCATTTTTTTTTACCAGGAATATGTAGAAGAATACATATCAGCCTAAACTGAGGGAAAAAAAACGTTTTTATATCATTTTTGGGGGTATTTATTATAGCAAAAAGTAAAACATATTGGGCCAGATTCAGGATGGCGAGCAGCTCTTTATTCCGAGGTAATGTTTCTCATTTACGTTACGCTGCCGCAACTTTACGCGCAAGTGCTGTATTCACAAAGCACTTGCTCCTAAAGTTGTGGCGGCGTAGCGTAAATGGCCCGTCGTAATTCAAATTTGGCGGGTAGGGGGCGTGTAGTATTTAAATTAGGCGCGTTATGGCGGTGTTTTCGACGTGAACGTAAATGACGTCAATCCCCATTCATGGACGAGTTACGCAAACAACGTAAAAATTTGTCACGAAGTCCATACTTAACATAGGATGCGCCTGCTTTTTGGTGCTTTATCTTTACGTTGGTAAACCCCTTACGGAAACGTCGTAAAGTCACTGCGTCGGGCGGGCGTACGTTCGTGAATTGGCGTATCTCGCTGATTTACATATTCTCGGCGTAAATCAGCGATAACGCCCCTAGCGGCCATTTTAAAATTGCAGTTAAGATACGACAGCGTAATACAATTACGCCACTCGTTTCTTAGCTGCAACCCGGCGTATCTTGTTTTTTGAATACAGAAAACAGATACCCCGGCGCAGATTCAAAGTTATGCCGGCGTATGATTGATACGCTGGCGTAACTGTACCTGAATCTGGCCCTAAGTTTTTTTTTTTTAATTGTCGCTCTATTTTTTTTTATAGCACAAAAAATAAAAACCGCAGAGGTGATCAAATACCACCAAAATAAATCTCTATTTGTGGGGAAAAAAAGGACGCCAATTTTGTTTGGGAGCCACGTCGCACGACCGCGCAATTGTCAGTTAAAGCGACGCAGTGCCGAATTGCAAAAAGGGGCCAGGTCCTTTACCTGCATATTGGTCCGGGTCTTAAGTTTTTAAAGTAGCACAGTGCCGTATCGCAAAAAATGGCCTGGTCAGAAAGGGGGTAAAACCTTCCGGGGCTAAATAAATGTTTGTGTTCCCAGAGTTGATCTTTAAGGGAGCAGGCAGGAAATGTTCTTATGATTTGTTTAAGATCTTCTATTTATTTTCCAGTGTTTTTTTCCTGTATGGTCGGTTAAATATTTACAGCGTATCTGTGTATGAATAACGTGTACGCGTCTTGTATGCACTTATTATAATAAACTTTGTTTCACAGAAAAAAGGCACCAGAGGAGATTAGACATCTGCAAGCATAATGAGAAACATCGCTTTCTTCTTATAAATATTCAAATGTGCTGCCAATATAATTACTTGTCATCACATCGTAATTGGCGGATTGAATCACTTATTTCTTTTATTTTAAGTGATGGAGAGAATTAGCTGAAAGCCAAACTGCAGGAAAACAGCTAAATACACCGTGGAATTACACCTATGTGTTCTGTCATATCTACAAAATGATTTGGCATTCTCTCCAGCTACTTGTCTTATTTGTACACTCCTGCCGGGCAGCACAGCCTGGAGGGTGACATCACTTTATCTGTAAATAAGGGTTTATTCACATGTGCAGCCAGGGGTCCCCGACCACTCACTAGTATACAGGCATGCAGTCGCGCGGAATGCAAAACATGGAAGTCCATGGTGCAGCCCCAAAACTGCATGCAGTGCAAGTAATTGCAGGGAGGTGGCGCAGCTGCTGCCACAACTGAGATATCCATATTTTCAGTGAGCGGGACTGTAAACGATAACGGTGGTCTCCGCCTCTTATCTTTCTGCTTGGCTGGGATACCAAGATGGCCCCCACCCGTCTCCATAGCATAGCAGGGTGGAAGCGAAGTCAAAACTTTACTTCCGCCCATGCTTTTTTAAAGCGGTGGTTCACCCTAAATCTACTCTGTCCCATCCGATCCAGCATACTGGCGTCAGCGCCAGTATGCTGTTTTTTTTTTTTTAATTGCTCTACTTACTGTGTAATGATTTAGGACTCAGGTATTTCCGGCGCTATACGGCACCTGCGCACAGACGTAGGAGCTGACTGCGCAGGCGCCGTATATCTCTGAGTCCTATTTCGGCTTTTTTCGGAGGGCGTGACGCGCCATAGCCATAGGACTCGGAGATATACGGCGCCTGCGCAGTCAGCTCCTAGGTCTGTGCGGAGGCGCCGTATAGCGCCGGAATCACCCGAGTCCTAAATCGGCTATTTTCGGAAGCCGCGACGCACCATAGCAGCGCCATCCACCGCAGGGGAGACAAATTAAAATTATTCAGTACACAGTAAGTAGAGCAATTAAAAAAAAAAAAAAAACAGCATACTGGCACTGACGCCAGTATGCTGGATCAGATGGGACAGAGTAGATTTATGGTGAACCACCTCTTTAAAGGCACATTTTCTGTTGTCATTTTTTCAAATGACAATTTATTTTTTATTTTTTTTGCATTTTAATCTAAATATGACATGTGAGGTCTTTTTGACCCCAGATCTCATATTTAAGAGGACCTGTCATGCTTTTTTCTACTACAAGAGATGTTTACATTCCTTGTAATAGGAATAAAAGTGACCCATTTTTTTTTAAACAGTGTAAAAATGTATAAAATCAATTAAAATAAAAAGGAAAACAAAAAAATATATATTTTTAAAGCGTCCCGCCCAGACGAGCTTGTGCGCAGAAGCGAACGCATACTTGAGTAGCGCCCGCATATGAAAACGATCTTCAAACCGCATAAGTGAGGTTCCGTCGCAATCGTTAGAGCGAGAGCAATAATTCTAGCTCTAGACCTCCGCTGTAACTCAAAAGATGTAACCAATAGAATTTTTAAATGCACCTATGGAGATTTTTAAGGGTAAAAATTTGACGCAAATCCACAAGCGGGCGCAATTTTGAAGCGTGACATGTTGGGTATCATTTTACTTGGCGTAACATTATCTTTCACAATATAAAACAAAAAAATGGGCTAACTTTACCTGGTGTCTTATTTTTTAATAAAAAAAATTGCATTTTTTCCAAAAAAAGTGTGCTTGTAAGACCGCTGCGAAAATACGGTGTGACAAAAAGTATTGCAATGACGGCCATTTTATTCTCTAGGGTGTTAGAAAAAAATATATAATGTTTGGGGGTTCTAAGTAATTTTCTAGCAAAAAAAAAACTGTTTTAAACTTGTAAACGCAGAGTCCAAAAAAACAGGCTCGATCCTTAAGTGGTTAATGTAGTCCCCCTAATGGCAGAGTGGTTGTAAAGGATGGAGGTTTTCTACCTTAATGCATTCTATGCATGAGGTTAAAAAAAAACTTCAGTATGCAGCTCCCTCCTCAGTCCCCCCTAATACTTACCTAACCCTATCTCGATCACTCAGGAGCGAGCACGCAAAAGTGCCCCCAGAGCAAGTGGCGTTGTATGGGGGCACTCAGCAAGGTGGAGGGACCTAGACCGCCGGCGGGGGACCTGAGAAGAGGAGGATCAGGACTGCTCTGTGCAAAACCATTGAGTAAGTATGACATGTTTGTTATTATTATTAAAATTTCCTTTACAAACGCTTTAAGTTTTATATATTTTCTTTATCTATCACACTTTGACTAAGCCGTAAAAATGTAAATAATATTTGTTCTTTCCTTTGCAAGGTAAATATTAACTTTTGCATACGTTTACCAGGCTAAATGTAACTGATCTGCTGACTTTGTTTACAGAGCTAAATAGCAAAAAAGTTAAAAGTATTTAAAGGTTGTAAATGAAATCTGTTTTGTTTGACTTTTATCAACACAGGTGCCGACTCCAGAGATCCGAGCCCACAATCTCCATTTTGATCTGTCAGCCTATGGAATCGATGTTGCCAGTGGTGGAAAGGACACTTTAAACAAGCCAGGATTTCACCTGAAAATCTATGGGACCTTTCGCAATCGATATATGGCTTTAGCCTGCCCAGCTTCAGACGCCAAAGTTGTTCGGTTTCTGAGATACACCCCAAATTCTGCTGTAAGTTGAGAAACTTTATTTATATGAACAGAAAATAAATAGTGATGGTGGTGGGAGCATCTGTATATGTTTCTAGAGGCTCTGGCATTAACTCAGCAACAGGGAGGGACACAGGGATTCGTACATGGCCATAGTACTATCTACAGTTATGCTCATAAGTTTACATACCCTGGCAGAATTTATGATTTCTTGGCCACTTTTCAGGGAATATGAATGATAACACAAAAACTTTGCTTTACCTCATGGTTAGTATTTGGCTGAAGCCATTTATTATCAACTGTGTTTGTTACTCTTTTTAAATCAAAGGAAGAACAGAAACTACCCAAATAACACTGATCAAAAGTTTACATACCCCAGTTCTTAACCACTTGACCACTGGGCACTTAAACCCCCTTAATAACCAGACCAATTTTCAGCTTTCGGTGCTCTCACAGTTTGAATGACAATAACTCAGTCATACAACACTCTAACCAAATGAAATTTTTGTCCTTTTTTTCCCACAAATAGAGCTTTCTTTTGGTGGTATTTGATCACCTCTGCGGTTTTTATTTTTTTCGCTATAAATGAAAAAAGAACGTAAATTTTGTAAAAAAATGAATTTTTCTTCATTTCTATTATAAAATTTTGCAAAAAAGTAATTTTTCTTCATAAATTTGGCCTAAAATGTATACTGCTACATATCTTTGGTAACAAAAAAAAAAAAAATTGGATAATATTTAGTCTGGGTGAAAGTTATGGGGTCTACAAGCTATGGTACCAATTACTGAAAATTGATCAATTTGATCACATCTGATGTACTGACAGCCTCTCTCATTTCTTGAGACCCTAACATGCCAGAAAAGTACAAATACCCCCCAAATGACCCCTTTTTGGAAAGAAGACATTCCAAGGTATTCAGAAAGAGGCATCGTGAGTTTTTTGAAGTTGTCATTTTTTCCCCACAATTCTTTGCAAAATCAAGATTTTTTTATTTTAATAATTTTTTTTCCACAAAATGTTCATATTATTAGGTTATTTCTCACACACAGCATATGCATACCACAAATTACACCCCAAAACACATTCTGCTATTCCTCCCGAGTATGGCGATACCCCATGTGTGAGACTTTTACACAGCGTGGCCACATACAGAGGCCCAACATGCAGGGAACGCCATCAGGCGTTCTGGAACACCCAGACCAATTCTGACATTTCTCTCCTACATGGAAAAATCATCATTTATTTGCTAGAAAATTACATAGAACCCCAAAACATTATATATGCTTTTTTAGCAAAGACCCTAGAGAATACAATGGCGGCCGTTACAACTTTTTATCTCGCATTGTATTTGCACAGCAATTTTTTGAACGCGTTTTTTTTTGGAAACAAAACAGTTTTGTGCTTAAAAAAAAAAAAAAACAGTAAAGTTAGCCCAATGTTTTTGCATAATATGAAAGATGAAGTTACGCCGAGTAAATAGATACCCAACATGTCACCCTTCAATATTGCACACGCTTGTGGAATGGCGCCAAACTACGCGACTTAAAAATCCCCATAGGCGACGCTTTAAATGTTTTTCCTGGTTACATCTTTTTAGTTGGAGAGGAGGTCTAGGGCCAAAATTATTGCTCTCGCTCTAACGTTCGCAGCGATACCTCACATGTGTGGTTTGAACACCGTTTTCATATGTGGGCGGGACTTACGTGTGCGGTCGCGTCTGTATACGAGCACACGGGTACAGGGGCGCTGTAATTTTTTTTTTATTTTTTTATTGTTCATTTTACTTTATTTATTTTAGTTTGACACCTTTTTCCCCAAAAATAAATGTTTTGGTTACTTTTATTCCTATTACAAGGAATGTAAACATCCCTTGTAATAGGAATATAGCATGACAGGTCCTCTTTACAGTGAGATATGGGGTCAATAAGACCCCACATCTCCCCTCTAGGCTGGGAAGCCTAAAAAAAAAACGATTGCAGAGTATTGCGCGGGGGAGTATTGCGCGGGGGAGTATTGCGCGGGGGAGTATTGCGCGGGGGTACTGCAGAGTATTGTGCGGGAGTATTGTGCGGGAGTATTGTGCGGGAGTATTGTGCGGGAGTATTGTGCGGGGTACTGCGGAGTATTGCGGAGTATTGCGGAGTATTGCGGAGTATTGCGGAGTATTGCGGGGTACTGCAGAGTATTGCGGGGTACTGCGGAGTATTGCGGGGTACTGCGGAGTATTGCGGGGTACTGCGGAGTATTGCGGGGTATTGCGGAGTATTGCGGGGTATTGCGGAGTATTGCGGGGTATTGCAGAGTATTGAGGGGTACTGCGGAGTATTGCGGGGTACTGCGGAGTATTGCGGGGTACTGCGGAGTATTGCGGGGTACTGCGGAGTATTGCGGGGTACTGCGGAGTATTGCGGGGTATTGCGGAGTATTGCGGGGTATTGCGGAGTATTGCGGGGTATTGCAGAGTATTGCGGGGTACTGCGGAGTATTGCGGGGTACTGCGGAGTATTGCGGGGTACTGCGGAGTATTGCGGGGTACTGCGGAGTATTGCGGGGTACTGCAGAGTATTGCGGAGTATTGCGGGGTATTGCAGAGTATTGAGGAGTATTGGGGGTATGCAGAGTATTGAGGAGTATTGGGGGTATGCAGAGTATTGGGGGGGTTATGCAGAGTATTGGGGGGGGTTATGCAGAGTATTGGGGGGGGTTATGCAGAGTATTGGGGGGGGTATGCAGAGTATTGGGGGGGGTATGCAGAGTATTGGGGGGGGTATGCAGAGTTTTGCGCAGGGAAGGAAGGAGTTAATGCAGGGATGGCTGAGCAGGGATGGATGGATCTGTGACTGCAATAGTCACAGATCCATCCCACACTGCTGCAGCCATCCGCGCTCTCCTCTCACGCTGTACCGATCGGTACAGCGAGAGGAGGGAAGAACCGGCGTCAGCAAGTGACGCGGTTTGTTTACATGTGATCACGCCGTCATTGGACGGCGCGATCACGTGGTAAGGAGCCGCCACCATTGGCTCCTTACCGAGATCACTGACGCTGCGGGTCCCGTGGACCCGCCGAGCGCCGTGACCGCGTGTGCGCGCCCCGCTCGGGCGCGCGGATCTGACGCACGTCAGATTTGTTTACACACGTGGTCGCGCCGTCATTGGACGGCGCGATCACGTGGTAAGGAGCCGCCGCCATTGGCTCCTTACCGTGATCATCGGTGCTGCGGGTCCCGTGGACCCGGTGAGCACCGGTGATCGCGTGTGCGCGCCCGGTTGGGCGCGCACACCTGACTCTAACGGAGGACGTCCATGGACGTCCTGTTAGAGTACAGGAACCGCCCTATAGCCGTATTTCGGCTATAGGGCGGTGATTAAGTGGTTAATACCGTGTATTGTCCCCTTAACATCAATGACAGCTTGAAGTCTTTTGTGGTATTTGTGGATGAGGCTTTTTATCATCTCAGATGGTAAAGATGCCCATTCCTCTTGGCAAAAAGCCTCCAGTTCCTGTAAATTCTTGGGCTGTCTTGCATGAACGGCATGTTTGAGAGCTCCCCAGAGTGGTTCAATGATATTGAGGTCAGGAGACTGAGATGGCCACTCCAGAACCTTCACTTTATTCAGCTGTAGCCAATGACAGGTCAACTTGGCCTTGTGTTTTGGATCATTGTCATGTCCAAGTACGTCCCATGCATAGCTTCCTAGTTGATGAATGAAAATGTTCCTCCAGTATTTTTTGATAACATACTGCATTCATCTTGTCATCAATTTTGACCACATTTCCTGAGCCTTTGTAGCTCACACATCCCTAAAACATCAGCGATCCACCTCCGTGTTTCACAGTAGGAATGGTTTACCTTTCATCATAGGCCTTGTTCATTCTCCAAATGTAGTGTTTATGGTTGTGGCCAAAAAGATCAAATTTGGTCTTATCTCTGTGCTGTTTGGCGTTTTGTAGGCGGGATACTTTGTGGTATTTGCGCAGTAATTGCTTTCTTCTGGCGATTTGATGATGCAGTCCATATTTCTTCAAGTGCCTCCTTATAGTGCATCGTTAAACAGCCACACCACATGTTTTCAGAGAGTCCTGTATTTCACCTGAAGTTATCTGTGGGTTTTTCTTTGCATCCCAAACTATTTTCCTGGCAGTTGTGGCTGCAATTTTAGTTGGTCTACCTGACCATGGTTTGGTTTCAACAGAACCCCTAATTTTCCACTTCTTGATTAGAGTTTGAACACTGCTGATTGCCATTCTCAATTCCTTGGATCCCTTTTCTGTTTTAGACAGTTTAACTATGTTTTCCCATAGATCCTTTGACAATTCTTTTGCCTTCCCCATAACTCATCATAACGAATCCAGAAACATAAGTGCAGCACTGGATGAAAACTGCAAGGGTCTGTCAGGAGTCCAGAAACTCATTGACCTTTTATACACACACACTAATTACAAGGAAACAGATCACAGGTGAGGATGATTACCTTTAATAGCTATTTAAACCCCTTTGTACCAACTTGTGTGCATGTTATGAGCCCAATATCACCAGAGTATGTAAACTTTTGATCGGGGTCATTTGGGTAGTTTCTGTTCTCATTATGATTTAAAAATAGTAAACACAGTTGATTGATAATAAAAGACTTCAGCCAAAGATTAACCATGTGTCAGGTCACCTGTGGCCAGGTGACAAATGCACCCCGTTGGAGACAGGGGTGCACCGCAAGGTAGTGAACCCAAGATTCCCCAGGGCGCGGAGTCTAAGGTCTAAGGTCCAGCAGGTTTTCACCAGAGCCTCTAGTGGAGAGGATGGCCTTCGCTGCAACTGAACCCAGGTTGCGGCCCCTGGAGTCCCCCAGGTCACGCTCCGTAGGGAGAGAGGGGAAGCAGCCACTCAGGACACAAGGGATAGTGATGGGAAAGCCGAGGTCGGGGCAACAGGCAGACGAGGGTAACCAAGGGACAGGCCAAAGGTCAGGGCAACAGGCAAACAGGAGTAGTCAGAGATGAGCCAAAATCGGTACACAGAAAGTTTAACGTAGCACACGGCAAGCAGGAACACAAGCTAGCAAACAAAGTTGAACAGCAAGTAGACCTGCAGTGCACTAGTTAATATAGAGTTCCTGTGATGGCCTGGGGTGGAGCCATACAAGGAGGAGAGGTGAAAAAAGGCAGCCAGAAAGAGAGTCAGGCCTCTAATGGACACATGGAGGAGAAGGTAAGCTGCCAGACATTATTGCATGTCCATGACACCATGAGTGAAAGAATTAGATATTTTTCCACACATCCTGTCCTGTGACAACGTTACAGGAAAAAAAAATTATAACCCTTCATCTAATTCTAAAACTGGAAAAAAATGTTTTGCTTGGAGTTCTATTTGAATGCATTTGCTCCTGTGACCTCAGTATGTTCTTGTTTCTTTAATCAGAATTTGCATAATCAGCTGGTAACAGTAATTGTATCATCAGTATGCATTTATGCATTGAGCCAATAAGATAAAAGAAAATGTATATTCTTACGAGGGCAGACGTTTTTAGGAAAACAAGTACCAATAGGCACAATTTAAATTCAAAATGTGTTTGATAAATAAGCTTTTAGTCAAATAAAAATCTGGTCATAATTTGGAGATGAAATAGCAATGCTCACATCTACTGAGAAATTTAGTTTTTGTTTTCAATTTATTTTTGTTGATTTTTTTACCAAATACCCCAAGATTTCCAAGATTCATTTGCAATATACATTGTTCCCATTAATTATTCAATATACAGAATCTTGATGAATATGTATTAGTTACTTTATCATTAAAACAAGTACATGTCATCATTTATCTACACATGTTCCTACTATCTTCCATATCCATTAATCCTTACATCCATTCATCCCCCCTCCACAAAAAGAAGGAATTTACCTCCGTCTCCTCCTCATTTCTCTCCCATATTCTGCTTCATTTACATTTCCTCTTCGTATTTCTCCTGATTTTCATTTATATATACTCCTTCTTCCCTTCCGAGAGCCGAAATTCTTCCCATTTTTGCCATATTACTGGCTTTTGACCATTTATGTAGCCTTCTTCTCTTATCTGTTTTTACATATATTGTATTTTGTTCATTTCACATATCCAATCTGCTATATTTGGGCTTCTACTTTTTCTCCATTTGCAAGCTATTATTGTTCTAGCTGCCCTTGTCATGTAAGGAAAAATATCCGTCTTGATAGTCTTTATAGAATCTGGAATCAAAGATAGTAATGAAATATCTATGTTTAGATTCCTCCCTATTCCCGACACTTTCCAATATATTTTGTGAACTTTTTCTCAGAACTTTCTTACCAGGTGACAACCATACCAGATGTGGTCCATAGTCCCCCTTTCGACCTTACATGTCCAACAAATATCTGTTTGTACACTATTTATTTTATTTAATGCTACTGGGCTCCAATACATCTCATTGCTATTTTGTAATTTCTTTCTTGATCGCTATAGATGTTTTATGAATTGTTAAAAATATTTTCTCCCATTCTATCTCTGACATTGATCTCCCTATTTCCTTTTCCCATTTCTTCATGTCAGCTCTCTAAGGGTTCCTGAGGGGAGTAGTAAGCCATATAGCTTAAATCAGCCATTCTCAACCAGGGTTCCGTGGAACCCTAGGGTTCCTCCAAAGGTGGCTAGGGGTTCCTTGAGCTGTGGCTGATTTACCTCCTATTTGATGGTGCCTACATAGTTCTGAGCCAATTCCACTTGGAGGAGCCAGTGGTATTACACCAATGATCTTCATAGTTCGATGGAAGGGGGGCTATTCTTACCACTACTGTAAAAAAGGGCATTCTTCTCACTGACCACCAAAGTAAGGGGTGTTGTTCCCACTGACCCCCAATGAATGTGTTTTATCAGGGGTTCCCAGAGACCTGAAAATTATTTTTAGGGTTCCCCAGCGGTAAACAAGTTGAGAAAGGCTGGCTTACATAGTTGTTTTATTGATTTTTGTTCATCTAATAGAATTTGTTCAAATTTAGTTTTTGGCCTATTTATTAAAGGTAATTTTATATTTGTTCCAATGTATGTTTTTAATTGATGGTATTGTAGCCATTTATGTTTATGTTCAGGTCCCAAATCTTGCATTTTTGGTATTTTCCCTTTCACTAAGATCTGGGCCACCCTTACGTTCTCCAGTATATTCCATTTTAAGTACTTTGTGGTTGCTAAGGTTGACGGGAATTCTGGATTTAAGAAATGTAGCTTTTACATTTTTCCAAAATTGTTTGTTTCCTTGGCTAGTCATCTTTGTAAATCTGGCCATGATGCATTTTAGAGTTTATTCCAGTTTTTTAAACACATGCGTTGCTTTTTGGCTAAATGTACAATAAACCGTAGTAGACGAGACATATAACAAGAACAATAGCAGTTCATCTTCTGACCATGGCTGTTTCTTTAAGCAGCACGGTACCTCAAATTCCATAACAGAATTTCAATATACAGTACATCTAAAGACAATAACAAATTACGTAAACCTAGCAGCAAAAACACTGCTCAAAAAAATAAAGGAACATTTTGAAAACAGATCTTATTTGGGAAACATATCATGCTGGATATCTGTACTGATATGGACGGGGTAATGTGTTAGGAATGAAAGGATGGCACATCATTTGATGGAAATGAAAATTATCCATCTTCGGAGGGCTGAATTCAACGACACCCCGAAAATCAAAGTGAAAAAGTGATGCAGCAGCCTAGTCCATTTTGCTGCAATTTTATTGCAGCAACTCAAAATTGTAATCAGTAGTTTGTATGCATGTCTGACAATAACAGATGGTGTCCTGGGGTATTTCCTCCCAGATCTTAACCAGAGCATTACCGAGCTCCTGAATAGATTTAGGTGCAACCTGGCGCCACCGGATGGACCGAAACATAATGTCCCAGAGGTGATCTTTTGGATTTAGGTCAGGTGAGCGTGGGGGCCATTCAATGATATCAATCCCTTCATCCTCCAGAAACTGGCTGCATGCTCTCGCCACATGAGGCCGAGCATTGTCGTGCACCAGGAGGAACCCAGGACCCACTGCACCACTGCACAATGGGTCCAAGGATTTCATTTTGATAACTAATGGCAGTCAGGGTGCCATTGTGTAGCCTGTAGAGGTCTGTGCATCCCTCCATGGATATGCCTCATCAGACCATCACTGACCCACCACCAAACCGGTCATGCTCAATGATGTTACACGCAGTATAACGTTCTCAATGGCTTCTCCAGACCCTTTCTCGTCTGTCACATATGCTCAGGGTGAACCTGCTCTCATCTGTGAAAAGCATGGGGCACCAGTGGTGGACCTAAAAATTTTGGTGTTCAATGGCAAATGCCAGTCGAGCTCCCTGGTTCCCGGGCAGTGAGCACAGGGCCCACTAGAGGCCCTCAGGCCACCCTCATGTTTCTGATTGTTTGGTCAGAGACATTTACACCAGTGGCCTTCTGGAGTTCTTTTTGTGGGGCTCTGCCAGTGCTCATCCTGTTCCTCCTTGCTTAACGGAGCAGATACCGGTCCTGCTAATGGGTTAAGGACTGTCTACGGCTCTGTCCTGCTTTCCTAGAGTAACTGTCTCCTGGAATCTCCTCCATACTTCTGAGACTGTGCTGGGAGACATGGCAAACCTTCTGGCACTGACACGTATTGATGTGCCATCCTGGAGGAGTTGGACTGCCTGTGTAACCTCTATAGGGTCAAGGTATCACTGACCCTAGCCAAATGCAAAACTAGTGAAAAAAAGTCAGAATAGATGAGTAGGGAGGAAAAATGTCAGTAGCCTCCACCTGTAAAACCATTCCTGTTTTGGAGGTCGTCTCATTGTTGCCCATCTAGTGCGCCTGTTGTTAATTTTTTTAACACCAAAGCAGCTGAAACTGATTAACAACCCCCTCTGTATATAACCCTCCCCCTATGCTACTTAACTGACCAGATCAATATCCCAGTTTAAGTTTAATTGATTTGATGCTATACTCTGATTAAAAAGTGTGTTTTATTTTTTCTGAACAGCGTACATGACATTTCATCCTCTCCTCATCTCCATAACAATATACCTTGTATTGTTGATGAAGGGGCTGTAGAAGTGAGAACCCTCTGCAGCTTTGAGGGATTATACAAACCTAGGTTTGTAGGGAGGTCAATCAGCTACAGCTCAAGGAACCCCTAGCAGCTTGTGAAGGAACCCTAAGGTTTGGTAGATCTGTCACTATGTCTTTTAGATAGCATTGGAAGTAGATTGTGTCCTGCCCTAAAGTTCCACATAAATACCTTGCCAGAAGGTCATGACAGTATTGACTATTGGTTTTACAAGGCTTCATGTGATAAAACTTTCCATGCTAATAGAACAATCTGATTGGCGAGGTTGTTAGCTACCACTGATTAGATCTAAAGTTAATGAAAAATATAGCTAGCATTTTAAGTGTGGGAAACTGATCGCTATCATTTTCTGCATTAATCTTTTTAATAAACCTTGATTAATAATAAAACCTATTGATAGTCCTGATATGTACAAAATGTCATGTCAATATTAATTCACATAAAGTGGAGCTCCTAGATGAAGACATAACTGATATACGGTACATAAATATAAATATATAATAGAACAGGGCTCTCTGATTCCTACTGTATTCAATCGTAGTGTAATTGTACTATCTGCCCTTATGTTGTAAAGCGCTACATAAACTGTCAGCGCTATATAAATCCTGTATAATAATATTTATTCTGTCCAGCCAATATTGTGATTCACACGCTTCTGCCATACTGTACAGTTCAGAGACGGCAAGATAAACAGTAAGAAATAGTGACGCCATCTATTTGGCTTTGCAGTGGCAGAAAGGTTCGAATTACTAGGTGAACTGAATTACAATTAGAAAGTATTACACTCAGAAAGTCATCTTTTACCATAGAGGCCTGTACGCACGATTGGATATTCCGACAACAATTGCAGGTTGCCGTTTGCATGGTCCAGGTGCATTTTTTAATACACATTTTTGATCCATTGAAGTCTATGGAACCAAAAACCTGAAAAAAAGTCCCTGGATCTTTCCATAAAATACATAGGGCCAGATTCAGAATGGCGAGCGGTTCTTTGCGGCGGCGTAACTTGTCTTATTTATGTTACGCCGCTGCTACTTTATGCGCAAGTGCTGTATTCACAAAGCACTTGCGGCGGCGTAGCATAAATTGGGCGGCCTAATTCAAATTCGTCAGGTAGGGGGCGTCTGCTATTTAAATTAGGTGCGTCCCCGCGCCGAACATACTACGCATGCGTCGACGATTGAAAAATCCCAGCGCGCATTCTCTGAATTATGACGGTGTTTTCGACGTGAATGTAATCGATGTAAATCCCCATTCGCGGACGAGTTACGCAAACAACGTAAAAATGCCTGTTACATTCACTGCTTTAAACTACAGGGGGTGAATTGTGCAATATCATACAAGGCTGTCAGGAACACTGTACAAAGCTTGCAGTGAATCTTTATGAAACTGGGTTAAATTGTTTGTAATATTCCTTTAAACTTGAATTCCATCCTTATTTTGTATCCCTATGTCCATCCCTTGTCTTATTAATATCTTTTGAATGACCTCAAATGTTCCAGGGAAAAGGAATCTTCTCTGGTCTTTGCATCTGTCACAATGAACGTGTTTGTGCAGTTATGTTTATAAATTGTACTTGATTTGTGAGTTCTCTTTGCAATGTCTGATATTATTGCTCCTATCCACTCTGCTTAGTGATAGTGATGAATTGCATGCTTCAAGAGATAGCATCTGGGAGAACCAATTAGCTAAACACTGGTGTGATCTACCGCATACTAGCTGCTGAGCTGTGGTGGTCAACCACACATAAGTTCATAGTTATCTTTAGGACTATTAATACAGTTTAAAGCAGAAATTCAGGTTACATATAGACTACTAGAGCCTAGTGCATGCTTGTTTGAATCCTAGGGGTCTATATATAAAAAATATATATATCTGTATCCACACAGACCTCTGGAATAATCCCTGTAATTTGTGTACAATGTTTATTTCCTGTGATTGTCAGCTCCATCTAGTGGTCATAATTTCTGAAATACCTCAGTCAGGACAATACCGCATTATGATCACTAGATGGAGCTGACAACCATAGGAAATAAACAAACATATTATATTAAAGTGCCGTTGCTCTAGAGATTAGTAAACGAGCAGAAGCTCTGCTGACTTCCATCATCCAATCATGTGCAAGCAAAAATGCTGGCCTTTTTATTTTTCTTGCATGTGATCGGGTAATCTTTGCAAAGTGCATTGTCTATTTGCCTTTAATAAATCAACCTCTATGCCTTCCTCTAAATCATTGCATTTACAATATTGGTTTAAAGTGGTTGTAAACCCACAAAAAAAAAAAAAAAACCTACAAGACACAGACATAATGAGCGAGTATGCATAGCATAGGTTTTAGAATCTCTGTTGGGGCGATTTCCTTTCACTTTTGTGTATGAAAACAGAGAGCAATCTCCAAAGCCCAACAGACAAATGTTTGGATTGTATTTTTATGTTAGAAATGCTTGCATTCAGATGCTAACAATAGATGTGATTCCTTTCTTGTTACAAAATATATTTAGAAGGATGCAGGAAGGAAGTGAGTGATCCAATGGGTTAATGTGACTGCAGCAGATGTACACTGAAAAGATTTATACCCTACTGTTATGTAAACTGATAGTTGCCTCCATAGGTGTGCGCAGCCTATTGCATTAGGGTGTGCACCCCAAAGCTCGAACACATATGCATTGGCCATATTTACCGGCCTCTTCTCTGCTCTCCATCCTGAAACAACGGGAGAAATGGGGAGCCAGAGAGCACGCAGGGGGACCCGGGAAACACAAAGAAGAGGAAAAGGGACAAGAGGGGTAGCTGGGGTGGCATACTGTATATTGGTACCGATCCCATGTATTTTCCTCCTGTGGCAGCTGAATGTCGATGAGAGAGGAGGAGAAGCCTACTTTTAGCTGCTGCAGCAGGAAAATACAGATCAGTTCCACTAAAATCCACCCCCAACGCTTTTCCTGTCCAGGTTCTGAGGGTCGGCAAGGAAGGATTGCAGTTTGCCTGTCACCTGCTGGCCATTGACGTGTTGCCAACCCCAGGATTAGAGTGTGCCCAGGCACACCCCTTGCGCATGCCTATGGTTGCCTCCTCGGCTTTTTGTCTTGGCAACATTGGCCATTTGTGCTGCTGCCCCCTTCTGGATCAGTGTTATAAGAGCACAAATAAAAAAAGTTTGTAGCGCTATCCTCGTACAGTTCGATTACTCTTCAGGCTCATTAAGCAGGCTGGGGGTATGCTTTTTCTGATGCTTTCTTGTAGAACTTGGATAGATAGTTGTTAAGACCTGCAGTGGTTGGGGTACTGCGGCCTTCTTTCCGTCTCCCAAGATGATTCTTCCGAATGGTTAGTGTTCCCCATCCCCAAGCATGAGCCAAGACTTCATGAAGGGTGTCCAGATATAGAATGACTTTATTGAGAGACAGGTTACTTATATACAGCAAAAGAAATACTTGATGTAATCAGATATACAATTACATTCTCCTCCCACATCATCATACAATGGTGTACTAACGAGTCCCCTTTCAAGAGACCTATTGTAGGCCACAGACGGCTGTCTCCGGTAGAATCCACATGAGTTAATTACTGGTCCTTTGCCCAGACAAGGTGATTTAGAACTTCTCACCTCCTAAACAATAGAACTTCACACAATGAACACTTCTTGAAAGACAGACTACAGATCATTTACATGACACATTGAGATATTTAGATCAGTTTAAGGAATAAACCAATTATCTCCAGGTAGAGAGCACCCTAATTTTCCCAACGTTAGAACACCCCTCTTCCACACAAGGTCTACCTGCCATTACATATCTCCTGATAGCCCCGATCTGGGGGGCCAACATATCCAAATTTCACCCAGATCGGTCCAGGGGTTCTTAAAGGACAAACAGAGTCTGAGAAAATCCAGAATAAAGTCTATTTTCTTCACAATACTCCCCCTTAGTTCCATGGGTCGGCATACCCGCCTAGACCCTGCCGGGTTGGCTAGGGGATGTCCGGGTCAAAATTATACTTCCAAGTCGGTTTGGCGGGAAAGCCCATCCGCATTACCGTTCTGCTTGCCCGGGCGGTATTGCAGTGTAAAATTGTAAGGCTGCAAAGCAAGACTCCAGCGCAGCAACCGGGGGTTGTCTCCAGAGACTCGGTTGAGCCAGATGAGGGGGTTGTGGTCAGTGAGTAGGGTAAATGCACGGCCATAAAGGTATGGTTGTAGCTTCTTTAAGGCCCAAACTAGAGCAAGGCATTCTTTTTCCACGGTGGCATAGCTGACCTCCCGAGGTAATAACTTGCGGCTGAGGTATGCCACTGGGTGCTCCATGCCGTCTTCCCCCACTTGGCTCAGTACGGCTCCCAGCCCAAACATGGAGGCATCTGGGGTTCCTCAGAGTGCGTCTGTCCAGCTCGGCGTGCTTGCGTCCTGGTAGTCACAGGGCAGGTTCCAGCGGGATCTGGGGTAAGCAGCTGTGAAGTTAGGCACCCCAAATCGTTACCCAACAATACTTCCGCAGGTAGGCCCGACATAATGCCTACTTCCATCTGCTTGGCTCCGGTGCCCCAATTTAGCTGCACTTGGGCTGTGGGTAGTTTGTGGATGGCGCCTCCTGCCACTCTTACTGCAACAGTCCTGTTGGTGCGCGCCTTCGCAGATACGGTGTGAGGTTGCACCAGAGTGAGGGTGGCCCCAGAGTCTCGTAGAGCCTCAGCCTCCTTTCCATCTACTGTGACCCATTGTCTGTGGTGCACCCGGTTGTCCCCCTCGGTTTGTGCTAGGTTCACCTCATGTAGTACGGTCCATTGCTCAGCTTCAGGGCTGTGGTCTTCCAGCGGTTCATGCTGATAGTGATGGGCGGCTGCCCTTGGTGGTGGTGGCCGCTCCCAATTGCCTCTGCTCCGCTGAGGGCAATGTATCTTGTAGTGCCCTGGCCGATTGCATTGGTGACATACCAATGGCAGTTTCTGGTTAAAATTAGGTGGTGTAGTGGGTGGTCCTGCAATCGGTCGGTGGTAGGTCACAGGACTAGGCGTTGGGGTGCTGGACCTTACCAGGGGGCGGTTTCCACTAGTCTCTCCTCTTCTTCCCTCGTGATGCTCGTCTGCCAGCTTGGCAGCTTCCTCGATTGTGGCCGGCTTCCTGTCCCTGACCCAGTCCTTAGTGTCTGCAGGTGTGTGGTCAAAAAATTGTTCTAGCAAGAAGAGTTGTAGCACCTCCTCTAGCGTCGCGGCTTGGCATCCTTGTATCCAGTTTTGGGCCGCCCGATACATCCTAAAAGCCCATTCGGTGTAGGAGTCTCGGCCCCCTTTACGTAATGCCCGAAACTTTTTCCTGTAAGTCTCTGGGGTCACGGCATACCTGGCTAGCAGAATGTCCTTTACACTGGCGTAGTCGTGTATGGCTGTGTCAGGCACTGCTCGGTATGCCTCTGCTGCTCGGCCCGTGAGTTTGCTGCTTAGAATCGCGGCCCATTGCTCTGATTCCAGACCCTCCAAAGCACATTGACGCTCAAAGTCTTGTAGGTATGCGTCAATTTCCATTTCTCCATCCGAAAAACTTTTAAACGCAGCATAGTTAATCTTTCTCCGCTGCCCTCCATTTATAGATCCGGCTGAGGAAGCGGTGTCTCCTTGGTTTACGCTTGCCTGTTGTGCTCTGCGTTCTGCGCTCACCTGCTCCAGGACTTGCGTCACCATCTCTGGTGTGGGATTTGGCCCATATAGGTTTAGCCTCCACATCACCTTCTGTTGGAACTCTGCTTCCTCCTGGCTAACATTCGCCATGCTGCTGGTTTGGTCGCCCTCCATTAGTTCTGCTATGAGGGTAGTTTTCTTTTTGTTGCTTGTCACCTGACCTCGGGCTTCCAGCAGATCCTTTAGCGTAGACCTCTTCAGTCTCTCGTAATGCTGGGCCATTCACTTGTTGTCTTTATGCGTCCCATTCAACCCCGCTGCTTGCCACCAGTTGTTAAGACCTGCCGTGGTTGGGGTACTGCGGCCTTCTTTCCGTCTCCCAAGATGATTCTTCCGAATGGTTAGTGTTCCCCATCCCCAAGCATGAGCCAAGACTTCATGAAGGGTGTCCAGATATAGAATGACTTTATTGAGAGACAGGTTACTTATATACAGCAAAAGAAATACTTGATGTAATCAGATATACAATTACATTCTCCTCCCACATCATCATACAATGGTGTACTAACGAGTCCCCTTTCAAGAGACCTATTGTAGGCCACAGACGGCTGTCTCCGGTAGAATCCACATGAGTTAATTACTGGTCCTTTGCCCAGACAAGGTGATTTAGAACTTCTCACCTCCTAAACAATAGAACTTCACACAATGAACACTTCTTGAAAGACAGACTACAGATCATTTACATGACACATTGAGATATTTAGATCAGTTTAAGGAATAAACCAATTATCTCCAGGTAGAGAGCACCCTAATTTTCCCAACGTTAGAACACCCCTCTTCCACACAAGGTCTACCTGCCATTACATATCTCCTGATAGCCCCGATCTGGGGGGCCAACATATCCAAATTTCACCCAGATCGGTCCAGGGGTTCTTAAAGGACAAACAGAGTCTGAGAAAATCCAGAATAAAGTCTATTTTCTTCACAATAGTAGGTAATGGTAACAGACTTCATTGACCTTTAGAAGCAATTTAAGGATACTGAAGTTTCTCTTGCAGAACTTCTAGCCAAGCCCTTGTAGAAGCAAAGAGTGGACTGGGCTTTGAAGTAGCCACTTGAGGAAATGTATATTCCTCTATAGGCAGTTCAAGCAATGTCCTATCACTGAGAATTAAATAGACTAAGCTCTTTAACCCTTTGGTTATTAGGAATCAGCAGCACAGTCAGGGTATTAAGAGTGCCTCCAACGTCTAACTTATCTCAGAGGTGAGCAGTGTCAAGGTCTGCTCCATGGCCGAAGGAAACTCACAGGTAGTATATAGGTGAAACTCGAAAAATTAGAATATCGTGCAAAAGTTCATTTATTGCACTAATGCAACCTAAAAGGTGAAACTAATATATGAGATAGACTCATTACATGCAAAGCAGGATAGTTCAAGTTGTTAATTCTCATAATTGTGATGATTATGCCTTACAGTTCATGAAAACCCCAAATCCACAATCTCAGAAAATTTGAATATTGTGAAAAGGTGCAATATTCTAGGCTCAAAGTGTCCCACTCTAATCGGCTACTTAAGTCATAACACCTGCAAAGGGTTGCTGAGCCTTTAAATGGTCTCTCAGTCTGGTTCAGTGGGAATCACAATCATGGGAAAGAATGCTGACCTCACAGTTGTGCAGGAAACCATCATTGACACCCTCCATGAGGAGGGAAAGCCTCAAAAGGTAATTGCAAAAGAAGTTGGATGTTCCCAAAGTGCTGTATTAAAGCACATAAATGGAAAGTTATGTGGAAGGGAAAAGTGTGGAAGAAAAAAGTGCACAAGCAGCAGGGATGGCCGCCACCTGGAGAGGATTGTCCGGAAAAGGCCATTCAAAAGTGTTGGGGACTTTCACAAGGAGTGGACTGAGGCTGGAGTCAGTGCATCAAGAGCCACCACACAAAGACGGATCCTGGACATGGGCTTCAAATGTCGTATTCCTCTTGTCACCCCGCTCCTGAACAACAAACAACGTCAGAAGCGTCTTACCTGGGCTAAAGAAAAACACACCTGGTCTGTTGCTCAGAGGTCCAAAGTCCTCTTTTCTGATGAGAGCAAATTTTGCATCTCATTTGGGAGCCGGAGTATGGAGGAAAGAGTGGAGAGGCACACACTGCAAGATGCTTGAAGCCCAGTGTGAAGTTTCCACAGTCTGTGATGATTTGGGGAGCCGTGTCATCTGCTGGTGTTGGACCACTGTGCTTCATTAAGTCCGGGGTCACCGCAGCCGTCTACCAGGAGATTTTTGAACACTTCGTGATACCTTCCCCAGACAAGCGCTATAGGGATGCTGACTTCATTTCCCAGCAAGACTTGGCACCTGCCCACACTGCCAAAAGCACCAAAACCTGGTTCAATGACCGTGGGATTACTGTGCTTGATTGGCCAGCAAACTCACCCGACCTGAATCCCATTGAGAATCTATGAGGGAATTGCCAAGAGAAAGATGAGAGACATGAGACTGAACAATGCAGAAGAGCTGAAGGCCGCTATTGAAGCATCCTGGTCTTCCATAACACCTTAGCAATGCCACAGGCTGATGGCTTCCATGCCACGCCGCATTGAGGCAGTAATTGCTGCAAAAGGGGCCCAAACCAAGTACTGAGTACATATCCATGCTTCTACTTTTTAGAGGTCTGATATTGTTCGATGTACAATCCTTGTTTTATAGATTGCATGTAATATTCTAATTTTCTGAGATTGTGGATTTGGGGTTTTCATGAGCTGTAAGCCATAATCATCAAAATTATGACCAATCACGGCTTGAACTATCTTGCTTTGCATGTAATGAGTCTATCTCATATATTAGCAGTGGCGGTTCGTCCATAGAGGGCTCTGGAGCGCCGTCCCCTCTGGCTCTCACCGCCACTGAGTCTAATAACATAGATTCATGCATTGCATGAGTCTGGTTGGAACTTTTGCACAATATTTAAATTTTTTGAGTTTCACCTGTAAATGGACCAATAAGTCCTGTCGCTGTGCAATCAACGCAAATGTTATGCTTCTTCCTGGGTAAAAAACGATCATGATGTGCCCTCCTTTGTTATCTTCTCTTACTGAGATATGTGTTACTATTGCTTCCTCCAATGCTATGGTATGAAGATGGATGGGGGCCATCTTCCACTCACTCGTCTCCATACCCAGCCAGCAGAAGGACCCGATCACCTCTGCCGACGGCTACGGTTAGCGGCGGAGGGCATGGGAGAGTGGCGGGAGGGGGGGCCATTGATAAAAGTGATCTCACCAGAGAAACCACTATTATCGGAAACCGGACCGCCCGCTGAAAAAGAGGATACCTGGGTTTGACGCATGCACAAATTAACTTAATTTTCTCGGCTCGTCATGGTGTTTTACGTCACCGTGTTCTTGACGGTCAAAAGTTCAGAGAACTTTTGTGTGACCGTGTGTATGCAAGCCAAGCTTGAGCAGAATTCCGTCGGAAAAACCATCCAAGGATTTTCCGACGGAAAATCCGATCGCATTTACGCGGCATTAGAGTATTCTATTGGTTCGTTGCCTTATAGCAAAGGATAACTTTCCACAAATTTGTGACAGTGTCGAACTGTAAAGCCCCGTACACACGGCCGAGGTTCTCGGCAGAAACCAGCGAGAACCTCTCTGGCATCCTGATTCTGCCGAGAACCTCGACCGTGTGTACGGATTCGGCGAGCATCCCGTCGGGAATGCCGTCGAGCCGAAATAGAGAGCAGGTTCTCTATTTGCTCGACGGCCCGTCGGGATGAATGGCTTGTCGCCCTTCCCGACGTGCTGGTCGCCGAATCTGACGGCCGGGCGAGAACCTCGACGGGCGGAACGATGTGTTCCGCCCGTTGAGGTTCTCTGCCGTGTGTACGCGGCCTCAGTTTGTTAACTTGCTGCACATTTTCACTGGCAAGTTGTACACTTGCAGAGCACATGAAGCAAAAGTTCTAGTTGACTTTTCCAATTTGTAGCAAATTTGCATGGTGATTCTTTAGCAAGAGCAAAGTTGCAGTGGTGAGTCTACAGCAAGGACTCTGCAAGTCACAGTGCCCCCTGTGGTGGGAGGACTATTGTACAACATAACTGAACCAGAACTTGCAGCAGACTTGCAGAATGATTGCAATGAAATTTGGATTTGGATCTGGAGTCATGCAATGCGGACTTGCTGCAATTGTGCAAAAAAACAAGTCTAGCAATAGCTTAGCAAGTCATTTTCAAACTTGCAGCTCAATTGCTTGTTATCTGGGGGGAAGTTCAAGGTAGCTGGAGTGGGTTTGGGCTGTGATGTTCATTGGAAACTACGTCTTTGGAGCCTCAGCCTCCTCAGTGAATGTTATTTGAGAGAAGGTTCTTTAGCTCTTTAGAGGAAAAGACTCTACCATGCTTACCAAACCAGAGTATTAACAATGAGGAGACCTCCAGTAACCTTTTTATTCCAATCAATGGTCCATTGAGCAAAAGTAATGATGTTTATACGTCTTTTCTTCCGTATATTAGCTCAATAAAGAGACAGTAACATCTCACAATAAAATTTGTATCTTCCATATCCATCTTCAATTTTACCTTCTGCCTCACTGTACACGTTGCCTAGGTTGCTTTTCTATATAGTGCCGCTTCCCATTTATAAACACAATGTTTAAAGGTCGTTTTTCTGGCTTTTTTGCTTTAGCGTAATGAGTCTCTTGGTTGTCAGCAGCTTCATTATTGTGCCTAGAAATGGTGAGTCACGGGCCTCTCTCTAGTCACTAGCCGGTCTTTTCATCTGGTTACCAAGTAACCAATGAAGAGGCACAACTGCACTTCCTCAATTAACTCCTGTATTGCCAAAGAAAATATTTCATAACTTTCTGTTAACAAATACCAGTTCCTTATTAGATAAGTAGATAGCTATGGGAAAATAGGGATAAAATTGGATCACGGGGATGATAATGCTGAAACTGATATCGTTTCATTAAAACTGTTATTGATTCATTAATTGATTACGTCCACCTTGTACTCCTCTACGGAAATTATTTTTGGCACTGGTATATTTAACCTCAAAGCAGAATTTATATTTTAATTTTCAAAAGAACTGAGTGCTTACATCCAAGGCCACAACAACTTTCAATGGGCGCTGGCCAAAGAACTGCACAAAGGGACTTCATACTAAATTTCAGTGTGTCATCTGCATGGATTCTAGAGCTGCACAATTAATCGTTAAAAAATCGTGATCTCCATTCAACCCCCCTGACATAGGTGTGCACAGCCTATTGCATTAGGGTGTGCACCCCAAAGCCAAACACACACTACCGATTGCACGCGCTGTTCATTCAGAAAGGAAAGGGACAAATTACATATTTACTGGCCCCTTCCCCACTCCTAAAACATCCCAGCAGAAATAGCCAATAGGAGAGAAGACTGAAGCTGGCAGTGCTGCAAGAGGAAAGATGGGAGCCAGGGCAGTAGGGGGAATCAATGCTGCACAGGGTGATAAGGGTGTGCCTGGGCACACCTGACACACCCTGTGCGCACGCCTATGCCCCCTGATAATCTCCAAAGCATAGTTGGACGATTCTTTCATATAACAAGTGGAGAGACTTTATCTGTTCACTCAGCTGTCAAAAGAAAATATCTGGGGAGACTGCCAAGTTTTTAGCAGGAAACATTGTAACTAATGTTTCCTTCTTAGATCAAAGGGATAAACTTCTGTGTGCAAAGAAAAAAAATCTGGGCAGTCTGCCAAGTTTGTAACAACATGGAACATTGTAACTAACGTCCTTCTTAGCCAAACGTCTTTGTGTAAATGCAGTTTAACCACTTAGGGCCAGATTCTCAAAAGAGATAAGACGGTGTATCGCAGAAAACACCGTTGTATCTCTGTTTTTTTTACTGGGTATCTATGCGTGTGATTCATAGAATCACTTACGCATAGATACAGTGAAGATCCGTCGGATCTTAGATGTAATTACTTTCCTGGCCGCTAGGTGGCCTTTACGTTGATTTCTCATTTGCCTACGCCGATTCCCGAACGTTTTTACGCCGCCCCGTCGTCATTTACGTCGTTTCCGTAAGCGTAAACCTACCCCTGCTATATGAGGGGTAGGCTTACGAAGTTCCGTCGTATGCCATGTTAAGTATGGCGTCGGGTCAGCGTCTTTTTCCGTCGGTTACGTCGTTTTACTAAGTCATTTGCGAATAGGGCATTGCTTAAGTGACGATCACGTAGTTTTCACGTCGGTTTCAACAACGTTTTCTGACGTGAGCTGGAGCATGCGCAACTGGGCTTTTTTCCTGGCCGGCGCATGCGCAGTTCGATCGACACAGGGGCGTGCTTAATTTAAATACAAGCCGCCCCCTTTGAATTACGCGGCCTTACGCCAGGCCATTTACACAACGCAGCCGCAACTTACGGAGCAAGTGCTTTGGAAATACGGCACTTGCTCTGTTAAGTTGCGGGGGCGTAGTGTAAATGGCTTACGCTACGCCGTCGGCCATACTACGTGAATCTGGCCCTTAAAGTCCAAATCTTTTTCTAACACATATTTCCTAAAGGGACACTAAAGGTCAGGGCCGCCATCAGAGGGGTACAGGCAGTATACCTGTAAGGGGATGGTGGTCCTCAGGGCCCTGGATGGCACCCCCATTTTTTATTTTATTTTTAAAACAAATATATTTTCTACATTTTTTTTTTGTCAGCACCCAAAGCCCCCCCCCCACCTCCTAAGGGGCCCGGTGGTCCCCAGCGCCCCGGATGGCATCCCCCTTTTTTTTATTTTATTTTTTTTAGTTTGTCAGCACCCAAAGCCCCCCCCCCCCGACCTCTAAGGGGCCAGGTAGTCCACAGGGGCATGGATGGCAACCTTTTTTTTTATTTTATTTTTTCGTCAGCACCCAAAGCTCCCCGGCCGCTAAGGGGCCCGGTGGTCCCCAGTGCTCCGAATGACATCCCCCTTTTTTTTTTTTGTCAGCACCCAAAGCCCCCTTTAATTCGCGCCCCCTGCTTCTCAACTTGCGACACTCCCCACCGCTTCTCAATCAGTTTGCGGCGGCAGGACCCCACCCCCGGTACTCTGCTCCAGGGGGCCCATGCCTGAAGCTGTAAAAGGGGCCCCAAAATTCCTGCTAAAGGTACCCAACCCTCTCCCCCGTTTTACTTACCTGAGCCCGTTCACCTGCGGCACTCGCCCCTGACGTCCTCCTCGCCGCTCAGCCTGGTCGTTGATTGGCTAGAATGGATGGATTGAAAGCACACCGGGGGCGGGCCCAAGTGAGCGGCTGTAGCTGCCGGCTGTATCACGGGAGCGTGCCCACAAGTGCTTACCACCATGGAGAAGACAGCCACCGACGGACCCCAGAAGACGTGAATCGGGGCCACTCTGTGCAAAACGAGCTTGTATGGTAAAGTGGCCAGACAGAAGCCACTCCATGGTGGTGGTCGCGGCATCATGCTGTGGAGATGTTTTTCAGCTGCAGGAAATGGTAGACTAGTCAGGATTGAGGGAAAGATGAATACAGCAATGTACAGAGACATCCTTGATGAAAACCTACTGCATAGCACTCTGGACCTCAGACTGGGGTGGAGGTTTATCTTCCAATAGGTCAACAACCCTAAACACCAGTGGCGGTTGGTGTTCAATTTTTTTTGAGGGGCACAAACAAACTAAAAGATTCTCTAATGGCTCAAATGGCTAATTGGGCCCAATTTGGACATTTTCACTTAGGGGTGTACTCACTTTTGTTGCCAGCGGTTTAGACATTAATGGCTGTGTGTTGTTATTTTGAGTGAACAGCAAATTTACACTGTTATACAAGCTGTACACTCCTTTACATTGTAGCAAAGTGTAATTTCTTCAGTGTTGTCACATGAAAAGGTATAATAAAATATTTACAAAAATGTGAGGGGTGTACTCAATTTTGTGAGATACTGTATATACAAAATGGGCAAAAATGACAGTAATGGTCTACAGGGGAGTGGGGGTATACAATGAGGGGGCAATTGAGACCAAGAGGATGGAATCTGGATTTGGGCTTTAAATGCAAAAGAAAAATAATGTACTCTAAGGCCTCGTACACATGGCCGAGGTTCTCGCCAGAAACCAGCGAGAACCTCGCTGGGAGCTGCATTCCAGCGAGAACCTCGGCCGTGTGTACGCTCTCTGCTCGCCCCGCCCGTCGGGAAACCCATCAAGCAAATAGAGAGCAGGTTCTCTATTTGCTCGACGGCCCGTCGGGATGAATGGCTGGTTGCCATTCCCGACGGGCGGGTCACAGATTCTGACGGCCGGCAGAGAACCTCGACGGGCGGAACGATGTGTTCCGCCCGTCGAGGTTCCCTGTCGTGTGTACGGGGCTTAAGGCCGCGTACACACGATCGAAAATGTCCGCTGAAACTGGTCGGCACACCAGTTTCAGCGGACATGTTCGATCGTGTGTACGGCCTATGGGACTGTTTTCCAGCGGACAAAAGTTTCAAAACATGCTTAGAAACTTGTCCGCTGGAAACCTGTTCGTCGTTAGTACACAAAATCATCGGACCACAATCCCGCGCATGCTCAGAATCAAGTCGAAGCATGCTTGGAAGCATTGAAGTTTGTTTTTTCATCACATCGTTGTGTTCTACGTCACTGTGTTCTGGTCCGAGGGGATTTTTGTCCGATGGTGTGTACGCACATCAGACCAACAGACCACTTCAGCCTGGTCCGATGAAAACGGTCCGTCGGACATGTTTCATCGGACATGTCTGATCGTGTACACGGCTTAATGTTTGTGTCTTCATTATATATTTTATGAATTGTTGTGATGCAGAGTTCAGTTCACTTGTTTACCAAAATCTTGGTCTCAATTTTCTCTCCCACAGGTCATGAAGAACATCTTCCACCAGTCCTTCAATGCGTATAAAGCGGACATTGAGCCCAGAATGAGCGATTTATCTTTTTCTCGCCTGCAGTGCAGTCGCAGATTATTTGAGATCATGCTTTCACACAGGAGGGTAACATCTGCTTTCATTGAAGGCATTAATGTGGTGGTCACATTAGAGGGAGAAGCTGCTCGGGTTCTTAACTTTGATACAGGTAGGTCTTTTTTTGTTTTCTTAAAGGTATGCAGCAAAATGTAACCATGAGATGCATCCAGGGAACATAGCCTACCTGCTAATTAGTTCAGGCCTTCATCCAGGCGTTGATGTTCTGCACTATCCCAGCTCATATGCTTATTTCTGTAACCTGGTGATCCTGGAACATATCTGCTGCTGATGCTGGAACACCCACCTTGCTGCCTCTGGCACACAGGAAAAAAAAAAAAACATTCCAATGCTTAGAATTTTCTTTGATCATGGAAGCAAGGGGCAGAGAGACACCACAGTCTTCTGTAAGTACATTCTTTTCTTGAAACAAACTTTTTTGAACAGGACTTCTGGGAGACACACGGGTCCCAGAAGATCGCAGGGACCAGTGGGATTGCGCAGTGCAACTTGCGAATGCGCAGTAGGGAAACAGGGAGTGAAGCCGCAAGATGGCGGTGGCAGCACCCGAGAGCCGAGGGACAAATTGGCTTCGGGACCAGAAATCGCGGGTGCCCAGGACAGGTAAGTGTCCATATGTTAAAAGTCAGCAGCTGTAGTATTACTAGCTGCTGACTTTTAATTTTTTTTTGGGGGCGGAACTCCGCTTTAAGCTATAGGCAAATTTGGACTAATTCCTAGGAGGGAGCAAAGGATATCAGATTGATCCACTTCCTGAAGATTACAAGTAATATTCAGCGTCACAGCTGCTGTCAGACCTCAGAAAGGAAACTACACTCAATGGGCACTTTTTTACAGTATGTACACCCAGGGCTGCCATCAGGAATTATGGGGCCCCTTACACAGCTTCAGGCATGGGGGCCCTGGAGCTGAGAAACGGGGGGGGGGGTGCTGCCACCTGAAATTGAGAAGCGGAGGGGGCCCTTTGCTTTTGACATGGGCAGGCCTCTTTTAGCTAAGCAAAACGCTTAAAGGGGTGTTTTTAAAAGTCAGCAGCTACAAAAAGTGTAGCTGCTGACTTTTAATAAACAGACACTTACCTTCTCCACGTTCCAGCGACGCGCTGACCGGGGCTCCGCTCCTTCCCCCCCCTCCCCGGCCGGCATCCTCATTGCGACTGTGGGCCTTCGGCTTCACGGCCGGGCACCCACTGCACATGCGCGAGCCACACTGCGCATGCGCATGCGGCTCGCCGCTGATTGGACGGGCGATCAGCTAGGACCTGTCAGTGTCCTAGACGATCGCCAAAGGGAGGGGCTGCAGTAAGGCGATTAGGCCTAATCGCCTTACCAGCCCCTCGGCGGAAGCAGGAAGTGGGACAGGAAGTCCCACTCCTACTGAAGCCCCCACTCCCCCCCCCCCCAAAAAAAAATTACATGCCAAATGTGGCATGTAAGGGGGAGGGGATTAAGCGGAAGTTCCATTTTTGGGTGGAACTCCGCTTTAACAGATGGACTCGGCTGTATGTCAGTTTATATTTTAATACTTAATTTTTCTGTAAATGTAAATCCTGTTTTTTTTTTTTGGCGCAAATAGGAACCCTGTGCAGCTATATACTGTATATACACTATGGAAAAACATACCAGGCAAATTGTTAGATGATGTAGATGTAGCCTCCCCTTTAAATGAGTCCAACAGACATTTGCTGTAACATAAAAATATATTGATATAAAAGCTTTTATTGCTAAATATTACTAACCATCAAACCCTTTGCCTTTTATTATGGCACTTTCCAGAGCACTTTCCTTCTCAAACGGCATAAGTCATTCAGATCAATAAACTTTGTCTAAACTAAGCATTTCAGGAAACCAGGATTGCTGGTCAATTTACAGCTTTATGGATTGCAATTCTGTATTATGAGTTTGTAGTTTCCGCTGGCAAGCTAAGAATCTAATCTTTGTGAAGCCTAAATTTGTCTTGGCAATTGTATTAAATTTAAACAATAAATGTGGCGTTGTACAGCTCCCTCTTCTGGTTGAAGCATGTCACATAACCAAGAAATGCATCCGTTATTCAGCTATTGAAAATCAATATACCGTATTTATCGGTGTATAACACGCACTCTGGGCCAGATTCTCAGAAGAGATACGACGGTGTATCTCCAGATACACCGTCGTATCTCTGTTTCTGGCCCTAGGTATCTATGCGACTGATTCTTAGAATCAGTTACGCATTGATTTTGCTTAGATCCGACTGGCGTAAGTCACTTACACCGTCGGATCTAAGTTGTAATGTTACGCTGGCCGCTAGGTGGGGTTCCCGTAGTTTTCTGCGTCGAATATGCAAATGAGCGTGATACGCCAATTCCCGAATGTATTTGTGCGCCGTGGTCGTAGTTTAAGTAGTTTGCGTAAGCGTAAGGTTACCCCTGCTATATGAGGGATAACCTTGCGTAGCTCCGGCGTACACCATGTTAGGTATGGACGTGGGGACAGCATTGTGTTTTTCCGTCGTTTACGTAACTCGTCGCGAATAGGGCTGTACGTTAATTACGTTTACGTCGAAACCAATGTATTTGCGGCGTACTATGGAGCATGCGCAGTGGGCTACTTTTCCGGCCGGCGCATGCGCAGTTCATTTGGCGCGGGGGCGCGCTTAATTTAAATACAACACGCCCACCTTCTTCCTACTTTGAATTACGCGGCATTACGCTGGCCCATTTAAGCTACGTCGTCGCAAATTACGGAGCAAGTGCTTTGAGAATACAGCACTTGCCCGTAAATAGTGCGGAGGCGTAGCGTAAAGGGGATACGCTGTTAAAGGTCAGATCTACGAGAATCTGTCCCTCTAACTTTAGGAGGGAAGTTTCAGGAAAAAAACTTTCCACGGCCCCTTGCGTATAACACGCAGGTACAGATTACCCTCTATTTTCAGGGTAAAAAAGTGAGTGTTATACGCCAATAAATACAGTAATCGTTAAAGTTTATTTAAATACAGAAAAATTAGAGCCATATTACTAGTGGTGGCTGGAGCTCTGAGCATTCAGGAAAAAAATGGATAGGCTGGTGGTACACAAGTCGATTGTTAGATGGACTTGTGTACAACTAGCCACTTGCCCATACATAGATTGAAGTTTAGCCCATCCCTGCTAAAGCGGAGGAACTTCAATCCATGTTTGACTGCCCTAAGATTGGAATTTCTTTCGTGAAAGGATATCTGTTTAAAATATCCATGTAGTATTCTGTACAATAACCATTTATTGCTGCATTTTCCTATCCTGTAAAAAAATATGGAAGCAGACTTCTCTAACCCCTAGAGGTGGCCTTCATTTGTCCAGGTTGTCCTTTTCCTCCTCGGCAGTTGTCATGTATCTAAGGCTCTAAGCAGGTTGGGTTTTCCAGAGAAGATGTGTGGCGCGTATTTTCATTTGTTGCTAAGGTTATATTTCTACTTTGTTGCAGGTTGTGGCGTTAACCTGGGTTTACGAGGCCTGGAATCGTCGGAAGAGTTTATTTACAAAGTGGCTATAGCTGTGGACCAAAGGGATGTGTTCGAAGCCCTGTCGGCTAAAATAAAGCACTCCAAACAAGTAGTAGAAGACTTCAAATTCAGTGGACTGGCTGTTTCAGTATTTGAATAAACAAGTGCAGAAATTCAACCAGGACTCTAAAGGTCAACATGCGCTCCTTACCAAGGAACACTATAGGCAGCCATTTTGTTTTTTGACCTTGTTGTCGAAGCAACCAGTACAGTCTTTAAGGCCGCGTACACACATCAAACTTGTCTGCTGAAACTGTTCCGCAACCCCTTTTTCTGCGGACATATCTGACCGTGTGTACAGGCTAGCAGACAGGTTTTTCCAGCAGACAAGTTTTAAAACTTGTCTGCTGGAAACCCGTCCGTCCGACATGTCCGCTGGTTAGTACGCCTAACCAGCGGACAAAAATCCCCCGCATGCGTCGAATGGATTCGTCGCATGCGTGGAAGTATTTTACTTCCCGGTTTGGTGACGTGGCGGCGTCAGCATCACCGCCACGTCACCGCGCTGTCTGTCCGCAGGGATTTTGGTTTGATGGTGTGTACAACCATCAGACCAAAACAGCCCAGCAGACATATCCGATGAAAACGGTCCGTCGGACCGTTTTCATTGGATAAGTTTGATCGTGTGTATGCGGCCTAAAGCCCTGTACACACGGTCGGACTTTTGCCCAACCAACATCAAAATCCGACACTTTTCGCATTTGTCCGACCGTGTGTACGTTCCATCGGACCAACTTTTTTGGCTTTCATCGGACAAAAAGTTGGGTCTGCGAACGGACCAACTTTCAGGCAACAAAAGTCCGATGGTGCAAAGTCCGATCGTGTGTACAGCAAACCATCGGACTTTTGGACAAATTACAAATGCGCATGCTCAGAACCAATGTTAAAATCAACCAACAATAGCAGAAGTCAACCAAAGGGTGGCAGTAAAGAGCAGAAAAGAGCAGAAAAACCACGTGATGATGTAAAAGTTTTAGAAAAGTTTGCAGAAAAGTCAGAGCGTGTGTATGCTATGGGTGTGATCGGACAAATCAATTAGGACAAAAATCCAAGGGAGATTTTGTTGGATGTCCTACCGTGTGTACGGGGCTTAAGACTGATTTTAATAAAAAGGTATTTCCTATGACCATCAGCTCTATCTAGTGGCTGTAATGCAGTATTTTCCTTATTCACTTTCTTCTGTATGAAAAATAACATTCGACCAGCAGAGAAAACATCCTAACATACAGTTTTACAGGATTAATAGCACTGCAATTTTTTTTTTTATATATATATATATAAGGGCTGTTACTGATCAACATTTTTGTGTTCGATTAATCGTTTTTATTTTTAATCGATTAATCGACTAATTTCGATTAATTATAACGCAAATACAGATCCAGCTTCTTTTAGCTGATCCCAGTGCAGCTACCAACCACTGGAAAAATGGATAGCAGGATACAAAAAACACACAAAGGCAGCGCTCGATGGGAATAGCATTAAAACTTTTATGACGTTACCGGATCTCTGACGGATCTCCCTGAAGGCCCAGAAGCAGGCGGAGAGGTGAGTACCAATCAAAAGAATTTTAATCGATCAAAAATTAAAGATTAATCAATTAATTAAAAGTTAATTTGCACAGCCCTAATATATATAAATAAACCCTTGAGTGTGTGAGTAAGCCATTCACCTACTATTAGCATACCTCCCAACTTGTTGAGATGGGAATGAGAGACACCTATCAGCAAAAGTATGCAGGCATAGGACACACCCCTTGCCACGCCCCCCTTTAGGCAGAATTGTACAAAAAAAAAACAAGATTGGTTAAACCCACAAGTGCTTTTTTTCCACTACTATTCCTCTATATTGGCTTTTGCCAATTTAGAAATCAAATAAAAGGTTTAGCGCTGGAAACCATTTTTGACTTTATATTCATCTATATAGATCAGACCAAGATGAGGGACAAATGAGGAGGAATGAGGGACAGAGGGACATTGCTCCAAATCAGGGACAGTGCCTCGAAATCAGGGACAGTTGGGAGCTATGCTGTTAGATGGACTTGTATGTGCCATCATTGTGGATCCAGTATCATACTTATACAAAATGGCTGCCTTCACATTACGTTAAAACTGGAGGAAGGGTTACAGAAGAAATTAAAACAATAATAATTGCAAAGGGCTAAGGCGGTTTTGAAAAGACAATCATGTTTGGTTTTATTTTGTTTTTTTCAACATGAATAAAGTTTTTTATGTTTTCATTTTGCTAACTGTTGTTATTTTTAATTGCACATAGTGTGTTGCCTTTGCGTAGCAAGCCAGTTCAAGGTAATTGATACAAAGTGCATGATTAGCATAGCCAGACACAATCTTTTATATTATAAAGTATACTAAAAAGAACTTTTATAAGTCATGTCCCAGTAGAGTTTGCAAATCAGAGCTCTCTCTCTCTCTCTCTCTCTCTCTCTCTCTTTTCTCTCTCGAAAAGGCCATGTAATGTCCTTACAGTGTATGGTGTGGACTGCCTGCTTTTAATTTTTTTGCATGCAGCCTGCTGTTGGCAATGTGACTCACTTGACATCTCATAACTGTTGCCAGTTAATGTGAATAATGTTAAGGAGGGATTAGGGACAGCAGTCCCGTGTAAGCTCCAAGATGATCCCAGACAGAGCTTGCACAGGGCTGAGAATTCTCCTCTCATCCCTATTTTTCAGTGCTGGCGCCGGATTGACCAATCATTAAAGGGGTTGTAATGGTAAACGTTTTTTTACCTTAATGCATCCTATGCATTAAGGTAAAAAAACATCTCACAGCACCGCCCCCCCCCCCAGTCCCCGTTTTACTTACCTGACCGTTCGAAACTCCCGGGTGCGTCCACGTCATCCTCTTCGGTTCCCAGCCTGGCCCTTGATTGGCTAGGCTGGGCGGATTGATAGCAGCGCAGCCATTGGCTGGCGCTGCTGTCAATCACAGCGGATGACGCGGCGCGCCGGGGGGCGGAGCCGAGTGATACAGTCGGCGGCTATGGCCGCCGCTGTATCACGGAAGCGCGCTCGCAAAAGCTTTCCACCATGCGAGCGCCCTCGCATGAAGAGGGAAAGCTTTTGCGAGGAGGAGCCTAGACAGCCGCTGAGGGACCCCAGAAGACAGCTTTCCGGCCCACTCTGTGCAAAACGAGCCGTACAGTGGAGGTAAGTATAACATGTTTGTTGTTTTAAAAAAAAAAATCCTGACTTTAGTGTCGCTTTAAGCACTGTGTTGTCAAGTGGAAGGAAGAGGAATGGAGGTACTGGTTTTATTTATTCATTCTCAGCAGAAAAATGAAAAGTAAAGGGTAGGGTATTGGTAAAAGGAGAGCTAGTAAAGTTTTGTCAAAAAGAAAACAAATTTAAAAATTTGGTTCAGCTAGTTTTCTAATCCAGACATCGCTCATGTAGCACCCTCTTAGCTAGGTTGCTATTGTTGAGGTAAATTCCATGTTTTGCTTCCTGTAAGAGGAGCAGAGTTCAATTGCTTTTGCCTGTTCTGAGTTCTGATGGTGCAGGTTCAACTACTTCATCCTGCATTCCAGTAAGTTCTGGACTATAGTGGGCGGGAGAGACAGACCCTGGGATGAATAATCATGCAGCCTAAGCCAATCCCTGCTTGAGGTGTGACCAGCAGGGGCTGAGGTGTGCATAAATACTCTTGGGCCCAAAACAGCAGGCCCTTAGTCCTATGGAAGATATACACTTTCCGGCCACTTTATTGCTACTACCAGGTTGGACCCCCCTTTTGCCTTCATAAATGCCCTATTTCTTCATGGCATCGATTCAACAAGGTGTTGGAAACACTCTTCAGTGATTTTGGTCCACATTGACATGAGAACATTACTCATTGCTGCAGATATGTCGACTGCACATCCATGATGTGGATCTCGTGTTCCACCACATCCCAAAGGTGCCATGCTTTCATGTTGTTTATGCCAAATTCTGACCCTACCATCTGAATATGATAGAAGAAAATGTACTGCTGTCCAAACCCTTAATCCTCTTCAAAGGCTCCCGCCCTACTTAGCCAACAGGTGCCGGCTCTGCACAGATCCATGGAAAAAGGAAAACATCCTGGACTGCCGCACTCCGTTAAGGCGTCTTTATTTAATAAATCAAAAGTATAAAATCCAGAATGCTGTCAATAACAAAAAGTGGACATACAGGCACAAAATTCTAACGCGTTTCACATCGTTGGATGCGTACTCATCAGCTATCAGTCGGGGGTCTGTGCTGCACTCACATAGCTCTGCAGTGTTCTGAAACTCTATAAATGTGACCTATTATAAAGTAAAATATCTGTGTGACAAAATTTTTAAGAAAGAAACATACCGTATTTATCGGCGTATAACACTCACTTTTTCCCCCTTAAAATCAGGGGCAAATTGTGGGTGTGTGTTTTACGTCGAACAGCTGCCTCAGAGGGGAAGGAGAAAGCGAGCGCCTCCGAAATAGATGGAGCCGAATCACCTGTGTACTCGGCTCCTCTCGCAGTCACGCCCAGTCCCGCCTCCTAGCATTTACGTCCCGCCATTGGACCGGTATTATGTCCATCATAAGAGCCGTCCAAGGGGTGGGACTGCAAGATGAGCCGAGTACACAGGACATCGGCACTGTCTATCTTGGCGGCGCTCGTTCCCTCCTCGGCAGGGCAAAGACTGCAGATGGGCAGTTGGGCACTAATCATGCTGCAAACAGCGGCAATACTGCAAATGGGCACTAATCATGCTGCAAACAGCGGCAATACTGCAGATGGGCACTGATCATGCTGCAATGATGGGCAAGGCTGCAGATGGATACTGATCATGCTGCAATGATGGGCAGGGCTGCTGATGGACACTGATCATGCTGCAATGATGGACAAGGCTGCAGATGGACACTGATCATGCTGCAATGATGGGCAAGGCTGCAGATGGACACTAATCATGCTGCAATGATGGGCAGGGCTGCTGATGGACACTGATCATGCTGCAATGATGGACAAGGCTGCAGATGGACACTGATCATGCTGCAATGATGGACAAGGCTACAGATGGACACTGATCATGCTGCAATGATGGGCAAGGCTGCAGATGGACACTGATCATGCTGCAATGATGGACAGGGCTGCTGATGGACACTGATCATGCTGCAATGATGAACAAGGCTCCAGATGGACACTGATCATGCTGCAATGATGGACAAGGCTGCAGATGGACACTGATCATGCTGCAATGATGGACAAGGCTCCAGATGGACACTGATCATGCTGCAATGATGGGCAAGGCTGCAGATGGACACTGATCATGCTGCAATGATGGGCAAGGCTGCTGATGGACACTGATCATGCTGCAATGATGGGCAAGGCTGCAGATGGACACTGATCATGCTGCAATGATGGGCAAGGCTGCTGATGGACACTGATCATGCTGCAATGGTGGACAAGGCTGCAGATGGACACTAATTATGCTGCAATGGTTGACAAGGCTGTAGATGGACACTGATCATGCTGCAATGATGGGCAAGGCTGCAGATGGACACTGATCATGCTGCAATGATGGACAGGGCTGCAGATGGACACTGATCATGCTGCAATGGTGAGCAGGGCTGCTGATGGACACTGATCATGCTGCAATGATGGACAAGGCTGCAGATGGACACTGATCATGCTACAATGATGGGCAAGGCTGCAGATGGACACTGATCATGCTGCAATGATGGACAAGGCTGCAGATGGACACTGATCACGCTGCAATGATGGGCAAGGCTGCTGATGCACACTGATCATGCTGCAATGATTGACAAGGCTGCAGATGGACACTGATCATGCTGCAATGATTGACAAGGCTGTAGATGGACACTGATCATGCTGCAATGATTGACAAGGCTGCAGATACTTACTGACTCACAGCCCTAGTATGTGGTCCACTAGTTGAGCAATATCTTCTTCCATCACAGTCTTCTGACTTAAATTGCTTTATGAATTAGTCACTTTAAATAAAGGATGGTGGATATGACTGCCCTTTAAACAAATAATATGAGGGAGAATTAGCGTATTTATTTGTTAACTGAAGTGAAGGATTTGTACCTGCAATGTGGTGGGCCAAGTCCACATAGCAAATGATTATAACTCCGGGAGAGCTGGAACATGTTACACAGACAACTGTTGACACCTGGGGTTTAACTTTGGCTAGTTCACATACAACTCTATTTTTGTTCTGCTTTTTTAGACTTAATGCCAAGAGCATTTGCAAATTACATTCATTTTGCAAATGTTTGAGTCCTTGTCTAGGGAAATAAACAGGGTGGAATATTCACATTCTAATACAGAGGTTTCTCAGTTCTCAGCCATGTGTTCATCCTTCCATAATTACATAGTTAACCAGTCTGAAAACAGACGCGACTTTTAAGTTACGCCACCTAAAATCCAAAGGATATGTAACCCGGAGGAGGACATAACAAATGATCCTGGGCTAACTTTGCCTTAAGGGGGGGGAGAAAAAACCCTTTTTCATCCGACAACCACAATGAGATCAATTCCACAGACACCATGTGATAATTGGTAATTATAACTAGTCTTTGACACCAGGGGGGTTATTTACGAAAGGCAAATTCACTTTGCACTACAAGTGAAAAGTGCACTTAAAATTGCACTGAAAGTGCACTTGGAAGTGCAGTCGCTGTAGATCCGAGGGGGACATGCAAGGAAAATAAAAAACAGCATTTTAGCTTGCATATGATTGGATGATAAAATCAGCAGAGCTGCCCCTCGTTTCAGATCTACCCCTCAGATTTAAACTCCATCCTGATTCTACTCCAAACCCGTGTTCAATCCACTTTCAGGAAGGACTTCCCCAGAATACATAGGGGGTTATTTACTAAAGGCAAATCCACTTTGCACTACAAGTGCACTTTCAAGTACAGTCCCTGTAGATCTGAGGGGGACATGCAAGGAAAATAAAAAATAGCATTTTAGAGAGGATTTGCCTTTTGTAAATAACCCCTATTGACTTTATCTGATGTTCCCAATTAAATATTTTGAACTAATTTCCAAGCGAAACACACTTTGTACTAAGCACAACTTTACCACACACCTCAGGCCTCGTACACACGACTGTTTTCCTCAGCAAAATCCATCAAGAAAAATGCTGGCAGAGCATTTTTGCCGAGAAAAACGGTTGTGTGTATGTTTTTGCTCGAGAAAACTGTCGTGGATCTCGACGAGAAAAAAAGAGAATATGCTCCCTTTTTTCTCGTCGGGAGTCTCAATTTCCTTGTCGTGTTTCTCGTCTGGCTGGTTTAGGACTTGAAACACGTTTGTGTGTATGCTTAGAAACACACGCATGGTCAGAACAAAGTATGAGACGGGAGCGCACCTTCGGTAAAAGTAGCGTTTGTAATGGAAATAGCACATTCGTCACGCTGTAACAAACTGAAAAACGTGAATCGTCTCTCACCAAACTTTTACTTAACACGCAGTAACATGAGATTAGCAAAAGCAGCCCCAAGGGTTGTGCCAGTGGAATTGAACTTCCCCTTTATAGTGCCGTCGTACGTGTTGTACGTCACCGCGTTTGAGAACGATGAGATTTTGTCATGACAGTGTGTACGCAAAGAAAGCTTGACAAGATTCTTGACAAGCCTTGACAAAAATTGAGTCTGACAACCCTGTTAAGGCCTCCCAGCGCTCCATACAGTTAGTCTTAAAAATAGGCAGAAATTGTAAATAAATACATCTCTATAGATTATGTATGAACATATTTTTTGATGTCTTTAATTTTCATTCCTTTTTTATACCACATTTGTTTAATCCGTGTTCTCGATGCTTTTTTATTATTTAAGTTTTATTTGTCACAACACAAACTGTAACAACAAAAAAGCAAATCAAAATTGCAATCCATTTATAAACCATATTAAAAATAAATGCAGGTTAATAAAAACTGTAACAAGCTGCAGTCTTGAATATGGAAGGCACTGAAAATGAAATTCTAATGATGGTCTGGCGTATATCTGTACATTTGTTGCAGAATCCTTCCTGTTTTTTTAAAAAGATGAACCACATTAAAATGGATCAGAAATCTTATATTTTCCCCTGACTATAGTCAGGGCTTTTTTTCAGCAGGAAGGCGGGGGAACGCAGTTCCGGCACCTCCAGCTCTGAATGTATGTAATGGTGCTCGGAGGTGGGTAGGGAGTGGAACCAAGGAATGGTGCTCGGAGGTGGGTAGTGGGTGGAGCCAAGGAATGGTGCTTGGAGGTGGGTAGGGGGTGGCACAAGGAATGGTGCTCGGATGTGGATAGGGGTGGAACCAAGAAATGGTGCTCAGCTGTGGGTAGGGGGTGAAACCAATAAATGGTGCTTGGAGGTGGGTAGGAGGTGGAACTAAGGAATAGTGCTCGGAGGTTGGTAGGGGGTGGAACCAAGGAACGGTACTCAGAGGTGGTTAAGGAGTGGAACTAAGGAATGGTGCTCGGAGGTGGGTAGGGGGTGGAACCAAGAAATAGTGCTCAGAGGTGGGTAGGGGGTGGAACCAAGAAATAGTGCTTGGAGGTGGGTAGGGGGTGGAACCAAGGAATGGTGCTCAGAGGTGGATAGGGAGTGGAACTAAGGAATGGTGCTCGGAGGTGGGTAGGGGGTGGAAAAAAAGGAATGGTGTTCAGAGTTGGGGAGGGGGTGGAACCAAAGAATGGTGCTCGGAGGTGGATAGGGGGTGGAACCAAGAATTGGTGCTCAGAGGTGGGCAGGGGGTAAAACCAATGAATGGTGCCTGGAGGTGGGTAGGGGCTGGACACAAGAGGTGACTCCGAAGGAGGGAGTTCCTGCACCTATTCTCTCAGAAAAAAAGCCCTGACTATAGTTAACCCTCTATGGAATAATAAATTCACAGACGTATTTCTTTAAGCTACGACACACTTCATCCACCCATTTTCCTTGGGATGCCTGGGTAAGAAGAGCACAGTTTTTACGCTTGCCTCCATTGGGTGGGCGGTCCCAGTTAAAATAAGTTATAGCGATGCCATTAACATCCACAAATTTGCCCTCGTTGACCATATCGGTGATGCCCAACCAGAAATCTCCAGCCCCCGGGAGGCTCTTTTTCCCATAGTCACGAAGGGCGCTGTTCTCATCCCCGTCTCTAGGTGTCGCCAAAGTTCCCCCTTTGGCTATACAGTCCTCGTTGGCTTCATGGAAGTGCTTGGTTTCTTCAAATGCTAAGTAGCATTTTTTATGGATCTTGGTGCCCCGCAGGCAGACTGCAAATAAAAGCAATTCTTATAATTTATGATTGTATAGGAGGAGGCACTCATAACCTGATATTACATTTTGCTCATAAAATACTCCTGTAAGTACATAGGCTTTTTGTATGGGACTTGACAGTGAAACAATCATAAAGACTGATGATAAAACGGTATGTGGAGTGTAGAAATCCCAACAGCAAGTTATCTGATACAATTAGGCCCACAGGGACGAGTGGAAACTGCCCAAATTACAAGTAGCATCCAATTTTGTGCATTTTTACCATATTTTATCTCATGTACACTCTGGGGCTGATTTATTAAAGGCAAATGCGCTTTTCACTTTGCAAGGGAATTTTTCTCAGAGCTTGGTCAACGAGATGAACTTTCACTTTGCCAAGAATACCCAATCATGTGCAAAGAAAAAAATAAATCTCACTTTTGCTTACACGATTAGATCATGGAAATCGTTATTCCTTGCAAAGTGCATTTTCCCTTGCAAGGTGAACAGTCTATTTGCCTTTAGTAAATCAAACATATAACTAATGTAGTGCCCTGCTCCTAATGACCAGGTGCTGTGCCAAATTTAGAGGGTGTCTGAGCTTGTAGTTTAGCTCAGACTTTGTTAATTGGGGTTAAATCAGCCTCTGTTCTGGCTATGGCTGTGCCTGGAGGGATTTCCCTTTGTTTGCCAGTGCCGATCCTGACCTCCCTGGGGCCCTAAGCAAAATGACATGTCACATTAAAGTTGAGAAGGGGGGGGGGGGGTGTTCTGCTGTCGGAAATGAGCGGAGGGTGCTGACATCTTACCTCTTCTCCCATGCTGCAGCCAGCGAGTTGAGAAGCGGGATGAGGGGCAGAAAATGACTTCTCACCAGGCAGGGCCTCTAATAATTTGGGGGGCCCTAAGAGGCTTGCACAGTGAGCCTATAGGGCGGATTGGCCCTGGGTGGCGGGTGGCGGTACCACCACAGGCCACTGTTGGAACTAAGGCAGGTCATGGTGTATTGGGTGTTTTTCCCCGGGAACAGCCCAGTGGGAGTGGTCTCTCCACTGGGCATGCTGGGAGGGATACTTAAGGGGCAGACGCCATTTTTCGGGGCTCTTCGCCTTGTGACCCCCCTGGTGCAAGGTATGTGTCGTGTGATTTTTTTAGACTTGGGACCATGCTGGCCCGAGGCTGCATTTCGGCCTGGTAGGCCCAGTTACCCTGACTGGGGCCTACACCATGGAGGTGATCCTGTGCTGTCTGTCCTGCAGGAAGAAGCCACTCAATGGAGGAAGCCAGGGGAGGACCTGTCCCGGAAAGGACCAAGCGGAAGGCTGGTACTTTGGGAGAGGCCTGGTATCCTATTGAAGGATACACCATAGCGTACAATACCTTACAGTGTGCCGGGTTGGCTTAAAGGCTCTAGAAATGTAAGGCTGGATCTCCAGGTATCAAATCCTGTGGCAGAGGATTCCGGAATCCCTCATCTGAACTTGCAACTAGTCTGTGGCAGAGACTGAGATTACTCTTGTCCGTGCATCATCCTGGCTGCTAGGCCAGGTGAGAGGGGCAATACCCACTTAAGAGAAAGTGGTAAGTGTGACTTTGAAGTTTAGCAATTCCCCAGTGATCTGTTTTGTGCACCTGAACCTTCCCCTGATCCTTCACCCCTCTACTTCTACAAGTTGTTTGAAAATAAAAGCAAATAAAAGGGACCTATAACTTGTGGGCATTGAACTTTTTGCAGACACTCAACACCTAGACGAGGAACGAGGTAACGTGCAATGCCCAAAAACGAAACCGTTTTTTTTCAACTCCAGTCCAGTTTTTTTTAAAAATCCAGTCCGGGTTTTTTTTTTCAACTCCAGTCCATTTTTTTAAAAAATCCAGTCCGTTTTTTTTTAACTCCAGTCCAGTTTTTTTTTAAAATCCAGTCCGGGTTTTTTTTTCAACTCCAGTCCAGTTTTTTTAAAAAATCCAGTCCGGGTTTTTTTTCAACTCCAGTCCATTTTTTTAAAAAAAATCCAGTCCGTTTTTTTTTTTAACTCCAGTCCAGTTTTTTTAAAAATCCAGTCCGGGTTTTTTTTTCAACTCCAGTCCAGTTTTTTTTAAAAATCCAGTCCGGGTTTTTTTTTCCAACTCCAGTCCAGTTTTTTTAAAAAATCCAGTCCGGGTTTTTTTTAACTCCAGTCCAGTTTTTTTTAAAAATCCAGTCCGGGTTTTTTTTTCAACTCCAGTCCAGTTTTTTTTAAAAATCCAGTCCGGGTTTTTTTTAACTCCAGTCCAGTTTTTTTAAAAAATCCAGTCCGGGTTTTTTTCAACTCCAGTCCAGTTTTTTTAAAAAATCCAGTCCGGGTTTTTTTTCAACTCCAGTCCAGTTTTTTAAAAAAATCCAGTCCGGGTTTTTTTTCCAACTCCAGTCCAGTTTTTTTAAAAAATCCAGTCCGGGTTTTTTTTCCAACTCCAGTCCAGTTTTTTTTTAAAAATCCAGTCCGGGTTTTTTTTTAACTCCAGTCCAGTTTTTTTTAAAAAATCCAGTCCGGGTTTTTTTTTAACTCCAGTCCAGTTTTTTTTAAAAATCCAGTCCGGGTTTTTTTTTAACTCCAGTCCAGTTTTTTTAAAAATCCAGTCCGGGTTTTTTGAAAAAAAAAAACCCGGACTGGATTTTTTTAAAAAAATGGACTGGAGTTGAAAAAAAAAAACCGGACTGGATTTTTAAAAAAAACTGGACTGGAGTTGAAAAAAAAACCCGGACTGGATTTTTTTAAAAAAATGGACTGGAGTTGAAAAAAAAAACCCGGACTGGATTTTAAAAAAAAACTGGACTGGAGTTGGGGAAAAAAAACCCGGACTGGATTTTTAAAAAAAACTGGACTGGAGTTGGGAAAAAAAAACCCGGACTGGATTTTTTTAAAAAATGGACTGGAGTTGAAAAAAACCCGGACTGGATTTTTAAAAAAAACTGGACTGGGGTTAAAAAAAACCGGACTGTATTTTTAAAAAAAACTGGACTGGAGTTGACAAAAAACCCGGACTGGATTTTTTTTAAAAACTGGACTGGAGTTGAAAAAAACACCAGACTGGATTTATAAAAAAACTGGACTGGAGTTGAAAAAAAAACGGTCTGGATTTAAAAAAAAAACTGGACTGGAGTTGAAAAAAAACTGGACTGGATTTAAAAAAAACTGAGATCAGGGTCCCTCAGGGAGTTTCTGCATGTGGCAGAAGAGGAGGAGCCGGGGGAGGGCAGTACCTAGAGCCATCTACTGATCCTTGGACCTAGGGCACTGCTCAGGCGGTCAGTCTGCCCCTGGCCAGAGAAAGCTAGTTGCAGGCACTACGAGTACCCCTTAGGAACAGATGGAAGGACACAGACTGGGGACATTCCCTTCACTTCTACACACGTTAGGTAGATTAGGCGGCTGCGGGGCCCCTGGAAGCACGGGGCCTTAGGCGACTGCCTAATCTGCCGAATTAGAGAGCCGCCTCTGCTCCTACGGGGGTCGTGCTACCCTAACAAAGTTCCATCTAGGTTCGCAAAGTCATTTGGCTCCATCATAAGTGGGCTTTTACATATATCAGAGAATGGCCTGTGAGCCCAATGCAAATAATTAACCTACTGAGAGGTGACACTGAGAGGTGGCACTGATGGGTGGCACTGAAGCACATTGATAGGTGGCACTGGTGGGCACTGAGAAGTGGCACTAATAGGTGACACTGATAGGTGGCACTAATAGCTGGGAGTGATGGGCACTGGTAGGTGACACTGAACGGCAGCACTGCTAGGTGGCACTGATTGGCACCACTAGTGGGCACTGGTAGGTGACACTGAACGGCAGCACTGCTAGGTGGCACTAATTGGCACCACTAGTGGGCATTGATAGGTGGCACTCGTGGGCATTGAGAGGTGGCACATTTTTGCACTAGTGGGAACTGATTTGTGGCACTGTGGGCACTGGCAGGTGACACTGGCAGACGGTACTGGTGGACACAGATGAGGTAGATGTGCCTCTTACTCTTCGGGACCAATGTCCCTTGTACATCGGCTATTTTTTCTCCTCACGCTGTCAGCATGATGAGGAAAAAAAAAAAACGATTACCAAGCTTATGTTTACATAACGTGCTCAGCTGTTATTGGGAGTCTCAGTGACTCTGTGATCACAGCGCATGCCGCGTGCGTCCTGCAGGGGCACGCGGGGAGTGCGCAAAGGGGAGGACGTCTATTGACGGCCTCCTGGCAAAGCAGGTCTGTGCTATAGCCATCATTCGGCTATAGCACGGATCTGAAAGAGCTAAGAAGGGATTCACAGATTTTAAATATCAGCTGGTGTGCAGGAAATTATCAGAGATAAAGCTCCAACCAATTTGATTTCATTTTGTTTGGTTTTGGAAGTGTAGCTATATGTATTGCTGTGATGAATTTGGAGTTGGACTTCAACCACTTGCTGAAGAAGGAACCAATGAGCTGTTCTGAAATGTGTCCCGCCTCTATGACAGACTTCCTGTCCACTTCCTGTTTGTGTTCCATGCTGGTTTCTGTCTCGCTTCCTCTGACGTCACCCCCAGGCTCCAGCATTATTGTGTCCTCTGAACATCCACAGCACAAGTCGGCTGTTATCTCGTGGTCTTCCCTGGAAGCTTTACCAATACAGACTGAGACTGCCCTGCCACTGGAACATCTTCTGGTCACACTTACCTGCTACATGCCTGTTTCATCCAAGTGTTTTTAACCCCTTTTAGGGGATATTAAAAGTTTTATTCTTCTGCACTTAGAGGCGCCTAGTTTGTTTTTCTTTAACCACTTGCCGACCGCAGATTGGCGTACATGTACGTACCTTTAAATCTTGCTGCCCCAGCCTTGCGGTCGGCAAGGGCAGAACAGGGGAATGCCTTTGTAAACAAGGCATTCCCCTATTCTGCCTAGTGACACTGTCACTGATGACCGCTCCCCGTGATCGAGAAGGTCATCAGTGAGGTGTCACGTGTAGCCACGCCCCCTAACAGTAAGAATCCTAGTGAACACTTAACCCCTGCAGCGCCGCCTAGTGGTTAACCCCTTCACTGCCAGTGTCATTTTTTTACAGTAATCAGTGCATTTTTATAGCACTGATCGCTGTAAAAATGACAATGGTCCCAAAATGGTGTCAAAAGTGTCCGATGTGTCCGCCATAATGTCCCGATAAAAATCGCCGCCATAACTAGTAAAAAAAATATTAATTAAAGTGCCATAAAACAGTCTTTTGTAGACGCTATAACCTTTGCGCAAACCAATCAATAAACGCTTATTGCGATTTTTTTAACCAAAAATATATAGGGCCAGATTCAGGTAGATGAGAGTATCTTTCCTCTGGAGTAACGCTTCTCATTTACGTTACTCTGAAGACCCTTTCGGCGCAAGTACTGTTATTCACATAGCAGTTGCGCGTAAACTTGCGCCAGAGTAACGATAATGCGCTGGCGTAACCCGACGCAAGGGGAAGTGGGTGTGATCATATGTAAATGATGGGCAGAGCCCAGTGCAGAGGCTTACGTTCAGCGCATCAACCACGGAGCATGCGCAGTGAGTGAGGCTCCACTAGCCCCCTTTGTGCGCATGCTCACAACTTCCGTCGGCACCACTTCACGGGAAACGTCAGCGCAATGCCTTCCGTTGGGCGTTTAAATGCGCCCGTAGAAGCGCCATTCCGGCACTAAAGTATATCCTGCTCCCCCTCCCCGCAGTGATGTTACTTTTGTTCTGAGATGGCTGCTCCCGTTCCCCGCAAACACACAGGAGAAAGCTGAACTCTAAAGGCCAGAAGCTGTCAGCCGTCATCTCGGCTATGGAGACCTATGATGTCTTCCTCCATGGCTGTAAAATTTGACAGACAAGCATGGACAGAGGTGTTGTCCTGCAAGTGGGGGTGCTCAGCGAGCTCTTATCGTCGGTAACGCTGCTGTAGCTGCTCTCCTGCTGACCTGTGACCGTCTGGAGTAAAGATAAAGCAGCCTTTTGTAGAAATAACTTTGTGCCGGACGGACGAGATACGCGCGGCGCATGTAGCCAGCGTATGGTGCTAATCCGTTCGTGAATTGGGAAAAATCCCTCATTTGCATATTTGCAGGGGAAATCAATAGGCGCGACTGATGCGCCCAGCGAAATTAAGCGCTGACGATACTCTGGCGTCGGAACGTTCCGCCGGTCGCAAATGACCCGTTATTGGGCGCATCTAGTTTGGTGGGTACGGGCACATAGAAACGACGGCGCATCTTCACAGTTACGCGGCGCATATCGAAATACTCCAGCGCAAGTGTTCCTGAATCTGGCCCATAGAATACTTATCGGTCTTAAGTGATAAAAAATGTTTTTTTTTTTTTTTTATAAATATATTTTTTTTTGGGGGGGGGGGGTATTTATAAAAGCAAAAAGTAAAAAATGTAGTATTTTTTTTCAAAATTGTCGCTCTTTTTTTGTTTATAGCGCAAAAAACTAAAATCGCAGAGGTGATCAAATATCACCAAAAGAAAGCTCTATTTGTGGGTAAAAAAGGACGCCAATTTTGTTTGGGAGCCACGTCGCATGACCGCGCAATTGTCAGATAAAGCGACGCAGTGCCGAATCGTAAAAGGTGGCCTGGTCTTTGACCACCAAAATGGTCCGGGACTGAAGCGGTTAATCTAGGGAAGGATAACAGGTAGTTGAATGTAGAACAGTTTAAAAATAAGCCGTGAACTGGCACCGCTGGGATGTGACATGTGAAAAGCCCGCAGACGGCTCATAATCCTTTTTTTTCTTGAGTGAGGCTTCTGAAATGCTATTTTTGGCTTCAAAGCCGCTCTTCGGAGTGAAATGAATATGTTTCATTGGGGAGCCGCACAGAAATGCTTCTGTTCACACTGAGTAAGGAGATAATCACCATTCACCAGCCTTCAGTACATCAGTAATAAACGTTGAGTAAAAGGAAACCTGCACTGATAGAAACATGGCGGCTGAGAGTTCCCTCTAGAAATGCTTATTGCCTGGCTGCCGTGTACATTAAGAGGAATGACCGACCTGCAGTACTAACATCATTCTCACCCACTTGCTACTGATCATGTTCCAGGTCAGTATTTCTGAAAGCATTAAAACCAGAGGCAGCCAGGCAACGAGCATGTTCACATAAAGGACAGCAATGGTTCCCCTAAAATTTTCCTAATTACAGGTTTTCTTTAGGCCGGATGCACATCTATGCGGTTAGGTAACAAGTGTAAATGTGCTTTGCATTAAAGTGGATGTAAACCCTCTCATCCTTTCTAAACGACTGCCATAGTGCTGATCTATAAGGATATAGATGCCTCCTGCATGTATCCTTACCTGTCAAATGTCTCCCCTCTGTCTGTTATAAGAACTGAAAAACTGCAGATTCTGTGGGTCTGTTGTCTGGAGCTCTGTGGGTGGAGTTGTGATGTCAGTAGACTCCCCGCCATCCTCTACACTCCCCTTGTCAACATGCATTTTTTCCTATGTATTTCTTACACTGAATTCTGCTATGATCACTAACATCCAGTCAAAATCCAGAAACCACATGACTTCAGAAAAGGAGTGAGGGTGGGAATTAAAAAAATAATGCCTGTCTCCAGGCTAGTGCATGAGATATGTAAATAACCTGTCACTAGGGGGCGGAACAGACTAAGGCTTTTCTCTTTAAGTCCGTTTTATTTCACTCAACAATAAAAGAGGATTACTCAGAGCTGGATTAACTCTGTGTGGCAAGACTGGGCTAGGAAGACTAGGAAATCTTATACTCTACATTGTGACATAAAAAAAAAATCTGGGTTTACATCCACTTTAAGGCAATCCAGATGTTCCAAATGCTGTTTTATGCATTGACACGCACTATATTTTAAAAAGTATTGGGACGCCTGTCTTTACACATGCATGAACATTAATGGCATCCCAGTCTTAGTCCGTAGGGTTCAATATTGAGTTGGCCCACCCTTTGCAATAACAGCTTCAACTCTTCTGGGAAGGCTGTCCACATTTTCTCCACCCCAAACTCGTTCATCCGTGTCTTTATGGACCTTGCTTTGTGAACTGGGGCGCAGTCATGTTGGAACAGGAAGGGGCCATCCCCAAACTGTTCCCACAAAGTTGGGCACATAAAATTGTCCAAAATGTCTTGGGATGCTGATGCCCTAAGATTTTCCTTCACTGGAACTAAGGAGTCAAGTTCAACCCCTGAAAAACAACCCCACATCACAATCCCCCCTCCACCAAATGATTTGGACCAGTGCACAAAGCAAGGTCTATAAAGACATGGACGAGCAAGTTTGGGGGAGAGGAACTTGACTGGCCTGCACAGAGTCCTGACCTCAACCCAACAGAACATCTTTGGGATGAACTAAAGCCCAGTCCAACATCAGTGCCTGACCTGACAAATGTGCTTCTGGAAGAATGGTCAAACATTCCATAGACACACTCCTAAACCTTGTGGACAGCCTTCCCAGAAGAGTTGAAGCTGCAAAGGGTGGGCCAACTCAATATTGAACCCTATGGAGAAGGTCCCCTTTGGCGTTCCCTTCCTCCCACTTTTTACTGTCTCCATCTTCCGATATGCTAATTGCTGTGATGTTTTTATGAAAAAAAAATTATCTTTGCTAATGATTAAAGTAACATACAACCAATATTTTACACCATTATTAGTGATAAGCTTTGGAGAATGAGATATTATATTTACCTGTTTGTAAAGCCTGCATTTCCTTCAATGAGTTCACTTCCCGCCACAACTTTTCAAACTGTGTCTTCAGATCTCCATCCTTTTCTTATAGTAAAAAATCACACAAGGTTATTACAAATGAATAACTAAAATCACCAAGTAAAATCTTATATATATATATATATATATATATATATATATATATATATATATATATATATATATATATATATATTATATATATACAGTATCTCACAAAAGTGAGTACACCCCTCACATTTTTGTAAATATTTTATTTTATCTTTTCATGTGACAACACTGAAGAAATTACACTTTGCTACAATGTTGTGTAGTGAGTGTACAGCTTGTATAGCAGTGTAAATTTGCTGTCCTGTCAAAACAACACACAGCCATTCATGTCTAAATTACTGGTAACAAAAGTGAGTACACCCCTAAGTAAAAATGTCAAATTTTGTCCCAATTAGCCATTTTCCATCCCCGGTGTCATGTGACTCGTTAGTGTTACAAGGTCTAAGGTGTGAATGGGGAACAGGTGTGTTAAATTTGGTGTTATCCCTCTCACTCTCTCATACTGGTCACTGGAAGTTCAACATGGCACCTCATGGCTAAGAACTCTCTGAGGATCTGAAAAAAATAAATGTTGTGCTACATAAAGATGGCCTAGGCCAGGGATCCTCAAACTACGGCCCTCCAGCTGTTGCAGAACTACAAATCCCATGAGGCATTGCAAAACTCTGACATTCACAGACATGACTAGGCGTGATGGGAATTGTAGTTCCTGAACACCTGGAGGGCCGTAGTTTGAAGACCCCTGGCCTAGGCTATATGAAGATTGCCAAGACACTGAAACTGAGCTGCAGCACGGTGGCCAAGACCATACAGAGGTTTACCAGGACAGGTTCCACTCAGAACAGGCTTCACCATGGTTGATCAAAGAAGTTGAGTGCACATGCTCAGCGTCATATCCAGAGGTTATCTTTGTAAAATATGAGTGCTGCCAGCATTACTGCAGGGGTTGAAGGGGGTGGGGGATCAGCCTGTCAGTGCTCAGACAATACGCCGCACACTGCATCAAATTGGTCTGCATGGCTGTCCTCCTAGAAGGAGACCTTTTCTAAAGATGATGCACAAGGAAAAGCCTGCAAACAGTTCGCTGAAGAGCGATTACGCCTGTCTAACTGGTGTTAGACAGGAGTAATTTCAAATTTCGCGCGCCGTATCACTAGTTTGAATCCTCAAACCATAATACGGCGGCTTCGATCCGAGAGGCTTACGTCCTCGTAAGCCCTCGGATCTATGTTGCGATATTTTTGTGGCCGCTGGGTGGAGTCCGCGTCGTTTTCACCGTCGGGGTATGCAAATTAGTTTTTACGGCGATCCACGAAGGTACGAGTGTCCCTCGCAATCGCCTACGTCATTTTTTGGCTACGTAATGTTAGAGGAGCTTTTTGCTGGTCTAACAGTGCGTAACCCATGTAAAGTATGGCCGTCGTTCCCGCGTCGATTTGAAATTATTATTTTTTTTTAACGTAACTCGTTCGGGAATAGGAATGTACGTAAACGACGCTACTACAACGTAACGACGTGATTTCGCGCAATGCACGGCGGGAAATTTGCGAACGGAGCATGCGCAGTTCGATCGCCGCGGGAACGCGCCTATTTTAAATGCTTCACGCCCCCTACTCGCGCAGATGGATTGCGACGGGAGAAATACACTACGCCGCCGTCGTTTACTGGACAAAATCTACCTGGATTCCACGTAGAGCCAGGTAAAAAATGGCGGCGTAGTGTATTTCTGATACGCTACGAGAATCTAATTCTCTCTGAATCTGGGCCATTGCTTTTTTCTAGGTAAATATATTTCTAAAGGTGCTACTGACATGACATTTTCACCACATGTCAGTAACAACCCATGCCATTTATACATACAACGGAACCAAAACAAATACGTTCAGAAATTTAGCTATGTGTAATAAAATGGAATGACACAGAGAAAAAGTATTGAGCAGAATATAAATATATGTATAATAGTAATATATTTTATTATAGTATACATATCTTTTTTCTATTCATTTCTGCATACTCACAGACAGCAAAAGAAGGCAAAATGTCAATTTTTAATAAAGCTTGCCATATTTTGTAAGCACACCTGGTAGCGCCATCTATTGGCCATAATGTTCTTTCTTTCCTGATTGTAGTATTTAAAACAATTTGTCATTATAACCACAAGATGGCGCTTACGATCATAGAATATAATTATTACACACATATGCCAAGTTTCACAGAGGTGTTTTTATACATAGATCACCCCGTTGGGGAGATTTCCCATTATGTCCCACCTGGTTGACATCTGTTGGAGAAAACAGGAAATGAAGGGGATTCTCCTCGACAGGGACACAGACACTACATAAACTCTCCACAGGGTCCAAACAGTAATTTAAAAAAAAAATGTGACAGGACTATCTCTAGGTAATTATTTTTGTTTTGAATAGAGTAGGGAAGGGTTAAAGCCTATGTCAAAAATGTGAGAGGAAATCCGAGAATATTAGAGTTGTCCCCAAATAAAGAGGCGGGGCAAATATTCCAAGGACTCCTGTTCGGGGAGAGCGGTCTAAGAGAGTCATTTTCCTCACTTAGCACCCCTGCCAGTAAAGGGTTTGTCACTCTTAACTGCTACATCTGCAGGACAGCTTGGTCTGTTGAAAAACAACAGACTTACTGGCCAGATGACCAGGTGAAAATAAAGGAAAGAAAGCCTAAAAAAGGTATTATAAACTAATCGGCAAACCACAGTAAACAAAAAGGTGAAAAAATATGAGCAGCAGCCAACATTCAAATGTGTCCCCATATAATGGTATATTGTATATAGATTACGATTGCCCTTGGGTGGTAATCCACACCCTAGTTAGCAAAGTGCCACATCCTAGTAATAATTGGAAAATATTTTTTGGGAAAAAATGGACTTTATAAGCAAATAAAAAGTTGTAAAAAAATTGAATATCTCACAACATATCACATATATATATGATGTATCAATAGATAAATAGTAATACACACAATAGAAAATGAAAAACAAGGCCAAAGTGGTTATCCCTAGAAAAATACTTAGTATATATGTTCTAAACTTGCTGCGGGGGGTATAGAAGATATTGGTACCCACGCTGAGTGTACAGTATTTCCAGGGTATAGAAGCTCCTGAGGAAGCAACGGATAACCTCGCGAAACACGTATCGCTCATTTTAAATCACTCAAGGACCTCGTAGAATATATATACTAAGTATTTTTCTAGGGATAACCACTTTGGCCTTGTTTTTCATTTTTTGTTTTTCATTTTCTATTGTGTGTATTACTATTTATCTATTGATGCATTATATATGTTGTGAAATATTAAAATTTGTTACAACATTTTATGTGCCTATAAAGTAATTTTTTTCCAAAAAAAAATCTTTTCCAACATGAAGGTAATGAAAATAAATAAAAAAATCTGCCAGGAGTGTGCCCCAGAAGCTCACCTTAATAAAAGACCACAATGGGCCATTTAAAATAATAATTTATTAATAAGGAACATAATTTAATCAACAATACCACATATAATTATATATATATATATGACATAATTTAACCAATAAAAATCTGAAAAAAATATCGAGTTTGACCTCAATTGTTTTATTTCTGATTTCTGATTATTTATTTTATACTACTTGTTGTATTCATTGGTTTACTTTATGATTTACAATAATTCTTGTCCAATATTCCTATGACATGTTTCTTATTGGCCACTAGATGTCGCACTATAGATTATCATGGTCTCTTGAAGTTTAGTAGTGGTTTATTTCAGTTTATTCCAAATAAATCCTTCAATTTTATTTAATTTTTATGGAATATTTTATCTGCATTCTAAGAGTGTTCCTTTAGGAATAGGAATCATTTTTAAGATTTGTATTGGTTAAATTATGTTTTTTTTAAATATATATATGTATATATATATATATATATATATATATATATATATATATATATATATGTATATATATATATATATATATATATATATATATATATATATATACACACATATATATATATATTAATGTGCATTATTGTTGATTAAATTATGTTTTTATTAAACGGTTTTAAGTGGCCACTGTCAGGGTAGAATGACTTTAGGCAACATTCAAAATATGTCTTTTAATTTTTTATAGAATATTTTATTAGCTAATCATGTTATTATTGTGCTTGTTGTTGGTAAATATATGCTTTTCAAAGACCAAATATTTAAAATGGCTACGGCATGGTTGCAATGACATCAAGAAAGACATTTAACTCCGCTGTCCTGCCAAAAAAGGTCCCCCCGCGGGATAAGGACCCCCCTGAACCGCGCAGGCGCAGCGCCGAGCCGCCGAAAATAGCCAAAGATGTAGAGCTGTGAGTCAGCTTAATGACTATGACATGGGGGTCCTTATCCGCCGGGGTAGACCTTTTTTCGCCAGAACACCCAACTCCAGCCCTTGAGAAAGTCACGTGATCTTTGACGTAACGCGTCGGAAGGAGTGGGGTGGCGTTATTTCCGGTCACGGCCGAGACCGGAAGCTCCGAATTTACTGATGCTGGTTGTCTTTTATTATAGATGTAAGTTACTACTATTCAATAAATTACTGTTTTTACCGAGCTGATGCACTATGGAGATTTCTCTTTCTCTTATGTGGTCCTTGAATGGAGGGGAGGAGGATTAATACAGCACAGTGGAAGATTCTTTAACATTAACCATCCCTAATTGTTGTCCCACATACCTTATCCCTGGTTCTCTGCGGTCATCACAATCACATGCATAGAGTTGAGATATGGTGTAGTAGTTGCCTACAACCAAGACAACCCATGATAATATTTATGGCATTACTGGAATTGTAGATTGTTAAGTGACGGTGCCACTCGTTCAACTCCTCCCTTTGCCAGGGCATAGCTGCATTTTGGGAATTAATATGATGATGTCCATAGGTGTGCGCACAGGGTGTGTGCCAGGGAAATGGACGAAGAAGGACTGGCAATTCCGCCCAAGACAATCATGGCCGCCATGGTGACTAAGGTGGGCGGTACTTACTCCTTGTAACCTGAACAGATCACATGACTAACTTGCTGGTCTATTTAACCCTGCTGCTGGAGCTGCTCATTGCTGGATTATCTCTTCAGTCTCCTGTGTACCTTGACCTTTTCTCCTGATCTGTGCTTATCCGTTGTGACCCGGCTTGCCTTAACCTCGCTTCCTGATCTCCTGTGTTTGGCCCTCGGCCTGCTTCTGGACTCTGCTTCTGCTTCCTGTCCACCCGGCTTGACCCTCGGCTTGTACCTGGACCCTACTCGTGTATGACCTTGGCTCGCCCCTGTAGATGCTCTGGACTGACCTACACCTGTGTTTGACCCCCGGCCTGCCTTCTGGTATCTCTGTTCATTTAAATACAACAAGCTCAGTTCTGCCTGCCTCAGCCATCCCTCAGTGGCTGAGCTCATCAGACTGCAAGCAAGCACCTGGCCAACCGTGCTTCTGTGGGCACCGTGCTCTCTGTTCCCAACTCCAGGGCCGAGTTGCACTCAGCCACAAGGGGAGCCCTCGTAGCATCTTGATCTCCATACTCATTCCTGACAGTGTGCCAGGTGTGCCCAGGCACACCCTAATCACCCTCTGCAGAACAGATTCCACCTACTGATCTGGATCCCCTAGGGTGACCACATTTCCAAACTATCATTCAGGGATACCCCCCCTTCCCAAAAATCAGCTTGTGCTGTAACAAATCACAGCACAGTGATTGGACACAAGAGGCAGGATTTATGATTTATGATTTCTCCAATCACAAGCAGAGGACGGGGAAGCAGTGATGTAGCGGCCTTTTTTGGGGGCATCAGATTAGCCCGGGGGGGGGGGGGTAGCTGTGTCAGTTTCATTCCGGGACACTGTATTGTCCTGGAATGAAGGTGCCTGGGACAGACCTGCAAAATGCGGGACTGTCCTGGGCAATCCGGGACATGTGGTCACCCTAGGCTCCCCCTCCTTCCCCCCACATCACTCTCAGCTTCCCTCCTCTCCCACCAGCTGTTACCGCGGGATGTTTTAGGATAAGTGGGGGAAGGGGCCAGTAAAAATGTAATTTACTGGCCCTTTTCCTTTTCTGAATGAACACCATGAGTGATTGGTAGGGTGTGCTTGAGCTTTGGGGTGCACACCCTAATGCTATAGCCTGCGCACACCTATGATGATGTCACCAATTACAAAAATATACCTTTCTTATAAGCTGGAAAGTTTTGGACTCCTTTATAAAAGGGGCCCAATGGAATGTACTTAGCTTGTTTCAGAATAGATCTGATTTACAACAAGGGTTCTAATAGCGAAGCTCTCAATATACTGTCAGATGTCACCATGTTCTTAAGAGCTATTTAAATATCCTTCCTGCTGTTTACCAGAGCACAGTGTCCTTGTATTTAGGACGCGGCGATCTTCTTTTTTTTACATCTTCTACTCCAAATATTCTTTTCATGAGTTTTTTTTTCCAGAGAATCCGCAGCACATTTCCTGCCTGAGCTGGGTAAACACTGAAATGGGCCCGGTGTACTCGCAGGGACTTAACAATTTTATTAGACTGTACTTGTTAAAGACTTTTCAGATAAACACATTGCTCCCAACTGTTTCTCATCTGGGCTAAATCCCTCCATCCCACTTTTCTTCCATAGCTGCCCTTTTTCATCTGATGTATAGACCTCTATATATAAAAATTAAATAAATACAAATAAACTACGTTGTAACTAATAAAGGAGTCTATTTATAAAATATTTGTTGGATGAATTTTCCCTGTAATTTTTTCTACTATGACTTCCTATGACTGTCAGCTCCATCTAGTGGTCAGAATACAGAATATTTTTCTGAAATATCTTAACCACTTAGGCTGCATTCACACCTAGGCGTTTTGTCGCGTGAAGCGCGACGCTCAAAGACGCTAGATGGGAAAAATAACATTATTCTCTATGGAGATGGTTCACATCTCCAACGCAAAACGTCGTACGCCGAAAGAATGCCGAACGCCTGAATTTCAAACAAGTCCCGGACCCTTTTTCGACGTGCGTTTTGAGGGGCTTGGGCGTTTTCCATAGCCGTCAATGACCTGTACAAAACCGTGGTTTAAAAACGTTGCGTTTTGTCGTGGCAAATCGCGGTAAAAAACGCCGCAATTTGTCGCGGCAAATCACGGTAAAAAATGCCGCAAATCGCCTACGCCTAGGTGTGAATGCAGCCTTAAGGACCGCTTCCTGCACATATACGTCGGCAAAATGGCACAGCCGGGCACATGCACGTACAGGTATGTCCTGTACTAGTACCCAGCCGTGGGTCGCGGGAGCGTGCCCGCGGCACACTCTCACGACTCGGTCTGAAGCTCTGGGACTGCGGGACTCGCGGACTCGATCACCGCTGGAGTGCACCGATCGGTCCCCGTGGCTGAAGAACGGGGAGAGCCGTGTGTAAACACGGCTTCCCCGTTCTTCACTGTGGCAGCATCATCGATCGCGTGATCCCTTTTATAGGGATACACAATCGATGACATCAAACCTACAGCCACACCCCCCTACAGTTGTAAACACACATTAGGGAACACATAACCCCTACAGCGCCCCCTTGTGGTTAACTCCCAAAATGCAAATGTCATTTTCACAATAGACAATGCATTTTAAATGCATTTTTTGCTGTGAAATTGACAATTGCTCCAAAAATGTGTCAAAATTGTCTGAAGTGTCCGCCATAATGTCGCAGTCACGAAAAAAAACGGTGATCGCCGCCATTAGTAGTAAAAAAAATATTAATTAAAATGCAATAAAACTATCCACTATTTTGTAAACGCTATAAATTTTGCGCAAACCAACCGATAAATGCTTATTGCGATTTTTTTTTACCAAAAATAGGTAAAAGGGACAAGGGGTGGGCAGGTGGGTCGGCTGCCCCTGGTGCAATGGAATGGAGGGCACCCAGACCCTAACCCTAAGGGAAAGGGGGGCGCAGTTTTGGCATCTTTGCCCTGGGCACTGGATGGCCTTATCCCGCCACTGCATATGGTATACATACACAGTATACACACACATACAGTATAGACACACAATATACACACACAAGCACAAATACAGTATACATACACAGTATACACACACATACAGTAAACATACACAGTATACACACACATACAGTATACATACACACAGACACACAATATACACACACACATACAGTATACATACACAGTATGCACACATACAATATACACACACACATGCAGTATACATACACAGTACACACACACATGCAGTATACATACACAGTATACACACATACAATATACACACAGTATACACACACATGCAGTATACATACACAGTATACACACACATACAGTATACACACACATACAGTATACATACACACAGACACACAATATACACACACACATACAGTATACATACACAGTATACACACATACAATATACATACAGTATACACACACATGCAGTATACATACACAGTACACACACATACAATACACATTCAGTATACATATACACAGAATACACATATACACACTGAAAAGGTACTGCAGAGGCGGGCAGCTATAATCTTGGGATAAAAAAAAGATTTTTACATACTGTCCCTGGTTTTACTGAGGCTGACAACCCTGATAGGGCCCCCTAGTGGCATGGGGCCCTCGGGCAGTGCCCGAATGGTCAGTCCGCCCCTGCCTATACCCACAGCTGACCCAGAGGGAGGCAAAAAAAAACTCAGCAAAGCATGATCCAATTTACTCCTGCGGGGAAAAAATTCCTTCCTGATCCCCCAAATATCTATTTTTCTTTTCTTCCACAAAATGTACTAAACCTTTCAATAAAGAAAACTAACACAACCACCACATCCCAGGACTGGTAAGCTGCAGTATGTTATACTTTTGTTCTTATTGTTTAGATATGCGTTTGTGTCCCCTCATATCGTTGTTCTGAGACCCCAAAGTGTTAATAATCTGGATGCCCCCCCCATTAATTTTTGTGACCATGCTTGATCTTCTGAGCCATACATTGTGCAACTAAAACTTGATAAATCGACAAGTTTTTTTTGAATAAAAAGTTTGTAAACATAAAAGAATGTGATAAATCAGATTAACAAAATTCTCAGGTCTCACCTTTCTCCTTGGAGCGACGGTCCTTCTTGTTTTTTACGCTAGAAGCCTGTCCACTGATCTGGCCCAATAGCAATACGGTAATTACAAGGATAACGGTAAATCCTACTCGACCCATCATGCTAGCTACTGTATAAGCGATCGTCCCGGATCAGGAGCAGGACTTCATTACCTTCCACTCACTTGGAGCAGGAATTCTGTATACAAGCACTCCTTGCTTACCGACGTGCTAAATGCTTCACTTGGCTGACGCATAAGGTGCTTCCTTGTTCTCCTTTCCATGCTCACATTTTATGCGTGTCGTCTTTTCTGCCTCTACAGGAATGAATACTCCTCTGTTGGACCTGCAGAACACATGAAAGAACTGACAGTTTAAAGGACCTGTTCATCCTACAACTAGGGGAAGCTTCTATAGGAGGATATAGGTAGAAACTGTAATCTGTCAATGACCTCTCTGTTATGCATTCAGGTTTATATGTGGGTACCGTACCTGTATCTTCTTGTTGGAAATAGAGGTACATTATGGGTCTGATTCAATAAGAAAACCAACAAATATTCATATTCTCAAAAAAGTAAATTTAAGTTTCCTCCGAAATCCTGTTCTGTATACACTGTATGTAGAAAAAAGTAAAATAGTGCAGCGCAATATACAAATAAGTCCATAAATATATATGGTAGACATGTGCACACTGAAATATTTTGTTTAGTAATTTAGTTTTCGTCCGAAAAATACATTTATTTAGTTACTCCCGAAATTTGTTTTTATTTATTTTGTTTTTCGTAAAAAAAATGCATTCGTCCGAAAATCCAAATTAAGGTCGAATCTGTCATTGAAGGCTTATGGTGTCTGTCGAATGTTCTAAAAAAAAAAAAAAAGAAGATTCGACAGAATCTTTAAAAAAAAAATATATATATATTTGACTCTTCATGTCTCTCTATGTCGAATCTTCATGTCTCTCTATGTCGAATCTTCATGTCTCTCTATGTCAAATCTTCATGTCTCTCTATGTCGAATCTTCATGTCTCTCTATGTCAAATCTTCATGTCTCTCTATGTCGAATCTTCCTGTCTCTCTATGTCGAATCTTCATGTCTCTCTATGTCGAATCTTCATGTCTCTCTATGTCGAATCTTCCTGTCTCTCTATGTCAAATCTTCCTGTCTCTCTATGTCGAATCTTCATGTCTCTCTATGTCGAATCTTCATGTCTCTCTATGTCGAATCTTCATGTCTCTCTATGTCGAATCTTCCTGTCTCTCTATGTCGAATCTGTCATTATAGGCTTATGATGCCTGTCGAATGTTCTAAGAAAAAAAAACGAAAAAAAAGATTTGACAGAATCTTAAAAAATAAATAAAAATTGACTCTTCATTTCTCTCAAAATCGAATCTTTTCTCTCTATGTCGAATCTTCTTCATGTCTCTATAATGTCGAATCTTTTCTCTTTATGTAGAATAATAATGGACTAATAGAGTTAAGGTTAGGCACATCGACTGCAACGAAAATGAAAATAAAGCATTTGTTAATGTCGGATCTTTCGGTTTTCGTTTTCTGTGCTTTCGTTATCGTTTGTTAAAACGATAACGAAAATACCTGAAATTCGGACGAAAAAATGCATTCAGACGAAAACGAATGCACATGTCTAATATATGGAAAGACGGATGAATATTCAGCAATGCAGGGCGGATACACCTGAGTATCTAAAGTGACTGTTCCTCCACCAGCAAACTTATGTTCTTACCGGATAGGGTGTACCTCTGAACCAACAGAAGGTCTAATAGGTGTAGCGCCTGGTTACTTAAAGGGGTGTTCCAACCGCATTTATTTTTATTTTTTTAAAGTCAGCAGCTACTAACAGTGTAGCTGCTGACTTTTAATAAGGACACTTACCTTGTTCTACTTTCCCGCGCTGATGGGCCCCCCTGATGCCGGTCCCACGATCGCTCCAGGTCCCGTGCCGCCATTCACACTAGGGGAAACAGGCAGTGAGTCTCACGCTGGCTTGTGAATGGGCGCGCTGCTCTCTGAGAACACACACAGTTCCCAGAAAGCAGCGCGCCCCATTCACAAGGAGAAGAAGCAGAAGAAAAGACACAGCGGTGTGGAAGAGGCAGATCACGGACTTCGGCATAGCAACAGGTATTTCAGGTGAGTATTCATTTTTTTTCCCACGTTTTATTTATTTATTTATTTATTTTAGGACTTTTGCCCAAAAGTGGTTTTCCTGGGTGGAACTCCGCTTTAAGGTACCAGTGCTGTTTAAATTTAGAGGTAGATCAGAGTGTAGTTAGACTCCAGATTGTTAAATGCAAAACAGGGTCTCTGTCTCAGCTTGGCTGTTCTGTGGGCTTATTCTGTTACGCTGGGGTGTTCTTCCAGTCCCGGTGCTGCAGATGGCAGCAGTGGAGTCAAGGTTTGGGTGCTCTTTCCCAGCAGCCAATCAGGAGGGTTTGACCTTGCTGTGCATGCTGGGGAGGGGTATTTATGGGGCAGGTGCCATTGGTTCTGGGTCTACTTCCTCGAGTGTAGCACCAACTTTAAGGTGGCCTCATCACGGTGCCCCAAGCGTTATGACCTACCTGGCCGGGGCGTGCGTGCCACGCATGTTCCTGGTTCTGGGGCCATGCTCACCCGTAACATCTGAACAGCGACGGGGACCCAGTGAGTGACTGGGTTCCCACCTTTGAAGATCCCAAGCTGTACTGCTGAGTCAGTCTGAGGAGCGCCAATGAGAGGCCGGCAATCCAAAAGAGCCTGGACAAACCGCCGGGGATCAAGGTAGCTGGACACCGAGGGATTCATCACCTGTCAGTCAGTACCTGGGCGACAAGTTGAAGGAGATCCAGGCGTAAGGCCTCGCACTAACAGGGGGCCTTGCGGTCTGTGATCAATAATAATGTTGGCTTCATCGGATCACTCTATTGCCCCTCTCTCTTTCTCACCCCCCGCCCCTCTTACATTGGCTGAATATGTCTGATGGGTGAGGAGGGTGTCCTGAAAGTGGTGCTGATCACCTGTGTGCTAGATCCGTGCATTTTCTGCAGCCATTTTTCTTGCTTGAATTATTTTTCCCATTATGGGCGAGAGTGGGGTTTTGCCTAAGGCCTCTCAAAGCTTAAAGGTGCCTCTGGTGCAGTGAAGCCGCACTGAGGATGGCGGCGGGGGAGCAGCAGAGAGACGAGCGATCGCAGGCGCACTGGACAGGTAAGTGTCCATTTATTCAAAGTCAGCAGCTGCAGTATTTGTAGCTTCTGTCTTTTATTTATTTATTTTCGCGGGACCTTCACTTTAACTAAAATGAGAGGCTCAATTCGCTAACCTATTATGATCATTATTTGACATAACAATAGTTATTATCAGCAATGAAAGATAATGAGAGCTGAAAATGACAGTCACTGAAAACTATCATTATAGCAAAAAACAAACAAAAGCCGCATAGTTTAGTAAATTGAGTTAAATGTAATTTATTGTTAGTGGCTCCTTTTTTTTTCCTCCATTTTAAAATGCTGTTGGACTAATCCTTGATGTCAGTTCAGGCTAGTGTTACATAGCTGTCAGTAAATCCCTTTATAACAGCTTCAGAATATACATTTCTAATTCCGTTTTTGCATACAATTACACCTACTGTAGACTAATTTGACCATGTATATTGATGTGCCAGCACTGTATATCACGTGATTCTGTTCTTAGTAAATTGTCTTAGTAAAAAACGCTGTTTGATCATGTACTGCAAATGTCACACTAAATTCAGAAATTGCAGCATAAAGCACATACAGTACAAGCCCCACTGCTGAGTGTAAGCCACCATTTAGATCATTTATGTATTCACTGAAATTGTTAGTTATTTTAGAATTGTGTTTGCAGAAGAGCAGAGGCGGTTCTTTAATTAGGCAAATTAGGCGATCGCCTAAGGCTTCACACTCACAGGGGCCTCGTGGCTGCCTTACTTTCCCAATGCATTACCCCAGTTTTGAGAGACAAGGGACCTTAATGCTGATGTGCTCAGGCAGCGTTAAGAGCCCTGACTCAGGAGCGGGCGCCGCCAACGTCCCTAACAACCAGTAACTATTGGTGACACCACCCCTTGTGACATCAATGGCCCAGCATGCCCTCAGTCAATGATGTCATAAGAGGGCGGGTTCACTAGGTGACACCCACCCCTTAGTTTTTAAAGAGCAGGATCTGGGGCCCACCTTGTTAAAGGGGCTTCCAGATTCCAATAAGCCCCCTGCCGGCAGACCACCACAACCAACGGCCAGGTTTGTGGGGAAGAGGCTCTTGTCCTTGAATTATTTTTCCCATCATAGGTGTGAGTGGGGCCCCATGTCAAGTTTTGCCTAAGGCCTTACAAAGCCTAGAGCCGCCTCTGCAGAAGTGCATAACTAAAAATCACAAGGACCCATAGCAACCTTCTAATGGGGTCTTCACCAGTGACTGGTAACATATAATGCATATCTCATTATTATTGGTAATCAGAGGATAATCAGAGGCTTTAATGTACCCCTCTTCATAATCACTTATCACTGTGAGTCAGAGGTGGGTGGGTGATATATAATGCTCTCTGTACAGTATACAGTTAAACCTCGGATTATGAGCGTAATCCGTTATCGGTCCATTTGAAATTAAACGAAAAATCAACCCAGTAGCATTTGAACTGTTGCTGTACCAAGTTCGTATAAAGTGCATCCTGTGTTTCATGTATCTCTTCTTCAGGGCTTTTTTTCTCAGAGAATAGGTGCAGGAACTCCCTCCTTCGGAGTCACCTCTTGTGTCCAGCCCCTACCCACCTCCAGGCACCATTTATTGGTTTCACCCCCTACCCACCTCTGAGCACCATTTCTTGGTTCCACCCCCTCCCCATCTCCGAGCACCATTCTTTGGTTCCACCCCCTCCCCACCTCTGAGCACCATTCCTTTTCTCCACCCCCTACCCACCTCCGAGCACCATTCCTTAGTTCCACTCCCTTCTCACCTCTGAGCACCGTTCCTTGGTTCAACCCCCTACCCACCTCCGAGCACTATTCCTTGGTTCCACCCCCTGCCAACCTCCAAGCACTATTCCCTAGTTCCACCCCCTACCCACCTTCAAGCACCATTCATTGGTTTCACCCCCTACCCACCTCAGAGCACCATTCCCTTTCTCCACCCCCTACCGACCTCCAAGCACCATTTCTTGGCTCCACTCCCTACCCACCTCCGAGCACCATTACATACATTCAGAGCTGGAGGTGCCAGAACTGCGTTCCCCCGCGTTCCTGCTGAAAAAAGCCCTGTTTTTCTTAAATCTGTTGTCTCTAGACCTTTTCCAGGACGAGAAGAAGACCCTCTGCCTCCAGTCTCAGTGGGAGATGAAACCGAATTCGAGGTAGAATCCATCCTGGACTGTCGCAAGAGAGGTGGGACTATTCAATCTCTTATTAAATGGAAGGGTTACTCAGCAAAAGAGAATTCTTGGGAACCTGCAGGCAATATACATGCTCCTAGACTTCTCCAGAGATTTTGTGCCTGATACCCTGAAAGATGGGCCTGGTTGGGCATCCGGAGGCTGCCCCTTGGGGGGGGGGGGGCACTGTCATGGAAATGGCCATGGAAGTACTGGCAAACTTGCCAGTAGAAGAAATGTCCACCATAGGCACATCATGTGACAGGTGGATCCCCCTGCTGGCCTATAAAAGGCTGCCACGGTCTGACCCAAATTGCTGGATTGTCGTCAGCTTCCTGTGTTCCTGTGTCTGTTTACCTTGAAACCCCTGGCTTGACCTCTGCTTCTGACTTAACCTGTGATCCCGATTATCTCCTCGCTCTGACCTTGGCTTGGCTGACTATACTTCGATCCACTGCCCACTGTTTATGACCCGGCTTGCTCCCGTTTGCTCTTGGACTGTCTCCTGGTATATGACCTCTGGCCTGGCTGTGAACCCTGCTCCTGGTTTATCCTGCAAACACCTACTCAGGACTTCTTTTTGCACGGCTACTGACATCGCTACCCAGCGCACCCCAGCCACATTCTGCTTACCAGCCTGTTGCAGCACTACTGGCAACCCGTGCACCTTTGGGCACCGTGTCCCCTGTATCACTCCCAGGGGAGCGCTGAACTTAACCGCAAGGGGCCACACATCAGAAACTTGACAGATACAAAAATATATACAAATAAGAAAACAAAATACAACAAAGTCTGATAGAGTTCCAGAAGTATTTAAAAAAAGGTTTTTGATTATACCTACCTTTTTCAACCTACGGACATTTGTTTCACTTATGTCTAGAGCGAGGAAGCGTTAGAATATCATTATATAGTTTTTTGTCGCTGTCTTTGTCCTTCTTTAGGTGATTTCTTCTAATTTTCTGCCCCAGAAACAGGTGTCACAGAGAGAGGGAGAAAGAAGAACTCTCCAGGGACACAGAGGGCGATAAAAACCTGACAGAGGTTCTACCCTTATCAGCTCAATCCAAATCTAAATACTGGAGTTCTGTTTTAGGCCCGGTTCATACATACGCGGCCGGGTGTTTATGGCTGGGGTGCCTCCCTCATCACTGGTTCAGGTGCGAATCAAGTCCAAATTTTGGCCTGAATTCGCACCTGAATCGGCCCAGAAGACGCACAGGACCCTTTTTCAATGCAGACCGCGGCTACGCCGGCAACCTATGTGAACTGGCTCCATTGGGAGCCGGTCACACTCGCCTGTTATGCGAATTGGATGCGGCGGAAACGCTAAAAAATTTGGATATGTGTGAAATCGCCCTAAAATATAAAGGACATCAGCTGTAAACATGTTAAAGGTTAACTTTTAACTCGATAGCTAAAGAAAGACTATTTAATTTTTGGCCGTCGTTACAAGCCTTGCCATTTAATATGAATCGACAATTGGCCTTTTCATTTGACTAAAGGACCCAGAACTGAAAATAAAATGTCAGTCCACATTTATGGCCGATACTGAGAAGACGAGAAATAGTAATATAATAATATATGGAATGGGATTCCTATCCTTCCCTTCTGCTTTGTCTGTCAAGATTAACCAGTCTCCATCTTCCCTTAATATCAAAGACGTTATTAAAAAAAAGCTCAATACACAGGATATGGAATCAAAAGATTGTGGTAGGCTGTTGCTTAGCAACAGATGCAATAATGGACTTGAATGCATCTGTACTGAAGCCAGCAGTAATCATACTTACATTCATAAAGAATGTGGAAGCCTAGGAGTGCATCATGGGGTTTAAAAAGATCTGCAGTTTATTCTAAATCAATCATTTCATTGTAAGTAAAATGATCTACGAGAGGTGTCGATTTCAAGCGACTGCTGATGAGTTCGGGAATGGTTGCCGAGCAAATTGAGACCAAGGACTGACCATTTGATACTAAAAGAGGTCTCTAAGAACCCCAAAATTTCATCAAATTGATCAGCAGGTAAATCTTACAACAATCGGGGGGTTAAAGTGCATGCACTGTCATAAAAAAGATTGCACCAATTTAAGCACTTCAGCCCTGGAGGATTTGGCTGCCCAATGACCGGGCCATTTTTCGCGATTCAGCAAGGTGTCGCTTTAACTGACAATTGTGCGACATGGCTCCCAAACAAAATTTACGTCCTTTTTTATCCCACAAATAGAGCTTTCTCTTGGTGGTATTTAATCATCTCTGCGGTTTTTATTTGTTGCGCTATGAACAAAAAAGAGTGTAAATTTGGAAAAAAAAGCAATATTTTTTACTTTTTGATATAATAAATATCCCCCAAAAATATATATATATAAAAAATTATTTTCCTCAGTTTAGGTCGATACGTATTCTTCTACATATGTTTGGCTTATATTGATTGGTTTGCGCAAAAGTTATAGCGTCTACAAAATAGGTGACAGAATTATAGCATTTTTTAATATATTTTTTTTATTAGTAATGGATGCAATCTGCGATCTTTTACCCCTAAACATTATGGTGGATACATCTGACACTTTTGATGCTATTTTGGGACCATTGTCATTTATACATCGATCAGTGCTATAAAAATGCACTGATTTCTGTGTAAATAAAATGGCAGAGAGGGGGTTAACCACTAGGGGGCGAGGAAGGGTCCTAGGGAGTGATTCTAACTGTGGGTGGGGGGGGGGGGTGGGCATACATGTGACAAAACACTAATCACTGTTCTCGATGACAGAGAGCAGTAGATCACTGTCCTGTCACAATGCAGAATGGGGAAATGCCTTGTTTACACAGGCATCCCCCTGTTCTGTAGCTCTGTGACACGATCGTGGGCACCTGGCGGACATCAAGTCTGTGGGACCCGCGGTCACACTCACGGAGCTTGCAGCGGGCGCACGCCAAATTAAAGGGGATGTACCATTGCCATGCCATGCCATTCTGAAAACGTATATAGTCGTGTGGCGGTCAGAAACGGTTAACCTGAATTGGACGTGTGCCATGAAAAGCCTGTGTGGTCCAAAAAGAACAAGACTACCCTTTGCCATTGAACATACAGGCAAAGTCCAAGCCATCAGGACCAATGTGCTGTGGATTGATGAATCCATATTAGAGTTGTTTGGCCACAATGCACATTTTATCCCTAAACTGTTGCGCTGAAAGTACATTTAAAACCACTTTTCCAGATATCACATATTCAACTATAAATATCTGCTGTTTTTTTATAAACCATAACAATTAAAGTGTTTAGTAAAACATCAAACATCACAGTGCACGTTTGTGCAAACTAAAGAAACAGCATTTTAGGAAAAGGACCTCATACCAACTGTGAATAAGGGTGGTGGAAATGCTATGGTTTGGTGTTACTAGAGCCGAGTAAACCTGCAGTCATTGGGCCAGATTCACGTACCGGCCGCGTCGGCGTAGCGTATGTCATTTACACTACGCTGCCGCAACTTAAATGAGCAAGTGCCGTATTCTCAAAGCACTTGCTCCGTAAGTTGCGGTGGCGTAGTGTAAATGGCCCGGCGTATCCCCGCGTAAATGAAAGGGGGCGGCTTGTATTTAAATTAAGCACGCCCCCGCGTCGATCAAACTGCGCATGCGCTGGACGGGAAAAAAGCCCAGTGCGCATGCTCCAGCTCACGTCGGAAAACGTAGTTGAAACCGACGTGAAAACTACGTGATCGTCATTTACGCAATGCCCTATTCGTGAATGACTTAGTAAAACGACGTAAACGACGGAAAAAGACGACGCTGACCTGACGCCATACTTAACATGGCATACGACGGAACTTCGTAAGCCTACCCCCTCATATAGCAGGGGTAGGTTTACGCTTACGGAAACGAAGTAAACGACGACGAGGCGGCGTAAAAACGTTCTGGGATCGGCGTATTAGGCTCATTTGCATAGGCAAATGAGAAATCAACGTAAAGGCCACCTAGCGGCCAGCGAAGGAGTTACATCTAAGATCCGACGGTGTAAGTGTCTTACACCTGTCGGATCTTCGCCGTATCTATGCGTAAATGATTCTATGAATCAGACGCATAAATACCCAGGTCCAAAAACAGAGATACGTCAGTGTTTCCTGCGATACACCGTCGTATCTGATTTGAAAATCTGGCCCATTGAGTCCACTATAAATTCTGCATCATATCAAAGTGAGCTTGATGAGAATGAGGGTTTTATGGGCTGGCCTAGTCAAAGTCCTGGTTTCGAATCCCATTGAAATACTGTAGGAGGATTTGAAACCAGCAGTTCATGCAAGAAAATCTGAAAATATAGTTTTTGGGGAATGTATTACACTATATACTGTACATCTTATTTGTTTTATGAATCTGATTTTGTTACCTTTGGGACATAAATAAACACTGTGAGGAAGAGTGCAAGTAGATGAGACAAAAAAAGAAGACACACTTGGAAAGCTTTATTCAGACCCATATGCATAAAAAAGGATTATTATATCTGGTGAGAGTTCAAGCATCTTATGGATAAATAGATATTGGAATTTATGTTGAGTGCTGTGGAATATATTAAACATCGAGACAGATTACCTGAGTGCTGGCTTTTACATTTATATATTTTATGTGCCCAGGGGGCATTGTGTTTCCAGCTGCAGAGGGTAGCTTTTCTCCTTTCTGCTGATAAATTATTTTAAAGGTTTAATGTGTACCCATTAAGGCTGGCCATACATTATGCAACGTTTAATTTCCTTTAACCACGAAACACAAGTTGACGGAAAAAAAATTGCCCTGCTGTCAGAATACAATGATCACTGCTGCCGGGTATAGCCCGTGGCAGTGATTGTACAAAAAAAAAAGTCAATTCCAACCACATGAAGGCCCAGAAACAACCACAATAATCCAGAGGGGGTTATCTGAAGTGGGGAGGAGCTGAGAGAGCAGCTGAGGGACCCCAGAACAGGAGGATCGGGGCCACTCTGTGCAAAACTAACTGCACAGTGGAGGTAATTCCGATATGTTTGTTATTGAATTTTTTTTTAAATCTAACCTTTACAACCACTTTAATCATATTATTGCCTTCTTATATAGTTTTTTGTGGTGTGATTGCAACATTTGCAACATTGCACATATTTTTCATTATCTATCTATGTGTACTATTATAATTACTAGGGTTGTCATAAATCAGTTAAGACAAGAGTGAAACAAATTATTTAAAAATTGAAACCGCATGGACTGTAATATATATATATATATATATATATATATATATATATTTGATTTAGATGTTAAAGGAAATTTGTATTATATAAGTTAAATGCAGCTACTCAAATAGCTCACAGCCCCACGTTGGGCGCCAAAATGTAAAAGATTTTTCCCTGGTCCAATTCCAGGATACATGTTCTATTCTGCCACTGCGCCAAATTCATGATGATGTGAGCATACATGCATGTATAAGAAATCAAACTGCTTCAGACTCCATCATCAACTCCAACAGCAAACCCTTTATTAAGGTTACAGCTTTTACAGCCAAAGTGACATAAGCAATCGTCATCACATATGGGTGCACCTGATTGGTTCATCCACATATGGTGTTCTCTTGTGACGTCTATTCTTAACCGCATTCCACAGCTCAGCGCCATTTTCCCTTTGCTCGATGGGAGGGGTAGGAGTTAGTTAGGAGTAGTAGTTAAAAGAAGGGGGTTGAAAAGAACAGCTGTTTTTCATCTATATATACCTTGGTCATGAAAAATACCACTGTCTTGTCACATGAATACTAAAATACACATATATATCTTTTATTATTTTATTTATTTTCTTTCTTGTTGCGATGTGTGTGTGTGTATATATATATATATATATATATATATATATATACATATATATATATATATATATACACACACACATCGCAACAAGAAAGAAAATAAATAAAATAATAAAAGAAAGGAAAGCAATATTTGAGTGGTTAAAAGAGAAAGATAACATAGACATTTTATTTCACTCCATCACAGGACATTGGTAAATGACTGCCACAAAAGACACAGGTTGCTATGCTGATCTTTTTTTTATTTATATAGGTTACTTTTTCATGTAAACAATTTCGTAGGCACAAGGTAACAAAAGCTCTATAGCAACAAACACAATCAAACAATATGTCGCTCCATGTTACATTGGCTTCAGTTGCAGACTGTAGAATAATAAAAGAGGATCTCTGAGAAAAGTGTAGTTCATCCATCCAAAGAGGGGTCTGCTCATTGATTTACAGTTCAGCAAAACCAATAGCTGTGTTAGATGTATATTAATCAGCAGTGCTGAGACAGATGGGTTGGGTTCAGATTTACACAACAGAACAGATACGCATGGAGGCCTATCCTCTTACACCCTACCTGCATCAACAGATCAGAAATCTTTTGGATCTCCATTATACGTTAAAGTGTAAGTCTGGGCAAAAGAAAAAAATATCAGTACACCTATGCAATACATGTATATTGCCCCATGCTTTTTTTCCTTTAAAATGCTACAAGTACAGAAAAACACCTTTCGATATGTTAGAAATGCAGTCCAGTTTAAAACTTTTAAAACTGCATGTAACTGTTGTGTACAAATGAAGCAAAACTGAATGTTCTCCAGCTACTTCCTCAGCTAATTAAATGTGTCAATTCAGAAAATACCACATTATGACCACTTGATGGTGCTGATGAGCATATCTATTCTCTATAATCATTAGTGCCATCTAGTGGTCATAATGCTGCTATTTCCACATTCACATGTTTGAATTGCACAAAATAACAGTTTGAGAATATTTGATTTTGCCGTGTTCATACAGAATGAAGTTACATGCAATTCTGATGGGAAAAAAGTAGCTATGTAGGAGACAAAACATGATGAAATTTGCATGTATTTTAAAGATGTACTTTTTTTGCTAGAAATACACTTTAATCTGCTGAGAACTGTGAATGACTAAACAGATCCACGCTGTCTAAGTGGAGATTAGCATTTCCCTGGAGAACCCCTTTAAGGTAAACTGAAGAATAATGTGTGAATAGAATCCAAAAGGTGAAGTTCACAAAAAAGAAGAAAGAACATTGAAAACATGCAATCTAAAAACATTTGGTTCAGAAAAATCATTGTTTTAAGATGATATTTAATTTTGATAGGAACTCCCTTCACATATAATGGCTCTAATAAAGCAGTGGTTATAATGCAGTGGTATCATACCCCATGGTTTAAATAGGAAATTTTGGCAGTGATATCTTTCAGCGCAGAAATGAGAGTCTTTCTTACAAAGGATCCTGGCACCTACTGTACATACCTCATTGGTGAGTATGTAAATTGGTGAGTTAACAAAGGAGAGTTACAGGAAGGGTTAATGTTATAGTTAAAGGTAGGGGTAAGGTAAGGATTTGTATTAAGGTTACAGGGAGGGTTAGTTAATGTTATAGTTAAATTAATGGTCGCAGTGTGAGGGTTAGTATTAAGGTTACAGAGTTAGTTTTCAGCGCTGTTGCACTTTGAATGACAATTGCGCGGTCATGCAACACTGTACCCAAATTAAATCGTTATGTTTTTTTCCCCACACAAATAGAGCTTTCTTTTAGTGGTATTTGATCATCCCTGCGGTTTTTATCTTTTGCGCTATAAACAAAAGAAGAGCGACAATTTAAAAAAAAAACATTTTTTTTCCCTCAGTTTAGACCGATACGTATTCTTCTTCGTATTTTTTTACTAGTAATGGCGGCGATCTGCGTTTTTTTTTTTTGTGACCGTGACATTGTGGCGGACATATCGGACACTTTTGACACGTTTTTGGGACCATTCACATTTACACAGCGATTAGTGCTATAAAACTGCACTGATTACTGTGTGAATGTGACTGGCAGGGAAGGGGTTAACACTAGAGGGCGCTGAAGGGGTTAAAATGTTCCCTAAAGTATGTTCTAACTGTAGGGGGAGGGGGACTCACAGGGGGAGGAGACCGATGTGTGTTCCTCTGTACTGGGAACACACATCAGTCTCCTCACCGCTGACAGGAGGTGGATCTGTGTGTTTACACACACAGATCCACACTCCTGTCGTGATCAGCGGTAATCGCGGGTGCCCGGCGGCAATCGCGGCCGTCGGGCATGCGCGCGGGATCGCGAGTGGTGCCGGCGGTGCGCGCGCCCTAGAACGCCGTGAAGAAGGGACGTTGTGTGACGTCCAGTCTCATCGGCGAGGGGTTGACACTGATGTCAATCCCCTATGGCCCCGGTAGGTAAGTGGTTAAAGGGTTTGTAAAGGATTTTTTTTTTATCTTAATAGCTTCCTTTACCTTAATGCAGTGCTGTTTTCATGTCATCATTGTTCGTTTTGCTCTCAAGTTGCTGTAATTCTTCTTCTTAGGGTTGAGGTTATAGGAAGGGTAATGTGAGGATTAGTGTAGTGTTACAGGGAGGGTTAGTGTAGATTGGGGTTTCTAAGAATATTTTTAGAGGTACAGGGAGAATTAGCATGAGGATTAGTGTTAGAGTTACTGGCTGAATTAATATTAGGGTTACAGGAAAGGTTAGCATGGGGGTAGAGGATTAGCATTAGGATTGGGTTTATATAAAAGACTAAAGGTATGAATAAGTGTTGGTGTTACCTGGAGGGTTAGTGTAAAGTTTAAGGTTAGGAAGTAGTTTAGATTGCAAGGTTGCAGCTACTAAGATAAATTCTAGCGTTGCGGCGTGAATTAGTGTTAGGGTTAAAAGTCAGCGTAGCTCGGGGAGGAAGTTAAAATAGGACGCCAGTCTCCAGCACTGAAAGTTAACATATCACTGTAAATTTATAATATCGATCCGAATCTTTCACAACATTTTTTTTTCTAAGATTTAAATAGGTTGCTTAGGTTGATAAAAACAGAAGTACTCAATTAGTGGTCACAGACAATTAATGTGTACATGCCAATGGGTACTTGAGACTCACTTACACCAAAAATTTGTGAAACAGTGTTATATAGAATTCTAATGTTTTACGCCCATAGCTAGCCAATACTGTATACCACAGGTCCTACATGTATGGATATGAAGCCGTCTTTATTTGAGGATGAGCATCTAAGTACAGACACTACACAAAGCAGACAGAATATGTCTGCCATCCATAGTAGAGAACATAATAATCCTGCAAGTGGCCCCTGTGCAAATAACCAGTCTGTATCAGTACACCTAAAACTGACAACTGGAAGATTATGGAAAACTGTGGACCTACTCTGCTTAAAGTTTGGTTCTTGGTCCATGAGTTTGGAACCTTTTGTTCTACAAGGAATTTGACCATCGTTGGCAAAATTGTGCATTGCTGGGTGCCCCTAACTATGCCCTTCTAAAAATGCTTAATTTTAGAGTCATTGGAGCAGAGTATACTTTCCACCCCAACCATCCTTCCCACCACAGGTTTTACCATAGTCTTTGGTGGAGTCAGCCATTGGAGCTGATCAGATCACCAAATATACTTAGCTGGGTATAATTTCGATCACAGCCTTCCTTCCCACCACAGGATTAATCATAGCCTTTGGTGGAGTTAGTCATGGGAACTGATCAGAACACCAAGTAATCTTAAGTGGGTATCATTTCGACCACAACTATACCTCCCACCACAGGATTACCCATGGCCTTTGGTGAAGTCAGTCACTGGAGCTGATAAGAGCACCAAGTATTCTTAGATAGTTTTAACTTCGACCACAACTATCCCTCCCATCACGGGATTAACCATAGCCTTTGGTGAAGTCAGTCATTGGAGCTGATCAGAGCACCAAGTATACTTAGCCGGACATGATTTCGATCCCAACCTTCCTTCCCACCACAGGATTAACCATAGCTTTTGGTGGAGTCAGTCACTGGAACTGATCAGAACACCAAGTATTCTTAGGTGGATATAATTTCACCCACAACTATCCCGGCTCCCACCACAGGATTACCCAATGTCTTTGGTGAAGTCAGTCACTGGAGTTGATAGGAGCACCAAGTATTCTTAGTTGGTTATAATTTTGAGCACAACTATCCCTCCCACCACAGGATTACCCATGGCCTTTGGTGAAGTCAGTCATTGGAGCTGATAGGAGCACCAAGTATTCTTAGCTGGTTTTAATTTCGACCACAACCATCCCTCCCACCACAGGATTACCCATGGTCTTTGGTGGAGCCAATCAGAGGACCAAGTATACTTAGCTGGGCATAATTCCGATCACAGCCTTCCTTCCCACCACAGGATTACCCATGGCCTTTGGTCAGTCATTGGAACTGATCAGAACACCAAGTATTCTTAAGTGGGTATCATTTTCACCACAACTATCCCTCCCACCACAGAATTAGGCCCCGTACACACGGCAGAGAACCTCGTTCCACCCGTCGAGGTTCTCTGCCGGCCATCAGAATCGGCGACCCGCCCGTCGGGAAAGGCAACCAGCCATTCATCCCGACGGGCCGTCGAGCAAATAGAGAACCTGCTCTCTATTTGCTCGACGGGTTTCCCGACGGACGGGGCTCGCCGAGAGCGTACACACGGCCGAGGTCCTCGGCAGAATGCGGCTCCCAGCGAGGTTCTCGCTGGTTTCTGCTGATAACCTCGGCCGTGTGTACGGGGCTATAGAGCGCCAAATATTTTTAGCTGGTTTTAATTTTGACCACAGCCATCCCTCCCTCCACCGGATTAACCATGGCCTTTGGTGAAGTCAGTCATTGGAGCTGATCAGAGAACCAAGTACACTTAGCTGGGTATAATTTCGACCGCAACCTCTACCTACTATACTTGAGGGGAGAGAAAACATTTACCAATACCAAATAACACTATATCATAGAACTGGATACCCCATACATACACATAATACTAGAGTTTTTCAGTTTTCCTGGAGCAGTTTTAGATTATACAGATTTAGCAGTACCCGACTATAACACAAATTCCTGGCCATGTACAGACCTTACCAAAAATACTGATAGTATACTGATGTAATCAGTAGACAAAAACTACAGCAAAAAAACATTACAACAAACATAAACAGAATTGCTAAAACAGCAATTTCACAGCTACAAATTCAGCTTTTACTGAGTTTATGAAGACAAGTGGTTGTTATATAAACCTTATATATACGCAGAGCTCAGTTTTGACAGCAGTAAAGGTGACGGCATATATGTGCTTCACATATCGTGTAGCTTAATCATTTGCCTGTGCCGGACCCATGTGAGTGAAGGAAAAACCCATGCATCATTTCAGAGCTTAAAGGGCAAGTCCACATAATACATAAAGTTTGGTAATGGATAAAAGCTGTTGTGTTCAATTAACTTCTTATACCCCCCAAAAAAAATTCTCCCACCAGATTTCTTGTGTTAACCGTACTGTTAAAATGGTAGAAATGTTCATATTCCTCCTGCTCCGTAAGGTAAAATGAATTATAATTTGGATAAGGAACTTGAACCCTGTCAGCGGTGACATGTCCAATACTTTTGGTAATATAGTGTATACATATATATAGTCAATTTTGTTTGCAAAGTTCCTTTATGAAAGAATAATGGAGGTCCCACAGACAACTGGGCCTCATATGGTCACAAAAGAGGATTGAACACTGTTATAATCTTTATTTACCCCAAATGGGAAGCACATGGGAGGTATCTTAGTTTATGTGTGTCCATCAGTATTTGTAGACTAGATATTGTTGTAGCACTGCAATATATGGGCCAGATCCACAAAGATCTGACCGGCGCATTGTATCTGAGATACGCTACGCCGCCGTACCTTACCTGGCTTTAGTTTGAATCCATAAAGATTTTGCGCCATAAGTTACGGCGGCGTAGTGTATCTCAAGCGGCGTAACGGCGCGGAATTCAAGTTGGGCGGGTAAGGGGTGTGTTTCATTTAAATGAATCGTGTCCCCGCGCCGTTCGAACTGCGCATGCAGTTCAGAAATTTCCCGCCGTGCATTGCGCTAAATTACGTCGCAACAACGTTATTTTTTTTACTAGCGTAAATTACGTACATTCCTATTCACGGACGACTTACGCAAAAATAAAAAATAATTCAAATTTCGATGCGGGAACGACGACCATAATTAACATGTCAAGTCTAACTATACGCCGCAAAAAAGCAGCTTTAACTGGACGCCGGAAAAGCCGAATAGAGACGCCGTAAGAGAATGCGACGGCCGCGCGTACGTTCGTAGATCGTAGGAAATAGCTCATTTGCATACTCGACGTGGAAAACGACGAGAACTACACCCAGCGGACGCCGAAGTATTGCATCTACCATGCGAAGGCGTACGCCTGTCGGATCGAACCCAGATGCCGTCATATCTTGGTTTGAGGATTCAAACTAAAGATACGACGCGGGTAATTTGAAAGTACGCCGGCGTATCAGTAGATACGCCGGCGTACTCTCTCTATGGATCTGGCTCTATGGGCCAGATTCAGGTAGATGAGAGCATCTTTGCTCCAGAGTAACGCTTCTCATTTACGTTACTCTGAAGACCCTTTCAGCGCAAGTCCTGTAATTCACATAGCAGTTGCGCGTAAACTTGCGCCAGAGTAACGATAATGCGCTGGCGTAACCCGACGCAAGTGGAAGTGGGTGTGATCATATGTAAATGATGGGCGGAGCCCAGCGCAGAGGCTTACGTTCAGCGCATCAACCACGGAGCATGCGCAGTGAGTGCGGCTCCACTCGCCCCCTTTGTGCGCATGCTCACAACTTCCGTCGGCACCACTTCACGGGAAACGTCAGCGCAATGCCTTCCGTTGGGCGTTTAAATGCGCCCGTAGAAGCGCCATTTCGGCACTAAAGTATATCCTGCTCCCCCTCCCCGCAGTGATGTTACTTTTGTTTTGAGATGGCTGCTCCCGTTCCCCGCAAACACACAGGAGAAAGCTGAACTTTAATGGCCAGGAGCTGTCAGCCGTCATCTCGGCTATGGAGACCTATGATGTCTTCCTCCATGGCTGTAAAATTTGACAGACAAGCATGGACAGAGGTGTTGTCCTGCAAGTGGGGGTGCTCAGCTAGCTCTTATCGTCGGTAACGCTGCTGTAGCTGCTCTCCTGCTGACCTGTGGCCATCTGGAGTAAAGATAAAGCAGCCTTTTGTAGAAATAACTTTGCGCCGGACGGACGAGATACGCGCGGCGCATGTAGCCAGCGTATGGTGCTAATCCGTTCGTGAATTGTGAAAAATCCCTCATTTGCATATTTGCAGGGGAAATCAATAGGCGCGACTGATGCGCCCAACGAAATTAAGCGCTGACGATACTCTGGCGTCGGAACGTTCCGCCAGTCGCAAATGACCCGTTATTGGGCGCATCTAGTTTGGTGGGTACGGGCACATAGAAACGACGGCGCATCATCACAGTTACGCGGCGCATATCGAAATACTCCAGCGCAAGTGTTCCTGAATCTGGCCCTATGTTTCTGGATTTAGACTCAGTAATGTGGCGGTGGACATTCACAATTCTGCAATACATCAATACTGTTTCTTGTCACTTACATTGCCTATTTTCTTTCTACTAATCCATCATCATGACCCCTTCACTCAACCAAGTCAAAGCACAGGCAGAGGAACGTAAGCCAGTGAACATAAAGCTCATAAGTGCCACTAAATACAAGCAAATGATGCAGCTAATCCAATATAACGGAACACTGTACAAGTAAAACAATTGCTAAACAAATAATATTAATTATAATAAAGCTTTGACTTGTTAGCTTCTAATACAGGTTTATGAAATGAGGTATCTACTGGCAGGATATCTAAAAACATCATAAACCAGTTTACGCCTTTAATCTACCTTCTCTGGATAATGAATTCAATAGTAATGGTCCACAAACACTCATACTTTGGGTTTTAGCTTTTTTTTAATGGTGTGTTCCAGGCTAAATTAACATTAACTTCCCTGTTTCGCTGTCGGCATTTTCATTATTTACTGCCAGAACCTCCTACAGAAAATAAACCTGTTGAGGAAGCCCAACAAATTCCGGTTTTGCAAGGCTATTAGAGCTAAGAGTGTACGGATGTAGGCATTGGTCCCCTTATTCCCGAACAAGGTTATCACAGTCTCAATACACATTTTATCTTGTGATTATGTCCGTACACAAGTCCGTCGGAATAAAATCCAAAGTACAAATACGCATGCTCCGAACCAATGCTAAACATTAGACAATAACAGACGTTGCCCAAAGGGCAGTTAAGAGCTGAAAAACCATGTGGTTTGGTGATTGTTGGCTGAAAATGTTCTACCATGTGTATGCATACCAATTTCACGACCAACGCCCCCTTCGGACAAAAATCCACGGAAAAGTCAGATGGGAGCCCGATCGGGTGTACGAGGCGTAAGCCTCGTACACCCGATCGGACCTCCATCTGACAAATCCATGGATTTTTGTCCGAAGGGAATTGACCGTGAACTTGTTCTGCATACAGACAATCACAAAACTACGATTTTTTTCTGGTCTTTAGTGCCACCCTTTGGGCAACTTCTGCTAATGTTGTCTGATGGTTAGCATTTATGCGGAGCATGCGTGTTTGTACTCTGGATTTTAGTCCAATGGATTTCTGTACACAAAATCGGATAGCCTTTAAGCCTGGTACACACGATCGGATTTCCATCGGACAAAGCATAGGACTTTTGTCCGAAGGGCATTCGCCGTGAACTTGTATTGCATACAAACAGCAAAGAATTGTCAGTCGACAAACACGAAACTACATGGTTTTAAAGCTCTTTCATGCCACCTTTTGGGCAACTTCTGCTAATGTTTGTTTATGGTTAGCATTGCCTCTGAGTATGTGTGTTTGTACTTTGGATTTGTGTACACGCGATCAGAAAATCCGACAACAATTGTGCAATGGAGCATACAAACGGTCAAATTTTCCGACAACAGCCTACAATCACACAATTCACGTTGAAAAATCTGATGGTGTGTACGCTTTAAGGCCCGTACACACGATCAGATTTCCCAACAACAAACAAGGATTTTGTCAGAAAATCCGACCACTTGTATGCTCCATCTGACAATTCTTGTCAGATTTTCCGACAACAAATGTTTTATAGCATGCTCTCAAATTTTCCGACAACAAATGTGTTCTATTGGATTATGTGTACACAAATCCGTTGCTCTAAAATCCAAAGTACAAACAAGCATGCTTCGAATCAATGCTAAACTTCAGACAACATTAGAAGTTGCCCAAAGGGTGGCGCTAAAGAGCTGAAAAACCACGGTGTTTCGTGTATGTTGGCTGAAAAAGTTCTGCCGTCTGTATGCAGAACAAGGTCACGGCCAACGCCCTTCGCACAAAATTCCAAAATGGAAATCCGAACGTGTGTACAAGGCTTTAGAGTGGCCACTCTACGGATCATACTGGTTGACCTCAGTGTGCGGCCATTTTCTTTTCGTTTTGCAACATCTGGAGTAAAGAAAGACAAGATATTATCCAAGTATAAAGAACCAGGTAAACAAGTGAACAAAACATACAGTACCTTTAACAATCTACAGAGTTGGTTTTCATAAAGTGACTAAACACAACCCCGGTAAACGTTTGGTGCAGGGGCAGAAACCTATATAAAGTTAAAATCTTAATTTAGCCCAGAAAACACCTTTAAAAGATGAAATGGAGGGATGAAAATATGGGTCATTCATTGGGAAGAATCCCTTGGGCACTTTCCTGTGTCTTTAGTTCTTTTAGGGTAAAACTCACTATAAAAGAGTGCAGCGGGTCATTTTATGGCACCAAAACACAACATATTAATACTGAAAAAGGGTTGGCACTTGAGTTAAGGTGGCAGTTTTGCTGATTGGCAGCTTTTAGTCTCGATATCTGACATGTTCTGTTGAAGGAGTTGTCAGAAGTGTCTCTGCTACATGCATAAAATAAAGGCAGCTATTTTGTACTAAATTAAAAATATTCAGTAAGTTCATTAAAAAGTAACAAAATACTGAGGCAACTTCAGCCGCGGAACTCGGAGCTCCTGCCATGTTGCCGGTTGCTAGTGAACTGTTTAGACTGTGTTCCCATGCAAATTCATTTAATCTACGCAATGCCTTTTACGTGCTGCTTTTTTTTTGTCTATAAAACTAATCGAAAAACTGAAAACAGAATACAAACACTATTTTATAATTATAACAATGCAAAAAACGGAATAATAAAACTAAATGCAAATGATATTAATAAAAAAAACGAATTTTAGATTAAATAAATTCAATTAAATTTAAAGAAACACTTAGGGCTAATTTCCACTGGCGTTTTTACAGCCACTTTTCTGAGCGTTTTTTGCAGCTTAAAAATGCCTGTTCATGTTAGTCTATGGCCTCATGCCCACCATGACGTTTTTGAGCTGTAGATGGCTAAGCTGCAAAAAAAGTGCGTTCTGAAGCTCCAGCAATAGAGCTGTAAAAACGCCAGACATTAAACGCCATACATTAAAAAACGCGCACAAACGCTCAAAAACGCTTAAAATAAACATGGACAGGCGTTTTTAAGCTGTAAAAAATGCTCAAAAACGCTTAAAATAAACATGGACAGGCGTTTTTAAGCTGTAAAAAAATGCTCAGAAAAGTGGCTGTAAAAACGCCAGTGGAAATGAAGCCTAAAGGTAAAAAATTGCCTCGAACCTGGTCTTCGTGGGTCCCTTGGTGGCTGTCTCGGCTCCTCCTCGCAAGAACTCATCATCTTTATGCGCGCACGCTTGCATGGTGATGAGTTTTTGCTGGCGCGCTTCCGTGATACAGCCGGCGGCTATAGCCACTCACTGTATCACTCGGCACCGCCCCCCCCCCCCCCCCCACAAACATTGGATGTGATTGACAGCAGCGCGAGCCAATGGCTGCGCTGCTTTCAATCAACCAATAAATGAGCCGAGAAGCCTGCGCGTTCACGGCGCGGGACTTTCGAGGGGTCAGGTAAGTAAAGGGGGGCTTGGGGGGCGCTAATCCGCAGATGTTTTTTCACCTTAATGCATAGAATGCATTAAGGTGAAAAAACTTGTACCTTTACAACCCCTTTAATTGTTCATTTGCCAGAGAGCACCAAACCATAAATGTTTCAAACGCTAAAACACAACATTCTTAAAGTTTTTGGAAAAAAAAAAGATTTGTGGACTTTGATAGGTTAAATAGACAAAACTGTTTATATACTGTGTAGAGTACCCTGGCACTTTATTCATTTGGAATTGTGATAGGTCAGTAAAATTCAGCATGGGGAATAGATTACTGTACATCCTTGAGATTATCTGGACAGGGACAATTCACTGGGTGCTAAAAGACATCCAACCATAATAATCGTCCAAATCAGTAGACTCATGCCTCCCCCCCCCCGTACACACGACCCGGTTTCCCAATGGGAAAACTGCGAGGAGAGCTTTTGGCTGGGAATCGCGGCCGTGTGTATGCTCCTCGCAGTTTTTCCAACTGGAAAACTGCCCAAAAAACGCCGGACAAAAAAGAGAACCTGCTCTCTTTTTTCCCGGCGGAAAACGGCCATTATTGGCCATTTTCCTCGCTGGAGCATACACACGGTTGGGATTCCCGAGGAAAAGCTCTCATCAGAGTTTTCCCGATGGGAAAACCGAATGTCTGTATGGGATTAAAGTAGAGAGCAGGTTCTCAGTTTTCCGCTCTGGATTTCCGACGGACCTTTTCCCATCGGGAATGCCACTCGTGTGTACTAGGCATATGTTCTGATTGGCATCTTAAAGCTGGTCACAGATGGGCAGATATCATATCTGACTGAGCCATCATTGAGTGATAAAATGCTCCTGGTCTGCTGCTCATTTGATAAATGATATCAGTAATCATTTTCTTCCTGGGTGAGAACTGTTTGTCTGTGTACCTGAAAACTCAGGAGTCTTTACTGCAGGGGTCTCAAACTGGCAGTGTTCTGTCATATTATCCAACTTGTCAGAAACTCCAACCACTTAACTTCTGATTTCTTTAAGCCATAAGTAATTGGGGTTTTTGACTAATTCCTGTTTGGACACAACACCGGGAAACCGTATAGAGTCAGGTGTGCGCTTTTATGAGCAGAGATTGTTACTCCGCACCGATACTAGCCATCAAAATGGCGGCTTCCATGGCGGGCGACAACTTTGTCTTCGTTAGCCGATGTGGTGTCAAAATAGCGAAATCATCCAGTACCGGGCCCTATTCGGTTGCCGGTGTTGTGTCCAAACAGAAATTCGTAAAAATATCCAAATACTGTTGTTTTAAAGAAATCGGAAGTGACGTGGTTGGAGTTTCTGACAGGTCGGGGTATTTGACAGAACAGTGGCCCTCCAGCTGTGGCGTAACTACAAATCCCATCATGCTTCTGCCTGAGGGAGTTGTGCTTGTCAGGCCCCGTACACACGACCGAGTTTCTCGGCAGAATCCAGCGAGAAGCTCGCTGGGAGACGTATTCTGCCGAGAAAACCGGTCGTGTGTACACTTTCGACGAGCAAACCATCGGGAAGCTTGTCGAGCCAAAATAGAGAGCATGTTCTCTATTCCCTCGTTGATCAATGAGGAAATTTGGCTCAACGACCTTTTCGACCGCTTATCGGGAACCTCGACGGGCGGAACGACGAGTTTAGCCCGACGAGGTTCTCGGACGTGTGTACGCGGCCTAACTGTCAGCCTTGCAATGCCTCATGGTACAGCTGGAGGGCCGCCAGTTTGAGACCCCTAGTGGTTAAAGAAAGAAGATTGAGGAATAACTACTCTCTATGCAAGCTTGAGGCCACTCAAATACGACAACTCCAAATAACACTGAACACAGGTCCATATGGTGGACCCAACAGTAGCACTAGCAACTCATGTATGTAATTTTATTAGCGCAAAAGAGGATATTATTATTTTTTTACTTTTATATAAGACCACAATACCTGGTCTGCTTTAAGGCATCATATGCCATTCTGACGTGATACTAACCCTACTAAAAGCTGCCAAGTCTATTTACTGCCATGTTAGACACAACATTGTTCAACAGTTTATACAGTAGCTCAGCTCGCTGCAGACAAATACAACACACACTGTACTACAGCAAGTTTGTTCACTGATGCGCAGGATAGATTTCCAGTCTTCAGATCTTCTGTTGGTCCCGGGAACCATCACTGAATGAAAGGCATCCTTTCCTTGTTTTCAGTGTCTCCTTCGTGGTCTTCTTCTTCCTCTCCTGCCTCACTGTTTTCGGTACTGTCATTGGCCATCTGTAATAAGAATCGAGGTAATGATCAGAAAACCTACATTTATATATTGGATATGTTCTCGAGAACCTGAATAAATGTAGGCTTATAGTAAGAACCTCGATTAGGGTGTATAAAAGAAAATAAATATAAAAATGATGACTACATTGACCATGTACATCCATGTGTGACCTTCATTAACCACTGGAGACCCGCGCTGTAGACGCAAGACGTCCAGAGCGCGGCTCTCAACTGCCGGGTGGACGTCCCTTTATGTGCATTCACCGCACGCGCCGCTGGGGGCGCGCAGCGGGAAAAACCTGTGCCCGACACATCGCTGAGATGCCGATGCGCATGCCTTGCGGCCGCGATGTCCGCCGGGTACCCGCGATCGGCAGTGACAGCAGGGACGTGGAGCTCTGTGTGTAGTAAATTTATTCATAGCAGAGAAACTGGTCCACATGGACCTCAACAACAGGACACATCAAGCATATAGAAATACAGGTGAAGATACTAGGGGTGGCTTTACACCTCATCACAGGTCAAGACTAGGTATCATGTTGCCTGCGACCCCGTGTGGGGACCCAGGTGTAGTTTATGGAAGGATCTGTGCGTGTGTGCAAGGTGAGATCCTGCGCTAGTCAAGTGCGCGTATCCCCCCGCAGAGGTCAAGGACCAATAGGCCCAGCCATCTCCGCAGTTTCCAAAAATGTATTTAGAGAAAGAAACAAACAGAAGGAGGAGTAGAAAGGCAGGAGAGAGAGAATACAAGAGATAGCCCCAAGATATAGTATAAAGTAAGAAGCAGGGGGGAGGGACAGAGCAAGGAGGGGGGCAAGGGCAGTGTGAATCATGGGTCGGGGGGGGGCAATATGGCATCATTGTCACAAAACATGTCCCCAGCCCCTAAGTGCCAGGGGCCAGAGCAGTTGGGCTTGGGCTGGTCTGAGTAACCGTCTGGACTTCCCCTCTGAGTTTCTGTACCTCATTGGAATACCTAAACAGGTTCCACAGTTGCCAGGTCTTTGTGTATGTCTCCCGTCTTTGCTGACTAGTGAGGATCAAGTATTCCATTCGACCGATATCGTCTACTTTTTTAAGCCAGTGGGCAACAGTTGGCGGGTGTTGAGACTTCCAGCATAGTGGAATGCAGGCCTTGGCTGCATCTAGCAGGTGACGCACTACCGACTTCTTGTAGGTCCGTGCTGGGATGTCTGTCGCATGTTACAAAAAGAACGCCGGGTCGTCCAGTAGCACGCGGTCTGTAAACTTCTGGGTTATGCGTCAAACTTCTGTTCAGAAGTCCCGTATCCGGTTGCATGACCAATATGTTCAAGAGGGTACCTCTCACTTCTTGACATCGCCAACAAAGGTCAGAAGACGCCAGGAATAGTTTATGTAGCAGTGCGGGCGTCCTGTACCACCGGGTAAAGATTTTGTAGTTTGTCTCTTGAACTCTGGAGCTTAAAGAGGACTAAAGCCGCGTACACACGATCAGTCAATCCAATGAGAACAGTCTGATGGACCATTTCCATCGGTTAATCGATGAAGCTGAATGATGGTCCGTTGCGCCTACACACCATCAGTTAAAAAAACGATCGGGTCAGAACGCGGTGACGTAAAACACAACAACGTGCTGAAAAAAATGAAGTTCAATGCTTCCAAGCATGCGTCGACTTGATTCTGAGCATGCGTGGATTTTTAACCGATGGTCGTGCCTACTAACGATCGGTTTTGACCTATCGGTTAGGAATCCATCGGTTAAATTTAAAACAAGTTGGCTTTTTTTTAACTGATGGATAACTAACTGATGGCACCTACAGGATCGGTTTGGTCCGATGAAAACTGTCCATCAGACTGTTCTTATCGGTTTAACCTATCGTGTGTACACGGCCATATGGGTAAATGTGAGCATGTGTTGTTTTGTGCTACTGGTGAAGTGGCAGTTCAGGTCTCTTTCCCAATTACTGAGACAGGGAATTGGGCTGTCAGCTGGGGGGTGTGATCAGCATATTATATGTCAATGAGCGTACAAGAGATCGTCCTGGTTTCCGTACAGAGGTCTTCAAGGGTCGTGGGCAGTAATCGTGTGGCGTCAGGTGGTGGTTGGCTACTTAGAAAATGGCTGAGCTGTAAGGCTCTCATATAATCCAGTCCAAATGGGCCTGTGGGGTCCATTAATTCCGTGGTTCCTTTCCACCGGCCTGTACTTTCTAACAGCACTCTCTGTCTAAGGCCCCTTTGACATTGGGGCTGGAGCCACGCTGGCGGCATAGCGGCGCTATACCGTCGGATTTGCCGCGAGTTGCGGCCACTAGCGGTATTAACCCCCGCTAGCGGCCTTGAAAGGGTTAATACCGCCTGGAATCCCCCCTTTTTTAGAGGCGCATTGCGGGCGGTATTGCCGCGGTTTCCCATTCTTTTCATGGGAAGGAGCGGTGAAGGAGCGGTATACACGCCGCTCCTCTCACCGCTCCAAAGATTCTGCTGACAGGAGATTTTTTTCTCTCCTGCCAGCACATCGCCTCAGTGTGAAAGCCCTCGGGCTTGGCAGGAGTTTTTCAGGCGGTATAGCAGCGCTATTTTTAGCGCTGTACCGCCTGAAAAACTCCTCAATGTGAAAGGGGCCTAAGTGCTGCTATGCAGAATAACACATATTTAGGTACTTAGGGCCAGATCCAGAAACAATTACGGCGGCGTATCTCCAGATCCACCACCGTATTTTCAAATCTGCGCCGGCGTATCATTGTTTTGTATCCACTAGATACGCCGTTTTTTTGCGTAGATACGCCCAAGTCTTAAAGTTTCATATTTACGCTGGACGCTAAGGGCGCTTCCGTATATTTTCCACGTCGAATAGGGATTTGCGTAAATTACGTTCACGTCGTTTTCATTGATGTTTTGCCACGTGCTTTGGAGCATGCGCACTGGGATACGTCCACGGCCGGCGCATGCGCAGTTAAAAAAAAAACGTAATTTACGTCGGGTCACGATTGATTTAAATAAAACACGCCCACCTCTTCCCCATTTGAATTGCGCGGGCTTACGCCGGCCCATTTTTGCTACGCCGCTGTAACTTAGGAAGCAAGTCCTTTGTGGATACGGAACTTGCCTTCCTAGCATACGGCGGCGTAGCGAAAATACTATACGCTACGCCGCCGCAGAGATACGCGGGGCTTTGTGGATCTGGCCCTCAGTCTATGTAAAAATGCTATTTTTTTTTTAATTCATGTCTGCATTAAACAGTAATATTATTAAAGTGTTATTATAGAGAATTTATTTAGCAACAACAGTTTGCAGTAGGCTTTTATATCTTCATGGAGTTCTACGTTAATATTACTCTCTCAGCAAAATAAATCTAGTTTGGTTATGTAAGCTGCTATAAAAAAAACTGTTGCGAAGGTGGGGGTCACGTAGAACAGATGGCGAGCACAGTGCAGTAACAGAACCACCAGCCAGCGCGGCTCAGATTGCTTCTGGGGGAAATTTTTACTAAACACAAAATCACTAATGTATAAATGGAGTCTACTGTCTAAGTGCTAAGGAAACCAAACTGCATGTCAGGATAGGTTAAACGGATGGCTCAGAGGAAAGGACTCCATTGAGCTCTTTCTGTATTTATTTGCACATAAGCAAAAGCAGTTTCTAGGTCTGTATCCTGTAATCTAAAGTTAAAGGATCACTAAAGGAATTATTTTTTTTAGCTAAATAGCTTCCTTTACCTTACTGCAGTACTGGTTTCATGTCCTTATTGTTCGTTTTTGCTTTGAAATTGCTGTAATCCTGCTCTAATCTCCACACTTCCTGCTTGTCTGTTTCCTTATAACCACAGTGCTGGGAGCTTTCTCACGGTGGTCTAAGCTGTCATTACTGTGTGTCTAAAACTTCCCAGAACCAATCCGATTCATTTTAAAAACAAAACACTGCCCTGGATTTGTTTGTTTTTGTTCTGTGTGTCTAGTTCTACTTTGCAGAAACATGAAGCCAGTTCAAAAATAAAACTGAAACTGTAGGCACATTATATGATTGATTTTTATCTATTTTTAATCATTTTTAAAAGGAATCAGTTAACTTTTATGTCTCTCTACCCTGTAAACAGTCATTTCAGCAAACATTTTTTTTTCCTTTAGTGACCCTTTAAGTTTAGTTTAAAAAAAAAAATTTGAAGACTTCAGCCCCATCCTGACCAGAGCACTTTTTGCGATTCTGCACTGCGACGCTTTAAAGCGATAGTAAACCCGCATATTTGTTATTTCTTTTTAATACCTGTAAGGCAAAAAGCATAATGAGCTAGTATGCACCGCATATGGCCCACGGACATTTTCCCTCGGCGTGTCTTCCGGGTATCGCGGCTCCGGCGCTGTGAGTGTCCGGAGCCGCGATGTCGTCATTTCTGGTGTCTGCCGGACCTTTCAGCCTAGAAACTCAGAGTGCATGCGCAGCTGAAGTCAGCGGCTGCATGCAAGGGGAATATCTCCTAATCTGTACAGGTTTAGGAGATATTCTTACCTACAGGTAAGCCTTATTATAGGCTGTAAGGGGTGAGCTCGGTAGCGGGGGTGTGTGACCCCCTGGATGGGTTCACTACACACTGAACTATACAGAGAGGCAGCCGAAGACGTTTGAAAACAAAGGATATGGTTTATTCTTCCATATTGCTGGGAACAAGTGCAAGCATCCAAACAGCATAAACAAAACCAAAACATAAAATAAACCCTGGCCACTTGGGGCGTCTACCTTCACCACACAGAAACCTATGTTAACTCCTTAACTCAAAAAGCCTCAGGATGCAGCAATCAGTAGTCATCCTTTGGATAACTTATAGAGGCCTTAATTGCCTCATTCTGAACAGCTGAAGTTTTCCAACGCCCTAAACCTTTCTGGCTATTTCTGCAGCCGACACCTAATAGTAATTGGTGAATTGTCTAAACAAGGCAGAAATGTATCTCCCACCTGTGACAACACCCACGGATTTACCTGACTTCCTGTCACAAGGCTTAACTGTAGGTAAAGGTTAAAAAAAGGGTATACAACCGCTTTAACTGACAATTGCGCGGTCGTGCGATGTGGCACCCAAACAAAATTGACGTCCTTTTTTCCCACAAATAGAGCTTTCTTTTAGAAGTATTTGATCACCTCTGCGGTTTTTATTTTGTTGGTATAATAATTAGCCCCAAATAATATATAAAAAAAAAAAATTTCTTTCTTGGTTTAGGCCGATACGTAGTTGTATACATATTTTTATAAAAATAAAAAAAAATCATAATAAGCGTATATTGATTGGTTTGCGCAAAAGATTTTTATCATGATTGCGACATTATGGTGGACATATCAGACACTTTTGACACTATTTTGGGACCATTGTCATTTATACAGCGATCAGTGCTATAAAAATGCACTGATTACCGTGTAAATGTCACTGGCGGTGAAGGGGGTAACCTGTAGGGGCGCTGAAGGGGTTAAGTGTGACCTAGAGAGTGCTTCTAACTGTTAGGGGGCGTGGCTTGCCGTGACATGTCACAGATCGCTGTTCGCTGGGAACAGACGATCAGTGACATGTCAGGGGAAGGACAGGGAGATGTTGTTTGTACACTGACATCTCCCTGTTCTTCAGCTCTGTGACCTGATTGCGGGACACCAGCGGACATCGAGTCTGCAAGTCCTGCGGGCACGGTCACGGAGCCTGCGACAGCGTCGCGAGCACACACAACCACGTGGCTCGCAAATTAAAGGGGACATATATATATATGACAGGAAGGGAGTTAACAGGGAGCGATAGGGGCATTACAGGGGTTAATAGGGGGCGATCAAGGGGTTAAGTGTGTCCTAGGGAGTGATTCTAACTGTGGGGGGGGGGGTGGGCTACCACTACCAATGACAGGGAGCAGTAGATCCCTTGTCATGTCACTAAGCAGAACAGGGAAATGCTTTGTTTACATCTCCCTGTTCTGCCCCTCTTGTTTTCACGACCGCAGGCCGCCGATGAACATCGAGTCCGCGGGACCCGTGGGAACGCGCCCATAAGGCGGCAAATTCTAAGGGAGAAACCTGTATGCCCATTTGCCTGCATGTGCCATTCTGCCGACGTATATGTGTGTTCGGCGGTCGGCAAGTGGTTAATCTGCACAAGGGGTGGTACTACATTACCAAACTACCATTCAGGGACACCCCCCTTCCCAAAAATCAGCGGGATTTATGATTTCTCCAATCACAAGCAGGGGATGGGATTGTGCAGGGCAAGTACTGTCAGTGAGTAAAGCGGTGAAGTGGCGGCCTTTTTTGGGGCATCAGATTGGCACGGGGGGGTGGCTGTGTCAGTTTCATTCTGGGACACTGTATTGTCCTGGAATGAAGGTGCCCGGGACAAACCTGCAAAATACGGGACTGTCCCAGGCAATCCGGGACATGTGGTCACCCTAGGACGGTACTGACATGGAATGAGAAGTGTCCCTTGTGTTTGTGGCTGCTCTCTTAATTGAAATATTTTGTCCTCTGCCCCCCCCCCCCCCCATCCAATACCCCCGCAGTGGTAATCTTCCAGTGCCGCAGAGGTTAAAACAATGGTGCTGGATCGGACATAGAAATTGTATAATAGCTACCAGGAATAAAAAGCACTCTATGAAAAAATAGGCAGATGAATAAAAGGGGGGGGGGGGCGGGCACACTCAGGGCTCTTCACATGTGCCTATGACAGGCCAGGCGGCTGTATTAACCCTTGTAACATTTGCTGCAGGGTAGGGGGCACAGTACAGCCCACAAAGCAAGCAATTGTGCTGAAAGTTGGACCAGGACGAATTTAGACACATAAACGCATACGCTTCAAACTTTATATGGGATTATTTTAGTAAAAAATTCTGCTATTATGCAGTACCGGGGGCCACATGCTGTTTGCTGTACATGCAGTGCTACATTAAGCTATATAGGCCGCCAAACAAGAGAGAAAACACTTTCCCTCCTCTGCAAAACTCTATAAATACTCGGTCCTTTGTGCCACGAATAATGTCAATGATTATTCCATGGGACATCATTATGTCAAGGGACAAATTTAAAGTGATACTAAAAACACAGAGTTTTTCGCGTAGCGTAGTGTATCCCATTTACGCTACGCCTACGCAGCTTTTACGGGCAAGTGCTGTATTCTCAAGCACTTGCTTCGTAATTTGCGGCGGCATAGCGTAAATGGGCTAGCGTAAGGCCGCGTAATTCAAAGTAGGAAGGAGGTGGGCGTGTTGTATTTAAATTAAGCGCGCCCGCGCCGAACGAACTGCGCATGTGCCGGCCGTAAACGTAGCCCACTGCGCATGCTCCATAGTACGACGCAAATACATTGGTTTCGACGACAACGTAATTAACGCACAGGCCTATTCGCGACGAGTTACGTAAACGACGAAAAAACACGACGCTGTCCCGACGTCCATACTTAACATTGTGTACGCCAGACCTATGCAAGGTTACCCCTTATATAGCAGGGGGTAACCTTACGCTTACGCAAACTACGACGCGCAAATACATTCGGGAATCGGCGTATGTAGCTCATTTGCATATTCGATGCAGAAATCGACGGTAACGCCACCTAGCGGCCAAGCGTAACATTGCAACTTTGATCTGACGGTGTAAGTGACTTACGCCAGTCGGATCTACGCCAAATCTATGCGTAACTGATTCTAAGAATCAGTCGCATAGATAGGAGGGCTCAGAAACAGAGATACGACGGTGTATCTGGAGATACACCATCGTATCTCTTCTGAGAATCTGGCCCACACTGTTTATTTGACATTTTCCCTTCTATATATGTATGGGGATGATGGCCCTGTAATTATTTTAATTAAAAAAAAAAGTACCTTTTTTCTTATCATTATACAGCTGTTTATTTTTTTATTTTGACACATAACAATTGGGTGACTTTTATTCCTATAACAGGGAATGTAAACATCAATTTTAATAGAAAAAAGCATGACAGGTCCTCCTAAATATGAGATCTGGGGTTAAAAAGACTTCAGATCTCATATTTGGCGTAAAATGCAATAAAAAATAAATAAATGATGTCATTCTAAAAAAAGAAATGTGCCGTTTTGATGTCGCTTCCGCCCTGCAGTGATATGGAGACGGGTGGGGGCCATCTTCCCTTCACTCGTCTCCATACACAGCAAGGGAGAAGGCTTGATCTTCTCCGCTGCTGCCGCCGGCTCCGGTAAGCGGTGGAGGGCACCAGAGAGCGGCAGGAGAACTGCAGAGGTGAGAAAATACGACCAAAAGAAAGCTCCAATTGTGGGAAAAAAGGGCGTCAATTTTGTTTGGGTGCCACGTCACACGACCGCGCAATTAAAGCGACGCAGTGCCGAATCGCAAAAAGTGCTCTGGTCACAGAGGGGGGAAATTCTTTCGGGGCTGAAGTGGTTAACAAATCAAAAAAAAAAAAAAATTTGTCATGTGTCTATAAACCACTGGAATGAAAATAGAAAAGACACTGATCTGCTCATGTTGCTTGCTTACTCACATGCAGGAAGAATGTAAATACTGGAAGGGAATTAGCTACAGTGAAGATTTTAAAACATAAAGTTTATCCTGTAGAACGTGGAAATTGTCTCTATCAAGCATTTAAAGTGGTTTTAAAGGAGTTGTAAAGGAAAAAAATGTTTTGCCTAAAATTAATGTCTGCAAGGTAGACAGACAGAATAGTAAAATGATTCTGGTAACAAACAAGTAAATACCTATTAAATTCCTTCATCTATATCACCTCCAGCGTTCTAGTTTCTGTTCTCTCATTCACTTCCTGGTTTGCGGCACTCGTTCATGCAAGAACTACATTTCCCAATATGCATTGCGGCACGCCCAGTAATTCACACCTCCTTGAAGTCTCTAACATATAGAGAGCATTCTGCCGCACAGATGTAGTTCCCAGGAGGGGGGCGAGCACGTCACTGACCACCGCAGGAAAGCCTTCCTTCACGGTGGTCAGAAAATCAGACAAGCAGGAAGTGAACAGAACAGAGAAGAAATAGAGCAACTTCTGAGCAAAAACGAACAATGAGGAAGTGAAAAGAGGAATGTCTGCGGGTAAATGATGCCTATTATGATTTTTTTTTTTCCTCTACAACATCTTTCAGGCCTAAACATGTTTTACCTTAATGCAATGCTTGCATTAAGGTAAAACATGTTTAGGCAGCAGTATGTCCCCCCATCCCCCCTTTTACTTACATGAGCCCTCATTTGATCCAGCGTCATGCACGTTCTCAGCTCTTCTCTCCCTTCACTTCCTCGTCTCACTGGCTTTGCTGAGGCAGCCGAAGCCATTGGCTCTTGCAGCTGTCAATAAAAGCCAGTGATGACGGAGCAGGGGGGTCAGAGCGGGGCCAAGCCCTGCTGTCTATGTCTATAGACTCAGGCAGCGGGGCTCGGGCGAAAGCCCACACAAGTGTCCCCATAGAAAGTGGCTTTTTAGGGGGGCACCTACTGGCGAGAAGCCAGAAGAGCTGATGGGGACTCGAGAAGAGAACTTTTTGTGGCTGCCAACCTATTTGTTATTAAAAAGATATTTGCATGTACAATCACTTTCTAAGGAGACTGGCTGAACATACGGGTAAGTTAGATAAATCCTAAACTACTGAAAAGGTGTACTAACCAGAGGAGTTGGAGCCTTTTCCACATCTAAAATAAGTTTCCCAATGTTGCCTCTGTCATGAATTCTTTGCATCGCCTCCTTAACCTGTAATCAATACAAAGTAAAACCAATATGAAGAACACAGAGGGACATTTCCATGGGCTGTATAAATAAGTACAGTATAATATGTAAAAATTGATTGGCAGATGTGAAGTCTTTAAAAAAAGACCACCGTATAGGAAAAATATTGTATTCAATTCACCTCTAGCTATTACACCTGTCGATAATGTATGTAACAACGACCCACAAAAGTATATTATCTCTGGTTTACCCGTCCCTATAATACAGTGACACTTCTGACTCCTCTGCCTATATTGCTCAGTGGGAAAGGGACTTCCCAGATAGCAAGCAACTCAGTTGCAAGTTTAAAAATTACTTGCTAAGCTATTGCTAGACATGCCAGGCTTCACAAGTTTGTTGCACAATTGCAGAAAGTCAGCATTGCATGACTCAAATTCAACTTTCTTTGCAAACCTTCTGCAAGTTCTGGTTCAGTTATGTTGTGCAATAGTCATCCCACCACAGGGGGCACTGTGACTTGCAGAGCTCTTGTTGTAGACTCACTACAGCAACTTTGCTCTTGCTAGAGATTTGCCATGCAAATTTTCTTCACATTGGGAAAGTATAAACTAGAACGTGTGCTTCAAGTGCTCTGCAAGTGTACACGTTGCCTGTGAAAATGTGCAGCAAGTTAATAGACTTACAATTCAACACTGCCACAAATTTGTGGAAAGTTATGCTTGCTATCTGGGCTGGGGACTCCACTTGTGACACAGCAATGGTCCAAGATATTGTATACTATTACTCATGGTTCTGTGAACTCTTATTTTTTAGAGGCCAACTGTAAATTCTTACTTCGGTGGTATATGGTACTTTCAGGGCCGTTTAATAGCATCATGGGCCCCTGGGCAAAGTAATGCTCTGGGACCCCTACAATGGAGACAGCGCAGGTAAACAGACATCAAGTAGGTAGAAAGCAGACAAGCGGAGCTTCCCCCTTTGGGTCAGAGCATCACTGGCGCTCTGGCCCCACCCCTCCCTGCTGGATGTGAAATAGGTATCGTTCTGCACAGCATGATGCACCACTGCCAGCCTGCCTCCCCTGTGTATCCATCACTCTCAGTGCCATCATAGGGCCCCAAATTTCTGGGCAACGTGGGCTTAAGGAGCAGCTTCTTTGGGGAAAGTGCAGGGGCCCCCCATGCAGATGGGGCCCCTGGGCAGTGCCTAGGTGTGCCTTCTCATTAAGATGGCACTGGGTACCTTCTAGACCAGGGGTCTCCAACATTTTCAAACAAAGGGCCACTTTATTGTCCTTCAGACGTTAGGCCGGCCGGATTGTGACCAGCAGGGGCAGAAAATGTCACGGGAAAAATATGGCTTCCAACCCCTGAAAAACAACCCCACACCATAATCCCTCCCTAAACTAAATGATTTGGACCAGTGCACAAAGCACGGTCCTTAAAGACAAAGTCAAACAGTCCCATAGGAATACTCCTAAACCTTGTGGACCGCCTTTCTACAAGAGTTGAAGCTGTTATAGCTGCCAACTCAATATCGAACCCTACGGACTAAGACTGGAATGCCATTAGTTCATGTGCGTGTAAAGGCAGGCGTCCCAATACTTTTGGTAATATTGTGTACATGTTCTTTTCTCATTGTATTATGCCTTACTATTTTTAACCTTGTAATATTTACATATTCAAATGTGAATCTCCGTGAGACCAAATGATTGTTAAAATGTAAAAAATGGTGGAAAATTATACTAGGCATATAATATGCATAACAAGCTCTGTGTGCATGAACCCTTATATGACCATGACATGTGTAAAGAATCATATTTCATCTGTAGACTAGAAACTCATATCATACTTCCTCCAAGGCCCATAATGAATCCACCAGGGGCTTGATCTTCTTCTGATTAAACAAAGTGAGGAGTTTATCTACTACTCCTTGAATAATTCCAGCCCGTCCTTGCTTGAAGAGTAAATTCAAGAGAGAGAAGCCTGCCATCACTTTATTTTCTTCGTATAACTTGATGGGATTGACTTTTTCCACTTGCCACCACTGAAAAAGGAAAGATTGCATCAATCCGGTAAAACTTCCACAAGTTGTCTGGCAGGAATATGTCACAATGCAACAGACTTAAGATGTAACTGCAAGACTCAAGCTTGCGACTATTCATGGCTTGATAGACTATACCAGTAAATCCTCGGATTGCGAGTGTTTCGCAATACGAGCACTGTATTTCTAAAAGCCTGAGTGTTGTCTTCCAACACGAGCAGGATTCAAGCCAAATCGGTGTGCAATACCGCGTTTGGCCTGATGTGGAGGGGGGGGGGCGCCGGAGCCGAGCAGAGCTGAACGGTACCGTTCAGAAAACTCTGTTCCTGAGCCTTTCCAAGTTCAGCCGAGGTGTCCTTGGGCCTTTATGAGTGATTCCAAGGCTTTCCGGCACCCCCCACCTCTGGCCACATGCAGGATTGCATGCCATTGAAGTCAATGCAGAACTAATTATTTTCGTATCCATTGACTTCAATGGGTCAACTCGCTTTGATATGCGAGTACTTTGGATTACAAGCATTCTCCTGGAATGGATTATGCTCGTAATCCAAGGTTCCACTTGTACATGAATTACATGTATAAACATCTTTGGACTCTAGATCCTTTAGTATAGCACTTCTTAGGCCTCGTACACACGACCGAGAATCTCGTCGTAAAAGAAACGTCGTTTTCCTCTACGAGGTTCTTGTCAGGCTTGTCGAGAGTCTTGTCAAGCTTTCCTCACTGTCAAGACCAAATCTCGTCGTTCTCAAACGCGGTGACGTACAACACGTATGGCGGCACTATAAAGGGGAAGTTCCATTCCACTGGCACCACCCTTGGGGCTGCTTTTGCTAATCTCATGTTACTGCGTGTTAAGTAAAAGTTTGGTGAGAGACGACTCGTGCTTTTCAGTCTGTTACAGCGTGACGAATGTGCTATCTCCATTACGAACGCTACTTTTACCGAAGATGCGCTCCCGTCTCCTGTTTTCCTCTGCAAAAAAGCTCTGCCAGCATTTTTCTGGATGAATTTTGCAGAGGAAAACAATCATGTGTATGAGGCCTGAGGCTACTTTCACAAGAGGCGGACTCCGTCGCTATGGAGTCCGCCAGGTCCCACCAGCTCAGCGGGAAATCTCTCTGCTGAGCTGGAGGAGGACAAGTCCCTCTCTGCTCACTGAGCTATAATAAATATCCCCCAAAAAAGATATAAAAAAAAACATTTTTTTCCTCAGTTTAGGCCGATACGTATTCTTCTACCTATTTTTGGTAAAAGAAATCGCAATAAGCGTTTAACGATCGGTTTTTGCAAAATTTATAGCGTTTACAAAATAGGGGATAGTTTTATGGCATTTTTATTAATATATATATTTTTTTTACTACTAATGGTGGTGATCAGCGATTTTTTTATGACTGCGACATTATGGCGGACACATCGGACAATTTTGACACATTTTTGGGACCATTGTCATTTTTACGGCAAAAAGTGCTATAAAAATGCACTGTGAAAATGACAATTGCAGTTTAGCAATTAACCACTAGGGGGCGCTGAAGGGGTTAAGTGTGTCCTCATATGTGTTTCTAACTGTAGGGGGGTGGGGCTGGACGTGTGATGTCAGTGATCGTCTTTCCCTATATCAGGGAACAGACGATCAATGACACTGCCACTGTGAAGAACGGGGAAGCTGTGTTTACACTCACCTCTCCCCGTTCTTCAGCTCCTGTGACCGATCGGACACTGGCAGCGATCGGGTCCGCGGGTCCCGCGGCGCTTCGGACCAGGTCAAGTGCGCGCGCCAGCGGCGTTAGGCGGTCCTTCAGTGGTTAAAGGGGTTGTAAAGGTAAAAAATGTTTTACCTATATAGCTTCCTTTACCTTAGTGCAGTCCTCCTTCACTTACCTCATCTTTTCATTTTGCTTTTAAATGTCCTTATTTCTTCTGAGAAATCCTCACTTCCTGTTCTTCTGTCTGTGACTACACACCATAATGCAAGGCTTTCTCCCTGGTGTGGAGAAAGCCTCTTGAAGGGGAGGGGGCGAGTCAGGACACTCTCTACTTTGCAGATAGAGGGCCAGATTCACGTAGATGGTTGTATTTTTTGGCGGGCGTAACGAATTTGATTTACGTTACGCCGCAGCAAGTTTATCAGGCAAGTGCTTTATTCACAAACTCCACACAGTAATGCAAGGCTTTCTCCCTGGTGTGGAGAAAGCCTCTTGAGGGGGCGAGCAGGCAAGTCAGGATTCTCTCTACTTTGCAGATAGAGAAAGGAGCTGTGTGTTAGGGGGCATCCTGACACTCCTGCTCGCCCCCTCCCCCCTCAAGAGGCTTTCTCCACACCAGGGAGAAAGCCTTGCATTACGGTGTGTAGTTACAGACAGAAGAACAGGAATTGAGGATTTCTCAGAAGAAATAAGGACATTTAAAAACAAAATGGAAGGATGAGGTAAGTGAAGGAGGACTGCACTAAGGTAAAGGAAGCTATTTAGGAAAAAAAAATTACCTTTACAACCCCTTTCAACCATATATTTGTCGATAATAGTGTACAAATAACTGGCAAAAACACAAAAGAAGAGAAGACCTCAATAATAGCATCAAAGAAATTGAAGGCATTAGGTACCGATGTCAATATTCATTCCTTGCTTTGTTTTTTTTCTTTCCTGGCGTTTTATTGATCGGATCAATATTATGCTCTGAGCCTTATCTTTATCTTATCTGCAGCATCTTACACTTGTGTGGCTTCCTGCATTCATCTCTCCGAAGCTTGCGCACACAACAGCCTAATTGAAAATTGCGATTTATAACCCATGAGACAACGACACTTACCGATTTAGCAAAGCTGAAGAAGCTTTTTGTTTCACCAGTAACCATATTGGATGAGCCTATAAAGGAAAAACATTAGAAATTACAAATCGAATAATAGAGGAAATCTCACAACAGGATGTACAATAAAGATGAACTCCAGGTACAAGACGATTAAACCTTTAGGGTCCTTTCACACGTGCGGACCGTTCGTCCGTTTTTAGACCGCAATGCTTTCCTATGGGTCCTTTCACACGCATCCGCTAACGTCCGTCTCCGTTAAGCTCCGTTTTTTTGAACGGAAGAAAACCCTATTTTTCTTCCGTCAAAAAAAACGGAACGGACGAAAAACGGACGTTAGCGGACGATCCGTTTAACATCCGATCCGCTAACGTCCGTTTTTCATCAAAATATGTAATAAAAAAAAAGTTCTAACCAAAAAAAAAAACGGATGAAAAAACGGATGAAAAAACGGATGAAAAACGGATAAAAAACTGATGAAAAACGGATGAAAAACGGATCAACTGATGAAAAACGGTCCGCACGTGTGAAAGGAACCTAAATCAGCTAAATACGATCCAGGTGCTTAAAAAAAGGCGTGCAAAGTCTTAGGCCGCGTACACACGACCGGTTTTCTCGGCAGAATCCATCAAGAAGCTCGATGGGAGACGTATTCTGCCGAGGAAACCGGTCGTGTGTACATTTTTTGCCGAGAAAACTGTTGAGAATCGGGTCGAGCCAAAAAGAGAGCATGTCTTCTTTTTCCTCGACGGGAATGGGAAAATTTGGCTCGACGAATTCCTCGACAGCCGAACAAGGAACTCGACTGGGTAAACGATGTGTTTCGCCCGTCGAGTTCCTCGGTCGTGTGTACGCGGCCTCACATTTCGTTTTCTTTAGAAAGCAGCTACAGCCTGAGCAGAAAAGCCTGTCTCCTGCCAGCATGCTGCTCCCTGCAGAAGTCTGGTGAACTCCCTGCTGAGTCAAAGCAAGAGATCTCCAATCAACAGGAAAATTAAGCTTTGTTGATTGGAATAAGGAAAACCCACAAGGGTATGCGAGAGGGAATTAGGACTATAAGATACCGAAAGGACAATTGAAAGAGGCAGAGGTAAAAAAAAAAAAAAAATATTCAAGCAATGTTAAAAAAATACATGAGAAGTGGACCCAATATAAATTAGATAATGTAAAAATAGGCAGACAAAAAAAAAAGACCAACACGTTTCAATAAATTGACTTCTTCAGGGGGTGAAGATCTCCACTTTAATATGATATCTTGAGAAGATAGATACAGAACAATATCCAAAAATACATATAAATTTAAGAATACAGACGGTCCCCGGGTAATGAACAATAAGAACAAAAGATGACCAGGACAGCCGCACTCCAATCCAACGTAACTTTAAAGCGGAGGTCCGCTGAAATAAAATATATTAAAGGTCAGCAGCTACAAATACTGCAGCTGCTGACTTTTAATATCGGCACACTTACCTGTCCTGGAGTCCAGAGCCGTCTGCAGCAGAGGACAATCGCTCGTCACTCTGCTGCCCCCTCCATCCTCAGTGAGGGAAACAGGAAGTGAAGCGATCCAGCTTCACTGCCGGTTCCCTACGGCGCATGCGCGAGTTGCGCTGCACCTGCTGATTGGCTGCCGCTGTTCTCTGGGAGCCGAGTGTTCCCAGAACACAACGGGGGGGGGGGACAGGGGAGGAGACATCCCGCCCGCAGACTGTGGCCAGAAGTGGGTGCAGATACCTGTCTTTAGACAGGTATCTGCACCTCTCTCCCCCTGAAAGGTGTCAAATGTGACACCGGAGGGGGGGACGGTTCCGATCAGCGGGAGTTCTACTTCAGGGTGGAGCTCCGCTTTAATGTAAAAAGCTGGAAACAGGCACTACAAGTCACAGCAATGAAACCTAGGACAGCTAACGCGTTTCACACTAACTTCAGTGTTTACTCATAGCTATGCCTTTAATAAGAGGTGTGGTCACTCACTAAAATTAGAAGAATAGAGGTTTAACCTTAAAAGATCACTAAAGGAAAAAACATTTTTTGCTGAAATGACTGTTTACAGGGTATAGAGACATAAAAGTTAACTGATTCCTTTTAAAAATGATTAAAAATAGATAAAAATCAATCATATAATATGCCTCTAGTTTCACTTTCGTTTTTAAAAAGGTTTTGTGTTTATGTTTAGTAGAGAGAGAGACAGAACAAAAACAAACAAATCCAGGGCAGTGTTTTGTTTTTAAATTGAATCCCAGGGCAGTGTTTTGTTTTTAAAATGAATCTGATTGGGCCTGAGGAGTTTTAGAGACACAGCTTGGACCACAGTGAAAAGCTGCCATGAGATTTTTCATAAGGAGCCAGACAAGCAGGAAGTGTGGAGATCAGAGAAGTATTACAGCTACTTCAAAGCAAAAACGAACAATGAGAACATAAAAACAGCACTGCATTAGGGTAAAGGAAGCTATTTAGCTAAAAAAAAAAATTTCCTTTAGTGATCCTTTAAACTACATAGAGGGTTCTTTACTGAAAAAGCGGTGCGGATGTGGAATTCCCTTCCACAGGCGGTGGTCTCAGCGGGAAACATAGATAGTGTAAAAAAAACATTAAGCACCTGAATGACCACAACATACAGGGATATACAATGTAATATTGACATATAATCACACACATAGGTTGGATTTGATGGACTTGCGTCTTTTTTTAACCTCACCTATTATGTAACTATGTGCTTTTGTGATTTTTTTTTCCGTCAACTGCGGTTTACTACCGCTTTAACAAGCCAGCAGGTGGATCACGTCTGCCTTTTATTTTGTTATACAAAGCCACAGGTTTTGATTGTGCAGAAGTACAACCTAGAGCATCATGCTGGCTAACCACTGGTGTCCTAACAACCGATAATGACATAGGATGATAAGGAGGACATTGGCGCCTGAAGACATCCTTATTTAATGCTCTCTGTCAGCACTGAGGTCTTCTTAGTTGAATGAAGGAGAGAAGGGGAAGCAGAACACTGGAATAACAATCAGTACCAGATAGTGTGGAAAGGTGTATTTGTTTTGTAAGAATAAATCTCCTCTAATATTGGGTGCCCTACGTGTGTGGATTTTGCTCAGTTATGTCAAAGTATTGATTTTGTTTTTTACTTTTCAGAATGGGGCGCCTTGAGGTTGTGACCAATCTTAAAAGGTGTCTTGACTGAAAAAAGATACTTCCTTACTGCTCCTTGCTTCTCTGCATCCAGCGCTGAGATCAGCTGTGTTGGCGACCTGGAGGAATGGTGGTGTCACTAACCCGAACAGGTGACAGTGCTCAGGTCTAGGGATTGGCTGCTAAGCCTGACCCCTGTCACAGGAGAGTACCCCCATATCCAGAAGGTAGGTTCACCAGAGGTAAGTTAAAGTGGTTGTAAATCCTCACATATACCCAGTGAAGTGAATAACCTCAGATGAGACAAAGAGAGGAAACAAATCCTCCTACATAAGTTTTACTTGTATATCTGCAGTCTTTCCCGTCTCACACCCTTTCAAAAGTGCAGATGAGCTAAGTGGAGGAAAGGGACACCTCCCCCCCCCCCTTACATAGGCAGAGGAACAAAGGAACCTGCATAGCTGTATTCTGATTAGACAAGCTTGGTGCTTATCTCCCTCTAAGCTACCTCCCGGACATACATTTTTAGCTTATGTTATCTCATGTGAGGCAGGACTTGTCAGAAGTGACTCATGCTGATGTAGCGCCCATGTACTTCCAAGTACGGGTCCTAGTAAATTTAAGGGAGATGATCAGATTGTAAGTGACTCCGATTTTAATTCTGGTTAAGGCAGTGTTTCTCAATTCCAGTCCTCACGCCCCCCAACAGGTCAGGTTTTCAGGATTTCCATTATTTTGCACAGGTGATTTGATCAGTTTCACTGCCTTAGTAATTTCCACAGCCTTTTCATCTGAGGGAAATCCTGAAAACATGACCTGTTGGGGGGCGTGAGGACTGGAATTGAGAAACACTGGGTTAAGGTAAGGCTCTCTGTTTCAGCTTGGCTGTGCTGTGGGCTCATCCTGCTGTGCCTGGGGTGTTGTTCCACCCTGGGGCGACGGGTGGCAGCAGTGGAAGCTGAGGTTCGGGTGTTCTCTCCAAGCGACCAATCAGGAGGCTTGGGCCTCGCTGGGCATGCTGGGAGAGGGTACTTGAGAGGCAGACGCCATTGGGAGGGGTTCTTCTTCTCTTCCTGGAGTGTGGCACCCACAGCGTTATGGCCTACCTGGCCGGGGCGTGGTTTCTATGCTGTGTACTCAGTTCTGGAGCCAAGCTAGTCCGGAACATCCAAGCAGCACGGGAACCCAGTGATCGACTGGGTTCTTACTTCTAAAGATCCCAAGCAAGTTTAGCTGTTCGGTGGGGAGTCCAGTTGAGGAGCGCCATTGAGAGGTTGGCGGCCCAACAGTATAGAGACGAACCATCGGGGATCAAGGTACTGGACACTGAGGGATTGATTCCTCTCTCAGTCGGTACCATGGCGACATTGAAGGAAGATTCAGGCAAACCCTTCACTCTAAGGAGTTCCTCCGAATCCACAATCAGGGAAGGCCAGTGGCAGAGGCGCTTTCCTGATGGTCACCTAGAAGAGTCTGTGGCAGAGACATCCTTCTCAAGTTCCGAGCGATACTCTTGCTGCCAGGTCGGTGAGAGAGACCTGTCCAGGTACGCTATACCCACTCAGGCTGGAGTGGCGAAAGAAACTAATTGTTCTCGGAGACAGGACTGTTTCCATATCCAAGGCCTGAATTTGCTGTTCTTCTTAAACCCTTTGTCTATCCTTCCCATCACCTGTTACCTGTTTTTACCCAGCTGGGTAATAAAGAGCACATATAAAGAGACTTCCTATTGCAGACATTCCTTTACTGTGATTACATTCATCGTTCACCCTAGACACTTCGCCAGAGCCATGAGGTAACATGCCATCCCATCATATCTCAGCAGCTCCTTCGGGAGTACCGCTACGCTGATAACAGAGGAACAAAGCACCAGAGAGAAATGGCACATAGAGCTTTGGAAAGAGATAAGTAAACACTGCAGATATATATGCTTAGGCCAAATTTCATGAATGGGGTTTACAACCACTTTAGGTATACAGGGTCAGGGGATTACCTTTGCAGGGAGACTCTGTCACTGTGCCATGCATGCAACAGTGAACCTATTAAGACAGCTGTTAATAGTCACCATTAAAGCTTTCATTTTGCTTAGAGACTGCCACTAGCAGAAGTGGTGCTGTTTCCAAATCTGAAAACATCGCCACATCATCGCACACGTCTACCCCCGGGAGTTGCCTGTGCCTCCTTTGTTCATTAGGCGCAGGATCTGCTCCGGTTTCTTAGTTTAGAAGGGTAGCACAGGCCACCCTGCGCCACTCTTTGTTAATTCTCCTCAGTATGTTCTTCACTCTTTGCTTAATAAAGGAATCTACTGTGACTTGTACTGAACGTGTTAGAAAACGTTTTATTCTGTTTTACTGTGTATTTTAATGTGAGCATAAAATATTGTTAATTGTAAATTGTACTGCAAAAATAGTACGTTCATTAACACCACTTAATTGTTATTTAATGAGTTAATATATAGTCACTAAACCAACCTAAATGTCATAGTGAATGCTACAAAAGATCGTGATCCTTAAAGTGGTAGTAAACTCTGTGCTATAATAAGGCTTACCTGTAGGTTAGGGTGACCACATTTCCAAACTACCATTCAGGGACACCCTCCCTTCCCAAAAATCAGCTTGTGCTGTAATGAATCACAGTACAGTGATTGGACACAAGAGGCGGGATTTATGATTTCTCCAATCACAAGCAGGGGACGGGATTGTGCTCCTCCAGGCATTCCCTGCCAGGACAAGTACCGTCAGTGAGTAAAGCGGTGATGTGGCTGCATTTTTTGGGGGCATCAGATTGGCCCGGGGGGGGCGTCAGTTTCATTCCGGGACACTGTATTGTCCTGGAATGAATGTGCCCGGGAAAGACCTGCAAAATGCAGGACACGTGGTCTAGAGGCCGACCGATATTTGTGCATTTTGGAAAAATCGGCATCGGACGATTTTTATCCAAAAAAGGCAGATATTTCACTTGCGCTGTTGACCCCTTCAGATCCGCCGTGAATTGCCGCCGCGGCCATAGCGTTAGGAAAGGCCGCGGCTTTGGCCTAGCTCCGGAGCCGCGGCCATCTTGGTACACCCGGCGGCGGCCCTCCTCTCTGTTTACACCGACAGAGGAGCCCGTGCTCGAGTGACACACAAGGCTGTCCGGGGTCTGTGAGGGGAGCTTGTGTCTGCACTAAGGGGGAGCTTGTGTCTGCACCCCGGGGGGGGGGCTTGTGTCTGCACTGAGGTGGGGGTGTCTGTACCGCTACCACCCAGTGCCACCTGCCACTCAGTGCCACCTGCTAGTGCCATCCAGTGCAATCTGCCAATGCCAACTAGTGCCACCTGCCAATGCCAACCAGTGCCATCTGCCAGTGCTAACTATTGCCATCCAGTGCCACCTGCCAATCAGTGCCAACCAGTGTCACCTGTTAGTGCCACGTGCCAATCAGTGACATCTACCAGTGACATCTGCCAATCAGTGCCACCTGCCAATGCTAACTAGTGCCACCTGCCAATGCCATCCAGTGCCACCTGCCAATCAGTGCCAACCAGTACCACTTGCCAGTGCCACCTGTTAGTGCCTGCCAGTGCCACCTGCCAATCAGTGCCATCTGCTAGTGCCATCTTCCAGCGCCAATTAGTGCCATCCATTGCAACCTGCCAGTGCCACCTGCCAATCAGTGCCACTTGCCAGTGTCACCTGCCAAAAAAAAAAATCGGCCTAAAATATCGCCTGCAAAAATGGGCATCATATATCGGCCATCGGCCGGCCTGATTCCTAAACATCGGCATCGGCCAGAGAAAAACCCATATCGGTCGACCTCTAACGTGGTCCCCTACTGTAGGTACTGTGAATATCTCCTGAAGTTGCACAGTTTAAGAGATATTCAGAGTGCATGCAGCCGATGACATCACCACCACATGCGCTCTAAAGGTCTGGCTTACCTTCAGAGCCTTCGCGGGGTGACATCATTGCGCCCCTGGCCACTCATATAGCCGGAGCCGCAAACCCGGAAGAAAGACCGGGGGAAGATGTCAGTCATCTCAGCGGTGACATTGTGGTGATGCAGGGCTTCGTTCTCAAGTGAGTCTATCATAATGTGCTAGTATGAGATGCATACTGGCACATTATGACATTGCCTTGCAGAGATTTTTTTTTTTTTTTTAAATCACCTGTGGTTTACAACTGCTTTAGCTGTGTGGAAAACCAGAAACACGAGCTCTGTTAGTGAGAGAGTTAACAAGAGGGATGTGATGTATGTGATGTATGTGATAATTATGCAGTGGTAGCAGAAATGAAAATTAATATTAACATTTTTAAATTATTCACAGTTAATTACTGAAGTACGTATGGGAGGGGGGTCAGGTAAGTGCATGCTTGTATCTTGCTGAAGATGGTCTCACTAAAATTTAGTGTTGAGAAGAAGGGAAAGAATCTCGACGAGAAAAACAAGAGCAGGTTCTCTTTTTTTCTCGTGGAGATTCTGGACAGATTTCCTTAGGAGAAACCTGAATGCCTCGTACACACCAACGGGAATCTCAGCAAGAAGCAGTTTTCTTGCTGGTTTTTGCCAAGAAAACCAGTTGTGTGTAAGGACACGTAAACGACCGAGGAACTCGTCGGCGAAACTGTCGCTTTCCTCGTCGAGTTCCTTGTTCGGCTGTCGAGGAACTCGACGAGCCAATTTTCTCCATTCCTGTCGAGGAAAAAGGGAACATGCTCTCTTTTAGGCTCGTTGAGTTTCTCGACAGTTTCCTCGTCGAAAAATGTACACACGACCGGTTTCCTCGGCAAAACACGTCTCCCAACAAGTTTCTTGCTGGAATCTGCCGAGGAAACCATTCGTGTGTACGCGGCCTACACAGCTTTAGAATGGGGGTGGGAGTAGGTTTAGAGTTAGTTAGGTTTTGCCTTTACTTCCACTTTAACCACTTAAGACCCGGACCAAATGCAGGTAAAGGACCTTGCCCCTTTTTGCGATTCGGCACTGCGTCGTTTTAACTGACAATTGCGCGGTCGTGCGACGTGGCTCCCAAACAAAATTGGCGTCCTTTTCCCCACAAATAGAGCTGTCTGTTGGTGGTATTTGATTACCTCTGCGGTTTTTATTTTTTGCGCTATAAACAAAAATAGAGCGACAATTTTTAAAAAAATGCAATATTTTTTACTTTTTGCTATAATAAATATCCCCCAAAAATATATAAAAAAACATTTTTTTTCCTCAGTTTAGGCCGATACGTATTCTTCTACATATTTTTGGTAAAAAAAATTCGCAATAAGCGTTTATCGGTTGGTTTTCGCAAAATTTATAGCGTTTACAAAATAAGGGATAGTTTTATTGCATTTTTATTAATTTTTTTTTTACTACTAATAGCGGCGATCAGCGATTTTTTTTCGTGACTGCGACATTATGGCGGACACTTCGGACAATTTTGACACATTTTTGGGACAATTGTCATTTTCACAGCAAAAGATGCATTTAAATTGCATTGTTTACTGTGGAAATGACAGTTGCAGTTTGGGAGTTAACCACAGGGGGCGCTGTGACTTTGAGTGTTCCCTGTGTGTGTGTTTACAACTGTAGAGGGGTGTGGCTGTAGGTGTGACGCCATCGATCGCGTCCCCTTATAACAGGGATAACGCGATCGATGCTGCGGCCACAGAGAAGCACGGGGAAGCCGTGTTTACACACGGCTCGACCCGTTCTTCAGCTCCAGGGACGGATCGGCGCACTGCAGCGGCGATCGGGTCCGCGAGTCCCGCGGTCCCGGTCCTGGAGCTTCGGACCGGGTCCCGGGAGCGCGTCGCGGGCGGGCGCCCGTGACCCCACGGCTGGGTACTAAAATCAACGTATATATACGTTGATGTGCCCAGCCGTGCCATTCTGCCGACAAATATGTGCAGTAGGCGGTCCTTAAGTGGTTAAGTTTAATATCTTATAATACCTGCAGTATTCTTTTACTCCAAGATCATCAGCCACAGTGAGTTGGTAGGTATCAATAAAGGGTTTTCAGCAGAAAACATTACAACAGTTGAGGAGATGGGAGGTGGGAGGTAATTAAACCTCAGCCAAATATTCAAATGGCCTACACTGAAACAGCGGGAGATCAGGTATGCAGATCGGAACAGTGATACATATAATGGGCACAGTGAGGCATGCAATGGGCACAGTGAGGCATGCAATGGGCACAGTAAGGCATGAATTGGGCACAGTGGGGCATGCAATAGACACAGTGAGGCATATAATAGACACAGTAAGGCATGCAATGGGCACAGTGAGGCATACAATGGGCACAGTGAGGCATACAATGGGCACACTGAGGCATACAATAGGCACAGTAAGGCATACAATGGGCACAGTAAGGCATACAATGGGCACAGTGGGGCATGCAATAGACACAGTGAGGCATATAATAGACACAGTAAGGCATGCAATGGGCACAGTGAGGCATACAATGGGCACAGTGAGGCATACAATGGGCACAGTGAGGCATACAATGGGCACGGTGAGGCATACAATGGGCACACTGAGGCATACAATGGGCACAGTAAGGCATACAATGGGCACAGTAAGACATACAATGGGCACAGTAAGGCATACAATGGGCACAGTGGGGCATGCAATAGACACAGTGAGGCATGCAATGGGCAGAGTAAGGCATCCAATGCATTTCCCACCCTAGGCTTATATTCAAGTTAATAAATTTTCCTGTTTTTTTGTGGTAAAATTAGGTGCCTCGACTTATAATCAGGTTGGCTTATACTCGAATATATACGGTATATAAACTTGTACATCTTCAATAAACTTAATCACAATTTTTTTTAAAAGATACATACAGTATAAATATTAGAAAAATACAACTAACCATATAAAATATATGTTCCCAATGGCTTCAGAAGGCTGATGCCTTTTCCAGTGTTTTCCCCACATAAGCAGTCGAGAACGATGTCTACACCCTCTGGGGAGATTCTGGAAAAGATATGATGTCCTATCTATTATCAATGGTATACATATATAACACGTACTGTAGAGATAAATGTCTATAACATTCTATTGGGTCTATTTATTAAAAATATAAAGGGCAATTTGTCCAAAATCCCCCCAAACTTCTTGGGTGAACATTTAGGCTCATCTCCAGGCAAATATAAAATACACAAATAAATTCAGCTCTGTATTCAATTATATAGATGTTATGTCAAGTAAATAGATACCTAACCTGTCATGCTTTAAAATTGTGCACGCTTGTGGAATGTTGACAAACTGCGGTATATTAAATTGTCTAGGTGCCACTTTAAAAGCCTTTGCAGGTAACCAGTTTAGATTTACACAGGAGGGGGGAGGGGCGCTTTAAACATTTTTTTTAATAATTTCATTATTTATTTATTTATTTTTTTACTAAATGATTTCATCACTTTTATTGCAGTCAAAAGGAATACATCCCTTTTGACGGCAATATCAATGACAGGTCCTCTTTATGGATAGATTGGGGGTCTATTTGGGCTCCAATGCAGCTGATTGGTCCGATCGGCTGCTTCAATGGCTGCTATGCGGCCAGTAAACCAGTTAAGAAAGAGCCAGAGGTGTAAGTGACCAAATAGTCGTTGCTTGCCGGTTCTGGCATCACACAGTGGGAGGAACAGCTTCAGTTCCTCTTACTGTGGGGCCGGAGATAGATGTCACCGGCTGTAATCTCTGTGACTGCGCCCGCGGGCCCCGAAGACTTGATGTCCGCCGGCGGCCCACGATCTAGTCACGGAGAGGCAGAACAAGGAGATGCCTACGTAAATAAGACATTTCCCTGTTCTGCCCTGTGACAGGACACTGATCTATTGCTGTGATCGGGAGCAGTGATCACTGTAGTGTCACGTGTAGCCCACCCAGCCCCCACAGTTAGAATCACTCCCTAGGACACACTTAACCCCATCCTCGCCCCCTAGTGGTTAACCCCTTTCCTGCCAGTCTCATTTACACAGTAATCAGTGTATTTTTATAGCGATAGATGTCGCTGGCCGCATCGATAGCGGTCTTCTTGACTGGTCGTTGTTGGGGGCGAAAGAGGCATCGGCAGTGGGAGGGGTGTGGGACCCCTTCCGGCCACCTGTAAAAGTAATCCAGTGGCTGCCCAGCCGCTTGAATTACTTTTACTTGAAAGAGAATCGCTGGCTGTAAAAAAAAAATCCACTGGGATCATGGCCTCACCATGATTCTGGTATAACCGCTTCCCTGCCACAACGTATATATACTGTGGCCGGTAGCAGTGGCGTAGCGTGGGTTGTCAGCGCAAGAAATTTGCGCCCCCCAACATATGGACTTTTAGCACTCCGAGTCCCTTTCCTTTCTACATTGACCATTACACTACACTGTTGTCCACTACACTAAACTGTCCACTACAATAGACACTACACTGTCCACACTACACTGATCACTACACTGTCCACTGACCACTACAACACACACACTACACTGACCACTGCAACACACACACACTACACTAACCACTGCAACACACACACACTACACTGACCACTGCAACACACACACACTACACTAACCACTGCAACACACACACACTACACTGACCACTGCAACACACACTACACTACACTGACCACTGCAACACACACACTACACTGACCACTGCAACACACACACACTACACTGACCACTGCAACACACACACACACTACACTGACCACTGCAACACACACACACTACACTAACCACTGCAACACACACACACTACACTGACCACTGCAACACACACTACACTACACTGACCACTGCAACACACACACTACACTGACCACTGCAACACACACACACTACACTGACCACTACAACACACACACACACTACACTGACCACTGCAACACACACACTACACTGGCCACTAAAACGACCACTGCAACACACACACTACACTGACCACTGCAACACACACACACTACACTGACCACTGCAACACACACACACTACACTAACCACTGCAACACACACACACTACACTGACCACTGCAACACACACTACACTACACTGACCACTGCAACACACACACTACACTGACCACTGCAACACACACACACTACACTGACCACTGCAACACACACACACACTACACTGACCACTGCAACACACACACACTACACTAACCACTGCAACACACACACACTACACTGACCACTGCAACACACACTACACTACACTGACCACTGCAACACACACACTACACTGACCACTGCAACACACACACACTACACTGACCACTACAACACACACACACACTACACTGACCACTGCAACACACACACTACACTGGCCACTAAAACGACCACTGCAACACACACACTACACTGGCCACTACAACGACCACTGCAACACACACACACTACAACGACCACTGCAACACACACACTACACTGACCACTGCAACACAGACTACACTACACTGACCACTGCAACACACTACACTGGCCACTACAACGACCACTGCAACACACAGACTACACTGACCACTGCAACACAGACACTACACTGACCTCTGCAACACACACACACTACACTGACCACTGCAACACACACTACACTACACTGACCACTGCAACACACACACACTACACTGACCACTGCAACACACACACTACACTGACCACTGCAACACACACTACACTACACTGACCACTGCAATACACACACTACCCTGACCACTGGAACACACACACTACACTGACCACTGCAACACAGACTACACTACACTGACCACTGCAACACAGACTACACTACACTGACCACTGCAACACAGACTACACTACACTGACCACTGCAACACAGACTACACTACACTGACCACTGCAACACACACACACTACACTGACCACTGCAACACAGACTACACTTCACTGACCACTGCAACACACACTAAACTGACCACTGCAACACACACTACTCTACACACTGCAACACACACTACACTGACTACTGGAAGCCTACAGGCATGGAGGTAACCAGTAACATCCAGAATGTTCGCTGGTGTAGCATGGAAGTGCATCAGTGACCATGCTGGGGAGAAGGATGGAATCCATGTCTGAAGGTGTAGCACCCGATGGCTGCAGCCAGGCTATGGGCAGAGAGACGCGGCCGTGTCTAGTAGATGGTGTGCGTGTGGCACCTGCGGTGCAGGATGATGATGGACACAGGAAATAAAAAGTTTGGAGGACAGAGCCAGAATTGCGCCCCCTAAAATGTTGCGCCTGGGTCCACGGTCCCCCCTGCCCCCCCACGCTACGGCTCTGGATCTGGATGAGGAGACATTTTTACCATTATATGGCAGATCAGCCACATCTTCAAGGATCTATTTGCTGGTGTAGAATGTAACAGTCCAGACATCAGACACACAGATATTGGAAGGCACAGGAAAATTTCATCTTACCTTTTTACCTCCTGCACATAATCTGCGTTTCTGTCAAAGAGGTGATTGATGGAGTTTTTAATGGCCTCGTGTTTAAAAGCGGAAGCAGTTCCAAAAACGGTGACGTTAGGAATGGTTGAGCAGAGCTGAGCCACTGCTTGCCCCTAAAAAAGGAAAATGTAAAAGTATAGAGTTCTGATTAAATATAACACAATACACAGTATGTAAGAACAAATATACATCTTCTCTCTTAAATCTGAAGATGTCAGAAGATGTCAGTATACCAGGACATTTTGGACAATTTAATGCTTCCGGGCCTTCTCATCCACATGCCATTAAAGCCATTAAAGTTCATGTGTGCGTTTAACGGCAGGTGTCCCAATACTTTTGGTAATATAGCTGTTGATTTACTAAAGACTGTGCACTTTGCAAAGTGCAGTTGCACTCTGCAAGTGCATTTGCTCCGGAGCTTAGCAGGGTTGGACTGGGACAAAAATTTTGCCCTGGACTTCATCTAGACTGGCCCACTTTGACAGTTCTCTCCCATGGCGGCCGGACAACTCCCGCACCCCCCCCCCAAGCCCCCTCTTCCCCTTCAATAGCCACTAGCCGTTCTACTTAGAGTAGAATGGCTGGTACCGGTACTCTTATAGGCAGTACCAGTGGGGAAGCTAGACATTATTTCACCCGGGGGAAAGAATCAGTTTGGTGCCCCCCCTTATGGGACAAGATTAGGCAGAAGTGAGAAACTTCCAGGCCATAGGTGTTGAGTCAGCTGTCTGTCCCCTTCCCCCATGCTCCTCTGTCACCCCCCTGCTCCTCTGGTCCTCCCCCTGCTTCTTTGCTCCCCCCAGGTAAGCGCTGCGGGGAGGGAGAGGAGGTGAGCGGTGCAGGAAGGGAGAGACAGAGGAGCGGAGGGGGGCGGTGGTCAGGGGCGGACTGACCATTGGGACTCTCGGGCACTGCCCGAGGGCCCCATGCCACTAGGGGGCCCCATCAGGGTTGCCAGGCTCAATAAAACCAGGGACAGTATGTAAAAATCTGTGGTTTTTTTACATCTGTCCCTGATATGTCCGAAACCGACATGCTTTTGATGTGAAAATTTGTGATGAGCGGAATACGCCATATTCGATTTTGCGATATTTCACGAATATATAGAAGAATATTCGCGAAATATTCGTTAATATCGAATATTCGTGATATTTTATCAAAAAAACATTTTTGCGAAATTTCGCTGATGCGAATGCGAAATTTCGCTAATGCGAAATTGATTGCGAAATTCTCGTCAACACGCGAAAACGGAGATCATTTCCTGGATTACTAAACTAATAGGCACTAAACACTAACTCTACTTACACAAACTTATATGACTAAACTAAAGCTAATTTTTTATTTTTTTTATACACAAAACACAGAAGGGCAGAGAAAGTATTCGCGAATATTCGTAATACAGATCGCCTCAGCTACTCGGCCCAGGGTCTCTAATCATACCAGCAATGCTTTTAGACATCGATGGAGATCACTAGGATGTGATCTGTTTTAAAAATAAATTTGAAAAAATATGAATATTCGCAATAGCGAATATTCACCGCGATATTCGATTTATTTGCGAATACTCGAATATGCAATATTCGTAACGAATATTCGCAATGCGAATATTCGTGAGCAACACTAGTGAAAATCCAGAGATTTTAGCTGCCCTGCCTCCTGGCATGGTGGCCACCTGTAAGCCCGGGGGCCCAATGAGTTGTCAGTCCATCCCTGGCGGTGGTCCGCTTTCACTGAAGCCGGCCCACTGAGCCATCGGCCCACCGGGAAACTCCCTGTAGTCCCAATAGCCAGTCCATCCCTGGAGCTTAGTAAATGAGGCAAAGCTTCACTTTGCAAAGAATACCCAATCACATGCAAGGAGAGAAAAAAAGCATGTTTGCTTGCACATGATTGGATAATGGAAGTCAGCAGAGCTTCTGCTCATTTGCTAAGCTCTGAAGCAACTGCAAAGTGCACGGTCAATTCGCCTTTAGTAAATCAACCCCTTAGTGTATAAGAAGTTATTTTGCTTGCACTTTACTTAATTATATATTTAGTGCATTGAGTTCAGCTATTTGAAAAGCAAAGAAATGATTTCAATGACTTTTGTCAATATTTTATGACCATTATGGAAATGTGTTTATGCCCAATTTCCTGTCCAAACTGGTGCACTGATAAAAAATAAAATCTGCATGAGTATTTCCAGAGCTAATGAATATAAATGAAGTAACGGCGAGTAATTTGATGTCCAGCATTGGCATTCACTTCCACTTGTTTCCACGTAATCCCAAAGGCTTAGTAACTCTGGTATGCTGAAGCATTGTGCTCCACGTTATTATCCACAGCAAAGAACTAACCTCCTAAATCTCATTATGTGTTCTACGGAATGACAAGAATGAGAATGTGTTATGTAGAATTAAGATCACAGCCTTTCATTCAGACACAGTTACTTCCAAGGGCTTTGTGCTTGGGCTGGCGGTAAACAGTTTACAACTGAAGTCCAACCTTCCCTCAAAGCCTCGTCGTACACAGCCGTAGTTTTACTTTCCGGAAAAAACTGACAGCTCACAAGAAGCCTCTGTACTACCCTGTTTCCCCAAAAATAAGACCTACCGTGAAAATAAGACCTAGCGTTATTTTCCAGGAGGGCTGCAATATAAGACCTACCCCGAAAATAAAATGAAGACAAAGAAAAATGGATAGCCGCACTCCAAAACCTGATGGGTGGCCTTTTATTCATCCGACGCGTTTCACACTGGATCAGTGCTTATTCATCAGCCATGAATAAGCACTGATCCAGTGCGAAACGCGTCGGATGTTCCTTGTTTCCACTGCTGTGACCCTATTTTTGTACATGCTGTCTATTGAATAAAAGACCACCCATCAGGTTTTGGAATGCGGCTATCCATTTTTCTTTGTCTTCATTTTGCTTAGTGCACCGCCAGCACCCTCGGTATCCTGCACCACCTGTAACCATTTAGTGATCCCACCTGGAGTGGTGACTCCTTTCTCTCTACCCCGAAAATAAGCCCTAGTTAAAAATGCTTGTAAAATTAACTCTATTACGGTAGTATATAATGTACAATGTGTGTGTTTCTGTAATATAATTGCAGAATGGCGCTATAACAAAGGTATTTGGCACAATTATATTACAGAAACACAATTATAATACTGTAATAGAGTGGATTAGAGGATTTTACAAGCATTTTAACTCATTTCACACTGGGGATTCCTGACAGGCAGGGAGAGAGAGGGGGAGAGAAGACCGCACATTACATGGTAAGACCTACCCTGAAAATAAGCCCTACAATGTCTTTTGTTGGCATAATTAATATAAGACCCGGGCTTATTTTCGGGGAAACGCGGTGACTATCCGATGTTAGTACCGCAATCCCCCCTGCTGTTCTATTGTGTTCTGATAGGGGGACGCCCCCCCTGCCAGAACTTTTTCGGTCATGCCCCTGTTTGGCCATTTTCTGTCAGATCTACTCCAGTACACATGGGCTGAATGTCCCGATTGAAACCGACCAATGCCGCCAACATTCAGCCTGTACACACTAAGCTGAAAGTGGAGTTCCACCCAAAAATGGAACTTCCGCTTAACCCACTCCTCACCCCCTTACATGCCACATTTGGCATGTAATTTTTTTTTGGGGGGGGAGTGGGGGCTTCAGGAGGAGTGGGACTTCCTGTCCCACTTCCTCCTTCCGCCGAGGGGCTGGTTAGGTGATTAAGCTTAATCGCCTAACTTCAGCCCCTCCCTGTAGGCGATCACCTGGGACACTGACAGGTCCCAGGCGATCTCCTGTCCAATGGGATGGTGCAGCGCCGCCCGCACATGCGCAGTGCCGATCGCGCATGCGCAGTGGGTGCCCGGCCGTGAAGCCGAAGGCTGTCATGGCCGGGTGCCCACAGTTGTAATGAAGACGCCGGCCGGGGAGGGGGGGAGAGGAGCGGAGCCCCGGCCGGCGCGTCGCTGGAACCATGGACAAGGTAAGTGTCTGTTTATTAAAATCCAGCAACTACACTTTTTGTAGCTGCTGACTTTTAATAAACATTAAAAACGGCTGGAACACCCCTTTAAAGTGATTGTTACGTTTTTTTATTTTTTTAACCACTTGAGAGCCGCGCTATAGACGAAAGACGTCTACAGCGCGGCTCTCAACCGCCAGGTGGACATCCTGGACATCTTCCTGTTTACATTTCCCCCCGAGGGCACGCGGCGGGGAAAAGCTGTGCCCGCCGTGTCACGTTGTGCCGATGCGCGTGTCTGGCGGCCGCGATGTCCTATTACAGATGCTGCTGAGTAAACAGGAGATTCTCCTGTATGTACTCTGACGACGCTCGTCCCGCCCCCTCCGAGGCAGTGCCAATGAATATGATATATATCCGTATTAAACTGTCTGGCCCCCGGGCTGGACTATAAACATGCCTGCCCTAGAATATACCCGTACAGTGTGTTCCAGCTGCATATCGATTAGGAAGAAGGTATTTAGATGTTTTTTTTAATCACTTCCTGACCAGCCGACACAGTTATACTGCAACAGGTTGGCACGCTGGTTCTTCAGGACGCTGTAGCAACAACCTACAGCATGTCCCCAGAGCTGATGCACATGCCCGGCTAGTGTGATGACCGATGGGCACCTGCGATCACTCGTAACAGAGAACCGGGATCTGTGTGTGTAAACACACAAATCCCAGTTCTGCCAGGGGAGAAGAGAGAGATCTAGTGTTCCTACTAAGTAGGAACAACAATCTCTCTCCTCCTCTAGTCAGCCACATTCCCCCCACAGTTATAAACACACCTAGGGAACACAGTTAACCCCTTGATCGCCCCCTAGTGTTAACCCCTGCCAGTGACATTTATACAGTAATCAGTGGCTATTTTTAGCACTGATCGCTGTATATATATTAATGGTCCCAAAAAAGTGTCTGATGTGTCTGTCGCAATGTTGCAGTCCCGATAAAAAAATCGCAGATCACCGCCATTACTAGTAAAAATAATAATAATAATAAAAATTCCATAAATCTATCCCCTATTTTGTAGACTCTGTAACTTTTGCGCAAACCAATCAATATACGCTTATTGTGATTTTTGTTACCAAAAATATGTAGAAGAATACGTATTGGCCCAAACTGATGAAGATTTTTTTTTTTTTAAGGATATTTATTATGTTTTTTTTTTTTTAATTGGCGCTTTTTTTGTGTTTATAGCGCAAAAAATAAAACCTGCAGAGGTGATCAAATACCACCAAAAGAAGGTTCTATTTGTGGGAAAAAAGGACAAAAATTATGTTTGGGTAGAGCGTCGCAAGACCGCGCAATTGTCAGTAAAAGCGACGCAGTGCTGTATCGCAACAAATGGCCTGGTCAGAAAGGGGGCAAATTCTTCTGGGGCTGAAGTGGTTAATAAAAATAATTACAGTGCACCCTCCACATACCGAAATAGAAGGGACAATGTAAATTGAACCGTGTGTGTTTAGTATCACTGTCAAATACGAGAAGCGCCTCTTTTTTATTTATTCACTTTAAGTCATATACAACGTACAAGTAAATTTCGATCCTTACCCGGAATGGGGCATTAAACAAATCACTTACCACTCCTCCACCAGCAGAGTGGACAAGGACCGACATCCCTTCCCTGAGATTGGCCACCTCAAAGAGCATCATGTAGGCTGTGACAAAGTTCATAGGGAAGGCAGCTGCTTCTGAGAAGCTCATACCATCTGGGATCTTATAGACAAACTCTGCGGGGGTGCAGGCCACTTCTGCCCATGCGTTGTAGTTGACAAAGGCCATAACTCTGTCCCCAATCTAGAGTAAAAAAATATAATACAAAATGGTTATTTACAGGCCAGTGATAAAAAGCAAACACATTTTCAAATCTTCTGCGCTGCCATATCAGGAGGTTATAAAAACATACATGGAAATACCTTCTGTGCTTTCCCATAGTGCTCAGGGAATCTTTTCAATGTGTGTAAGCTGTATTCAAGCGGAGCTCCACCCTAAAGTGAAGTTCCGCTGATCGGAACCCTCCCCCCCTCCGGTGTCACATTTGACACCTTTCAGGGGGAGGGGGGTGCAGATACCTGTCTAAAGACAGGTATTTGCACCCACTTCCGGCCCAGCATTCACGGGCAAAAGACGGGTTTTCCTTCACTTCCCGTCGCCCTCCCAGTTGTGTGCTGGGAACACTCGGCTCCCAGCGTGAGCCAATCGGCGGGCGCAGCGCGACTCGCGCATGCGCCGTAGGGAACCGGGCGCTTCACTTCCTGGTTCCCTCACCGTGGATGGAGGGGGGAGCAGCAGAGAGACGAGCGAACGCTTGTCCTCTGCTGCGGACGCCGCTGGACTCCAGGACAGGTAAGTGTCCTAATGTTAAAAGTCAGCAGCTGCAGTATTTGTAGCTGCTGGCTTTTAATATTTTTTTTTTTTGATGGGCCATCCGCTTTAAAGAGGTATTAAACACATAAGAAAACATTTATTATATTGCAGCTTATCAATTCTTAGATGTGAAGGCTGCATTAGTTTCCTGTTCTTCCATTTTTTCAACTGGAGACAGGGCTGGACTGTGACAAAAATTTGGACCTGGACTTCATCCAGACTGGTCCACTTTGACAGGTCTCTCCCATGGCGGCCGGACAACTCCCGCACCCCCTCCCCCCCGGGCAACCAAGCCCCCTCTCCCCCTTCACTAGCCACTAGCTGTTCTACTTTATTAGAGTAGAACGGCTGGTACTGGTACTCTTATAGGCAGTACCAGTGGGGAAGCTAGACATTTTTTTACCCGGGGCAAAAAATCAGTTCGGTGCCCCCCCCCCCCTTATGGGACAAGATTAGGCAGAAGTGAGAAACTCCCAGGCCATAGCTGTTAAGTCAGCTGTCTGTCCCCTCCCCCATGCTCCTCTGTCACCCCCTCTGCTCTTCTGGTCCTCCCCCTGCTTCTCTGTTCCCCCCAGGTGAGCGCTGCAGGGAGGGAGAGACAGAGGAGCAGAGGGGGGCGCGGTCCACTGTCACTGAAGAAGGCCCAATGAGCCATCGGCCCACCGGGAAACTCCCTGTAGTTCCAATGGCCAGTCCATCCCTGACTGGCAATCAAGCCAGTAAGTCTGTTGTTTTTCAACAGATAAAGCTCTCCTGCAGTTAGGGGGACGAGGCAGACCATTTAACACTGACAGTGGTGCTTAAAATGGTCAGCTTTTATTTGTTTAAATAAAATCTTTATCCCAAAAGGAAAAATAGGTAACGGCTTATAAAGTATGGTATTAGCTGGGGTTTGGCATTAATTTGTTAATGTATTTAAAGTGATACTAAAGTCTTTTTGTTTTTTGCTTGTTTGTTTAAAAATACCAAACAGGTCATATTTACCTGCTCTGTGTAGTGGTTTTGCACAGAGCAGCCTGGATCCTTCTATTCTTGGGTCTGTCTTTGGCGCTCATGGCCCCTCCTTCCCATTGAGTGCCCCCACAGCAAGCAGCTTGCTACGGGCCCCCCCCCTCTCTTTCCTCATTGGATCACACTGATTTTGATTGACGGCAGTGGGAGCCAATGGCGCTTCACTGTTGTCTCAGCCAATGAGAAGGGAGTGTCCCGCACATCTGAGTCTCTCGTGCACATCGCTGGATCAAGATGGGGCTCAGATAAGTATTAGGGGGGCTGAGGGGGGCTTTAAAATTGTTGTAAAGGCAGAAGGTTTTTTACCATAATGCATTCTATCTGTGTTTAGTCTCACGTTAACTTAAATCTTTTATATCCCCCTGGAGAATAGTCTCAATATTAGTCTTCAAGTGGAACTTTTTCCTTCTCTGTTTGTATTCTTTATCTCTACTTCCCAGAACATTTGCAGCAGCTAAAGGTGTCTTTATCACAGTCTCATTTGTTGTGATTGATGCCTCTTTATTCTTGCAGCGCAGATCTAATTGTACGAAGGATTATAGACTTGACTTCTGAGCAGCAGAAAAGATCGTAATGTCGCTTTCCCTTGTTGGCTCTGCAGCAGAAAGGTCAGATGTGCTCTGTGGTCACGTTTTTAATTACCATCCTGCCGCGAGCGGCCGCAATTCGTTTTACCAAGAAGGTTGCTATGGAGAAGGAAGATGTGTCTGACTTTAATTATAACTGAAAAAGGAGCACCTGATGTCTTCTCCTGCCTCTCCCCTAATTACTGACACTTCTCTGAGCTCCTTTCTTCTGATTACCGATGGTCTAGAAAGTTCCACACTGACGGCTTTGTTAATGAGACGACTCAATCACTGAGAAGGCGTATTTATTGACAAGCTCTACTGTGCACAATCCCATAGCAAATGTTTTCCACATTGCAACCAAAAGAAGTCGCGTGGGAAACGTTTTAATAAATCGTTTCCTCGTCACCCGTCAATAAGCAGATTTGTCCTAGGACTGAAGCACAGGCAGTCCTTCTTTCATAGGCTTTATAAAAAGTAGGGTTGTCCCGATACCAGTATCGGTATCGGGACCGATACCGAGTATTTGCGGGAGTACTTGTACAAATACCCCCTATACCTAAATAGAATACTTACCCCCCCACCCCCCCCCGCCGCATACCGCAAAGCCGCCGTCGCATACCGCCACGTTTATCCCCCTGCATTACAGCGCGCATTACTTGTAATGACGGCGCGCCATGTATAGACACTCCCCTTCTCGGGATTGGACGGATCTGTCCAATCCCGAGCAAGGGGGAGTGTCTATGCATGGATCCGTGTATAGACACTCCCCCTTGCTCGGGATTGGATGGATTGGCGCGCCATCATTACAAGTATTCAAACAAAAGCTTGTAATGCACGCTGTAATGCAGGGGGATTAACGCGGCGGTATGCGGCGACATCATATCTACTACTACAGGTATGGGGGACATGGCTGCAATATGGGGGACAGGACATGGCTGCATATGTAAGGGACATGGCTGCATATGTGGGGGACATGCATGGCTGCAATATGTGGGGGACATGCATGGCTGCAATATATGTGGGGGGACATGGCTGCAATATATGTGGGGGGACATGGCTGCAATATATGTTGGGGGACATGGCTGCATTTGTGGGGGGACATGGCTGCAATATGTGGGGGGACATGGCTGCAATATGTGGGGGGACATGGCTGCATTTGGGGACACATTTAAAAAAAGTATCGGTATTCGGTATCGGCGACTACTAGAAAAAAAGTATCGGTACTTGTACTCAGTCCTAAAAAAGTGGTATCGGGATATAAATGTCTACTGTACATCCCCGAAAGAGAACCCTCCCCACATCGTGGCGATTTGACTTATCAAACCACGTGCAAAATCACAGCCTATTGCTGGTAAGGCACCGTCCGAATCGCCCCTGAACTCGCAATTAAACTCGCAGGATTTCAAACCCACCTCCAATGTGAACGTACACTTATGCCGCGTACACACGGTCGGAATTTCCAACAACAAATGTTAGATGTAAGCTTGTTGTCGGAAAATCCGACCGTGTGTTTGCTCCATCGGACATTTGCTGTCAGAAATTCTGGTTCTCAATTTTTCCGACAACAAAAGTTCTTGTCGGAAATTCCGATCGCCTGTAGCCAATTCCGACGCGCAAAAATCCTACGCATGCTCGGAATCAATTCGACGCATGCTTGGAATCATTGAACTTAATTTTTCTCGGCTCGTCGTAGTGTTGTACATGACCGCGTTCTTGACGTTCGGACGTTCCGACAACATTTGTGTAACAGTGTGTATGCAACACAAGTTTGAACAAACAATCCGTCGGGAAAAAAATCCACTGTTTTGATGTCGGAATGTCCGATCGTCTGTACGTGGCGGCATTAAGGTTGTGTCAAAGTACACTGACCCGGCACTTTATTAAGTACACCTCTTCAATTGCTTGGTAACGCAAATTTTCCAATTAGATGGCAGCAAGCATTTAGGCTGGATTCACACCTATGCATTTTTTGTGCTTTTTGCATTTTGCAGATTTGCACTACAGAACGTGTTCCATAGGAAATCATGTTAAATGGACTGCAGTGCAAATCTGCAAAATGCAAAAAAGCACTAAAAATGCATAGGTGTGAATCCAGCAATAGGCTTTGAGACATGGTGAAGGCGACTTGCTGAAGTTCAAACCGAGCATCAGAATGGGGAAGAAAGGAGATTTAACCAGATGGTCACCAGTCATCTCTATGACCGTCTGAGGCCCGGGCGCGACGTTATGATGTCACGCCCGGTACCCGGAAGTAAACAAAGCCGCAATCGCGGCTGTCGGCATGTGATCAGTGATTTGTTTTTTACCGATTTCATGCTTGTGAGCCTGGAGGAGAGATGTGGGGTCTTATTGACCCTGCATCTCTCCATAAAGAGGACATGTCACAGTGATTCCTATTACAAGGGATGTTTACATTCCTTGTAATAGGAATAAAAGTGATCAAAAAAATAAAAATAAAGTGTAAAAATAAAAAAAATAAAGTAAAATAAAAATAAAATATATTTTTTTTCAAAACGCCCCTGTCCCCGTTATCTTGCGCACAGAAGCGAACGCGCATGTAAGTCCTGCCCACATATGTAAATGCCGTTCAAACCCCACATGTGAGGTATCTTCGCGTGCGTTAGAGCGTGTGCAACAATTCTAGCACTAGACCTCCTCCGTAACTCAAAAATAGTAACCTGTAAAAAATGTTAAAGCGTCACCTATGGAGATTTTTTTGTACCAAAGTCTGGCGCCATTCCATGAGTGTGCGCAATTTTAAAGCGTGACATGCTAGGTATCTATTTACTCGGCGTAACATCATCTTTCACATTATACAAAAAATTGGCTAACTTTACTGTTTTGTTATTTTTTAATTCATGAAACCGTTTTTTTTTCCCAAAAAAAGGCGTTTGAAAAATTATTGCGCAAATACCGTGCGAGAAAAAAAGTTGCAATGACCGCCATTTTATTCCCTAGGGTGTCTGCTAAAAAAAAATATAATGTTTGGGGGTTCTGATTAATTTCCTAGCACAATTTTTTTTATTTTTATATGAAGTAGAGAAGTGCCAAAATAGGCCTGGTGGACAAGTGGTTAATGAATGAATGAATGAAAAACTTATATAGCGCAGCACATGCGAACTTAAAGGGGTAATTCCCCCAAAAACCTTTTTTTAACATTGATTGAGGCTCGTTATGTCAAGGGGAATCGGGTGGTTTTTTATTAGAAACGAAGCAATACTTACCGTTTTACAGATGCATCGTCTCCGTCGCTTCCGGGTATGATCGTCTGGTCTGGGCGTGCCTATTTGATTGACAGGCTTCCGACGGTCGCATACATCGCGTCACGAGTAGCCGAAAGAAGCCGAGCGACGGTGCGGCTCTATACTGCGCCTGCGCACCGTCGTTCGGCTACTTTCGGAAAATCGTGACGCGATGTATGCGACCTCGGAAGCCTGTCAATCAAATAGGCACGCCTATAGTCGGAGCCCATACCCGGAAGCATCGGAGACGATGCATCTGTAAAACGGTAAGTACGGCTTAATTTCTAAAAAAAAAAAACCTGATTCCCCTTGACATAACGAGCCTGAATAAATGTTAAAAAAAAGGTTTTTGGGGGAACTACCCCTTTAATCGCCTCTGGGCGCTTGTTGTTCCTGTCTCCTTTGGTATCAAAAGAGATGAGTCTTGATCTTTCTCCTAAATGCTAAGTGGTTCTCCTCCAACCGAATGCTGTTTGGTAAAGCATTCCATAGTTAAGTGACTTTGAACGTGGCATGGTTGTTGGTGCCAGACTGGCTAATCTGAGATGTAGACGTTAGAGGGTTGAATCAAACCATTTAACACTGGCAAAGGGGGTGGAGTCGGGGGCGGACCCAGTGGGGGCGGCAAAATTAGGTTTTGCCTAGGGTGTCAAAAATCCTTGCAAGTCCCAGAATTCTACAATACAAAAAAAAAGAACAGCAGAAAGAACATACCTTAGAAGCCTATCAAAGTCCTGGTATAAATAATAAAGTCAGTAATGCTAGTGTCCACAGTGGGCAACTAAATCACTTGTTGAGTCCCACACAGCCCATCAGAAGAAATATGTCTGGCATGATCCATGAGATGGATCTAACCCAGGGGTGGCCAACCAGTGGCCCGCGGAGCCCTCTGAGGTGGCCCACGACCTCCTGCTCTGGAATGGTGGGTTGGCAAGCCCAGATCAAAGGTTGCCGACACGCCATACAGCAGCATCAGTGTGGTGAATGAAGCTGGTGGTAGAGGAAGAACGCGACTGCGGAACAGAGAACAGAGAACCATAAGCCGATGCTTCCTCTACAACGCCGCCTTTTGCCACAGGCGGAGTCTATGGCAAAGTTCAGCTAACCCGCAGGATAGACACGGGAGCACTATGCTGCACCCACAGTGTGGGTAAACCACAGCACATTGGTGTAAAAGCAGTCTGAGGCCGCGTACACACGACCGGTCGTGTGTACACTTTTCGCTGAGAAACCCGTCGAGGAACTCGTCGAGCCAAAAGAGAGCATGTTCTCTATTTCCTTGATGGGCAATGGGAAAATTTGGCTTGACTAGTTTTTTGACTGCCGAACAAGGAACTCGACGGGGAAAACTATGTGTTTCGTCCCGACGAGTTTCTCGGTCGTGTGTACGCCGCCTTAGATCTTTTTCACACAATCGACCTGACAAAACGGGACCCCCAATTCACCCCTATAGAGCGACAGATGTCTGTTTACGGCCGCCTACCTCCAATCTGAAAAAACAGATGGGAATTCAGCCCCTTCCATCTGGGTGGATCGGAGGGCCTATAGGGTAGCCATGACCCTTCATCTGCTCATTGTGGCCCACGACTGGTTACCACCAAGTTGCTTAAGTGGCCTTCACTCCAGGGCCGATCCTAGGCAGGGTGCACAGGGTGCACCCAGGCGCCTGCAGAGATGGGGGCGCCGAAGTGCCAGAGTTCTCCCCTCCCTCCTTCTCTCCTTGTTTGTGTCCGTCCAGAACTAGTGTTCTGAGAATAGGTGTGTGTCTGTCCAGAACTGATGTGTGAGCAAAGGGCAGCCCGTCCAGCCTGGCAGTGCTCGGGGGAGGGGCCGCTCCTCTTCCTTCAGTGGCTGCTGAGTGCCGATGTGCAGGAATCAATTCCTAACACTGGGAGTCTTTGATCCCACACTGTCTCCACTAACTCCAGTTGGAATGCCTCCCCCTCCCATCTCAGGATGCACAGAGAGAGAATCAAGGTGAGTCAGTGTTCAGTGTGCTGTGTGCTGGCATCCCCAGCATCCCTTTACACGTGCTCTGGGCTGCCCCTGCTCTAGATGTTTTATGGCATGATAGATTGCATAGGATACACAGCCCCTGCCCATTTCTGAGCATAGTCCATCTACAGATGTGATATATAATGAGATGAAAAGGGGAGAAGTTAGTAAAATGACAACGCCCATTTTGGGGGTGCCAGAAATATTTTTGCACCCAGGCACCTGTGACCCTAGGATCAGCCCTGCCACACTCTTCAAAAGGTTGGGCCCCCCGGATCTAACCTGTGTAATGGCTCTATCTCAGCTTGTAGGATGGCAGTGGCAGATGGAGTAGATTGTTTTATTGTAAAACATTGTATCCTTAGAAAAACAAACAAACAATTTCAATGTATCGTTTTGTAGAACAGTTGTCTGAAAGTGAGTGAAAAAGTGCTGGATAGTTAGGTCACACAGCCAGAGAGGTGGAGGAGAGATCAGGCTGACAGACAGATGAAGATTCTCATTTAGTGAGGAGGAGCAAGGAGCAATATCTAGGGAGCTGCCAGGAAAACCCACTTAAGCCCCGTGCACACGATCCGAAAATCGTACGAAAAATGCCGCTTTCGAAACGATCGTACGATAATCGGATCATTAGTACAGAGCTTTCGAGAGCCGATCAGGACAGTTCATCCGATTTTTTCCTATCGGACATGCACAGAATTTTTTTTCCGTACGATGCCAGATGGTACGATTTTCCTTTAATCGGTACAGCTGCCGTTCGAAAATGCAATACAAATGCATTACAACACATGACATCACTTCTGATTTTTTATTCTGCCGTACGAAAATTTTCGTGACTTTGGTAAACTCATCAGATTCGACGTGAGATTAGCATACAAAAAAAACCGGACGATAATCGGATCGTGTGTACCGGGCATTACCCACTGCTAGGGCAAGGGAAAGCCCAGGTGACAGATGGAGAAGGAAGCTAAAAACAAGCCATTCCACTCATCCTGTCTGGAATCAACCACTGGGGGCAGAAGCAGAAACGGTTGCTGGGGCCTAATGAGCTACCCGAATTCCCTGCACCTAAACTTCCCCCACCCAGGGCCGATCCTAGGCAGGGTGCACGGGGTGCTCCGCACCCAGGCGCCACAGAAGTGGGGGTGCCAAAGCTCCAAAGTGCTCCCCCCCTCATCATTGTCTGTGTCCAAAGGCGATAATTAATTCTGTCCGGTGTGCATGGAGCAGTGTCATGTCTGCCCCACCCCCCTCTGCGTGTGTCGGCTCTCTTTTCCCATAGGCGGTGTGATGAGAGGCTTCTGGGTTGGCCGGAGCTGATGCCAATCATCCCGTGCACTCCCAGAAATGCTCTTCGAGTGCCACCCTCCAAGTAACCAAAGATGCCCCGTATGCCCTGCCCCCTGTAATGTGCGTCTGCTCCCAGCGCGCCCAAGCTACATGGATCTATCGGACAAGTACTGATCTATGGGGACACCTGCTGTGGGGGGGGGGGGGCTCTGATGGGGGACACCTGCTGTGGGGGGGCTCTGATCGGGGACACCTTCTGTGGGGAGCTCTGGTGGGGGACACCTGCTGTGGGGGGCTCTGATGGGGGACACCTGCTGTGGGGGGCTCTGATGGGGGACACCTGCTGTGGGGGGGCTGTGATGCGGGACACCTGCTGTGGGGGGCTCTGATGGGGGACACCTGCTGTGGAGGGCTCTGATGGGAAACACCTGCTGGGGGGGACTCTGATGGGGGACACTAATGAACACTTCTTAGGGGAGCATCTCTGTGTTTGAGTCGTAGCCATAGAAACATTTGTAAAGGGGAGGAGTTTTCTCTTATAAAGAATACATAAAAAAAATGTATATCTGACATAAATAAAATAATACCTCAAAGCCAGTCACATTGGCTCCAAGAGCCTCAACTATCCCAGATAGCTCAAAACCAGGGACCAGTGGAGTCTTCGGAGGATTGTCAATGTTTCCTTGTCGGACCATCAAATCAATGAAGTTCAGACCACTACACAGGAAAAAAAAAGAAATCAGATTATTACAAAAAAGAGAAGTCATCACAACTGGTCCAGTGAAAGCAAGAAGATTCAACTTTCATTACGAGATTGAAATGGAACTCAAACCATAAATTGTTTGTGGTGTGTCATGCTAAATTTTCCATTCTTTACCATATACAGCCGGTAAAAAAATGAAATTGAACACCAATTTTCAAGGTAAATACAATGGCCCAGATTCACAAAGCACTTATGCCGACGTATCTCGAGATACGCCGCATAAATGAAAATATGCGCCGTTGTATCTGTGGCACGGCCCCACAGAACTAAGATACTCCTAAAAAATGACTTCAACCGACCGACGTAACTTGCCTACGTATCGTGGGCGCATATTTATGCTGGACGCATTTGGCACTCCCATTGATTTTCGATGCAAATATGCAAATGAGAGAGATACGCCGTTTCACGAACGTACTTGCGCCCGGCGCATGTTTTAAGCGATTTGCGTAAGGTTTACATCCGGCGTAAAGTTATTCCCCATATTGGAGGCGCAACTCATGCAAAGGTATGGACCAGGAAAGGAACGTCGTCTAATTTTACGTAGTTTACGTTGTACGTGAATAGGGCTGGGAGTAGGTTACATTCACGTCGTTGGCAGTGATTCGACGTATCTTAACCAGTTGTTTCGACGTGATTTTAGGCATGCCCACTAGGATGCGTCCAAGGTACGACGCATGCGCAGTTCATTTTAAGTACTTGTCTGAAGCTCAGCCCATCATTTGCATGGGGTCACGCTTCATTTAAATGTATCATGCCCACTTCCACCTACTTTGACTTACGCTGACTTACGCCTACAACAATACGATACGTCGGTGCAACGTTGGGAGCATTTGCTTTGTGAATTCCATGCTTCCCTCTCTGCATTGCGCCGGCTAATATCTCTTAGTAATTAGAAAGCAATCCTGCCCCTTGTCAGTGCAAATTAATATCAGCTGGTTCAGTCTCAACTGATGACCTATAAAAAGGTGTCTCATTACCAAGGTGTCACACAAGAATCATCTCATGATGGGTAAAAGCAAAGAGCTCTCTCAAGACCTTTCCAATCTTATTGTTGCAAAACATACTGATGGTATTGGTTACTAGGGATGAGCTTCGAGTTCGAGTCAAACTCATGTTTGACTCGAACATTGGCAAACAGCAAACAATTTGGGGTGTTCGCGGCAAATTCGAAAAACCGCGGAACACCCTTTGGGAGAAATGTAAAGTGCTCATTTTAAAGGCTAATATGCAAGTTATTGTGGGACATTGCGGGAAGAGTTTGGGGACCTGGGTCCTGCCCCAGGGGACATGTATCAATGCAACAAAAAAGTTTTAAAAACTGAATTTTTTTCAGGAGCAGTGATTTGCTGAAGAAAGCACTTTAGATTTCCGTAGTGATTTCCGTAGCGACGGAGTCTGCCTAGTGTGAAAGGAGCCTTAAATACATTTCAGTTAGCGTGTTCAATTCTTTTTCCCTCTGTCATTCCATTTCTTTACACATAACTTCAAAAAAAATTGAAAATAGCTATTCTGAAATCTCATTCTGAAGCTCCGGGGCAGCTGAGAGACAGCGACTGCTCGGCCTCGGCTGCTGACAAGGATGAGGTAAGTGAAGGAGGACTGCACTAAGGTAAAGGAAGCTATTTAGGGGAAAAAATTGTACCTTTACAACCCCTTTAATCTGTGTTGGTCACAATTACTTCCTACATCGCCATTATCCCGAGTGACAACTTAGTTAAACTCTCAGGCGGCGTACACACGACCGAGGTTCTCGCTGGAAACCAGCGAGAACCTCGCTGGAAGCTGCATTCCAGCGAGGACCTCGGCCGTGTGTACGGTCTCGGCGAGCTTCCTGTCGGGAAGCCCGTCGAGCAGAAATAGAGAGCACGCTCTCTATTTGCTCGACGGCCCGCCTGGATGAATGGCTGGTTGCCATTCCCGACGGGCGGGTCGCCGATTTCGACAGCCGGCAGAGAACCTCGACGGGCGGAACGATGTGTTCTGCCCGTCGAGGATCTCTGCCGTGTGTACACGGCCTCATATAATGTTTGCTTGCCTGGTGGCCAAGAAAGATGGTGGCTGAGGGGGGATCATATGTTCAGCCACATCTGGATGACTATTGGCACCTTTACAGGAGTCTGACTACAGCAATGGCTGAATTTTACGAAGGACCATTAGAAGCCTTCTGCCTCTTTCCTTATACTTAATTTCTCCCCAGAAATAATTAAATATTCTGCTTTAAATGCCTCCATGGGAAAGTTAAATATGCATAGACAGCAGCAAGGCTTCCGGTCCTCCAGCAGTAGAGAAAGACGCATACATCTCATGCAGTGGTCTATACTGAGCTCTGTTGACTTTACACTGGCACTGCCAACAGCCCATTAGAAGTCGAAGGAATACATGACAGTTGTAAAGCTGCCAATGCAGAAAGGGACATAAACCCTGTATATGATCTGTGCTTTGGCTTCTGTAAATAATGCAGGAATAATCAGGGAAGATCCTCAGGGATGACTAGTCAGGCATTTCACTTCATTTGCATTGCATTAGGACAGAGCTACGGAAGAGGAATTTTAGAGCATGGCTTACAGAAAGCAACTCCATGCAAATTGATAAGACGCCCTTTTCATTCACTTGTGTATTCCTTCAAAAGTCCAGAAATATTTTTCATGTGGGCTAATGCAATCACAAGGGACGTGTCTAGAATGAATCAGAAGCGTCTGCGCGGTATGATAATAGGAGGAGGTTCATGTGAGGATATTCGGAATTATGAACCCTTTTACCATGCTGATGTGGGTTTTCTTGTGTTACCACCTATGGCATGTACTCTAAAACCAGAATCATGCTTGTAATCCAAAGCACTTATATATCAAAGCGAATTTCCCCATAAGAAATAATGGAAACTCAGATGATTCGTTCCACAACCATTTATTCATAAGTCCTTCAGTTTATAGTTCATATAAAAAGATTAGAGCAATGTGATCGGTGATGTAACCATAAAATGTCCATCCACAAATGGAAGCCTCCACGAGGGAAGGATTAGACACAAAATCCAGCAGGAGCTACAGAGTATAAAAGAGAAGAGAGGCGCCTCTAAAGCCCTGTACACACGATCGGATATCTGATGGAATCTAATCCGATGGATTTTTTAATCAGATATCCGATGAAGCTGACTTTCATCAGTCTTGCCTACACACCATCAGTTAAAAATCTGATCGTGTCCAACGCGGTGACGTAAAACACAACGACATGCTGAGAAAAATTATGCTTCCGAGCGTCGACTTGATTCTGAGCATGCGTGGATTTTTGACCGATGGATCCACAAACGATTGTTTTTTTCTATCGTTTTTTTAACCATAAGACGATTTTAAAACAGGTTCTATTTTTTTCCACAGATGGATAAAAAACGATGGGGCCCACACACGATCGGTTCGTCCGATGAAAACGGGTCCATTTTCATCAGACGAACCAATCGTGTGTACAGGGCTTTAGTGTGGCAATATGTTGCTAAATGTTGTACCTTCATTAAATGTAACCATATTGCTACACTTATGCCGCATACACACGATCGGGCTTTTGCCCAGACAAATTTCATCGGAATTCTGACGGAATTCCATCGGAGAAAAATAGAACATGTTCTATATCTAAACTTTAATGAAATTCATCGGAATTTCTGATAGGGTTGTCCCGATACCACTTTTTTAGGACCGAGTACAAGTACCGATACTTTTTTTCAAGTACTCGCTCTCAGCCCCCCTCTCAGTCTGCTCTCAGCCCCCCTCTCAATCCGCTCTCAGCCCTGCTCTCAGCCCTCCTCTCAGCCCTCCTCTCATTCTGCACTCAGCCCCCCTCTCAGTCCGCTCTCAGCCCCCCTATCAGTCCCTTCTCGGCCCCCTCGTCAATCCCCAAAAAAGTATCGGGTGAAGCATCGGGAGCATTTGCGCGAGTACAAGTACTCGCGCAAATGCTCAGTATCGGTCCCGATACCGATACTAGTATCGGAATCAGGACAACCCTAATTTCTGATGAAAAAACTCAGATTGGGCTAAACACGACCCGAATTTAGCTTGTCTTGCAAAACGCTCTCAAACTAAGGTTTTACTGTATATTTTATGTATGAACCTCAAAACTGTGGGCCAGATTCAGAGAGCGATTACGCCTGTCTAACTGGTGTTAGACTGGAGTAATTTCAAATTACGCGCATTTTCTAGCTAGTCGGAAACCTCAAGCCATGAATAGACGGCTGCAGGCTTCAATTCACTGGATTACGTGTTCGTACGCCTTCGGATCTACGCTGCAATAAAATTGCGGCCACTGGGTGGACTTCCCGTCGGTTTCTGCGTCGGGGTATGCTAATAAGCTTTTGCCGGCGATCCCCGAAATTACGATCTTCAAGCGCAATCTCTTACGGCACCTTTAGTTATCTTTTTTTTTACGTAACACTATACCAGCTTTTTGCTGCTCTAATATTAGACAGCCCATGTTAAGTATGGCCGTCGTTCCCGCGTCGAATTTCTACGTTTTCCGACGTCTTTTATTATTTTTTACGTAAGTCGTCCGGGAATAGGAATGTTCGTAAACGACGCTACTCAAACAACGAATGACGTAACGACGTGATTTTGCGCAATGCACGGCGGGAAATTTCTGAACGGAGCATGCGCAGTTCGATCGCCGCGGGGACGCGCTTAATTTAAATGCTTCACGCCCCCCAATCGCGTATTTCGATTACGCGGCGAGAAATAGACCACGCCGCCGTAGCGTACGGGCAAAATCTACCAGGATTCGGTGTAGAGCCTGGTGAAATACGGCAGCGTAGAGTATTTTGATTACGCAGCGCAATATTAAGTGTATCTGAATCTGGCCCTGTGTTTTTAGCAATCCTTTATTATATTAAACCCAAAAATATTTTTTTTTTTAATATATTGCAGTTAACCAATCCTTAAACACTTCAATATCGACAACCCCCCCCCCCCCCACCCCATCCTGCCCAGGTTCATTTTCAGCTTTTAGTGCTGTTGCACTTTGAATGACAGCTGAACTCGCACGGCTTCATTCCCACAGCCCAGTGTGAACCTGGGCTTAGTGTTTGATTTGTCCGCCGCAATGTTGCAGTCCCTCTATAAGTTGCTGATCACCGCTATTACTAGTAATAAAAAAAAAAAAATTCCATAAATACACTATCTCATAATATTTTTGTAAATATTTTATTATTTATTTTCATGTGACAACACTGAAGAAATGACACTTTGCTACAATGTAAAGTAGTGAGTGTACAGCTTGTATAACAGTGTAAATTTGCTGTCCCCTCAAAATAACTCAACACACAGTCATTAAAGGGGTTGTAAAGGTAATTTTTGTTTCCCCTAAATAGCTTCCTTTACCTTAGTGCAGTCCTCCTTCACTTACCTCATCCTTCCATTTTGCTTTTAAATGTCCTTATTACTTCTGAGGAATCCTCACTTCCTGTTCTTCTGTCTGTAACTCCACACAGTAATGCAAGGCTTTCTCCCTGGTGTGGAGAAAAAGCCTCTTGACGGGGGAGGGGGCGAGCAGGCAAGTCAGGACACTCTCTACTTTGCAGATAGAGGGCCAGATTCACGTAGATGGTTGTATTTTTTGGTGGGCGTAACGTATTTGATTTACGTTACGCCGCCGCAAGTTTATCAGGCAAGTGCTTTATTTACAAAGCACTTGCCTGTAAAGTTGCGGCGGCATAGCGTAAATGACCCGGCGCAAGCCCGCCTAATTCAAATTAGCGGGGTAGGGGGCGTGGAGCATTTAAATTAAGCGCGTTCCTGCGCCGAACGTACTGCGCATGCGCCGTCCGGAAAATATCCCAGGCTGCATTGCTCCAAATGACGTCGCAAGGACGTCATTGGTTTCGACGTGAACGTAAATGGCGTCCAGCCCCATTCACGGACGAGTTACGCAAACAACGTAAAATTTTCAAATTGAGACACGGGAACGACGGCCATACTTAACATTGAGTACGCCACCTAGGGGGCATGTTTATCTTTACGCTGCGTATCTCTTACGGAAATGGCGTAGCTTTACTGCGATGGGCAAGCGTACGTTCGTGAATCGGCGTAACGACTCATTTGCATATTCTACGCCGAATTTAATGGAAGCGCCACGTAGCGTCCAGCGTAAATATTGCACCCTAAGATACAACAGCGCAGGCCGTCGTATCTTAGGCATGTTTAAGTGTATCTCAGTTTGAGCATACACTTAAACATACGACGGGCTTAGATTCGGAGTTACGTCGGTGTATCTACTGATACGCCGACGTAACTCTTTGTGAATCTGGCCCAGAGAAAGGAGCTGTGTGTTAGTGGGCGTCCTGACAGTCCTGCTCGCCCCCTCCCCCCTCAAAAGGCTTTCTCCACACCAGGGAGAACGCCTCGCATTACTGTGTGTAGTTACAGATAGAAGAACAGGAAGTGAGGATTTCTCAGAAGAAATAAGGACATTTAAAAGTAGAATGGAAGGATGAGGTAAGTAAAGGAGGACTGCACTAAGGGAAAGGAAGCTATTTAGGGGGAAAAAAATACCTTTACAACCCCTTTAAAGGATCACTAAAGGAATTTTTTTTTTTTTAGCTAAATAGCTTCCTTTACCTTACTGCAGTACTGGTTTAATGTCCTTATTGTTCATTTTTGCTTTGAAGTTGCTGTAATCCTGCTCTGATCTCCACACTTCCTGCTTGTCTGTTTCCTTATAACCACAGTGCTGGGAGCTTTCTCACGGTGGTCTAAGCTGTCATTACTGTGTGTCTAAAACTTCCCAGAACCAATCAGATTCATTTTAAAAACAAAACACTGCCCTGGATTTGTTTGTTTTTTTGTTCTGTGTGTCTATTTCTACTTCACCGAAACATGAAGCCAGTTCAAAAGTGAAACTAACCTGCAGGCACATTACATGATTGATTTTTATCTATTTTTAATCATTTTGAAAAGGAATCAGTTAACTTTTTCCTTTAGTGACCCTTTAAGTACAGATGGAATGGATATGCCACATACTCATCTTATTCAAAGCTTTTAGCAGGAACCCAGACCTATTTACATGTTTCAGTTTTATATTTAGATACTACGACTAGATTCCCTTGACATGTGTATCTTATTCTGGCTATTCTCACATTTTTACAAAGATATATATATTATTTAAAAAAATAAATCTTTATTGTAATCAGGATTAGAGACGTTAGCAGTTTCTTCCATTCCCAGTCACTGTCTGGAAGTGCGATGCTCCTGATGATACGAATGGCCCAGTTCTGCTCCAGTGCTTCAATTCAAACACATTCCCAGCAAACAAGCCGAGGCGGCAATGATTCAGCAGGGACACGGCGAGCCCATCTCGGCCTTTTAGTAGGGCTGAATGTGACTCATTCTGCATGCCATTTACACACTACGTAGAAATCGGTTGCATCTGATTTCCTACCAGGAATATGATTCACACAATTTTATCCTAAAAGACAGTCGCGCTTGTATCTTTTGGCATCAAAGGTAATTGAAATGACACAGATACACTGAGCTGACCTGTGTGTGCGTCATTCAGTATATCTGGACAAAGAATAGTATATAATGAGTTCGCTGTGCTTAAAGAAATGCAATTTAATTTTTTTACTACTTCATTAAAAACTCCAGTCTAGTTCCCAACTTTTACCCATATTTCCTTTCCCTAAAAACTTTTTTTTCGTAGCCAATATACACTATATTTCCAAAAGTATTGGGACGCCTGCCTTTACACGTACATGAACTTTAACCACTTAAAGGGCTTGTAAAGATTTATTTTTTATCTTAATAGCTTCCTTTACCTTAATGCAGTGCTGTTTTCATGTCCTCATTGTTCGTTTTTGCTCTCAAGTTGCTGTAATCCTTCTCTGATCTCCACACTTCCTGGTTGTCTCTTTCCTGATGACCACAGTACTGGGAGCTTTCTCTCTGTGGTCACTAATCAAGGAAGTGTGATTACTGTGGGCCAGATTCTCAGTGGCGCTACGACGCAGTATCTCAGATACCCCGTCGTATCGCCGTTTTTTTGCCTTGTATCTATGCGAGTGATGCTTAGCATCACTTTGGCATAGATACGCTTCAACATCCGACAAGTGTAATACCATTACACTTGCGGATCGTAGTTGTAATGACAACTCCGGCCACTAGGTGGCCTTTACGTTGTTTTCTCATTTGCATATGCAAATGAGGCTAGTACGCCGATTCCCGATCGCTTTTACGCCGCCCCGTCGTCGTGTACGTCGTTTTCGTCCGCGTAAGGTTACCCCTGCTTCTATGAGGAGTAACCTTACGAAGTACCGTCGGATGCCATGTTAAGGATGGCGTCGGGTCAGCGCCGGCCTTTTCCGTTGTTTACGTCGTTTTACTAACTCGTTCGCGAATAGGGCATTGCCTAGTGACGATCACGTCGTTTTGACGTCGGTTTCAACGACGCTTTCCGACACGAGCTGGAGCATGCGCACTGGGCTTTTTCCCCGGCCGGCGCATGCGCAGTTGTATACAAGCCTCCCCATTTGAATTACGCGGGCTTACGCTGGGCCATTTTCGCTACGCCAACGCAAACTACGGAGCAAATGGTTAGAGAATACGGCACTTGCTCTAGTACGATGCGGCGGCGTAGTGTAAATGGCTTACGCTACGCCGGCGATTTTCTTAGAGAATCTGGCCTTGTGTGTCTAAAACCCCTCAGCACCAATCACTTTCGTTTTCCAAACCATCACTGCCCTGTATTGGCTCTGTGGCTCTGTACAGCACAGGCAGGAAACAGCATGCAAAACGAAACTTTAGGTACATTATATGATTGATTTTTATCTATTTTTAACCGTTTTTTAAAGGAATCAGTTAACTATTATGGGCTAGATTCAGCAAGGAGTTACGACGGCGTAACTCTGAGTGAGTGGGGCGTATCTATGCGCCTGATTCTTATGCCGCGTACACACGATCACTTTTTGTGACGAAACAAAACAACGTTTTTCAAACTTCATTTTCCAAAACGACGTTGCATACACGCCATCGTTTTTCCAAAATGCTCTAGCAAAGCGCGGTGACGTACACCACGTTCGACGGCACTCTGTTCCATTGAAGCTCCGTCTCATAACTTGCTTCTGAGCATGCGCGGGTTTAAAAACTTCGTTTTCAACGTTGTTTTGCCCACACACCATCACTTTTTATGACACAAAAAATGACATTTTGAAAAACGACGCAAAAAATTCAAGCATGTTCGAATTTTTTTTTGCTCGTTTTTTTGAAGACATAAAACAACGTTTTGCCCACACACGATCAATTTAAATGACGTTTTTGAAAACGTCATTGTTTTTCATCACAAAAAGTGATCGTGTGTACGCGGCATCAGAATCAGTTACGCATAGATTTGTGTTAGATCCGACCGGCGTAAGTCACTTACGCCGTCGTATCTAAGTTGCATATTTGCGCTGGCCGCTAGATGGCATTTCTGTCGAGTTACGCGTCGAATATGCAAATGAGCTAGATATGCCGATTCACGAACGTAGTTGCGGCCGGTGTATCTATTTGCGTCGTTTACGTTAGGCTTACGCCTGCCGTAAAGTTACCCCTGCTATAGAGGCGCAGCCAATGTTAAGTATGGATGTGGGGCAGCATCGTATTATACGTAGTTTACGTAAGATGATTCAGAATGGGGCTGGGCGTACGTTCACGTAGTTTATATTGACTATTTACAACGTGATTTGGAGCATGCGCACTGGGATACGTTAATGGCCGGCGCATGCGCAGTTCGTTCGGCGCGCCGTTTACGTCGGGTCACGATTAGTTTACATACAACACGCCCCCTACCTGCCTTATTTGAATTACGTGGGGATACGCCGGACCATTTACGCTACGCCGCCGCAACTTACGGAGCAAGTGCTTTGTGAATACAGCACTTGCCTGTAAAAATTGCGGAGGCGTAGCGTAAATCGGATACGCTACGCCCGCACAAAAATACGCTCTCCATCCTGAATCTAGCCCTATGTCTCTATACCCTGTAAACAGTCATTTCAGCAAAAAAAAAAAAATGTTTTCCTTTACAACTCCTTGACCCGGACCATTACGCAGGTTAAGGACCTTGTCCCTTTTTGCGATTGGGCACTGCGTCGCTTTAACTGACAATTGCACGGTCGTGTGACGTGGCTTCAAGACAAAATAGGCGTCTTTTTTTCGCCACAAATAGAGCTTTCTTTTGGTGGTATTTGATCACCTCTGCGGTTTTTATTTTTTGCGCTATAAACAAAAAAAGAGCGACAATTTTGAAAAAAAAATCAATATTTTTGACTTTTTGCTGTAATAAATATCCCCCAAAAATATATTTAAAAAAAAAAAAAAAACTATTTTTTCCCTCAGTTTAGGCCGATACGTATTCTTGTACATATTTTTGTGAAAGTGTAAATGGTGGAAATAAAATCTAACTTTTTTTGACATATTATAAGAATGTCTAATCTGTAATTTGATGCCTTTTGGAGATTTCTCCATCTTTTTCCTTGGCTTCGTTATGCACATTAATACAAATTTTTACCTGGGGTGCCCAAACTTTCGATCCCCACTGTACATCCCATTTGCGCAGCCGTGCCATTCCGTCGACGTAAGAGTGCCTGCGGCGGTCGGGAAGCGATTAAGGATGGTTGTTCTGCTTTGACATAGATGACTTCTTTCATGCCTCCTGTGAACCAGTTGTCCTCTCTGTTCCTGACATTTATTAGAACTGAATGAGCAGAACGGGTCCAACTGAATGTGACCAATCACCACGAGCTATGTGGCTTTAAACTTTAAAGTGGTTGTAAAGCTGAGACATGAAATATGAACAACGCATGTCCCTCTATAGTGTGTACTTCTCTCAATTAGGAGCATTCATTGACATTTCTGTCTGCTGCTTCATTCCTCTGCCATCAGCATGAGTCACATCTAACAAGTTTTTCTGACACCAAGAGAAAAATGGTGTCAAGGGAGGAATGGTTTGCTGGGAATGTGTTAGAATTGAAGCACTGGAGCAGAACTGGGCCATTTGTATCAGGAGCATTACGCTTCCAGACAGTTACTGGAAAACAGTGTTTGTGTGCATGATGTAGGCAATGCTAATGTCTCTCTTTCTGATTACAGTAAAAAAAAAAAAAAATGTATATATATACTGTATATCTTTGTAAAGGTGTGAGAAAACCCAGAAAGAAATATATACTATATTACCAAAAGTATTGGGACACCTGCCTATACACGCACATGAACCTTTTTGGCACCCCAGACTTAGTCCGTAGGGTTCAATATTGAGAGCCAGGCCTTCTCGTCCAACATCAGTGCCTGGCCTCACAAATGCACTTCTGAAAGAATTGCCAAACATTCTCATAGACCCACTTCTAAACCTTGTGGACAGCCTCCCTAGAAGAGTTGAAGCTGTTATAGCTGCAAAGGGTGGGCCAACTCAATATTGAACTCTACGGACTAAGACTGGGATGCCATTGAACTTCATGTTCGTGTAAAGGCAGGTGTCCCAATACTTTTGGTAATAGTGTGCATATTTTGAAAAATTATGTTCAGATTTTTTCTGATGTCATCTCTTCCATTCAGAAATGGCAGCCATGCCCTGGCACCAGGAGGTAGTAGTAGAGAAGCACTGGCGTTACTTCCTATTTGTAACAAAATACAATTCCCATTCTGCAAAAGAGATTGTAGCAGCAATGGGTGTAAATGTGGGGGCAATGGGCAGGACAGATCTGATGGGCACAGTGGCGGCAATTGTTGGGCACAGTGGCTGCGTTTGATGGGCACAGTAGCTGCGTTTGATGGGCACAGTGGCTGCGTCTAATGGGCACAGTGGCGGCAACTGATGGGCAGTGGCGGCTCTAGGCTTTGTGAGGCCGTAGGCAAAACTTGACATGGGGCCCCACTCACGCCCATGATGGGAAAAATAATTCAAGGACAAGAGCCTCTTCCCCACAACCCTGACCGGTGGTTGTGTGGGGTCTTCGGGCAGGGGGCTTATTGGAATCTGGAAGCCCCTTTAACAAGGCGGCCTCAGATCCTGCTCTTTAATAACAAAAGGGGCGGGGGCCACCTGGTGATGTCACCTGGTGAACCCACCCCCTTGTGACGTCATTGACTGGGGGCATGCTGGGTCATTGATGTCACAACAGGTGGTGCCACCGATATTCACTGGTTGTTAGGGACGCTGGCGGCCACGCTCCTGAGTTAGGGCTTTTAACTCTGCCTGAGCACAGCAGCGTTAAGGTCCCCTGTTCCTCAAAACTGGGGTAATGCATTGGGTAAGTTAGGCGGTCGCGAGGCACTTGTGAGTTTGAGGCCTTAGGCGAGCGCCTAATTTGTCCAATTAAAGAGCCGCCTCTGCTGATGGGCACAGTGGCGGCAATTGATGGGCACAGTAGCTGCGTTTGATGGGCACAGTGGCTGCGTCTGATGGGTACAGTGGCGGCAATTGATGGGCACAATAGCTGCGTTTGATGGGCACAGTGGCTGCGTCTGATGGGTACAGTGGCAGCAATAAATGGGCACAATAGCTGCGTTTGATGGGCACAGTGGCTGCGTCTGATGGGTACAGTGGCGGCAATAAATGGGCACAATAGCTGCGTTTGATGGGCACAGTGGCTGCGTCTGATGGGTACAGTGGTGTCAATTGATAGGCACAATAGCTGCGTTTGATGGGCACAGTGGCTGCGTCTGATGGGTACAGTGGCATCAATTGATGGGCACAATAGCTGCGTTTGATGGGCACAGTGGCTGCGTCTGATGGGTACAGTGGCATCAATTGATGGGCACAATAGCTGCGTTTGATGGGCACAGTGGCTGCGTCTGATGGGTACAGTGGCGGCAATTGATGGGCACTGTAGCTGCGTTTGATGGGCACAGTGGCTGCGTCTGATGGGTACAGTGGCGGCAATAAATGGGCACAATAGCTGCGTTTGATGGGCACAGTGGCTGCGTCTGATGGGTACAGTGCCGGCAATAAATGGGCACAATAGCTGCGTTTGATGGGCACAGTGGCTGCGTCTGATGGGTAGAGTGGCGTCAATTGATAGGCACAATAGCTGCGTTTGATGGGCACAGTGGCATCAATTGATGGGCACAATAGCTGCGTTTGATGGGCACAGTGGCTGCGTCTGATGGGTACAGTGGCGGCAATTGATGGGCACCGTAGCTGCGTTTGATGGGCACAGTGGCTGCATTTGATGTATTTTTTTTTTTTTTTATTTGTTTGCGCCCCCCAACAATGTTGAGCACCAACCGCCACTAATAAAACGTCCTCAAAGCTAGAAAACACTTTCAAATTGTTGTACATTGAAACTAAATGGAGAGTTACCGATCGCTATAACCTTCGCCACACAGTCATAGCCTCTTATAAAATAGAACGTTGATCTACAGAATCTCCTGACTTGTTTCCAGACATAAAAATAAGCAGAAACGAGGTTTGTAGACAAAGTGCTCATTATTTCTGCTGAAATTTTTGCTTAAGAGCGATTGCAGTTATTATGTTTATTTCAAAGAACGTCACTAAAGATGCAATGTGAAATGCGCCTTTCTGGCTTTTTGCCCAGAATAATACAACAAAAGGGTAACAAGACATTCACCAACATTAAACCTGACACAAATGCTACTGTTGCTATGGCGACAGTTACCCAGATTAACGTGAGTAAGCAGAATGATCACATGAGCCGGAATAAATAGCTGGAATGCCTCTTAGCGTGCTCTATCCTCAGCATCGTTGTGTGTTTAACAAAAGTAACGGAAGTGATTCTTACACAGGGTGCATACACCGAGTAGAAGGGGGTCACGTATTTAAGGGGTAACGTGCCGTAGAACAACCGCCATGACAGCGTCCTGGGAAGAGGGGTCACCTTGGTTCTACCTACCTTTTCTGTGGGCTTAAGGCTGCATTCACACTTGAGCGTTTTGTCGCCTGAAGCGCGACGCTCAAAGACGCTAGAGGGGAAAAATAACATTATTTTCTATGGAGATGGTTCACATCTCCACTGCAAAACGGCGAACGCCGAACGCCTGAAGCTCAAACAAGTCCCGGACCCTTTTTTGTCGCGCGAATCGGGCCGCTTGGGCGTTTTACATTGGTGCCAATGACCTGTACAAAATCGCGGGAAAAAACGCAGCGTTTTGTCGCAGCAAAATCACAGGAAAAAAAAGCTGCAATTTGTTGTGGCAAATCGCAGGAAAAAACGCCGTAAATCGCCTACGCTTAGGTGTGAATGCAGCCTAAGGCCGCGTACACACGATCGAATTTGTCCGCTGAAACTGGTCCGTCGGACCGTTTCAGCAGACATCTCCGATCGTGTGTACGAGCTAGCGGACATATTTGGCCAGCGGACAAATTTAAAAATGTCCTCTGGATATGTCCGCTGGTTAGTACACTCACCAGCGGACATATCTTCCCGCACATGCATCGAATGGATTCGACGCATGGGCGGAAGTATTTTTCTTCCTGGTTCGGTGACGTGGCGGCGTCAACGTCACCGCCACGTCACCGCGCTGTCTGCCGGCGGGGATTTTGATCAGATGGTGTGTACACACCGCCGGAGGAAAATCCCGAGGAGACGTCTCCGATGAAAACGGTCCGCGGACCGTTTCCATCGGACATGTCCCTCCGTGTTTACGTGGCCTAAGTGGAGCAATGCCAATGGAATTACCTTTCAGGAAGGTAGTGCCTATCCCCACCTGCCAGTGTCCACTATTAGGTAATTATGTCCATTTAAAGTGGTTGTAAACCCTCTCTGAGAACTTTCACCTACGTGTTAGTCTACCTAGATTAAGGTTTATTCCCTGTACACACGGTCCGAATTTTTCAGACGGAATTCCGTTCAAGCTGTCTTGCATACACACTGTCAGACCAAATTCCAACCGTCCAAATTGCGGTGGCGTAAAACACGACGACGAGCCAAGAAAAATTTCAATTCTTCCTAGGATGTGTCAACTTGATTCTGAGCATGCATGTTTTTTCTCCGTCGAGTTCCACACAGACGATCGGAATTTCCATGTTCTATCTCTAAACTCCGACGGAGGGTCGAAATATCAGATGAAAAAATTCCGTCTGACTTTTTTCATTGGAAATTCCGATCGTGTGTACAAGGCATTACTTGTAGGTGCTTGCAATATCTCCTAGACTTACATGGTTTAGGACAGTGATGGCGAACCTTGGCACCCCAGATGTTTTGGAACTACATTTCCCATGATGCTCAACTACACTGCAGAGTGCATGAGCATCATGGGAAATGTAGTTCCAAAACATCTGGAGTCCTTAGGTTCGCCATCACTGGTTTAGGAGATACAGTATTTGCAATAAATAATGCACCAATGTCTACGGCGTGTGTGCTGTCAGTCATCGTTGTAGGGGCCCCAGAGCATTTCTTTGCCCAGGGGCCCATGATGCTATTAAGACGGCCCTGCCTGGGAGTGATTCTTACTGTGGGGGGAGGGGACTGACTGGGGGAGGTGACCGATCGGTGTCCTTATGTACAAGGGACACTCTATCGGTCTCCTCTCCCTGACAGGGCGTGGATCTCTGTGTTTATACACACAGAGATCCACGCCCCTGGTTCTGTAAATGCCGATCGCGGGCACTTGGAGGACATCGTGGCCGCAAGGCACGTGCATTGGCACCCACGTGACACGGCGGGCACAGATTTTCCCCAATGCACGCCTGCGGCGGCGCGCAGGGAACTAGTAAACAGGAGGATGTCCAGGGATGCCCCCTCGGCAATTGAGTGCCGCGCTGTAGACATCTTTTGTCTATAGCGCGGGCGCTAGGGTGACCACATTTTCAATCTACCATTCAGGGACACCCCCCCTTCCCAAAAATAACCTTGTGCTGTAACGAATCACAGCACAGTGATTAGACAGACACAAGAGGTGGGATTTATGATTTCTCCAATCACAAGCAGAGGGAGGGGACTGTGTTCCTCCAGGCATTCCCGGCCAGGGCAAGTACTGTCAGTGATGTGGCATCCTTTTTTGGGGGCATTAGATTGGCCCGGGGGGTGGCTGTGTCAGTTTCATTCTGGGACACTGTATTGTCCTGGAATGAAGGTGCCCGGGACATCCCTGCAAAATGTGGGACAATAAGGGACACATGGTTACCCTAGCGGGTGCAAAGTGCATAGACACCCCTCAAAGATAAGAATGGTTGCTAATTTATTATTATTATGCCCTTTCCATCCAATAAACGTGGCACCTCATAAACAATCGTGTGACAGGCGCTTCGGATGAAGAGTAGGTGGCGCTCAGAAATATAGCGTTTTTACATGACTCGGGAGACGGTCTCCATGGTAACATAACACCCTGAAAATTAAAATATCAAAGTGCCCATTAAGCTCATGGTTAGCAATGCTGTTCCATCACTTTGTAACTGTCTTTACAATTCCAGTTACAAAGCGCAAACAATACCCACAGAAGCGGGAAATAATAACAGAAAATCATTAGCTTAGAAAATGCAGCCCGACAATCGAATTTGTAGGTTGATGGGAAAAAGCTGCAAAATGACATCCAGCTCTCAGGCTGTAAGATGACATTATGATTAAAGATACGGCTCGTCTACTGACAGTACAAAGACCAATCGTGTGCGCTGACCACTGCAGCCAATTACAGGTTAGCTTTCGCAGGATCGTGTATATTGCGAATAGCCGACTGGCTGCTCAGAGCTGCGGTGCAATTTACTGCAGTGTGTCCATTATAACAAGAGTTCAATGTTCTTCATAAAAGCTCAAGACTTAGCAAGAGAATAGAATCTGTCACAAGCACAGCAACACCACACTGTTATATAAACACTTGAGCTTTCGGAACATTTAACCTCCTTATGACCAGGATTTTTTTTGCTATTTGGCACTGTTACTTTAACTGACAATTGCGCGGTCATGCAACGCTGTACATAAATTACATTTCAAATTTTTTTTTTTTTTTATTCAAACAAATAAAGCTTTCTTTTGATGGTATTTGATCACCCCAGGGTTTTTTTTGCGCTATAAATTAACCACTTAAAGGAGTTGTAAAGGAAAAAAAATGAATGTCTGCAAGGTAGACAGACAGAATAGTAAAATGATTCTGGTAACAAACGAGTAAATACCTATTAAATTCCTTCATCTATATCACCTCCGGCGTTCTGGTTTCTGTCCTCATTCACTTCCTGGTTTCTGGCGCTTGTTCATGCAAGAACTTCATTTCCCAGTATGCATTGTGGCACTCCCAGTAATTCACACCTCCTTGAAGTCTCTAAGGCCTTGTACACACGATCAGTCAATCCGATGAGAACCGTCTGAAGGACTGTTTTCATCGGTTCACCGATGAAGCTGACTGATGGACTGATGTGCCTACACACCATCGGTTAAATAACCGATCGTGTCAGAACGCGGTGACGTAAAACACAACGACGTGCTGAAAAAAATGAAGTTCAATGCTTCCAAGCATGCGTCGACTTGATTCTGAGCATGCGTGGATTTTCAACTGCTGCTCGTGCGTACTAACGATCGGTTTTGACCTATCGGTTAGCCGTCCATCGGTTCAATTTTAAAGCAAGCCCTCGGTTTTTTGACCAAAGGATAACGGACCGATGAGGCCTACACACGATCGGTTTGGACCGATGGAAACCGAACCTCAGTCCGTTTTCATCGGTTTGAACTGATCGTGTGTACGCGGCCTAACACGTAGAGAGCGTCCTGCCACACAGATGTAGTTCCCAGGAGGGGGCGAGCATGTCACTGACCACCGCAGTAAAGCCTCCCTTCACGGTGGTCAGTAACAATCAGACAAGCAGAAAGTTAACAGAGCAGAGCAGAAATAGAGCAACTTCTGAGCAAAAACGAACAATGAGGAAGTGAAAAGAGGAATGTCTGCAGGTGAAGGATGCTTATTATGAATGTTTTCCTTTACAACCCCTGGACCATTATGCAGGTTAAGGACCTTGACCCTTTTTGCGAAAAAGCAGAAATACAAGAAAAGTAAGGCATTCTATTTTACAATTTGTCAGCGTTTTGATAGAGATAACATGGCAAAAGTGCAAACTTAGCAGGATCCTGAAATTGGGCTTTAATGTTATGCTAGCAATTTGTGCAAGAAGAATAAATCTCTCCTAAAGTAAAACATATACGTTACCATCTTTACTCTTCTAGTTACATGACAAACTTTTTATATGCTATCCGATCATAGAAAGCTCCTGAAGAAGCCCTAATACAAACCCGCGAAACATGTAGAACACCCCAAAATATTGTATGGATGGTATTTATATCCTATTTTGTGATGAGAGGACGTAAAAAAATGTTCTTGTTGTTTGTCATGACTTGTGGGACTTGTACCCATTGATTTCAATGGAAGTCGCCTCCAAAGTCGGATCACCATCTTTACTAAAGCAACTTTACAGGAAGAGGAACTAGTTTTCTCAGGCAAACCCCTCCCACCGAGCTGATTATTCTTTGAGGCTGGATTCACACTTGTGCGGTGCGAATCTTGAGGGGGAACTCCACGCCAAATTTTAAATAAAAAAACAACATGGGTTCCCCTCCAAGAGCATACCAGACCCTTAAGTTTGGTATGGATTTTAACCACTTAAGGACCCCCGCACGCACATTTACGGCCACAACATGGCTCGTACAGGCACAAGGGCGTAAATTTACGTCCTCGCCTTCGTGCGGTTCGGGGGTCCCATCGGGACCCCCTCCGCGGCGTGCGGCGGTCCCCCTGGCTCTGGGAGCGATCGCCGACGAGCGGGCGGATGTCTGTGTTTTCCGCCCCCCCCCGCGATCGCTCCCAGCCAATGGGAGCGCTCCCCCTTCGTGTCAGTTCCTCCTCCTGTGTTTACACAGGAAGGAGGAAATGATGTAACCTCTCATCGCAGCGGTGTTTCCCACCGCTGCTGATGAGAGAAGACATCCACAGTAAGTGTGCACCAACACAACACTGACACACACACACATAGGCACATTAACCCCTTGTGATCGCCCCCCCACCCCCCTGTCACAGTGTCACTGAATGCAGTGATCTAATCACTGCATTTAGTGTCAGTGTGACAGGCAGTGTAAAAGTCAGTTAGTGTTAGGTCCAGGATAGCCCCCCCACCCCACCCCCCCCCTAATAAAGTTTTAACCCCCTGATCACCGCCCTAGTTAACCCTTTCACTCCCTATTGCCAGCATCACTAAGCGATCATTTTTCTGATCGCTGTATTAGTGTCGCTGTTCCCGCTAGGTAGCTATTTTTTTTATTGCGATTTTTTTTTTTACTAAAGACATGTGGCTGAATTAATTTTGGCCTAAATGTTTTACTAAAATTTAGTTTATTTGATTTTTTTTATAACAAAAAGTAAAAAAATAGTGATTTTTTTCAAAATTGTCGCTCTATTTTAGTTTATAGCGCAAAAAATAAAAATCGCAGAGGCGATCAAATACCACCGAAAGAAAGCTCTAGTTGTGGGAAGAAAAGGATGCAAATTTTGTTTGGGAGCCACGTCGCACGACCGCGCAATTGTCTGTTAAAGCGACGCAGCGCCGAATTGTAAAAACACCTTGGGTCATTTAGCAGCGTATGTGTCCGGGTCTTAAGTGGTTAAGGGGAACCCCCTACGCCGAAAAAACGGAAGTCGGAAGAAGACCTCTGGAGCTGCCTAATAAATTACTTTAAAAACCTGTGTAGTGTGTTTTTTTTTTCTTGACACTTTTCCCCACATGTGAATGGGTAGGGGTACGATGTATCCCATACTCATTCACATAGGGTGGGGGGCCAGGATCTGGGGGTCCCCTTATTAAATTCCGATAAGCCCCCCGCCCGCAGACCCCAACAACCAATGGCCAGGGTTGTCGGGAAGAGGCCCATGTCCTCATCAACATGGTGCCAAGGTGCTTTAGGGTGGGGGGTGCCCCCTGTTCCAAAGCACCTACCCTCAATGTTGAGGGCATGCAGCCTGGTACGGTTTAGGAGGTTGGGTGCACGCTCGTCCCCACCACCTTTCCTGACCGGCTGGGCTGCATGCTCGGATAAGGGTCTGGTATGGATTTTAGGGGAACCCCCATGCCATTTTTTCTGCGTAGGGGGTTCCCCTTAAAATCCATACCAGATCTAAGGGCCTGGTATGCTCTTGGAGGGGGAACCCATGCCATTTTTATTTAATTTTTGGCGTGGAGTTCCCCCTCATGATAAGCCACTGGCAAAGTCCTCTGTCTTGGAGGCAACTTCAAGTCGCGTTGTAAGTCGCTCCAAGTCGCGCTGTGGTTCGCGATCAAGTCATGACCAAGTCACCTCGCAAAGTAGCGCACAAAGTTGTGTTTCCCCTGTGTCAACCGGCTCTTATTGTTTTGTTTTTAACTGAAGACACAAAGCAGATTACATTTTGGCCAAAATTTATAAAGGAATTCGATTTTTTTTTATTATTATTGGATATGTTTTATAGCAGAAAGTAGAAAATATTGGCCCAGATTCAGAGAGCCATTACGCCTGTCTAACTGGTGTTAGACTGGAGTAATTTCCAATTACGCGCGTTTTCTAGCTAGTTGAAAACCTCAAACCATGAATAGACGGCTGCGGGCTTCAATTCGACTGGATTACATGTTCGTACGCCTTCGGATCTACGCTGCAATAAAATTGCGGCCACTGGGTGGACTTCCCGTCGTTTTCCGCGTCTGGGTATGCAAATGAGCTTTTGCCGGCGATCCCCGAAATTACGATCTTCATTCGCAATCTCTTACGGCACCTTTAGTCATCTTTTTTTTGCGTAACACTATACCAGCTTTTTGCTGCTCTAATATTAGACAGCCCATGTTAAGTATGGCCGTCGTTCCCACGTCGAATTTCTACGTTTTCCGACGTCTTTTATTTTTTTTGACGTAAGTCGTCCGGGAATAGGAATGTTCGTAAACGACACTACTCAAACAACGAATGACGTAACGACGTGATTTCGCGCGATGCACGGCGGGAAATTTCTGAACGGAGCATGCGCAGTTCGATCGCCGCGGGGACGCGCTTAATTTAAATGCTTCACGCCCCCTAATCTCGTATTTTGATTACGCGGCGAGAAATAGACTACGCCGCCGTAGCGTACTGGCAAAAATCTACCAGAATTCGGTGTAGAGCCTGGTAAAATACGGCAGCGTAGAGTATTTCAATTACGCAGTGCAATATTAAGTGTATGTGAATCTGGCCCATTGTTTTTTCTCCCCTTTATCCACTTCCATACCAGGCACTTACGCACCTTCCTGTCCAAGCCAATTTTCAGCTTTCAGCGCTGTCGCACTTTGAATGACAATTGCGCGGTCATGCTATACTGTACCCAAACAATTTCTTTATCATTTTGTTCCTACAAATAGAGCTTTCTTTTGGTGGTATTTGATCACCTTTGCAATTTTTATTTTTTGCGCAATAACTAAAAAAAGACCGAAAATTTGGAAAAATATTAAGTAAGTTTTCTTCTTTCGATTACGGGCACTGATATGGCGGCACTGATGGGCACCGATGAGGTGGCACTGATCGGCGGCGCTGGTATGCGGCACTGATGGGCACTCCCATATTATGGCCGGTCAGTGCCCATGTTGCCAGTCAGTTGCCATTTGTGGGCACTGATTGGCATCTATTCGCTTTTTTTATTTGCCCCCCTTCCCTGGTGGTCCAGTGTGGGCTTCCCTGGTGGTCCAGTGTGGGCATCCGAGGGAGGGCTGCGCTGATAAACAATCAGCGCGAACCCCCCGTCAGGAGAGCCGATAAACGGCTCTTCCTGTTTACATTGTGATCAGCCGTGATTAGACATCGTGATTTACCAAGATCGGAGATGCAGGGTGTCAAAATTACACCCCGCATCACCGTTCGCCGCTCTGCGCGCCTCCACGGGCGCGCGCGGGCATATAATCCCGCAGGACATCAATAGACGTCCAGTCAGGATTACAGAACCACTTCCCGGACGTCAATTGTCTATTGACCGGTCGGGAAGTGGTTATTTAAAAAAAATTGAAAAACACAGAGGTGATCAAAGACCACCAAAATAAAGCTCTATTTGTGTGAAAAGAAATATATAAATGTTGTTTGGGTACAGTCTTGTATGACAGCACAATTACCAGTTAAAGTAGCACAGTACTAAATAGCAAAAAATGGCCTGGTCATGAAGGGGGTAAAACCTTCCAGAGATGAAGTGGTTAAAAGTATATGAGTCTACATTTTATACCAAATTAAAGCCCTATCTGTCCCCCCAAAAAACAACGATAGGGTGGACTAGAACCTGAGATGAAGCATGCAGAACCGAGACATCGCGAAAATGAAAAAGACGCTCTGGGACGCAAGTGGTTAAGAAAAAAGCCCAATACCACTAATAGGAATAACTGGAGCACAAAACGTGGAACGGTGACAGTTCAACTGTGAATTAAAAAAAATATGTTCATCTGTTCTAATTTTACCGATTCATCCTGGCCTCCGGCACAGCCATCAGAGAGGTTGTGTATTATCTGGCAGCAAACATCTCTAATAAGGTAATACAGGAACGGCGTGTGCGATTCGCAATTACAAGAGCTGGGGGGATGATGCCAAGGAAACCATTACATTCCTTTCACACACAGCACTGGACACTCAACAATTCCATCCATAGAAAGTGCATCCAATTAGTGATGGCCAACGTTTTTTGATATAGGGGTCCTGATATCTCCAAAGGGCCACATATAATAGTCAGTGCTACAGAAAGATGTCAGAGATTGCAGACATGCAACAGGAGATGGTCAGAGACAGCAAACAGGCTACAAGAGATAATAAGAGACTGCAGACATAGTACACAATATGGTCAGAGACTACGAGCATGCCAGAGGAATTGTTGGAGGCTGGGGATATGCTTCAGAAGACAGTCATAGACTGGAAACAAAATCTAGAGATCACTGCTTCTGTGGGCTTGCTACAAGAGATGGTCAGAGACTGTGGACATGCTACTAGAGATGATCAGAGGCTAAGGGCATGATACAAGAGATGGTCAGAGACTGTAGACATTCTACAAGAGATGGTCAGAGGCTAGGGGCATGATACCAGACATGGTCAAAGGCTAGGGGCATGATACCAGAGATGGTCAGAGACTGTAGAAATGCTACTAGAGATGATCAGAAGCTAAGGGCATGATACCAGAGATGGTCAGAGACTGTAGACATTCTACAAGAGATGGTCAGAGGCTAGGGGCAGAATACCAGAGATGGTCAGAGACTGTGGACATGCTACTAGAGATGATCAGAGGCTAAGTGCATGATATAATAGATGGTCAGAGACTGTTGACAGTCTACAAGAGATGGTCAAAGACTAGGGGCATTATACAAGAGATGGTCAGAGACTGTAGACATTCTTCAAGAGATGATCAAAGGCTAGGGGCATGATACTAGAGATGGTTAGAGACTGTAGACATGCTACAAGAGATAGTCAGAGGCTAAGGGCATGATACCAGAGATGATAAGAGACTGTAGACATTCTACAAGAGATGGTCAGAGGCTAAAGGCATGATACCAGAGATGTTTAGAGACTGTAGACATGCTACAAGAGATGATCAGTGGCTAAGGGAATGATACAAGAGAAGGTAAGAGACTGTAGACATTCTACAAGAGATGGTCAGAGACTAAGGCCTCGTACACACGAGGGGATATGTCCGCTGAAAACGGTCCGATGGACCGTTTCAGCAGACATCTCCGCTCGTGTGTATGGGCTAGCGGACAGATTTCTCCACCCGACAGATTTCAAAGCATGCTTTGAAATCCATCCGGTGGAATCTGTCCGCCCGACATGTCTGCTGGTTAGTACACTTACCAGCAGACATGTCGTCCCCCACCGCCGCCGCCGAATGGATTCGGCGCATGCGCGGAAGTGTTTAACTTCCTGGTGCGGTGACGTGGCGGTGACGTGGCGGCGTCAACGTCACCGCCGCGTCACCGCGCCGTCCGGCGGCGGGGAATTTGATCCGATGGTGTGTACACTCCATCGGATCAAACTCCCGATCGGACATATCCGATGGAAATGGTCCGCGGACCGTTTTCATCGGATATGTCCGATCGTGTGTACGAGGCCTAAGGGCATGATACCAGAAATGGTTAGAGACTGTAGACATGCTACAAGAGATGGTCAGAGGTTAAGGGAATGATACAAGAGATGGTCAGGGACTACAGAAAGCAACAGCAGATGGTCAAAGATTGTGGCTATATTACAAGAGATGGTCAGAAACTGCAGCCATGCCACAAGAGATGGTCGGAGATTCTGGACATGCTACTAGAGATGGTCAGAGACTTCAGAAAGCAACAGGAGATTGTCAAAGATTGTGGGCATATTACAAGTGATGGTCAGAGGCTGCAGACATGATACAATAGTCAGAGGCTAAGCGCATGATACAACAGATGGTCAGAGACTGCAAAGCAACAGTAGACAGTAAAAGCCTGTGGACATGCAAAAGAAGATAATCAAGAACTGTAGGAATACAAGAGATGGTCAGGGACTGTATACATGATACTAGAGATGGTCATAGACTTCATAAAGCAACAGAAGAGGGTCAAATACTGAGGGCATATTACAAGAGATGATCAGAGACTACAGACATGACACAAGAGATGGTCAGAGATTGTGGACATGCTGCAAGAGATGGTCTGATACAAGAGATGATCAGAGACTGTGGACATAATACACGGACTAAGACTGGGATGCCATTAAAGATCATTTGCGTGTAAAGACAGTAGAAAAAAGCAGGAAAAAGGATCGGACTGTACAGGCCCAAAAGTAGGAGTAACTATTCAAAATGTGTTAAAACATTAGATATTTATTACAGTATCAGTTATTAAAACAACATTGATGTCAACATGAACATCTAATCTAAAGCCTCATAGGGCAGTTTCCTGCATAGAGTTCAGTAGCAAAAGGATGAGCATTGTTAGGTGATCACGTGCCAACACGTTTCGCCACTGCTTCATCAGGGCTTATGACCACACAGTATATTAAACCCTATGTACTTAAGCTGGATACAACCTATACAATTGTCTGTAGATTTGTTCCTTCAGATTTACCAAGACTATATAATATGAGGTCACACCTTAAGGCCACGTACACACGATCAGACCAGTGCGATGAAACTGGTCCGACGGACCGTTTTCATCGGACCAGGCTGAAGTGGTCTGATGGTCTCATGTGCGTACACACCATCGGACCAAAAATCCGATCAGACCAGAACGCGGTGACGTAGAACACAACGACGTGCTGAAAAAACAAAGTTTAATGCTTCCAAGCATGCGTCGACTTGATTCTGAGCATGCGCGGGTTTTTGGTCCGATGCTTTTGCGTACTAACCATCGAATTTAAAGCAAGTTTTAAAACTTTGGTCCGACGGACAACGGAGTCCTGGCATTGATTGGATAGATTGATAGCAGTGCAGCCATTGGTTCCCGCTGCTGTCAATCAAATCCAATGATGCTGGCGCTGGGGGCGGGGCCGAGCCATACACTTTGCAATTATGGGCGCCAAGTGTATAGCCTCGTACACACGACCGGTTTTCCTGGCAGGAAAACTGCCAGGAGAGCATTTGGTGGGAATCCCGGTCGTGTGTATACTCCCTAGCAGTTTTCCCGTCAGGAAAACAGCCAAGAATCCCAACGGGAAAATAGAGAACCTGCTCTCTATTTTCTCATCGGGGTTTCCCGGCAGAGTGTTTCCTGCCGAGAAAACCGGTCGTCTGTATGCTTACCTGTCCAAAGGTAAACCTGTGCATGCTAGATAAGCCTTCGACGCATGCACGGTAGCATACAAGTCATAGTGTAGGGTGTAGCAAGATGGCGGCAATGGCATTGAATGTGACGAGCGCCGGCTTGTCGTAGTCAATGATGTCACCGCGTTCTTGCCATTTAAAAAAACGGCGGTTCCTTTGAATGGCCATCTGTATGCACGGCTTGGCAAGAAAAGCTTGCCAGGAATCTCGTCGGAAAAAACAATTTTTTTTTCCCGGCCATGACTTAGGAGCGTGCCTGTAAGATAACCCCCCTTGGGAGAGAGCTTCCCAGAGGGGTTATCTAATGCAGGGAGGAGCTGCTGTGGGACCCCAGAAGAGGAGGATCGGGGCCACGAGCTGCACAGTGGAGGTAAGTATGACATGTTTGTTATTTTTTTTTTTATTGAACCTTTAAGACTGGGATGCCATTAAAGTTCATGTGAGTGTAAAGGCAGGTGTCCCAATACTTTTGGTAATATAGTGTCAACAGACGTCAGTGTGCATTAACCACTTGCTTACTGGGCACATAAACCCCCTTCACTCCCAGGCGAAATTTTCTGCTTCCGGCACTGCGTCGCTTTAACTGACATTTGCACGGTCGTGCGATGTGGCTCCCAAACAAAATTGGCGTCCTTTTTCCCCCACAAATAGAGCTTTATTTTGGTGGTATTTGATCACCTCTGCGGTTTTTATTTTTTGCGCTATAAACAAAAAAAGAGCGACAATTAAAAAAATATTGTTGCTATAATAAATATCCCAATTTAAAAAAAAAAAGTTAAGGCCAATACGTATTTTTCGACGTATTTTTGTAAAAAAATAAAAAATCGCAATAAGCGACTGGTTTGCGCAAAAGTTATAGCGCCTACAAAATGGGGAACAGAATTATGATTTTTTTTTATAATTTTTTTTTTTACTAGTAATGGCGGGGATCTGCGATTTTTATTGGGACTGCCATATTGCGGCGGACATATCGGACACTTTTGACACAAATTTGGGACCATTCACATTTATACAGCGATCAGTGCTATAAAAATGCACTAATTACTGTATAAATGTGACAGGCAGGGAAGGGGTTAACACTAGGGCAGTGATGGCGAACCTTGGCACCCCAGATGTTTTGGAACTACATTTCCCATGATGCTCAGGCACTTTGCAATGTAGTTGAACATCATGGGAAATGTAGTTCCAAAACATCTGGAGTGCCAAGGTTCGCCATCACTGCCCTAGGGGGTGAGGAAGGGGTTAAATGTGTATCCTGGGTGTGTTCTAACTGTGTGGGGGGAGGGGACTGACTGGGGGAGGTGACCGATGCTGTGTCACTATGTACAAGGGACACAGATCGGTCTCCTCTCTCCCTGACAGGACGTGGAGCTCTGTGTTTACACACAGAGCTCCACGTCCCTGCTGTCATCTGCTCGTGTTCCCGCCGATCGCATGTACCCGACGGACATCGCGGCCGCCAGGTACACGCATCGGCTCTTCAGCGATACGGCGGGACAGTGTTTACCCGCGGCGCGCGCGGGTAATGCACTTTAAATCACGTCCAAAGACGTCAACTTGGCACTTGAGAGCCGCGCTGTTGACGTCTTTTGTCTCAAGTGGTTAAAATGCGACTAACCAAAGTTCATATTCATTATTTATTTTACTAGGGACAAAGATGACTTGGACAAATCCTGGAAACAACCTTCTGTATCCTTGGCGCAGGCCAGGAAGAAACTCACATGGATTGAGTTACATGAATATTGTTCGCATTCTGAAGAAGACAGTTACAAATGGCGCACAGATCTGGGAACGGTGAACTATTGTACGGTAACATAGTTTTCTCTGCTTCCTTTGACTCTGGTCCGGACCTCTTCTTGCTCCCTTTCTTCTCTTGTTCCTTTTCTTCTACTTTTCTTCTATTGTGTGTTTGACTACCCCAGTGCATGATGGTATTGCGTGTTTACACGCTCGGGCTAGTGACAGGTGGGTGGTCTCCAATGCAGTGCACATTTTATTATGTTACAGCCTTATTCCAAAAGGAATTAAAATTCAAAATTTTCCTCAAAATTCTACAAACAATACCCCATAATGACAACATCAAAGAAGCTTGTTTGAAACCTTTGCAAATTTAACCACTTCATTACTGGGCACTTAAACCCCCTTCCTACCCAGACCAAATTTCAGCTTTTAGCGCTGACGCATTTTGAATGACAATTGCGCGGTCATACTATACTGTACTCAAATTATATTTTTATCATTTTTTTCCCACAAATAGAGCTTTCTTTTGGTGGTATTTGATCACCTCTGCGGTTTTTATTTTTTGCGCTATAAACATAAAAAGACAGAAAATTTAGAAAAAAAAACCAAAATTTTTTACTTTTTGTTATAATAATATCTCAATTTAAAAAAATAAATAGAAATGTCCTCAGTTTAGGGACGTCCACCCGGCACTTGAAAGCCGCGCTGTGGACGTCTTTCGTCTGCGGCGTGGGTCTCAAGTGGTTAATAAAAAGAAAAAAAATCCCATGAACATAAATATTCACACCCTTTGCCATGACACTCAAAATTGAGCTCAGGTGCAGCCTGTTTCCACTGATCATATGTATTCTTCTACATATTTGTTGTAAAAAGCACAATAATGGCCCATACACACGATCCGAATATCGGACGAAAACGATCGTCCGATGATGGATCGTACGATTTTAGGATCGTGTGTACACTACTTTCGACAGCCGATCACGACCGTTCATCCGATTAAATTCGATCGGACAAGCGCGAAAATTTTTCTCGTCCGATCGTCCGATTTTCGTTTAGTCAGTACAGCCGTCGTCCGACAATACAATACAAATACATTACAACACGTGACATCACTTCCGATCGTTTTTTTCTATCGTACGAGAATTTTCGTGAGTTTAAAAACCTATTTTATTTTACTCGCGATTATTAAGCGAAAAAAGTCGTACGATCCGTCGGCCGATATTCGGATCGTGTGTATGGGCCATTAGCGTATATTGATTGGTTTGCGCAAAAGTTATAGCGCCTAGAAAATAGGGAATAGATTTATGATTTTTTTTTTTTTTTTACTAGTAATGTTGGCGATCTGCATTTTTATTTATTTTTTGTCAGGCCTGCGATATTGCGGCGGACACATCGGACACTTTTGACACTATTTTGGGACCATTCACATTTACACAGCGAACAGTGCTATAAAAATGCACTGATTACTGTATACATGTGACTGGCAGTGAAGGGCTTAACTCTAGGGGGCGAGGAAGGGTTTAATTGTGTAAACTGGGAGTGATTCTAACTGTGTGTGGAGGGGGACAGACTGGGGGAGATGACCGATCGGTGTCCCTATGTAGGGACACAGCATCGGTCTCCTCTCTCCCTGACAGAACGTGAAGCTGTCACCGCCGATCGCAGGTACCCGGCGGACATCGCGGCTGCCAGGCACGCGCATCGGCTTCTCAGCGATGCGCCGGGCACAGTTTTTCCCCGTCGCGTGTCCCCAGCAGCGCGCGCGGGGAATGCAATTAGTGCGGGAGTTGTCCGGCCACCATGGGAGAGACCTGTCAAAGTGGGCCAGTCTGGATGAAGTCCAGGGCCAAATTTGTTTCCCAGTCCAGCCCTGGGGAGAGGTGAGTGTAAACACACCTTTCCTGTTTTTCTCTGTGGCAGTGACACTGATCGTCTGTTCCCTGATATAGGGAACGACGATCAGTGACGTCACACCTACAGCCACACCCCCCTACAGTAAGAATCACTCCCTTAGGGCACACTTAACCCCTTAGCGCCCCCTAGTGGTTAACCAGTTCATTGTCATTTTCACAGTAATCAGTGCATTTTTATAGCACTTTTCGCTGTGAAAATGACAATGGTCCCAAAAATGTGTTAAAAGTGTCAGATGTGTCCGCCACAATGTCGCAGTCACCAAAAAAATCGCTGATCGCCGTCATTAGTAGTATAAATAAAATTATTAATAAAAATGCCATAAAACAATCCCCCATTTTGGAAACGCTATAAATTTTGTGCAAACCAATCAATAAACGCTTATACATATCGGCCTAAGCCAGGAGTCTCCAAACTGCAGCCCAGGGGCCAGATGCGGCCCTTTGCTTGCTTTCATGCGGCCCTCTGGGGAATATTTCATCCACAGATACCAACAATGGGACATAATCCCCCCCCCCTACTCACACAAATGAAAGACACAATTACACCAAAGATTGGGCACTATTCCCACCAATGAGGGTGCACAGTGACACCAATGATGGGGTACAATAATACCAATGAGAGGAGACAATTCCTACAAGTTATTCCAACAATGTTGCACAATTCCTCGCACTGACACTAATAATGGGGTACAGTTTCTCCTAATGAAACCAATGATGGGGCACAATTCTGTCCAATGCCACCAATACTGGGGTCCAATGACACCAATGAGAGGGGACAATTCCTCCAAGTTATTCCAACAATGGGGCACAATTCCTCCCACTGACACTAATGATGGGGTGCAGTTTCTCCCACTGACACCAATGATGGGGCACAATTCCTTCCAATGACATCAATATTGGGGTCCAATGACACCAATGATGGGGCACAATTCCCCCAATGACACCAACGATGGGAAACAATTTCTTCCAATGACACTATGACACCACTTCCTCCAAGTGAGTTCACCAATGGGGCACAATTCCTCCCACTGATACCAATGATGGGGCACAATTTCTCCCAATGACACCAATGATGGTGCACGATTCCTCCCACTGATACCAATGATGGGGCACAATTTCTCCCAATGACACCAATGATGGGGCACGATTCCTCCCACTGATACCAATGATGGGGCACAATTTCTCCCAATGACACCAATGATGGGGCACGATTCCTCCCACTGAGACAAACAATGGGACATTATTTTTCTCTCAATGATGCTGGGACCTTTTCTACTCCCAATGGCCACAGTCCGGCCCCCCTAAAATCTGAAGGATAGTTAACCCGACCCTTTGCTTAGAAAGTTTGGAGACCCCTGGCCTAAACTGAGGGAAAACAAATTATATATTTTTTGGGGATATTTAATCATAGCAAAAAGTAAAAATGGGACAAACTGGCCAAAAATAGGTGTGCCGAGCTTGTACAATCATACTCAAAAAGACGTGAGGCTGTAATTGGTGCCAAAGGTGCTTCATCAAAGTATTGAGCAAAGGCTGTGAATACTTATGTACAGGTGATTTTTTATTTATTTTTCGTTTTTTTATTTTTTAATAAATTTGCAAAGATTTCAAACAAACTTCTTTCACGTTGTCGTTATGGGGGATTGTTTGTAAAATTTTGAGGAAAATAAAAATAAAACATTTAACCACTTGTCCACGGCTATGTGCGGTGATATCTGAATGATGGGTGCAGCTACAGGCATCATTCAGATGTCGCCGTCTTCAGCCGCCAATTCTGCGCACCATAAGAATGATCATAGCAGCGGTTCCGCTCCCTGGAGCTGAAGAACGGGGAGAGCCGTCACAGCGCCCCCGTGTGGTTAACTCCCAAACTGCAACTGTCATTTCCACAGTAAACAATGCAATTTAAATGCATTTTTTGCTGTGAAAATGACAATTGTCCCAAAAATGTGTCAAAATTGTCCGAAGTGTCCGCCATAATGTCGCAGTCATGAAAAAAAAATCTCTGATCACCGCTATTAGTAGTAAAAAAAAAAAATTAATAAAAATTCAATAAAACTATCCCCTATTTTGTAAATGTTATAAATTTTACGAAAACCAACCAATAAACGCTTATTGCGATTTTTTTTTACCAAAAATATGTAGAAGAATACGTATCGGCCTAAACTGAGGGAAAAAAATGTTTTTTTATATATTTTTGGGGGATATTTATTATAGCAAAAAGTAAAAAATATTGCATTTTTTTAAAAATTGTCGCTATATTTTTGTTTATAGCGCAAAAAATAAAAACCGCAGAGGTGATCAAATACCACCAAAAGAAAGCTCTATTTGTGGGGAAAAAAGGACACCAATTTTGTTTGGGAGCCACGTCGCACGACCGCGCAATTGTCAGTTAAAACGACGCAGTGCCGAATCTCTAAAAGGGGCAAGGTCCTTTACCTGCATTTTGGTCCGGGTCTTAAGTGGTTAAATGACGTTTTTGAAAACGTCGTTTTTTTTCATCAAAAAAAGTGATCGTGTGTACGCGGCATTAGAGCGTGTGCAACAATTCTAGACCTCCTTTGTAACTTGAAAACAGTAACCTGTAAAAAAAATTCAAGCGTCACCTATGGAGATTTTTAAGTACCGAAGTTTGGCGCCGTTCCATGAGTGCACGCAATTTTAAAGCGTGACATGTTAGGTATCCATTTACTCGGCGTAACTTCATCTTTCACATTAATCAAAAAAATTGGGCTAACTTTACTGTTTTGTTATTTTTTAATTCATGAAAATACTGTATGAGAAAAAAAGTTGCAATGACCGCCATTTTATTCACTAGGGGGTCTGCTAAAAAAAATATGTAATGTTTGGGGGTTCTGATTAATTTTCTTGTGATTTTTACATGAAGGAGAGAAGTGGCAAAATAGGCGCGGTGGACAAGTGGTAATCAATTTTGGAATAAGGCTGTAACATAACAAAATGTGGAAAAAGTGAAGTGCTGTGAACACTTTCCAGATGCTCTGTACCTATCTTATTAACGTATCGGGAAGGAGGACATCGATCTCCGCGTGAATTGTTGTTTATTTTATTTCAGGTACTTATATAACGTCGTCAACTGTTGAATTCATTATTTGAGGACTTGTATTGTTATTCTTTACATCCTATTTATTTTGCTTATTTGTTTTGCTGACTATTGTACTTTTGTACTGATCTTGTTTTTTTTTTATTTGTAAAATTTCCAATAAATATTTTAAAAGTAAATTGTGACTAAAGGATGGAAATGTACTTGCATTGTTCATACATTTTAGCACAAGTCAGTGTGAACTGGCCCTGACCCTTTCCACTGAAAAACGCACAGATATGAAGGTGTCTCATAGGAAACAATGCTTAATGGACTGAAGTACGTTTCTGCTTAAAAATCGCATAGGTGTGACCAGGCATAAGAGCTCCTTCACACCATGTTACTGTGGTAATCCTCAATCCCGCACACTTCAACACATTATATGCGATTCCTGAACCAGCTGAATTTCGATCCATCTATGTTACATGGTTTTGGTAAATGTGAAGGAGATTGTAGAGATCCTGCAATCAGATTGTACCGTGTATGGCCAGTATAACAAAGATCATGGAAACGCCATTTAACCGCGTGCTGACCGCCGTAGGCCGATATACGTCGGCAGAATGGCAGCGGTGGGCAAATGGCTGTCCCCTTTAATTTGCAGGCTAGTGTGACCGTGCCCGCAGCCCGGTGTCCACATGGCACAGAGAGGCTGAACGGGGAGATGCCTTTGTAAACAAGGCATTTCCCCGTTCTGCCTAGCCACATGACAGGGATCTACTGCTCCCCATCATCAGGATCTCTGTCATGTTGTTGTAAAACCAGCCCCCCCCCCACAGTTAGAATCATTCCCTAGGACACACTTAAAGTGGATGTAATCCCACTCTCATCCTTTCTAAACTCCTGCCATAGTGCTGATCTATAAGGATTAAGATGCCTCCTGCATGTATCCTTATCTGTCAAATGTCTCCCCTCTGTCTGTTATAAGAACTGAACAACTGCAGATTCTGTGGGTGGGTCTGTTGTCTGGAGCTCGGTGGGTGGAGCCGTGATGTCAGTAGACTCCCCGTCCTCCTCTACACTCCCCTTGTCAACATGCATTTTTCCTGTGTATTCCTTACACTAAATTCTGCTATGATCACTAACATCCAGTCAAAATCCAGAAAAGTAACCACATGACTTCAGAAAAGGAGTGGGGGTGGGAATTAAAAAATAATGCCTGTCTCCAGGCTAGTGCATGAGATATGTAAATAAGCTGTCACTCACAGCAAGGAGGCGGAATGGACCAAAGTTTTTCTCTGTAAATCCATTTAATCTCACTGAACAAAAAAAGAAGATTTCTCAGAGCTGGATTAACTCTGTGTGGCAAGACTGGGCACAGATGATAGGAAATCTTATACTGTACATTGTGACATCAAAAAAAGAAAAAAATTGGGGTTTACATCCACTTTAACCCCTTCCACGCCCCTAGTGTTTAACCCCTTCCCTGCCAGCGTAATTTACATGTTAATTAGTGCATTTTTATAGCACTGATCACTGTATAAATGACAATGGTCGCAATAGTGTCAAAAGTGTCCGATGTGTCCGCCACAATGTCGCAGTCATGACAAAAATCGCAGATCGCCGTCATTACTAGTAAAAAAATATATAATAAAAATGCCATAAATCTATCCCCTATTTTGTAGATGCTATAACTTTTGTGCAAACCAATCAATATACAATTATTGCGATTTTTTTTTCCCCATAAATATGCAGAAGAATGCGTATCGGCCTAAATTTTTAAATATTTTTTTTTGGGGATATTTATTATAGCAAAAAGTAAAAAAAAAAAATAGATTTTTCTTTTAATTTGTTGCTCTTTTTTTTTGTTTAAAGGGCAAAAAATAAAAACTGCAGAGGTGATCGAATACCACCAAAAGATAGGCTCTATTTGTGGGAAAAAAAGGATAAATTTGTTTGGGTACAGCGTAGCACAACCGCGCAATTGTCAGTTAAAGCGACGCAGTGCCGAATCGCAAAAAAAGTGCTCTGGTCAGGAAGGGGGTAAATCCTTCTGGGGCTGAAGTTGTTAAAAAAATCTATTTAAAACTGGTCATACACCGTGACCATACAATTCAATTGTACAATATCCTTTAACCACTTGCCACACACAATCACGTATATACTGTATACAGTGCCTTGAAAAAGTATTCATACCCCTTGAAATTTTCCACATTTTGTTATGTTACATAAATGTATTTTATTGGGATTTTATGGTAGAGCAACACAAAGTGGCGCATAATTGTGAAGTGGAAGGAAAATGATAAATGGTTTCCAAACTTTTTTACAAATAAATATGTGGAAAGTGTTGGGGGGCATTTGTATCCAGCCCCCTTTACTCTGATACCCCTAATTAATATCTAGTGGAACCAACTGCCTTCAGAAGTCACCTGATTAGTAAAGCTTCGATCACATCTAGGCGCCCTGGATCGTGGGCAGAAATGCAGCGATTCTGCCAGTGATCCTGAATCACAGCAAAGTATGGGATGCCCGTGCGATCCCCATAACTTCCAATGGCAACCCGATCGTGTCGTGATCCCCACATCACATCAGGGTCCTCCCATCACATCAGGGTCCTCCCTTTACATCAGGGTCCTCCCATCACAACAGAGTCCCCCCTTTACATCATGGTCCCTCATCACATCAGGGTCCTCCCTTTACATCAGGGTCCTCCCTTTACATCATGGTCCCCCCTTTACATCAGGGTCCTCCCTTTACATCAGGGTCCTCCATCACATTAGAATCCCCCCATCACAACAGAGTCCCCCCTTTACATCATGGTCCCCCCTTTACATCATGGTCCCCCCTTTACATCATGGTCCCCCCTTTACATCAGGGTCCTCCATCACATCAGGGTCCTCCCTTTACATCATGGTCCCCCCTTTACATCATGGTCCCCCATCACATCAGGGTCCTCCCTTTACATCATGGTCCCCCCTTTACATCAGGGTCCTCCCTTTACATCAGGGTCCTCCATCACATTAGAATCCCCCCATCACAACAGAGTCCCCCCTTTACATCATGGTCCCCCCTTTACATCAGGGTCCTCCATCACATCAGGGTCCTCCCTTTACATCATGGTCCCCCCTTTACATCATGGTCCCCCATCACATCAGGGTCCTCCCTTTACATCATGGTCCCCCTTTACATCAGGGTCCTCCATCACATTAGAATCCCCCCATCACAACAGAGTCCCCCCTTTACATCATGGTCCCCCATCACATCAGGGTCCTCCCTTTACATCATGGTCCCCCCTTTACATCAGGGTCCTCCCATCACAACAGAGTCCCCCCTTTACATCATGGTCCCTCATCACATCAGGGTCCTCCCTTTACATCAGGGTCCTCCCTTTACATCATGGTCCCCCCTTTACATCAGGGTCCTCCCTTTACATCAGGGTCCTCCATCACATTAGAATCCCCCCATCACAACAGAGTCCCCCCTTTACATCATGGTCCCCCCTTTACATCATGGTCCCCCATCACATCAGGGTCCTCCCTTTACATCATGGTCCCCCCTTTACATCAGGGTCCTCCATCACATCAGGGTCCTCCCTTTACATCATGGTCCCCCCTTTACATCATGGTCCCCCATCACATCAGGGTCCTCCCTTTACATCATGGTCCCCCTTTACATCAGGGTCCTCCATCACATTAGAATCCCCCCATCACAACAGAGTCCCCCCTTTACATCATGGTCCCCCATCACATCAGGGTCCTCCCTTTACATCAGGGTCCTCCCATCACAACAGAGTCCCCCCTTTACATCAGGGTCCTCCATCACATTAGAATCCCCCCATCACAACAGAGTCCTCCCTTTACATCATGGTCCCCCATCACATCAGAGTCCTCCCTTTACATCATGGTCCCCCTTTACATCAGGGTCCTCCCATCACATCAGTGTCCTCCCATCACATCAGGGTCCCCCATCACATTAGAATCCCCCTATTACAACAGAGTCCCCCTTTACATCATGGTCCCCATATGACATCAGGGTCCTCCCATCACATCAGTGTCCTCCCATCACATCAGAGTCCCCCTTTACATCAGGGTCCCCCTTTACATCAGTGTCCTCCCATCACATCAGTGTCCTCCCATCACATCAGAGTCCCCCTTTACATCAGTGTCCTCCCATCACATCAGAGTTCCCTCTTTACATCAGAGTCTTCCTTCATATCAGGGTCCCCCATCACATTAGAGTCTCCCTTCACATCACAGTTCCTCCTTTAAATCAGAGGCCCTCCTTCACATCATGGTCCCCCATCACATCAGAGTCTTCCTTCACATCAGGGTCCCCCCATCACATCAGAGTCTTCCTTCACATCAGTGTCCCCCCATCACATCAGAGTTCACATTTCACATCAGGATCCCCCCATTACATCAGAGTCCCCCCTTTCCATCAGGGTCCCCCCATCACATCAGTGTCCTCCCATCACATCAGAGTTCCCCCTTCACATCAGAGGCCCTCCATCACATCAGAGTTCCCTCTTCACATCAGGATCCCCCATCACATCTGAGTCTCCTTTCACATTAGAGTCTCCCTTCACATCACAGTTCCTCCTTTAAATCAGAGGCCCTCCTTCACATCATGGTCCCCCATCACATCACAGTTCCCTGTTCACATCAGGATCCCCCCCATCACATCAGAGTCTTCCTACACATCAGGACCCCCATATCACATCGGAGTCTTCCTTCACCTCAGAGTCCCCCATCACATCAGAATCCCCCTTCACATTAGAGTTCCTTTCTTTATATCAGAGTTTCCCCATCACATCAGAGTTCTCCCATCATACTATCACATCAGAATCCCACCATCTCATCAGTGGTCCCACCTTCACATCAGGAGTCCCACCATCTCAACAGAGTCCCTTAATCACATCAGAGGTCCTGCCATCAAATTAGAGTCCCACTATCACAAAATCCTATCATCACATTAGAATCCACCTTTCCCATCAGAGCCCCCACCTATACATCAGAGCCCCCATTACATCAGAGTCCCCCCATTACAGAATCCCTAATCACAGCATTGCCTTTTTCTTATCACAGCCCTACCCTGCTCCAGCAGCATGGCAGAGTGCAGGAGGTGGGACAGGTCTGGACTGGGGTGCACTTTTTTCCTCTTCTGGATGCTGGGGGTGGCCCTGCATACCGCCTGCACTAGATAAGTGTCATGCATAGCATGGTGCAGGTAAAACGCTGTGCCCTCCATCACATCAGAGTTCCCTCTTCACATCAGGATCCCCCATCACATCTGAGTCTCCTTTCACATTAGAGTCTCCCTTCACATCACAGTTCCTCCTTTAAATCAGAGGCCCTCCTTCACATCATGGTCCCCCATCACATCACAGTTCCCTGTTCACATCAGGATCCCCCCCATCACATCAGAGTCTTCCTACACATCAGGACCCCCATATCACATCGGAGTCTTCCTTCACCTCAGAGTCCCCCATCACATCAGAATCCCCCTTCACATTAGAGTTCCTTTCTTTATATCAGAGTTTCCCCATCACATCAGAGTTCTCCCATCATACTATCACATCAGAATCCCACCATCTCATCAGTGGTCCCACCTTCACATCAGGAGTCCCACCATCTCAACAGAGTCCCTTAATCACATCAGAGGTCCTGCCATCAAATTAGAGTCCCACTATCACAAAATCCTATCATCACATTAGAATCCACCTTTCCCATCAGAGCCCCCACCTATACATCAGAGCCCCCATTACATCAGAGTCCCCCCATTACAGAATCCCTAATCACAGCATTGCCTTTTTCTTATCACAGCCCTACCCTGCTCCAGCAGCATGGCAGAGTGCAGGAGGTGGGACAGGTCTGGACTGGGGTGCACTTTTTTCCTCTTCTGGATGCTGGGGGTGGCCCTGCATACCGCCTGCACTAGATAAGTGTCATGCATAGCATGGTGCAGGTAAAACGCTGTTCTTCATTGGTTGTAATGGCGCAGATGGCCAGTCTGCAGGCACCATGGCAACCCATGACACTGATCCAAGGCAAACTGTGCCCCATGTTCATAGCACCCTAGGGGAACCCAAACGATGCCCTGGTTGAGAAACGCTGGAAAAACGTATGGTCATTCTATGAGCACCAATAGAGGGGCAGACCTATCGTCATTTACAACAAAACGCATTTCCCTCCGCTCAGACCCCTGGTGTCCACATGTGGCCCTTCAGTACTTGTTGCATGGCCCTTATTACCTTGCAGTCATTAGTGCCCCCCCCCCCTCAACAATTTTGATAGGTTGGCCGGCAGATTCAGCCCCCCTCCTCAACAACTATGATTGGTCGGCGGATCCAGCCCCCCTCTTTTCTGCTCCAGGGGGCCTGTTCGATTATCAAGCCCAGGGGCCCCAACCACCCTAAGTCCTGCCCTGTAGATAGGGTCTGGTCCCATCTCAGCGTTGCAATGCAATGGCGCTTGAAAAGTACAAGCATGTGGTTTTGTTCTGCGTTTAATGACTAGAAGTCAATGGGAACGTGTCATAACGTATATATGGCCTCCCGCACCTGTATCTGGTCCCTTAGAATGTAAAATTTGGGTGTTTCCTGGCCCGGGAGCCGACATAGAAATCAATGGCCACACGTAGGTGAACACAGGTACTTGCATAAACGTGCACATGTGTATAGATGGACAACAGAGAACATGGACAGGGAAGTACATGTGTGATTGCACAAGTATCGGTGTCCACACGGGCACTGCCATTGATTTCTAAGGACTACTCCCCGGGGCAGGGGAGAATTTGCCCCATTTTTTTTTTTCTCCACGACACCAAAGGGTGGCCGGTTCCTCTGAATGGATTCTCTTCCACGTAACTAGAGAAGCTTCTGCGCCTTTTACGGACGCAGAGCTTTGATGCGTTTTATTGCATTATGCCGTATGACAAAATGTGCGTTGGCCGGCTGCCTCCGGGGTGCCATTAATTTTTGCATTAAGCACTTTTTTTTTGTGCGTTCCCAAAACACGCACACATAAATGCAGCCTTACATGGACGACGTCAACGCACAAAATAAGCGTCCGCTGACTCTTGACGACCTTTCCCCCGAAGCTACAAAAAAAGAATTTTAAACAGGCGCTAACGATCTACATATATTGAACACGGCCCTTCGGAGATGTCAGGGGCCACATTTGGCCCCCTATACCCGAGAAGCTGAGGAGCCCCCAACCCGGCGCCGACTTTTTCTCCCGACTTTTATGACACGCCCAGCGACCGCCTTCTTCAGACGTAGGTGTGGAAAAGTGGAGCGACCCCAAACAAGTCGCAGGTTTTCTAGAAGATTAGGACTCATGTGAATCGCATGTGTCGCTGCATCGCCTGCGGTCATGCATGCATCGGGGCTTTAACCCTTCTATGACTGACCTCTGGATAAGTTCCACAAAACACTGTCATAGAGAGAGGAACTACAAGTCCCAGCAAAGCCTGAGCGAATCCGCCTGCAGGGCATGGCTGGTACTTGTAGTGCTGCTCTGGGGGATGGGTAATATAGAGAAGGGGTACCAGGCTTTCACTCGGATCTTCAGCTCTCCCTCCTGCGGCTCCGCCATCACTTTCCGTGCCACCCGCAGCTTGTTGAGTCCCCCGAATCCGGAGAGGAGCACGGCTCTCATGTCCCGGCCATCCAAGGCTCCTACCGCCGCCGCCGCCGCCGCCTCCTCGGCCGCCTCCTTCTCGGCTTCCTTCTCTATCATCTGCTCGGTCTCCTCGGCTTTCTCCGGCCGCTCCTTGGCCATGGCTGCGGGCACGGCTCCCCGCTCTTCAATGGGATGCTCGGCTGTGCTGCTGCGGCTCCGGGCGATGCTCCTCTCTGCTACCGTAATGCGCAGTGTACGGGCGCCGTGCCCAGCTCTGGGCCAATGCCAACCGGACTCTGCTGCGCTCCTAATCCACACACAGCGCAGCAGCCTGCTGCAAGTGTTGCTGTATGTAAATATTGGGGCTAAAGGCTGAGTGTGGTGGTGGTGATCTTCTCCATCATCTCCATCAGCAGCTCCATCATTTATATCATGTCTGTCCTCATCTCCATCATCTACATTGTCATCTCCATCATCTCCATCATGTCTGTCCTCATCTTCATCACCTACATTGTCATCTCCATCATCTCCATCATTAGCATCTCCATCACTTACATTGTCATCTCCATCATCTCCATCATTAGCATCTCCATCACCTACATTGTCATCTCCATCATCTCCATCATGTCTGTCCTCATCTTCATCACCTACATTGTCATCTCCATTTGTCCTCCATCATCTATATTGTGACTTCCATCATTTATATCATGGCTGTCCTCACCTCCATCATCTTCATCATTTATATGATGCCTGTCCTCATCACCATCTCCATAACTTACATTGTCATCTCCATCAGCATCTCCATCATTTCCATCATCTACATCTGTCATCATCATCATCTCCATCATTTATATCATGTCTGTCCTCATCAGCATCTCCATCATCTACATTGTCATCTCCATCAGCATCTCCATCATCTACATTGTCATCTCCATCATTTATATCATGTCTGCCCTCATCTCCGTCATCTACATTGTCATCTCCATCATTTCCATCATGTCTGCCATCATCTCCATCCTCTACATTATCATCTCCATTATCCCTCATCTCCATCATCTACATTGTCTACATCTCAATCATTTATATCATGTCTGCCCTCATCTCCATCATCTACATTATCATCTCCATCATTTCCATCATCTACATCTGTCCTCATCATCATCTCCATCATTTATATCATGTCTGTCCTCATCAGCATCTCCATCATCTACATTGTCACCTCCATCATTTATATCATGTCTGTCCTCATCTCCATCATCTCCATCATTTATATCATGTCTGTCCTCATCATCATCTCCATCATCTACATTGTCATCTCCATCAGCATCTCCATCATCTACATTGTCATCTCCATCATTTATATCATGTCTGCCCTCATCTCCGTCATCTACATTGTCATCTCCATCATTTCCATCATTTCTGCCATCATCTCCATCATCTACATTATCATCTCCATTATCCCTCATCTCCATCATCTACATTGTCTACATCTCAATCATTTATATCATGTCTGCCCTCATCTCCATCATCTACATTATCATCTCCATCATTTCCATCGTCCACATCTGTCCTCATCATCATCTCCATTATCTACATTGTCATCTCCATCAGCATCTCCATCTACCCTCATCTCCATCATTTCCATCATCTACATCATGTCTGTCCTCATCTTCATCATCTACATAATTTATATCATGTCTGTCCTCATCAGCATCTCCATCATCTACATTGTCATCTCCATCAGCATCTCCATCATCTACATTGTCATCTCCATCATTTATATCATGTCTGCCCTCATCTCCGTCATCTACATTGTCATCTCCATCATTTCCATCATGTCTGCCATCATCTACATCCTCTACATTATCATCTCCATTATCCCTCATCTCCATCATCTACATTGTCTACATCTCAATCATTTATATCATGTCTGCCCTCATCTCCATCATCTACATTATCATCTCCATCATTTCCATCATCTACATCATGTCTGTCCTCATCTTCATCATCTACATAATTTATATCATGTCTGTCCTCATCTCCATCATCTTCATCATTTATATCATGTCTGCCCTCATCTCCATCATATATCTGCCCTTATCTCCATTATCTTCACCATGTCTGTCCTCATCTCCATCATATGTCTCCAGGACCAATTCCCAAATAGAGGGCTCAACAAAATATCTACTAGTAGGGAACCAAGGCAATACCACTGCGTGTCTCCCGCATGCTGCCTACATTGATAGTAATAGTTAATATAGAAGGAAAAGTAATGTTCTTAAAAAAAAAAAAAAGTGGGTAGTTGGCCAGAAGAACCAAAAATAAAGGGAAAAAGCAATACAATTACTAAAATTATATAATAGTGACAAAGAACCCTCTTAGCACTATAACATTTATAAAAATAGACGATGTTTAGCAATTTTATAGTGCTTTTCACTATTATATAATTGTTGTACTATTGAAGTTTGTATGGCATATGAATACTAGACATGTACACACTGAATGATTTTGTTTTGGAATTTTGTTTTCGTCCGAAAAATACATTTATTTAGGTACTCACAAAACTTGTTTTTATTTATTTTGTTTTTCGTTGGAAATTGCATGCGTCCGAAAATCCGAACGAATTAAAGTTGAATCTGTCATTGAAGGCTCATTTTTTTTTTTTGCATTTAAGTCTAAATATGAGATCTGAGGTATTTTTGACCCCAGATCTCATATTTAAGAGGCCCTTTAATAGGAATAAAAGTGGCCCATTTTTTTTTTTTTTTTGTGTAAAAATTCATAAAATAAATAAAAATAAATAATAAAAGTAACATTTTTATTTTTTAAAGCGCCCCGTCCTGACAAGCAGAAGCGAACGCATACGTGAGTAGCGGCCGCATATGAAATGGTTGTTTAAACCACACAAGCGAGGTATCACCGCAATCGTTAGAGCGAGAGCAATAATTCTAGCCCTAGACCTCCTCTGTAACTCAAATTATGCAACCTATAGAATTTTTTAAACATCGCCTATGGAGTTTGACGCCATCCCACGAGTGGACGCAATTTTGAAGCGTGACATGTTGTGTATCATTTTACTTGGTGTAACATTATCTTTCACAATATAAAAAAATTGGGCTAACCTTACTGTTGTCTCATTTTTTAATTAAAAAAAGAGAAATTTTTCAAAAAAAAGCGCGCTTGCAAGAACGCTGCGCAAATACAGTGTGACAAAAAGTATTGCAATGACCGCCATTTTATTCTCTAGGGTGTTAGAAAAAATATATATAATGTTTGGGAGTTTTAAGTAATTTTCTAGCAAAAAAAACTATTTTAATCTTGTAAACACCAAATCTCGGCTGCCCCGCCTCTCCAGTACCTTTTCAGTGCGTGTATCTGTATTCTGTATGTCTGTATACTGTGTGTGTATACTGTATATGTGTATACTGTGTGTGTATATTGTGTGTCTGTGTGTGTATACTGTGTATGTATACTGTATGTGTGTGTGTATCAGTGTTGCTCATCTTACTTTAAAAAAGTAATTAGTTACAGTTACAAATTACTTCTCTGAAAAAGTAGTTGCGTTAGTGACTCAGTTACTACATTGAAAAAGTAATTAGTTACTCAGCAAAGTAACTGACTTTTTTTTTAATATTCTACAATGCTTTGTTGAGAGGATTTCCTTTCTAGAATGCAGGTGACGGGCGCTTGCCAGGGAGCAGTGCGTTAAAGGGGTAATTCCCCCAAAAAACTTTTTTTACCATTGATTGAGGCTCGTTATGTCAAGGGGAATCGGGTGGTTTTTTATTAGAAACGAAGCAATACTTACCGTTTTACAGATGCATCGTCTCCGTCGCTTCCGGGTATGATCGTCTGGTCTGGGCGTGCCTATTTGATTGACAGGCTTCCGACGGTCGCATACATCGCGTCACGAGTAGCCGAAAGAAGCCGAGCGACGGTGCGGCTCTATACTGCGCCTGCGCACCGTCGTTCGGCTACTTTCGGAAAATCGTGACGCGATGTATGCGACCTCGGAAGCCTGTCAATCAAATAGGCACGCCTATAGTCGGAGCCCATACCCGGAAGCGTCGGAGACGATGCATCTGTAAAACGGTAAGTACGGCTTCATTTCTAAAAAAAAAAAAACCTGATTCCCCTTGACATAACGAGCCTGAATAAATGTTAAAAAAAAGGTTTTTGGGGGAACTACCCCTTTAATACTCCAAGACAAAAGAATGCCAGATCCTTGAGAGAAGAAAACCGGAAACAAATGGTGATCTTGTGTATATCCCAGCCTAGGTGCATCCGTCCCACCATGTATGTGCAGCTAATAGGACTTAAAACCCTTATCCATCTGCTATATATTACATCCAAATTATGAGCTGGATTAAAATGTATGTTTATAATATACATTCCCTTGACGTTTACAGAGTCTGTAATTGAAAATCTTATATTAGGCTTTATAAGAATTTTCTATAGTTTATTGTTTATTATTTTATTTATCTTATATAAGCTTTATTAGATGCAAGGGATCTGGAATGGGGATGTCAGATTTTTCGGAGTTGTTCCCCGGTGATAAGTCAGTGTGAGGCGGATGGGGCTCATTGTATCCAGGGCTCCTTTCGATTGGGAGTTTTCAGACCGCTGTGACAGGCCATCACAGCGGTCACATGATTCTAAAGTGGAGTTCCACCCATATTCATATTCACAGCGCCCTCAGAAGCAATTACTCTGCTGCCATCTAGTGGCGGTAGATGTAATTGGGGTAACGCCGCCCAAGTAATGGGAACTGCGTTACCGTGAGGGGAAGAGTAATCAGGTAGATTACTCGTTACCCTCAAAAGGGGCTGCGTTAGGTAACTGTGTTTATTGTAATTCCGTTACTTACAACACTGGTGTGTATACTATGTGGCCCCATAATCTATTGCCTGGGGGCCCCATATTCTCCTATTGCCCGGGGGCCAAATAATCTTCTATTGCCTGGGGGCCCCATAATCTCCTATTGCCTGGGGCCCCCATAATCTCCTATTGCCCGGGGGCCAAATAATCTCCTATTGCCTGGGGGCCCCATGAGTTGTCAGTCCCCCATCGGTTTTGGTTACCACCAGTGATGCTATTTTCATCATTAATTTCTTGTATACATTCTCTAATCATTTGTTCCAATAGTTTACATATTATTTATTTTTGTATTTATTATTTTATGTAAAAAAAAAAGGAACTTTGGGCTTGTGCACAGCACAATGACACCCCTAGCTACTGCGCCACAGCACTTTCAAACTCCACATAGTATAGAAGTTCCATTAAAATTGAATCCCCAACTTCCTCAATCCTGGTGCCAATAAAAAGTTTTAATGACACAGATAACGGAACTCATTTCCTACAAATCTTTTGGAAGATTTCATATTGCCAACTGCTACACTGAATTCCTACTATAGCGAGATGCAGTTGCTATGGCAACCAGCAAAGGGAATTCTTACTATAGCGATACACTATTAGCATGAAAACCACTACATGGAAATTGTACAGTACTATATGCAGTTACTATGACAAGTACTACATGGAATCCTTACTTTAGAGATACACCGTTACCATGGCAAACAGTACACCAAATTATTTCTATAGTGCACGTGCCATGGCACTTGGTACTCTGAATTCTTACTTAAAGTGATCTACAGTTACTGTGGAAACCAGTACATGAACCTCCCAAGCAAGTGTGAATGAGCCTTAAAGCCTTGTACACACAACCGGTTTTCCCAGGAGGAAAACTGCCAGGAGAGCTTTTGGCTGGGAAAACCGGACGTGTGTATGCTTCCTCGCAGTTTTCCAGTCAGGAGAACAGCCAGAAATTCCTGCGGTAAAAATGGAGATTATGCTCTCTATTTTCCCGTCGGGATTCCTAGCATTACTTTCCCCCCGCCAGATCTACTACTTACCTATGGGAAACACTGTGAGGAAGTGCCGATGGAGCATACACACGAACGGGATTCCCGGCCAACGCTCCATGGCAGTTTTCCTGCTGGGTTACCGGCTTTCCCCTTGGTTTTCTCTGCAGACTTTTTACCGCCTAGAAAACCGAGCGTGTGTACAGGGCTTAACTAGAATACTCCTATTTTTTTTTTTACAATAAATTGTAATTTTCATAAATTCTTCCTATTATAAAATAAGCTTCCAAAAAACAGAAAATGTGACTTCTTCCGGACTCCCAATGTACTCTATGTATGCGCCACCCACTTCCTTTTCTTTTGCTGACATCACTTCCAGGTCCCTCTAATGCAGGGGTGGCAAACTCAAATTCACCGGGGGCCGCATCAGCAGTATGGTTGCCCTCAAAGGGCCGGTTCATTTACTACTGGTTTTAATAATAACTAGCCTTGAAAACAGAAGCCTAGGAAGAACGACAGCAAGCAGATATTCAAAAGTCAAGAATACGCTACGTACAGAGTGCATGGGTCAGGATTGTGCTATGTACAGAGTGCAGGGGGTCAGGATTGCGCTACGTACAGAGTGCAGGGGTCAGGATTGCGCTATGTACAGAGTGCAGGGGTCAGGATTGCGCTACGTACAGAGTGCAGGGGTCAGGATTGCGCTACGTACAGAGTGCAGGGGTCAGGATTGCGCTACGTACAGAGTGCAGGGGCATCAGTCAACCATCAGGAAGAATGTTGCCGTAAAACATGAATTCTATTGGACCAAGTTCACTTGCTCTTCTGGATACCCAGACATTACAGAAACACAGGCATAGTCAGGCGTTCTGGATATTTTTAGTGGTTCAGGACAGTACTTAATTCCCATGAAAACCCAGATACCGAACATTCCTCGGGACGTCTTCCCCCCCTCTTTTCACACAACCTCCCCCCCTCTTTCCACCTCTCTCCCCTTCCTCTCCTTTTTAGGTCTTTTTGTTCTTTTTGGTAGTTTTTCCTGTTTTTTAGTAATATGGTGTGAATTGTGCGCTCATTATAATAACATTTTATGTCAAAACGTGCCATATAACAATAGCAATAGAACTATTACAACCTTATGCCTCGTTTCCACTGAACGGAACAGTTCGGGTCAGTAAATTTGGAACGGTTAGAATGGACCGGTCTATTCTTGTGAGCGTTTCCACTGCAAATCGAACCGTCAGGGAGCATACAGGGTTTAGAAAAAATGCCTAGCGCCTCCACCAATCAGTGGAATGTATTGTAGCTCCGCCCTAACCGAACCGTTCCATTTTCTATGGCCCCACATGTGAAGCAGGATCCGGTACGGTTCGGTTTTATGGCACAATTTCATAATGGAAACACCCAAAATAGCGCACCGTACCGAACTGATCCGCTCAGTGGAAACGAGGCATTAGTGAATCAGATAATTTTTTAAAAAAAAAATATAAATCAAAAAAAATTCCAAAATAATTAAAAATATAAGAATAAGTATCCAAATGACAAAGTTCATCAATATGTACATCAATATGTACAACATGCTTGAAGTAATCAGATGAATAATCCTTCCAGGGTAGGGCTAGCAAGAACGAAACAGTTATCTGCAGTTCAAGTGGCTAAAAAGACAATATGCACACCATACTTGGAATAATAAGATGATCAATCCTTCCAAAAAAAAAGGGGATGTAAATACTAGCTAAAACTAATTTTCTATTGTTCAAGATAGCTAAAAAAATAAGAAGGGGGCTGCTGCACACGCTTCAGGAGAAATGGCCGCTCACCTATAGTTTTGACCAAACTTAAAGTGGATGTAAACCCAAAAAATAGAAAGGAGGATTTCTGACCCAGAGATCCGGACCATGCTGGGGAGGATTGTCACGTGTATTGAAGAAGATTTATTCTTTTTTTTTTCTTTACAAATCTCTTTATTACATTTTTTAATTTCCATACAAAAAAAAGGAAACAGTAAACGTACATATATATACCATATTCCTACCAATCTACCATTCCTTCCATATCTTCATCCATCTAACACATTCCTCTTACATTCCTTCCCTTACTTTCTTGGTGCATTTACCCTTACCCTGTGTCCTATTTATCCTGAAGCTGTCATAGGATTTTCTATGCAGCTTGCTCAAACGCTCTTAAATTTCTCTCTCTGTTACTGTATGTCTCCCTGTATAGTGGTTGACTAGATTTTTCCAAGAAGATTTATTCTTGGTCATCCTTTGCCAACGTTTAGAGTGGATGTAAAACCAAAACATTTTTTTTTTATGTCACAATGTAGAGTATAAGATTTCCTATCATCTGTGCCCAGTCTTGCCACACAGAGTTAATCCAGCGCTGAGTCTTTTAATGTTCAGTGCAAATTAACAGAATTCCAGACAAAAACTTGCCAAATTATAAAGTCTGTTTCTCTCTTAAGCAGGTAATCAACTTATTCCAGGTACGGTGTGTACATTTGTTTAGCCACTGCAGATAAGACCTCGTACACACGACCAAGAATCTCGTCAGGAAAAACCCGTCGTTTTCCCCGACGAGATTCTTGGCAAGAAACTCTTGCCGCCCGAGTGTATTGACTTTCATTTCAAAAGAACCGCAGTTCTCTTGAAAGAAAAGAACGCGGTGACGTCATCGCGTATGACGAGCTTGCGCTTGTCACATTCAATGCCATAGCCGACATTTTGCTTCACCCTACCTATGTCGTGGAAGCTACCGCGCATTGGGTCAAGGTCATTTCGAGCATGCAGGGGTTTCAAGGGCAACAGGTAAGTATACACACTCTCGGGTTTCTCGTCTGGAAACAGGCAAACGAGAATCTCGACGAGAAAAAAGAGAGCAGGTTTTCTTTTTTTCTCGTCGAGATTCTGGACAGATTTCCAGATGAGAAACCTGAATGCCTCGTGCACACGAATGGGAATCTCGTCAAGAAGCAGTTTTCTTGCTGGTTTTTGCCAAGAAACCCGGTCGTGTGTACGAGGCCTAACTTTTTCGATCTTTCTAGCCCTACCTTTGAAGGTTAGTTCATCTGATTACGTCAAGCACATTGTAAATATTGATGGACTCTTTGTCATATGGACACTTATTCTTATATTTTATCCACTTAAAGACCCCCGCACGCACATATACGGCCACAACATGGCTCGTACAGGCACAAGGGCGTAAATTTACGTCCCCGCCTGAGTGCGGTTCGGGGGTCCCATCGGGACCCCCTCCGCGGCGTGCGGGGGTCTCCCTACCTCTGGGAGCGATCCGGGATCTGCGGGCGGATGTCCGTGTTTTCCGCCCCCCCCGCGATCGCTCCCAGCCAATGGGAGCGCGCTCCCAGCCTGTCACTTCCTCCTCCTGTGTTTACACAGGAAGGAGGAAATGATGTATTCTCTCATCGCAGCGCTGTTTCCCAGCGCTGCTGATGAGAGAAGACATGCCAAGTAAGTGTGCACCAACACAACACTGACACACACTCACATAGGCATATTAACCCCTTGTGATCGCCCCCCCCCACCCCCCTGTCACAGTGTTACTGAATGCAGTGATTTAATCACTGCATTTAGTGTCAGTGTGACAGGCACTGTAAAAAACAGTTAGTGTTAGGTTCAGGATAGCCCCCCCACCCCCCCTAATAAAGTTTTAACCCCCTGATCACCGCCCTAGTTAACCCTTTCACTCCCTATTGCCAGCGTCACTAAGCGATCATTTTTCTGATCGCTGTATTAGTGTCGCTGTTCCCGCTAGGTAGCTATTTTTTTTTATTGCGATTTTTTTTTTTTACTAAAGACATGTGGCTAAATAAATTTTGGCCTAAATGTTTGACTAAAATTTAGTTTATTTGATTTTTTTTTAACAAAAAGTAAAAAATAGTGTTTTTTTTTCAAAAATGTCGCTCTATTTTTGTATATAGCGCAAAAAATAAAAATCGCAGAGGTGATCAAATACCACCAAAAGAAAGCTCTATTTGTGGGAAGAAAAGGACGCAAATTTTGTTTGGGAGCCACGTCGCACGACCGCGCAATTGTCTGTTAAAGCGACGCAGTGCCGAATCGCAAAAACACCTTGGGTCATTTACCAGCGTATTGGTCCGGGTCTTAAGTGGTTAACCACTTCAGACATGCGGTATAGCCGAATGACGGCAACAGCACGGGTCTGAATATCCAACCTGCCGTCAAAAGACAGCCGCCCCGTTGGGCGTTCCCAGCGCGCGCTCTAGAGTGTGCTGCGGGGAAGCCCTGTGTTGGCCGTGTCCCTTGGACACAGCCAATCACAGATCGCGGCGAACGGCCAATCAGAGTGGCCGTTTGCGATGCGATCTGTGCGGCGAATGAGAGATGATCTCACAGATCATCTCTCATTGCCGTTTTTTACACAGAGACAGCGTCCTGTCTCTGGAGAGGAGGAGACCGATCTGTGTTCCTTGTACATAGGGACACAGATCGGTCACCCCCCCAGTCACCCCCCCCCCTCCCCCCACAGTTAGAACACACCTAGGATACATTTAACCCCTTCCTCACCCCCTAGTGTTAACCCCTTCAATGCCAGTCACATTTATACAGTAATTAGTGCATATTTATAGCACTTTTTTCAGTATAAATGTGAATGGCGCCAAAAATGTGTCAAAAGTGTCCGATGTGTCCGCCATAACGTCGCAGTACCAAAAAAAAACGCAGATCGCCACCATTTCTAGTAAAAAAATAAAATAATAAAAAATAATAATTCTGTCCCCTATTTTGTAAGCGCTATAACTTTTGCGCAAACCAGTCGCTTATTGCGATTTTTTTTTTTTTTACCAAAAATATGTAGAAAAATACGTATCGGCCTAAACTGAGAATTTTTTATTTTTTTATTTTTTAAATTGGGATATTTATTATAGCAACAAGTAAAAAATATTGTATTTTTTTTCTAAATTGTCGCACTTTTTTGTTTATAGCGCAAAAAATAAAAACCGCACAGGCGATCAAATACCACCAAAAGAAAGCTCTACTTGTGGGGAAAAAAGGACGTCAATTTTGTTTGGGAGCCACGTCGCACGACCGCGCAATTGTCAGTTAAAGCGACGCAGTGCCGGAAGCTGAAATTTCACCTGGGCAGGAGGGGGGTATATGTGCCCAGTAAGCAAGTGGTTAAATTATTTTAGAATTTTTTGTGATTTTTATTTATTTGATTCACTTAGGCTATAATAGTTCTTTTGCTATTGTTACATGGCATGTTATGACATAAAAGGTTATTATATTAAGGGCACCATTCACACCCTATTACTATTTTTACTTTAGTGTTCAAGTTCACTTTAAATGGTTGCAGCTGCTCTTTAATTGCAATCTTCACTTCTTTTCATTATATAGTAGCGCACAAGTACTTGATTACTGATTACTTGGCCCAGGTGCTCAATTACGTACCATAGGCTGCATGCTTTTTTTATTTGGGCTTTTTCAACTGTTGCCTGAAGCCTCGTACACATGGCCAGAAATAATAAAAGGTAGCGAGGTCTTGGAAGTAAATATATAGGGTTCCATATGACCCATATGGTTTATACTGTAAGGCCATTCGGACCGTTTTCTTCGCTAACCGATGAAGCTGACTGATAGTCTGATGTGCTTACACATCGACCCTGTCAGAGTCAGAACGTTTCTATACTGCGTTCACACACACAGGAGCGGTGGGGGAAACCACATGCTATTTGGACAGGAGTCACACTGCATTCCTGTTCAAATCGCATGCGATTCTTTGCAGTGGGATTAGAGCCCATGCCAAACCGCACCTCAAAGGTGTCATTTTCTGCAGCATTTGTATGAGTACTAATAATAATTAATAAATAAAAGCTAAGGAAAAAGCTTAAAAAGCTGAAATACGTAGCAACAAATAATGCAACACTTGATAGTTTTCTGTACTGGCTAATAAAAAAATGGCAAAGCTCAAAAACCTGTGCAAGTCACGCATAAAAACGCGCCAAAAATGCTGAAAGAACGCTCAAAGACGCTATGCTCAGGTGTGAATGCAGCTTCATAAGCATGTCTTATGTATGTATTTCAGCACTGTAAGCGGCTATGTATGGCTCTGGGCTCCATTTGTATAACTAGGTTCCCATCTAGTGGTGTTTTTTGGAATTAAACTTATGTTATCAAAACTTAACATTATCTCCTGGAAGGTCAGGGGGTCCAAACTTAAAAGAGCCCTGACATTGCAATATTCAGTCTCAGCACCTTCACATTACATTCTTACAGGAGATGCATCTGATGGGCAACAAGATACTCGCTTTACGACATCCTTGGGTCCAACGAGCCATACATGCTACGTTCAGGGACGTCTTTATTGTTCATTGGACCCTGGGCAAATCATTTCTTGGGCCCCCCCATACAATTTTGCTCTCCAACTGCTCTGAGACATACAATAAATATCAGCCTGACTTAAAAATCAGTCAAATTACTGTATCAGATCAGGCAGTGATTGTGATTGGTTGCCAGAGGTTACAGCGTATCATTACCACTTGCTGACTGGATGCTAGAGGTTACAACACACATTATGGCTCACTAGGGTGACCACATGTCCCGGATTGCCTGGGACTGTCCCTCATTTTGCAGATCTGTCCCGGGGACATTCATTCCAGGACAATACAGTGACGCAAAACTGACGCAATACAGTGACAAAACTGACACAGCCACCCCCCGGGACAATCTGATGCCCCCAAAAAAGGCTGCCACATCGCCGCTTTACTCACTGACAGTACTTGTCCTGGCTGGGAATGCCTGGAGGGGCACAATCCCTCCCCCGACTTGTGATTGGAGAAATCATAAACCCCGCCTCTTGTGTCCAATCACTGTGCTGTGATTCGTTACAGCATAGGCTCATTTTTTGAAAGAGAGGGTGTCCCTGAATAGTAGTTTGGAAATGTGGTCACCCTACGGCTCACTGATTAGTTGCTAGAGGTTACAGCACATGATTTCTTCATGTTGATTGGTTGCTAGAGATTACTGTACAGTAATACTGCTCACTGATTGGTTGCTAGAGGTTACAGCACATCATCTCTTCACTGCAGAGGGGCATGATATACATATAAATGTCGCCTTTATTTACATATGAATGCCTCCGGGCTCAGCTATTTACATATGAATGACGGTTATTTACCTGTAAACATTGCAGGTGAGTCATCTGTACACAAAAGGGCAGAGCTGGGCAGCATTAGTAGCAGCACTTCACACTGAGCTATCAGGACACAGCAAAGGACTAAAACTTCAAAAGACAAGGGTATTTATTTAAACTGGGATAGTTGGCAAGTATGAAGCTTCCCCCTTTTGCCCTGCCTTAAAGACAGCCCTGGGTGCAAGGGCCACGTGAAATGGTCTGGAGGGCCAGATTCAGCCTGCTGGCGTTGTGTTTGACACCTGTGCTCCAAAGTGTATAAATGCATACAAATATACATATAGCTGCCCCTGGATTCCTCCATCAAGATTAAAAGTGCGGTGTCCAAAAATTATATATATATATATATATATATATATATATATATATATATATATATATATATATAAATCATATAAAAGTGTGGTGTCCATTTTAAAATATACAATTTTACGAGATTGCACATTTTTTAGTTATGGTAATTATTTTGCTAATCCACTAGAGACATCTAGTGGTTGTTTATGATATCGCACTTGATTGTGATTATGTTGATATATTTTTTTCACATATTAGTAGGGTGTGCGGTTCATTATAATTTTCACATATTTATTTAATTTATTTTACACTGTCCCATTTTTTTTTCTTCTGATTACTGTTTTTGCAGTCACAAGGAATGTAAGTATCCATTGTGACAGTAATAGGCAGTGACAGGTACTCTTAATGGTGGGATCTGACATACCTCTAAACTTTTTGAGATGGGAATGAGGGGCCTATCAGCAAAAGTATGCCAGCATAGGACACACCCCTTGCCACGCCCCTTACAGAAGGATTGTACAAAAAACAAGATTGGTTAAACCCACAAATGATTGTTTTTACCACTACTATTCCTTTATATTGGCTTTTGGCATTTACAAATGCAGCAATTTAGAAATCAGATAAAAGGTTTAGCACTGGAAAACCCTTTTTGATAAAAAGTGCATTTTATATACATCTTTAGAGATCAGACCAAAATGAGGGACAAATAAGGAGGAATGAGGGACAGAGGGACATGGCTGCAAATCAGGGACAGTTCCTCAAAATCAGGGACAGTTGGGAGCTACTGTATCCAGTGGCGGTGCGTCCATAGAGGGCGCAAGAGCGCCGCCCCCTCTCTCCTGCACCCGTTAATCACCAATAGATAGATACATTCATTGTAGTCACAATTGGGACAATTGGTCACAATTGGGACATGAGGGGCAGCATGTGGAGGAACCTCCGGCGTGCAGGGAGCAGAGACCAGAGCCGCGTCAGTGGGGAGAGAGACAGGGAGCTCTGTGTCATGTGTGTCAGTGATGTGAGTCCCGCTGAGACACTGACACAAAAGCCGGAAAGATAGCCGCAAAGTGGAATGGATGTGCCGTAGAACACCCCTCCACACAGGGAAAATCTCCACTGCTGCCCGCTGGTGGGGATAACTGTAAAAGTCCCGACTTCACGGACCAGCTGGAGATCGGCTGGAAGAACTGTCACATTGCCAAATATACTGGAGATGTGCTCCTAGGTGGTGATCAGACCGTGGTGGATCAGCAAGCATAAGCTGGGTTGCCCCTGATGACGTTTTTCACGCGCATGCGCTTTGTCACAGTATAGGTGACATTGCACGTTTTCCTTTTCATATTTGTTTGTGTTCATTCAGGACTATATTTTAGCTTCATTTTGGTTGAATAAAGAATAATTTTTTTGCAACTGCTCAGAGACTGTCTGCTCTTTGTGCCCCATAAGCGCTGGATCACAATGTAAACATTTCCATAGACACACTCCTAAACCTTGTGGACGGCCTTCCCAGAAGAGCTGAAGCTGTTATAGCTGCAAAGGGTGGGCCAACTCATTATTAAACCCTACAGACTACGACTGGAATGACATTAAAGTTCATGTGTGTGTAAAGACAGGCGCCGCGTCCCAATACTTTTGTTTATTTATTATAGCTACCTTATATAGTGCCATCAATTTACACAGCACTTTACATGTTTTGTACATTCACATCAGTTCCTGCCCTCAATGAGCTTACAATATAGTGTATGTAGTACAAGGGCCTGCCTAATTGGATACAGATTGATAGAATAGGTAGGTCCTCATATTACATGGTGTTGGTAGTTAATTGCACAAAGATTGTATGGTCAGTATGTGACATGTATGGTGACCCTTAGAAGTACAGCTGTGGCTGTCACTGAGTCCTCCTTGTCTTCTCCTGCGGTCACCAACTGGAGAGGGAATTTTTTAGCGCTTGGTTTGCGGCATTCATCATACCTGCGGCTCAGGTTGGTACAAGTTTATGTTGATTTCCATTGGGTTTGAGTTGTTTTCCAAGGTGTACAGTCATGTTTCTGTATGACAAGTGTTTTCATAATGTTTGTATTTAAAATGGTTGTAAGGGCAGGTTTTTTTTTTTTTATCTTAATGCATTAAGATAAAAAGCCTTCTAAAAAGCCTTCTATGTGCAGCAGCCTCCCCTCAGCCCCGCTAATACTAACCCGAGCCACATCTCAATCCAGCGATGTCCACAAGTTCCTCAGCCTTTTGGCGGGACCCTCCCTTCTTATTGACTGAGACACAGCAGCGGCGCCTTTGGCTCTCGCTGCTGTCAGTCAATGTTCATTAAAGCAATGAGGAGAGAGGAGGGTGGGGCAGAAGCGTGGCTTAGTGTCTGAAGGGATACACAGAGCTCCGTTCCTCGGCTCGGGTGCCCCCATATCAAGCTGCTTGCTGTGGAGGCACTCTACGGTAGGGAGACGTCAGGATAGCCGAAGAGGGATCCGAGAAGAGGAGGATTTGGGCTGCCCTGTACAAAACCACTGAACAGAGCAGGTAAGTATAGACACAATTGTTAATTTTATAGAAAACAAAACGTACTTTACAATCTTTTTTATTGAAGATTACATTTTCCTTCCTGACTTTCTCGTCACTAAACGAAGTTGGCTGCCTCTGCTTCATATTTAGAAGCCAACACATGCTACATGCAATAATGTACTGAACCAAGGAGGGTCACTGTGATAGATTTTATAATACTTATTAAGTATATATGTGTAGAGGGTATAACAGGAGTAGCCCTGAGAGGTAGTAGGGCTCTGTGGAAACTGAAAATGTACCACAATTCATGAATTTTACACCCACTTTTTTCAATATGGAACTGTATAATAAAATAGATTTTTTTGGGCAATTGTCGTTTTATCATTGTTTCACATCTATGACCCTTTTGCTGCCCCTGATGTATGTCACATGTCAACAGCAGCAGAGGTGTGTAAATTTGACAGTTTGTCAGATGGGAGCGATCGGACAGCTGTTGAGTAACACACCCGACAACAGTCCTTCCAATCCCACACAAACCCCCACCATGTTTCCCAGACTCTGCACTCCCATCAGCTAATCCAGAACCGGCATGGCTGGTAGAGGGTAGGGAGATCGATGAACATCCACTCCTTGATTTTCCCTTTCTATTAACAGAGAAGTTTGGGATTTTTTTTAATTCATACTTACCTAGGTGGATGCAGCATCGATTTCGTAGGGCCCGCGGAGAGTGCGGCGGACGCCCGATCAGTGCTATAAAAATGCACTGATTACTGTGCAAATGACACTGGCAGGGAAGGGGTTAACCACTAGGGGACAAGGAAGAGGCTAAGCGTGTCCTAGGGAGAGATTCTAATCGGATATGTCCGATCGGGAGTTTGATCCGATGGCGTGTACACACCATCGGATCAAATTCCCCCGCCGCCGGACGGCGCGGTGACGTTGACGCCGCCACTTTACCGCCACGTCACCGCACCAGGAACTTAAACACTTCCGCGCATGCGCCGAATCCATTCGGCGGCGGCGCGGCGGCGGTGGGGGACGACATGTCTGCTGGTAAGTGAACTAAACAGCAGACATGTCGGGCGGACAGATTCCACCGGATGGATTTCAAAGCATGCTTTGAAATCTGTCGGGTGGAGAAATCTGTCCGCTAGCCCATACACACGAGCGGAGATGTCTGCTGAAACGGTCCATCGGACCGTTTTCAGCGGACATATCCCCTCGTGTGTACGAGGCCTAACTGTGTTGGGGCTGGGCTACTTGTGACCCAACACTGATCACTGCTCCTGATGACAGGGAGCAGAAGATCAGTGTCCTGTCACAAGACAGAACAGGGAAATGCCTTGTTTACACAGGCATCCCCCTGTTCTGCAGCTCAGTGACACGATTGCGGGCCACCGGCAAACATTGAGTTTGCGGGTCTCGCGGGTACAGTCACGGAGCTTGAGAGCGGCGCACCCGCACAGTGGGATTTTCGATACTTCATCTGTTTCCGGTCGGTTCTAAGGCTCATCGCTCACTTCTCTCTGCCGCTCAGAGCAGAGATCAGTGACTGTCAGTGAAGACTGTCAGCTCTGCCCTTCCAGCACTATCTGAAGCGTCGGGCTATGGAGACTCCGGCCACATGAATACCAAAAGGCGTTAATGACCATATGAATACAAAAAAAACTGAATCAACCCTCTACACACTACTATACACATATAACTTTGCATAAAAACAGGGATTTTTGGTTCACATACATTGCAATGCATGCTTAAGCTGGCCAACTACGTCAAAGTAATCCCTCTCTGGCCAGTCCCTACTCTACTCTACAAAATGCAAATTTACTTATAGCATTCTTCAGTGGCTATAATGCCCAAATGGGGCAAATAAGACAGAGTGTTAAAATGTAAATCCTTTACAAATATATATATATATAGATAACTTATGAGGTGTAAAAGGGGTTTGACCACGTGAATACCAATAAATTGGAATCAACCCTCCGCAGATTGGTCACCACCAGTGCTCTAATTGTTTTATTCAGAAGCTAAATAATTCCTGCCACTTTGAAGAATGCCAATGCATTTTAAACTCTGTTATTTTTGTATCTGCATGGCAGTGAGACATTTACTAATGGTCGCATGTTTCCATAAAAAGACATGGCGATGGGTGAGACTGAGAGTGCCATCGTTGGCCAGCTCCCTTGGGTGAGCACTGGGGTGATTACATGAGCAACTTACTGTTATTCTGAACTGCCACAAGTTTGGCAGCTATAGGGAGCAGGAGGTACGTGGAAAACATTGGCTTTATAAGGAACATGTCTATCATAATCTGAAAATCACTGAGCTAAGGGACTACCTATATGTATGCATAGTAGGGCCAATTGGCATGTCTTTGGAGTGTGGGAGGAAACCGGAGGACCCGGAGAAAACCCACGCAAGCACAGGGAGAACATGCAAACTCCATGCAGATAGCATCCTTGTTGATATTTAAACCAAGAACGCCGGTGCTGCAAGGCATAAGTGTTAGCCACTAAGCCACTGTGCTGCCCAAAAGCTGATGGCAATAGAATCCATCTGTGGGAGGAAACCGGAGAACCCGGAGAAAACCCACGCAAGCACAGGGAGAACATACATACTCCATGCAGGTAGCATCCTTGTTGGTATTTAAACCAAGGACCCCAGTGCTGCAAGGCATAAGTGTTAGCCACTAAGCCACTGTGCTGCCCGAAAACTGATAGCAATAGAATCCATCTGTGGGAGGAAACCGGAGAACCCGGAGAAAACCCACGCAAGCACAGGGAGAATATACAAACTCCATGCAGGTAGCATCCTTGTTGGTATTAAAACCAAGGACCCCAGTGCTGCAAGGCATAAGTGTTAGCCACTAAGCCACTGTGCTGCCCAAAAGCTGATAGCAAGAGAATCCATCTGTGGGAGGAAACCGGAGAACCCGGAGAAAACCCACGCAAGCACAGGGAGAACATACAAACTCCATGCAGGTAGCATCCTTGTTGGTATTAAAACCAAGGACCCCACTGCTGCAAGGCATAAGTGTTAGCCACTAAGCCACTGTGCTGCCCGAAAGCTGATAGCAAGAGAATCCATCTGTGGAAGGAAACCGGAGCACACAGAAAAAACTCACACATGCTGGACAATATGAACAATGTTGGAATTAAATCATGTGACAAGTAGCACACTCCTGAGCCAGCCTGTCTGCATCTGTAGACACATGCAGCTCCGCTTCTTCTCCAAGTGACCCCTCAGCAAGCTGGCTGCAATGAGGAGGCACTCATACATGTGCACTCCATGGCTGGGCTGTGTGCGTCCCCCTCCCTTCATTCCTTCCCCCAAAGGAATGCAGGAAGGGAGGAGCAGCACTGCTGCACATTGGAGAGCACTGGATTGAGAAAGAACTCAGATAAGTGTTTAAAGAAGAGCTCCAGTCATATTTCTAAAAATTAAAGGTACAGTTTTTGTAGCTGCTGACTTGTAATAAAACAGACTCTCGCCAGTGTCAGGGTCTAGAGCTGGGCTCACACAAGCCATTTTTTTTTCACTGGTCTTTGGTCCCCGGTCCCAAAGACCAGTGAAAAAAACTAAACGGCTCAAGTGAGCACAGCATTAGATCCGGAGACTGGCAAGTGACTGTTTCACAGCCCACTGCGCATGTGTGTGCTGTGCCGCTCTGTACATTGTGAGTGGTCCCGCCATTTTCTGGGACCTGCAATGAAGGAGGGGGCAGAGAACTTGCACTCGGATCTCCTAGGCAAAACTAGGTACCCGCTCCCCCCCACCAAAAAAATGGAAAAAAGTGTCATACTCCTGAGCCAGTAGACACATGCAGCACGGCTCCGCTTCTTCTCCAAGTGACCCCTCAGCAAGCTGGCTGCAATGAGGAGGCACTTTTACAGGTGCGCTCCATGGCTGGGCTGTGTGCGTCCCTCTCCCTTCATTCCTCCCCCCAAAGGAATGCAGGAAGAGAGGAGCAGCACTGCTGCACATGGGACAGCACTGGATTGAGAAAGAGCTCAGATAAGTGTTTCATAGTCATATTTCTAAAAAGTTTTTGTAGCTGCTGACTTGTAATAAACAGACACTCGCCAGGCTCAGGATCTAGCGATGTGCTTACTCGAGCCATTATTTTTTCACTGGTCTTCAGTCCCCGGTCCCGAAGACCAGTGAAAAAATGACAGCTCGAGTAAGCACATCGCTAGATCCAGAGACTGGTGAGTGTCTGTTTCACAGCCCGCTACCCGCTGCACATTGTAAGTGGTCCTACAGTCTTCTGGGACTTGTGATGAAGAAGGGGGGCAGAGAATTTGCACTTGGATCTCCTAGACAAAACTAGGTACCCGCTCCCCCCACCAAAAAAAAAATGTAATTTGTGAAAAGAGGAAGCCACTTTTAAGACCCTCTCCCATTGAACAGTAATTAAGACAAAAATGTGCACTGGTACATGGTGCGCTCCATGGCTGGGCTATGTGCACCCTCCAGCTCCCCCCTAGGGATGGGAAAAAGGGAGGAACAGCACTGCAGCACATGGGATAGTACTGGACTGAGAAAGAACTCAGATAAGTGTTTAAAGAAAAGCTCCAGCCATATTTCTAAAAATGAAAGTCTTTGTAGCTGCAGACTTGTAATAAAGAGACTCTCGACCAATCTCAGGATCTAGAGCTGTGCTCACTTGAGCTGTTTTTTGTTTCACTGGTCTTCGGTCCCCGGTCCCAAAGACCAGTGGAAAAAAAATGGATCAAGTGACCACAGCGCTAGATCCAGAGACTGGCGAGTATCTGTTTCACAGCCAGATACCCGTCGTGCATGTGCATGCCACGCTGTGCATTGTCTTCTTATCTGCGTCACCGCTCTTTGTGGGTGACTTCCGGATGGCCAACTTCTAAGGCCAGTTCTTCTTCTTTTTCTTCTCCTCCTTGTCATTTGTTGATCAATTTTGTCTGGCTAGTTTTCAAAGCCGGCAATTCTTCTCTTCCTTGTTCTCTTTGCTGTTATCATTGGTGGATGACTTTGGGCTCACCAATCTAAGAAGCCAGCACTTTTTCTTCTTCTTCTCATCCCTCTGATCATTTGTGGGGGACGTTATGCAGAATAATTTGTATAGACGGTTCTTCTTGACTTTCTTCTCCTTCTCCTGTACTTTTTGTAGCTGCTGACTTGTAATAAAGAGACACTCACCAGTCTTTTTTTTCACTGGTCTTCAGTCCCCGGTCCCAAAGACCAGTCAAAAAAAAGGCTTGAATAAGCATGGCACTAGATCCGGAGACTGGCGAGTGTCTGTTTCACAGCCGGCTGCGCATGTGCATGCCACGCTGCGAATTGTCTTCTTATCTGCGTCACCGTTTTTTGTGGGTGACTTCAGGATGGCTAACTTCTCAAGCCAGTTCTTCTTCTTTTTCTCCTCCTCCTTGTCATTTGTTTATCAATTTCGTCGGTCTAGTTTACGAAGCTGGCAATTCTTCTTTTCCTTGTTCTCTTTGCTGTTATCATTGGTGGATGACTTTGGGCTCACCAATCTAAGAAGCCAGCACTTTTTCTTCTTCTTCTCATTCCTCCGATCATTTGTGGAGGACGTTATGCAGAAGAATTTATATAAACGGTTCTTCTTAACTTTCTTCTCCTCCTCCTGTACAGTCTCTGTGTTTGGGAGACTCTTAGCTTCTGTTTCCACAGGTAGATGGAAACAGAAGCTTTTTTTTTTTTTTTCACTGGTCTTCTGTCCCCGATCCCAAAGACCAGTGAAAAAATGCCACCCTACGCATTGTCTTCTTATCTGCGTCACCGTTCTTTGTGGGTGACAGGATAGCCAACTTCTGAAGCCAGTTCTTCTTTTTCTCCTTTTTGTCATTTGTTGATTAATTTCGTCTGGCTATTTTATGAAGCCAGCCCTTCTTCTCTTCCTTGTTCTCTTTGGTGTTATCATTGGTGGATGACTTTGGGCTCAGCAATCTAAGAAGCCAGCACTTTTTCTTCTTTTTCTTCTTCTTCTCCTCATCCCTCTGATCATTTGTAGAGGACGTTATGCAGAAGAATTTATATAGACGGTTCTTCTTGACTTTCTTCTCCTCCTCCTGTACAGTCTCTATGTTTGGGAGACTCTTCTCTTCTGTTTCCACAGGTAGATGATTATCAGGTCCCAGGGGGTCCGGTAGACCATCAACCTGTTCCGTGGCACAAACAGATGCATCCGTTGTGCCCCTGATGAGAGATTGTATTGGCACAATGGTTCTCTCATTGTCCTTGAAAGGTTGTTCCTTTGCTTTTTCTTCCACTTCCAAAGCTTTAGGTGCTTCGGAGGTGCTTTCGGCTGGTTTTGGTTGGGAAGGCTCAGTTGGTGCTCTGAAATAAATAAAAAAAGAGAAATTGTTATGGTAACGTAAAAGTAAAAAAAAGTGAGCTTGAGGTTTGGATAGAAGGACAACTATTTCCCCTTTCCCTCCTCCTTTCTTTTCATTTTTATTTTTTTTGGTATTAAGGGACCAATGTAAATGGGCTCAGTCTATTGTACTTGATCTATACAATATAACTTGGCATGTTTTGCTGACGCTTTGTATTGTTACGATGTAAGATTTGACCTAATATACAGGTTTTTTGTATTTATAAGAGGTCTGTTTATAAAAAAAAAATTCACTCCATGTGTCAATTTCTCAGCATTTGTCTAAATAATTTACATAACAGGGTTGATTTACTAAAATCTGAGTGGGAAATCTGGTGCAGCTGTGCATGGTAGTCAATTAGCTTACATTTGTTCAATAAATAGTGCTGCACCCAATTTTTCACTCTGCAGTTTTAGTAAATCAACACGGATATGTCTATTTCCTATTATTGTCGGCTCCACCTAATGGACAAAATGTTGCATTTTTCCTAAAATGCCTCAATCAGGAGAATACGGTATAATGAGCACTAAATGGAGCTGATAACAAACATTAGATAAATTCCCCTGACCAAGCTTCGGGGGGGTGAAACGCGTTAGTGCGTGGCATGGTCAGAGTCCAGGCTGAGGATGCAACTTCATTCATTGCAGTAGGACACCATAGATGTGCGACCTCCAGGGGTCACTCTTCCTTCCTTGAACCTTTTTCAGGAGCCAGGGCGGGCTCCATCCCCTGTCAGCACTATGGCAGCTGCTGCGGATGCACTGTCCACATACCCCTCCCTATCGAGCCTGAGCGGCCCACACACTTTTTTTACCAGGTCACATATTAGACAAATTACATGGAGAGACTATGCTAATATCTATGTATTGTGTATTAATTTCTCTGTGAAAAGCCAAGCCAGATCTTATGTTCTGTGATAATTATATTGGAAAATGTCAATAAATGTGGAAATACAAAAAAGTCAGTTGCATGATAAAATAGGTGAAAGGACTTACTTTTTGTAGAAAAGCAGATAGGCCTGTTCTTGTAGGACCTTGCTGATGCTGCATGGGGTTACCTCACTGTCGTTCATCTTATACCACCGATCGTCACCAGCCTGAAAAACAGATAATTCGATTAATAAAACACACCACAAATGAATCATCTTTTTTTATTATATTGGGAGGAATTTTGGGTACCTTACCTTTACATAGGCATAATAATGTCCTTCTGTGGAATAGTGTCCTCTGTGCACAATCACAGCATACAGATTGTAGTTGATATGGTCATCAGGCATTGAGGTGTAGGGAGCGATGTCAAAGGTCTCGGGGTATTTGATATCCTGTAAGACAAAAACATATATTTTTTAATGCATCCAAATATAAAACAAGGGACCTTACAACATGAATTCCATAATTGAATGAAGACTTACCTTGCTCAGCTTTCGTCCACTGAACGGGTTGAACCTCTTCAGAGTCAGGATCAGGACGTTCGGAGCGTTGTCGATGGTACTCCTCATTTCAGCCGACACTAACTGGTAACACCTAAGGAAACAAGAAATGTAAATGTAAGCATAGTTCTCGGGTTTAGTCTTTCATTAAAAGTTCTGCTCAGATACTGCCTGTCATTAGCAGGACTGGAGTAGCCTCTGAACATATAATAAAATGCTTTACCCACATTGCCACAGTTACAGTTATATATGTAATGTATAAGTCTGAATAATCAGAGAGAGTCTTACCCATTGCATCGGTATGCGTTGTCTCCTTCCAGTCTCTCTGTTCTGGTGTAGTTCTTCAGAGATTCCAAAACAGTTTTTGAGGACTAAACAAAAAAAAAAAGAAAAGAAAAAATCATTATTCATATTTATAATACGTGATAACAAAAACACCTTGTTTTTCAAAAAAAGAGGGTATCTGTCAATGAACATGACAATCCCTGACATTTGGCAGCTTTTGGATAAGTTCATCTTTAAGGAAATAAAGATAACAAATGCACATCTTTTACTAATATGCATTTATTATTTTTTACACCGGAGCCTCAGAAGCATTACACCAGTGATAAGCAGATAGCGGGTGCAATGCCAGGATCCTGCAGACTGTCAGTACACTGTCTGCCTGTACCTCCAACATGGGCAGGCAGTTACTGAATTGCAGGAGGAATTAATGACCTATGGGAGCGCTATGGGAGCGCTCACCAGCCCCCTCACAGTCCATTAGGAACTACAAGCCATCGGTAGAGGTGGCTGGCGGTACTTGTAGTTCATTCATTTACAGGACTCTGTGAATGAATAATGTGGTCATGTGGGTGGAACTCTGCATGGCCATGCTATTTTTGCATAGTGAGTGCGGGGAGAAGATCACAGGGAAGGGGGGATTGGGGGAGGGGATACAGATGTTGGAACATGTTATATGTTCACCCTAAATAGGAGTGGGACATATAACATCTTCCAAAAGGTGAACTTAGCCTTTAAGCCCCGAGCCTCACTAGAACACAGTGCGAGAAACCCGAAAACAGTGCACATTACCTGCACCATGTTCAGAATGCAAAGCACTTGCGATGCGCAGCAGGTGTCAGTGCAACATTAATGACACCCCAAACGCAGTGCATTTGCCTGCACCAGATTGCATGGTACAAAACAACCTTGCAATCTGGTTGCAGTGCATTTCCAAAATTAGCGCATGCAAAATGAATGGGCTCAAATCCCACCGCACTGAATCGCACAGGAAAGCGGTGTGCATTCCTGTGCAATTCAAAGGCGGTTCACAGTGTGGATCAGGACATAAAGATAAATATCTTTACTGTAACATCTACCCCATGTAAGGAAAGGGTGAATGTCACCATCTCTACACATTGTCTTAACATTCACTGAGCTGCAAAATTATTTTAATTTCTACTAAAAAATGAAACGACTGTCTATATGAAGAGTGATGACTTTTAAAACAAAATAGAATTTATTATAATATAATATGTTGTCCTCCAATTTAGCATTAAAAAATTAGCCTCTCCCCACCCTGCTGCCAAACAAACCATCTGGGCACTCCAGGTACCCCCATAGTAAGTAAGCAGTGAGTAGCTATCAGGGGTCACTGTTGTTGCCACCAGCCCACTTTGGTGTGATGGCCGGTTTGGTTCTGGGAGAAGGAGAACTCTCATAGGTTTGCCATGGACCAATGAAATTACTAAATTCCAAAATATGAGTATAGCCTCAATTATTATTATTTAGTGATTGAATAAAATAGTACCATCATCCATGAAGGTTATAGAGAAAAAGATTAGGCTAGCAAAGGGAGGCGGTTGCTGGTACCGCCTAACCCATGAATGGTTGCCTAGTGGTTGGACTTTCTCGGTACTGATGACAAACAACAATAGCAAAATAAAAGTAAACTTATTTATTATACATAAAACTATACTAAATTGTTACTTGACTGCCAATGTACAGGGAAAACTAAAAATGCTAAATTATAATATAATAAAATGTAATCTAATATAAAATAAAATAATATATAATGTATATCCGATATTTACATTTATCTCCAGAGGGATGTCCAGGAATTCCTCAAATCTGTTGGATGCGTAATGACAACTCTGACAAACCACTGCAAAAGAAACAGAAGTACATTTTAGTTAGCTTCGTTCATATATTTAGACAAAAATGAAATTTAAATTCTTAGAGTAATGCACAAACTTACCTTGTGTTTGTAGAGTGCCGAAAAATATGTGGTCAATAAGACCGATGTTTCTGTCCTTGGTTTGGTCAAAGCTGAAAGATAAAAAACAGAAAACAAAACAGTCAATTCGATTCTATAACTCTTAGCGGACATAATCAAAATACATGCAGTTAAACATTGCTGTTATATTATATTTAGGGCCAGGGGCGGACTGACAACTCATGGGACCCCGGGCAATAGAAGATTATGGGGCCCCTAGGCTTACAGATGGCCACCAAGCCAGGAGGCAGTACAGAGGTGGGGCAGCTAAAATCTCGGGATTTTCACATCAAAAGCATGTAGGTTTTGGACATATCAGGGACAGATGTAAAAAAAACACAGATTTTTACATACTGTCCCTGGTTTTAATGAGCCTGGCAACCCTGATGGGGCCCCCTAGTGGCATGGGGCCCTCAGGTAGTGTCCGAGTTCCTCAATGGTCAGTCTGCCCCTGTTCAGGGCAGGACTTATCGTTTTTTCAGAGTGCGGCTGTCCATCCCTTTGAAATTCCTATCAGGACTTAGGGTCGTGGGGGCCCCTGGGCTTAGTAATCGAAGGGGCCCCCTGGAGCAGAAAAGAGGGGTGGGGGCTGGATCCGCCGACCGACCTATCGAAGTTGTTGAGTGAGGGGGGCAGTGCGCCGACCGATCATAATTGTTGAGCGGGGGGATCCGCCGACCGACCGATCAAAGTTGTTGAGCGGGGGGGCAGCCGCTGGAAGGAGGACCACCTTCAGTAATTTTGGGGCCCCTTACACAGCTGCAGTGAAGGGGGCCCCTGGTGCATCGAAGTTGTTGAGCGGTGGAGCTGGGGGCTGCCGAGGATTACATCAATCCCATCCATCCGTCAAAGTTGTCGAGTGGGGGGGTGCCGAAATTTCAGTGAACAGGGGATTGTCACGATTGCCGCAAAGTTGCGAGAGGGGGTTGCTGTGATTGGGCCCTGGGCCCATGGGCTTGAGCCCAGTCAAGCCCAATGGTAAGTCCGGCCCTGATTATATTGACGTGTGGATGAGAATGACTTCGGTCTGAACTCGGTAGAAAGCTGTTAAGGCTGAACCTAGAGGAAATATATCAGTGCCGGACTTGGCTGGGCAGCTGGACATACACAAAGGATGCTCCCAGTTACCTCAGGAGCAACCCTAGTGTTTCATGGAACCTTGACTGAGAAACACTGCTCTAGGTGCTAGGGTATTATTATAATAATAATAATAATAATAATATAATAATACAGGATTTATATGGCCCCAACAGTTGGTGCAGCGCTTTACAACATGAGGGCAGACCGTACAGTTATAATACAATTCATAACAGAAGGACTCAGAGTGCCCTTAGAGCTGTTAGACATTTTTGGTTGATATGCTGATGTGCAACCATCCTGATGTGCCCAAGCACCCTCTAATTAGCAATAAAACGAAGCCCAAATGTTGTGTAGAACAATAATACTTACCTTGAGCGAAATACAGACTCGTAGATGGATGAAGTCTGCAGCTGGGCGATTAGAAACGTCAGAAATTCATGGGCGTCTTCTTGGCGTCCAAGCTCAAAATGCTCTGCAATAACTAAAAGGAAAAAGAAAACACAAAGATATATATGAATCGATCACATCATAATATACTAACCTATGACTATGCACACTTAAAGAGAATAGTTCAATTGTCCATTTTCACTGCTCTCCCCCACCATTCCACTGGAATCACCCGGAGCTTCTGAGAATGGGGAAGCTTTTGTCTTTATTCCCTTCTTTCCAAGATGCTGGGCACAGGCCTGATCAGTCGATCACAGGGCCAGAAAGCCATCGTGTACGGGCAGGGAGCGGCCCCTGTATAAGCTCCAACACTGTCTGGTGTAAAACTTACACAAGAATTAGACCCATGGGTACAATGGAAGAAAAGAGTGTTTGGAAGCCTGGCAAGGGGAGGTCACCACCCCCCCCCCCAAGTATGCAAACAGAGATACGTTTATGAACCATTAACAAGTTTTTATTTGCAGTGTCCCATCATTGGTGTTTTTGGGAGGAATATGGCCCCATAATTGGTGTCTGTGGAAGGAACTGTGCCTCATAATTGGTGTATGTGGGAGGAATGGTGTCCCATCATTGGTGTATGTGGGAGGAATGGTGTCCCATCATTGGTGTAAGTGGGAGGAATGATGCCCCATCATTGGTGAATATGGGAGGAATGGTGCCTCATCACTGGTGTATGTGAGAGGAATGGTATCCTATCATTGGTGTTTGTGGGAGGAATGATGCCCCATCATTGGTGAATGTGGGAGGAATGGTGTCCCATCATTGGTGTTTGTGGGAGGAATGGTGCCTCAACATTGGTGTCAGTGGATGGCATGGTGCCCGATGGGGTGGATAAAGGCAAACAGAGAGCCACATCAGCCCACGGGCTGCAGTTTGGAGACCACTGCCTATCTCCTAATCATCAGTGAAAATGGATCATAGTAATAAAACTAATGCTTAGACATTCATGGTATACAGTTTTTGAGACAAAGTACTTACACGTTAGGTTGTCTGTCACTAATTCGGGGCTGATGACATGGCCCGACTCGGCAAAAGCAATGCTTGTGTGTATTTCCAGCACACACATCATGCAAAATCCTTCTGTGTGACCTAAAATGAAAAAAGAAACAAGATTAGACACAAGTTACAAACATACAAATTCGAGTTTGAAAAGCAGAATCAGGTTATTTGTGCTCCTTTGTCATCTAAGAGGGATCATGCAATTAGATTGTAACCTGCGTGGCCAGCATTCTTGAGTGCTTAAGATTACCAAGTTCCACACAGAATTTTAAAGGGGTTGTAAACCCTCAGGGTTTTTCACCTTAAGGCCGGGTTCACACTGGTCCGACAAATGCTCCGACATTGGGAGCTCATGTCACATGATGTGTGAAAATCAATGTTTCCGAATGGGAGCCATCTTAAATGGTCCAAGCACGCAGCCCGGCCGGTCGGGATAAGGGGTGGGGACGAGCGAGTGCCCCCTCCTGAGCCATACCAGGCCGCATGCCCTCAACATGGGGGGGGTGAGTGCTTTGGGGCAGGGGGGCGCCCTGCGGTCCCCCACCCCAAAGCACCCTGAGGATAGGGCCTCTTCCCGACAACCCTGGCTGTTGGTTGTCAGCGTCTGCGGGCGGGGGGCTTATTGGTATCTGGGAGCCCCCTTTAACATGGTACCCCTACCCATTCACCTGGTGGAAAAGTGTCAAGAAAAAAAAAACGCTACACAGGTAGAGCTCCGGAGTTCTTCTTCTAACTTTGGGGGTCTCATCCGACTTCGGGGTCTTCTTCCGACTCTGGAGTGTCTCTTCCGACTCTCTGCTCTCTTCTCAGCGCTCTCCGCTGCTTTCTGCCGAGCCCCTCAACTATCTTCTTGCAGCTCTTTTACTAGTGGGGGGCCCCGGTCTTCACCGCCATCTTCTCCGCCATCTTCTTCCCTTTTTCTCCTGTCCAGATGTTGACTTGACAAGCTCTCCCGTTGTAATGCTGTGTAAACGGTGCGTAACCATTTATATAGGCACGGGGCGTGGTCACCCGGGGCATGATAGGACTGTGAGGTCATACGGGCGGGGTCACCGTGTTCGAAAATTCAGAATTCGGAAATCCAAATTTTCTAAATTTTAGAATTTCCGAGTTTCAAATTTCCGAATTTGTCATTTCAGAATTTCTGATTTCCTAATCTCTAATTTTGGATTTTTGGAACTTAACATTTTTTAAATTTTGGAATTTCTAATTTTTGACATTTTGGAATTTGGAACTTTGGAAATTTTGAATTACCTAATTTAAATATTCTGAAATTTCAAATATCCGAAATATCAAATTTTCTAATTTTTTAAATTTCCGAAATTCCAAAATTCAGAATTTCCAACAATTCGAAATTTCAGAAATCCAAAAATTCAGAAATTGAAAAATTTGAAATTTTGGACGTTTCGGAATTAACTAATTTGTCAAAATACTAATTTGGAACTAAACAAATTGTACATGTCTAGAAGTGACAGCCTTCTGCTGATCAGTCATTGATCCTCGTTATACTACTAGGAATCCTGCACTCCTATAGCAGTTCAGAGTGACCATTAATAGTAATAACTGAACAACAGCAGGTTGTCTGTAAGGAGCTACAAATACCGAACACCTATGGGAGATATAAAGTTGCGATGAGCAATGCTTACAGTTCTGGGAATGCTCTCCGGTGAGCAGGTAATCCGCAAGTGGGGCAGTGTGGGTGAGACACTGCAAGACGGAGTTGACAAAGCAGTTGTTGGCAAAGTTTTGGAGACCAGCTCCAACCTTGGCAATATTCTGCATTGTCATGATGATCTGATCCAACGAAGTCTTTCTTCGATAAGATGCTTTCTCACTCTAGATAAAGGACAATAAAATATTAATATTAACATTCATAATTATTAACTAATATGCACTAATATATACTATATGCTGGCTATTAACTCTTTATTAATACCCCAAGGCTTGGTTCACACTGGTGGTAAAGGGGGCAGAAAAAACAAGTGGTAGATTTTTACCACCAAATGCCCACCTCCTCATTTACATGGCGGTGGGTGGGGGGGGGGGGGGTTCATATGGCTGTGATTTTAATGCTTGGCATAATGGAGTGGCAATTTTTACCCTGGCATATGGAGTTTGTCAGGAGTAGTGACAGGGCAGTGCCAACTCCCCAAAATGGTGCGCCTTTTGGAAGGTAGACACCCCAAGGTGATCTCATTTATCGCACAATTTATTGGAAATGAAGAAAGCTGCCAGTGTTGGGGGGTTGGGAGAAATGAAGCTGTGCTGAGCCTTCTAAAATCACCCAACTGAAGCCAAAGTGTAAATTCATTATTAGTGGAAGAAAGTTCCCTGGAGGATTGCATTGTGTATGGCTAGATGTTATAGAGAAAACCAAAATATTTAAATCCACCCAAAACAATCCTATAATTAATGGGTTTCAGCTGTACTTCACCCCCCCCCCCCAATAATCTCATCATTAATGCTGACAGTGGTATTTTAAACCCCCCCACAACAACACTCCCATAATTAATGGTGATTGTGGTATTTTAAACCCCCCCCCCCCATAATCCCATAATTAATGGTGATCGTGGTATTTTAACCCCCCCCATAATCCCATAATTAATGGTGATCGTGGTATTTTAAACCCCCCCCCATAATCCCATAATTAATGGTGATCGTGGTATTTTAACCCCCCCCCCCCAAATCCCATAATTAATGGTGATCGTGGTATTTTAACCCCCCCCCAATCCCATAATTAATGGTGATCATGGTATTTTAACCCCCCCCCCTAATTCCATAATTAATGGTGATCATGGTATTTTAACCCCCCCCATAATCCCATAATTAATGGTGATCGTGGTATTTTAAACCCCCCCCATAATCCCATAATTAATGGTGATCGTGGTATTTTAACCCCCCCATAATCCCATAATTAATGGTGATCGTAGTATTTTAACTCCCCCCCCATAATCCCATAATTAATGGTGATCGTGGTATTTTAACCCCCCCCCCCCTAATCCCATAATTAATGGTGATCACGGTATTTTAAAACCCCCCCCATATTCCCATAATTAATGGTGATCGTGGTATTTTAAACCCCCCCCCCCATATCCCAAAATTAATGGTGATCGTGGTATTTTAAACCCCCCTTCCTATAATCCCATAATTAATGGTGATCATGGTATTTTAAACCCCCCCTCCTATAATCCCATAATTAATGGTGATCGTGGTATTTTAAACTCCCCCCTCCCCCCATAATCCCATAATTAATGATGGTCATGGTATTTTAAACTCCCCCCTCAACAATCCCATAATTAATGGTTATCATGGTATTTTAACCCCCCCCCCCCCCATAATCCCATAATTAATGGTGATCGTGGTATTTTAAATCCCCCCCCCCCCCACCCCATTTCCCATGCTCAGTGGTCACCATCTCCTTAAATCCTGCCCAATACAGTCTGACAACATTGGTGTTCAGTGGCATTTAAATCCCCCCCCCCCCCATCCCACATTATTGACGGGACTTCCAAAATATTCTCACAACATGGTGATCAATGGTCATTTACAGACTGAATTTCTAAATGTCAACCTGGTCTTCCCCCTCCCCCGCATTGTTTTTTATAAACATAACAGCTATTTTAAGCTCAGCCAGGTGACAGTTGAAAATAACTGTCAGATGACTGCAATAACTAAAGTGTTGTGATCCTGTCCTACAGTAGATTACCAATGACATTTAAACCCTGCTGATAATGCAGAATGAAATAAAATAATACTGATGACCACCTCTATTAGCATCTCCTGACACCTTTTATAGTCTATGTGGCTATTCCACCATTGAAACGGGTGTAGGAGATGATATTTCACTTGAAATGTGAAGATGTTTGTGAATAAATCATCAATAACACATATAACTACAGAGGTGAATGGGAGTTTTCTTATATTGTGTGATCAGAATATGGAAATGCCTGGATGTGGGTAATCTGAGAACAGGTTTCCTTTAAACATCCATTCAAAAAAAGGCAAAATGTGTAAAAAAAAAAAAAAAATCACAAAAGTTGATAAAATCATTACCTGTATGATCAAAGTGATGTAGCACTGGTTAATAGTTGTAAAAAATTACAATAAATGCAATTTTTCGCAAATCAGAGAATAGTAGACAGCACAGTAGAGAGTACTGATCGCTTCGAGAGCCACTGATCTACTGGACAACTGACTGGCGGCTGCTGCTTTTATCTGGGCATAGCTATGACATCACTAACTGCCACATCAAGAGAGGATGCTGATTGGCTGCTGATGCTTTTGTTTGTTTGTCCTCTCAGAACAATCACCATGGCAACTATGGAGCAATCACCATGGCAACTTCCTTGGCTGAAAAGGAGAGAAGGGTTTAGTTCCACTGTATAACTTTTAGTTGAAAAACATTAATGTCATTTTCTAACCTTATTTAACATAAAAATAAATGATCAGTTATTAAAGCGGAAGTCAACCCATCGATTTAACAGTTTCAAAAAGCAGTTAAATTTCCGGCATGCCAGGATTGCCAACTGTCACATTGGTTGTGCTCTCAACCAAACTGTCAAACCATCCAATGGCTGGTGTCATAACTGATCACATGTGCAGAACCACAGCAGTTGAAGATTAAACATAGGCCAAGATGGCAGTTTCCTTGGCTGAAAATGATAGAAGGGTTTACTTTCACTTTAAGTGGTCTTACATAGCAAGATCACTTATTGTTCTCTCACAAAAAATGATTCTTATTATTATAGCCAAATTTACCACCATAGCTCCTCCCACAGTTTTTACACTACATAGACGAGTAATATATCAAAACGTGCGGATTGTTCCCGAATAGTGGGAATCGTTCGCGAAATATCGTCATTTTTGCGGTGAAATTTTCCCATAGGAATGAATGGTGAGAGGTAGAATGCGGAATGTCAAAAACTGAAATATCATTACATGATTTCTAAACTGCGACCACTCCCTCATTTTAAAGCTGACCTACACAAATCTTATATCAAAACGTTCAGCTGTCCCTGCTGCCACTACACGTGTCCACGGCTAAGTGATCGTCCAAAGCGTTTTCACAGTACGGCCATTTGTTTGCAACACACGCCATCCATTATTTCAATGGAAGTCAATGGAGGTCAAAGTCTACAAAACTAAAATTTGCTGGGCAATTTGTAAACTGCGACTGTGCCTTCAATTTTATTATATCAGAGACTGTTTTTTTTTCTTAGTTTCTGTGATAAAATTTTGCAAATTATTAATTTTTCTTCATATATTTTGGCCACAATTTATACTGTTACATAAAAATAACCCCACATTTTTGGAAATTATTTGGTATGTGTGAAAGTTTTAGAGTCTACAAACTATAGTGCAAATCATAAAAAATGATCACATCTAATCACACCTAATGTACTAAAGGCCTATCTCATTCCTTGAGACCCTAACAAGGAGAAAGTACACAGGTGTGTGCTAAGCCTGTGTGCTAAGCCTTCACTGATGAGCACTAAAGAGGTGGAGCAGATGGGCACTAATGAGGTGGAGCAGGTGAGCACTGATTGGCAGAGTAGATGGGCACTGATGAGGCGGCACAGATGTGCACTGATGATGCGGCACAGGTGGGCACTGAGGTGGCACTGATGAGGCGGCACAGGTGGGCACTGATTGGCGGCACAGGTGGGCACTGATTGGCAGCACAGGTGGGCACTGATTGGTGGCACAGGTGGGAACTGATGAGGTGGCACAGGTGAGCACTGATGAGGTGGAGCAGATGGGCAGTGATTGGCGGAGCAGATGGGCACTGATTGGCGGAGCAGATGGGCACTGATGAGGCGGCACAGATCTGCACTGAAAAGGTGGCAGAGATGGGCACTGATTGGCACAGGTGGGCACTGAGGTGGCACTGATGAGGTGGCACATGTGGGCACTGATTGGCGGCACAAGTGGGCACTGATTTGTGGCACAGGTGGGCAATGATTGGCACCACAGGTGGGCACTGAAGAGGTGGCACAGGGATGGCACTGATGAGGTGGCACAGGGATGGCACTGTATGGGCACTGTATCACTATTTAGTAACAGTCTGTCACTCACCGATCTCTCTCCTTCCTCACACACTTTCTCTGTGTGAGGAGGGAGAGGCGGCAATAAGAGATGATCTCATATGTTTACATTTGAGCTCATCTCTCATTGGCCACACGGATCGCATCGCAAACGACCACTCTGATTGGCTGTTCGCGGCGATCTGTAATTAGCTGTGTTCAAGGGACATGGCCAACACAGAATTTCTCAAGAGCGTGCGCAGGGAACGAGCAAAGACGTCCTCCTGGATTTTCAGTTCTACGCTGAAGCCGTCATTCGGCTATAGCACAGGCCTCAAGTAGTTAAAATATTCAAACAAATTAATAGAATAAAAAAGTTTAATTGAACGCTAAAAAGAAGCGCAGTGTAGGGCAGCTTAGGCTAGCGTGTAGACCCGACGTGTTTCGTCTGCAAGGTCTTCACCCGGAACTCACCTGCCCTCCATAATAACAGAAGTAAAACACTGGCACAGCCTTCCACTCCACCCGCTCTTCTGTTACCTCTCTTCCAGTACCCATCACAGCATGGGAGAGCGAGTGAAGTGGAAGGCTGTGACTGTGTTTTCCTTCTGTTATTATGGAGGGAAGGTCACTGCCAGGTGAGTATATTATTTGTGTGCAAAGCTGATGGCCATTTATAGTCGCTCCATAACGGATGTTTGAGATACAGTGGAAATCATGTGTTCCTTTCAATTGAAGTATGGAGAGTCCTTTGGAGACGGGTTGTAAATATACCCATTACTAGGTATTGCAGATATTCTCCTGAGGAAGTGGCATTTAGGCTGCAAAACATGTTAAGATATGATATCTGTGAACAATCATCTCAATGTGATCCTCCTTCCTAGGGGACCATTATGCTGGTGATACACATGGATTGCTATTATGCATTTTTAGAATGTACCCAACAATATGTTTTTAATTGTGTGTTAATTACATATTAAAAAATAACGTATATACTTATTATATAATTTGAATTTATTTAGTTTATTAAGCCAGTATTGAGAGAGTCAGTTTTTTAAAGAAAATGTCCGATTCCCCTATCCATGGTAAACATTGTGTGCCCCAGGGGCAGACAGACAACCGAATTAGGAGAGAGTAGATTGCACACACAGATTATAGGATGAGGCCGTACTACAAACATACACCCAACATTAGAAACACGATGACTAGCATCCAGAAGGGGAGCTTAGTGTATTTTAGTGTAGGTCCTGCCCTAGAAGAGTCTACCTTGTCGTGGTGGGCAGGCTTGGAATCTCTTGGTCAAAAGTATGTCAGCGAATGGGAGAGAGGATCACTAGATCTTCACTTTTGGCCAATTGATTTCACCAAAGGACTCATGTTTGAATCAAAGTACATGAAAAAGCTGTAAAAGGAACCAATATTTATAGTTCCTTAATCATACTTTCATATATGTATATTTTCATTAAATTTTCTTCCCATTTTTAGTTTAACCCTTTCATCATGACCAGGGCTCTGTACTCACCATAAAATCCTTCTCTTGAAGTTCTTCAAGGGACGCAAGATCAGTCGGGATAGAATCTGAGACTATTGGGCTATTCTGCTGACTTTATGAGGAATTGTCCATTGGCAAGCAAAAAATCCATAGATCAGCTGGGTATAACCCCACCCACATCCATATTTTTGAAAAGCAGAGTAGGAGTAGATCATAAACACAAAGGATTGATTATGTTCAGGAGATTGCATTTTGTCTGGAAGTTGGAACCTTATCTTTATAGCTGAACCAGGGACCAAAATATACACTGTTCAAAAAAATTAAAGGAACACTTTGAAAACGTATCACATCTCAACGGGCAAAAATCTCATGCTGGATATCTATACTGATATGGACGGGGTAATGTGTTAGGGATGAAAGGATGGCACATTATTTGATGGAAATGAAAATTATCCACCTACAGATGGCTGAATTCAAAGACACCCCGAAAAATCAAAGTGGAAAAATTATGCAGCAGGCTAGTCCATTTTGTTGAAATTTCATTGCAACAACTCAAACTGGTCCTCAGTAGTTTGTATAGCCCCCAACTGCTTGTATGCATGCCTGACAACATCAGGGCACGCTCCTAATGAGACAACGGATGGTGTGCTTGGGTATTTCCTCCCAGATCTGGACCAGAGCATCACTGAGCTACTGAGCACACTGAGGTGCAACCTGGCAGCACCGGATGGACCAAAATATAATGTCCCAGAGGTGTTCTTTAGGATTTAGGTCCGGTGAGTGTGGGGGCCATTCAATGGTATCAATTTCTTCCTCCTCCAGGAACTGGCTGCATGCTCTCACCACATGAGGCCGGGCATTGCCATACACCAGGAGGACCGGGAGGAACCCAGGACCCACTGCACCAGCGTAGGGTCTGACAATGGGTCGAAGATTTCATCGCGATACCTAATGGCAGTCGGGGTGCCATTGTGTAGCCTCTAGAGGTCTGTGCGTCCTTCCATGGATATGCCTCCCCAGACCATCACTGACCACCACCGGTCATGCTGAAAGATGTTACAGGCAGCATAAAGTTCTCTGCGGCTTCTCCAGACCCTTTCATGTCTGTCACATATGCTCAGGGTGAACCTGCTCTCATCTGTGAAAAGAATGGGGCACCAGTGGCGGACCTGCCTATTCTGGTGTTCAATGGAAAATGTCAATCGAACTCCACAGTGTCCGGCAGTGAGCACAGATCGCACTAGAGGATGTCGGGCCCTCAGGCCACCCCCATGAAGTCTGTTTCTGATTGTTTGGTCAGGGACATTCACACCAGCGGCCTGCTGGAGGTCATTTTGTAGGGCTCTGGCAGTGCTCAACCTGTTCCCCCTTGCACAAAGGAGCAGATACTGGTCCTGCTGATGGGTTAAAGATCTTCTACAGCTCTGTCCAACTCTCCTAGAGTAACTGCCAGTCTCCTGGAATCTCCTCCATGCAAACCTTCTGGCAATGACACGTATTGATGAGCCATCCAGGAGGAGTTTGACTGCCTGTGCAACCTTTAAAGGGTCCAAGTATCGCCTCGTGCAACACTGACCCTAGCCAAATGCAAAACTAGTGAAAAACAGTCAGAAAAGATTAGTAGGGAATAAAAATGTCAGACACTTCCACCTGAAAAACCATTCCTGTTTTGGAGGTTGTCTCATTGTTGCCCATCTAGTGCACCTGTTGTTAATTTCAATTAACAGCAAAGCAATTGAAACTGATTAACAACCCCCTCTGTATACACCCTTCCCCCTCTGCTACTTAATTGACCAGATCAATATCCCAGGAGTTCTGATTCAAAAGTGTTCCTTTAATTTTTTTGAGCATTGTGTATATATATATATATATATATATATATATATATATATATATATATATATATACATACACACTCACTACTTGGCCACTTTATTAGGTACACCTTGCCAGTACTGGGTTGGACCCCCTTTTGCCTACAGAATTGCCTTCATTCTTAGTGGAATGGATTTAACAAGGTGTTGGAAACATTCCTCAGAGAGGCCATTGGAGTTCAGTGATCTAATTGTTATGTTGAAGGAACCAGTGGTGAGATGATTGGAGCTTTGTGACATGGGGCATTATCCTTCTGGAAGGAGCCATCAGAAGATGGGTACACTGTAGTCATAAAGGGATAGACATGATAGGCCGTGGCATTTAAATGTTCATTTGGTACTAAGGGGCCCAATGACTACATTCCATTTTACATGGTTTCCTATGGAACACATTTTGTAGTGCAAATCTGCAAAATGCAAAAAGCACAAAAAAATGCATAGATGTGAATCCAGCCTAAGAAGATGTCCGCTGCTACCTTCGTGTTCTGTCAGATTATGAAACCCATTGAAACACGTATCGGCCATGTTGGATTGCAAAGCACATATGCAATAAGCTATTTTGTTTGCAACGTCCCTTTCTTGCATTTCGTTAAGGATAGTGTTATTCTGAAAGAACACCGGGAACAGTTTTTGCACAAATAAAAAATAAATTATTACAGTACTTTGTTGTCAGCTTAGTTAGTAAGTTGCTGCTGACACCTAGTGGTCACAATTGAGAATCATTTTTGAAAGCATGCTACTGTAATTGGGAGCCACACAATGGATAATTGTCTTCATACTGAAGCTGACATCACTAAAAGAAGTTTGAATGCAAGCAATGTTCCTGTTTTGCATTTATAGACTGTAAGAAAGCTGTAATTATTAAGCATCTGACATCTGGAGTGATCATACTAATTGCTTTTAACCACTTCCTTACTGGGCACTTATAACCCTTCCTGACCAGGTGAAATTTCAGCTTCTGGCACTGCGTCGCTTTAACTGACAATTGCGCGGTCGTGCGACATGGCATCCAAACAAAATTGGCGTCCTTTTTTCCCCACAAATAGAGCTTTCTTTTGGTGGTATTTGATCATCTCTGCGGTTTTTATTTTTTGCACTATAAACAAAAAAAGAGCGACAATTTGGAAAAAAAGTCAATATTTTTTACTTGTTACTATAATAAATAGCCCATTTAAAAATAAAATAAAAAAATTTCTCAGTTTAGGCCGATACGTATTATTCTACATATTTTTGGTAAAAAAAAAAAAAAAATCGCAATAAGCGACTGGTTTGCGCAAAAGTTATAGCGCATACAAAATAGGGGACAGAATTATTATTAATTTTTATATTTTTTTTTTACTAGTAATGGCGGCGATCTGCGATTTTTATTGGGACTGCGACGTTATGGTGGACACATCGGACACTTTAAAAATGCACCAATTACTGTATAAATGTGACTGGCAGTGAAGGGGTTAACACTAGGGGGGCATGGAAGGGGTTAAATGTATTCTGGGTGTGTTCTAAATGTGTGGGGGGAGGGGGGGGTGACTGGGGGAGGTGACTGATGCTGTGTCCCTATGTATAAGAGACACAGATCGGTCACCTCACTCCCTGACAGGACATGGATCTCTGTGTTTACACACAGAGATCCATGTCTTGTTCCTGTAACCGCCGATTGCGAGTGCCTGGCGGACATCGCGGCCGCCGGGCACGCGCATCGGCATCTCAGGAATGCAGCGGGCACGCGCGGGCCGCCGGCGGCCACGCGCGCGCCCTCTAGTGCCCATTAAAAGCACAGGGCGCATATATGCGCCCTGTCAGAGATTCAGGACAGCCCGACGGCCGCATATATTCGTACGGCCTTCGGGAAGTGATTAAAAGGGCTTTGCATAGCTCCCAACTGTCCCTGATTTTGAGGGACTGTCCCTGATTTGGAGCAATGTCCCTCTATCCCTCTTTCCCCCTCATCTCTCCCTGATTTTGGTCTGATCTATATATAGTTGTCATAGGCGTTAGGGTGTGCACCCCAAAACTCAAACACACATGCGTATGTATAATATATACACACACATACATATACTGTATATACACACACAAACACTCACATATATTCACATAAAACTACCTATTTATGCGTAGATTTTTGCTAGGGCATTTATTCTCTTTTAAAACTGGAGACTGCAAAGTATTGCGCCCACAATCAGCAGAGTGCGGGTGAAGGGTCAGGCTCCTGCAGACACTGCCTACAGTTCTGTTGCCTGTACCTCTGTATGGTTATCATTGCAGAGCTGTAGGCAGTGTGAATGAACTACATGTGTGCTGATCAGTGTGCCGGCTGCAGTGTTGGATTGAACTTGTAGTTTATACATTCTCATAGTCCTATAACTTAGGCTACTGAGGCGTTTTGGAGGTGCTATAGCGCTAAAAATAGTACCTGAAAAGCGCCCTAAAAGAGCCTCTCCTTTCACTCCAGTGTGAAAGCCCAAGGGCAGGACGGTCAAAAAAGTCCTGCCAGCCACATCTTTGAGGTATTCACCGCTCCTAAAGCGCCCCTGCCCATTGATATCAATAGGCAGCGCCTCCAAACTGCTGGCAAAGTGCTGCTGCAGTGGTTTTAACCCCTTTTCGTTCGCTTGCGGGGGTTTAAAGAACTCCGCTAGTGGCCGAAAAGTGCAGCAAAACCGACGGTAAAGGCCAACGCCCGTGATGCCCCAGTGTGAATGTTTTTTTTGATGTTACAATGTAGAGTATAAGATTTCCTATCATCTGTGCCCAGTCTTGCCACACAGAGTTAATCCAGATCTGAGTAATCCTCTTTTATTGTTCAGGAATGAACAGCCTTTCAGATAAAAACCTGCCCAAATAAAAAAGTCTGTTTCTCTCTTCTTGCTTTAGAGTGACAGGTTATTTACATATCTAGCTTGGACATGTTTGTCATATGTTATGTTATGTTTATCATAAAATGAGGTATAAAAAGTGAGAAATCCACCCCTCCCCCACATAACACATCCTGGTAATATACAATGAACTTTGGATCACCTCATGTTATGATAAACATGTCCAAGCTAGATATGTAAATAACCTGTCACTGAAAGCAAGAAGAGAGAAATGGACTTTATAATTTGGCAAGTTTTTATCTGGAATTCTGTTAATTTGCACTGAACAATAAAAGAGGATTACTCAGCGCTGGATTAACTCTGTGTGGCAAGACTGGGCACAGATGATAATAACTCTTAGGCCCTGTACACACAATCAGACATGTCCGATGAAACAGGTCCGACGGACCGTTTTCATCGGACATATCTGAAGGGATATTTTGGTCTGATGTGCGTACACACCATCGGACCAAAATCCCCGCGGACCAGGAGAAAGGAAGTTCAATGCTTCCACGCATGCGTCAAATCAATTCGACGCATGCGCGGGATTTCAGTCCGATGGTTGGGCGTACTAACCATCGGACATGTCCGATGAACAGGTTTCCAGCGGACAAGTTTAGAAACTTTTGTCCGCTGGAAACCTGTCTGCGGCCAGTTTCAGCGGACATGTTCGATCGTGTGTACGCGGCCTTATACTCTACATTGTGACATCAAAAAAAAATATATTTTTTTGGGGGTTTACATCCACTTTAAGTTACTGACTGTGGTCACACTCCAGCCTTCCCATCATACCATACAGGGTCAATGTCCCTGTATGGTATGTGATGATGTCACGGCTTTGGGGTGAAGGAAGAGAAAATTGAATCAGGTAAGTAAAAGAGGCCACCCCCCCCTCCCCCCACACACTTCAAGCCTGGCCATTTTACTGTCCTGGAGTTGGGCTTTATTATTATTGGGACTTCTGAGGTGCTTCATAGATGTATTCCATATACACAGTATCCGTTATTTAAAAAATATAAAAAATAACAGGATATAATGTGTATGTGGAATACATTTGTGTAACACCTCAGAAGTCAAGAACTTCAAGAATTATACTTTCTCTTTCAGTAACCCTGTCCTCCAAAGTACAGGGCATGTTTACAGCACATAATTGTATAGTGGAGAAGGCAGAGGATGTCAGTACTCACAGGTAAAGGCTGTTCTCTCACATCTCCAGTCACCCCCAGGGAGAGCTGTGTTGTGTGCTGGACAGGGGGAAAGAGATTGTGGGTGCACTCTGTGTGATAATCTCTTCCTCTTCCTGCTCCTCCCACCTGTACTGAGCTGTGACAGGCACTGAAAGCTCCGACTGACTCAGCCACACAGGAAACCGAGGAGAGAGACAGTTTTCTGCTGCATCAGAGAGGAGATCGGCAAGCAGATGTCTCCTGGCACACAGGGAGGGCATATAGGATGGCGGGTAACTCCTGTGAGGAGGACTGCAGCCACCGCTGTGAAGTGAGCAGTCAGGAGTTTTCCTTCACATGCTTCTTCTCTGAGGCCCCATACACACGAGCGGACAGAGTTGTTCAAATCTGTCCGTCCGACAGATTTGAACAAATCTGTCTGCTGGGATTTTGGTTTGCTCGCGTGTACACACGAGCAAAACAAAATCCCCGCAGCAGACGGCGCGCTAACGTGTCGGTGACGTGGCGGTGACGTTGACGCCGCCACGTCACCGCACCAGGAAGTAAAACACTTCCGCGCATTCGCTGAATCCATTCGGCGGCGGTGCGGCGGCGGTGCGAGGCGACATGTCTGCTGGTAAGTGTACTAACCAGCAGACATGTCGTCGGACAGATTCCCTCCCGATAGATTTCAAAGCATGCTTTGAAATCTGTCGGGTGGACAAATCTGTCTGCTCGGCCGTACACACGATCGAATCTGTCTGCTGAAACGGTCCAGCGGACCTTTTCTAGCGGACAGATTTGATCGTGTGTACGAGGCCTGACAGCTGGCGGCGGAGTGATATCTAGCTGACAGGGATGATGTAGCCGTAACTACAGAGTCAGCATCGGAAAATGCGGCTGACTGACTGATTACTTCGCAGTTCCCACAGGAATTGTACACATCCATGACAAATAGTCCCACTTGCAGCTACCAGTGTCAATTAGAGAAAAAGTTCTCACACATTTTGGCAGCAAAAAAGCCCTGGGGTGTGCCTGGGCATTAGGGTGTGCCCGGGCACACCCGACACACCCTGTGCGCACGCCTATGATAGTTGTATATAAAATTTGCTTTTTATCTTTTAAAAAGTGTTTTCCAGTGATAAGTCTTTCATCCAATTTCTAATTTGCTGCATTTGTACATTTTAAAAGCCAATGTAGTAGTGGTAAAAAAAAGTCCCTGTGGATTTAATGATTTTTTTTGGTTAATTCTCCTTTAAGGGGGTGTCTACATACGTTTGTTAGTAGGGACAGTGCCGATCCTGACCTCCCTGGGGCCCTAAGCAAGGGCCCCAGGGAGGTCAGGGGGGGGCTGCCGACAGTGACATGTCACATTAAAGATTAAAGTTGAGAGAAGCGGGGAGAGGGTGTGTTCTGCTGTCGGAAATGGAATCTTACATTAAAGTGAGAAGCCGAAGGGGGGTTAATTTCTTTCCTCTTCTCCCATGCAGCCAACAATTTCAGAAGCGGGTGAGGGGCCAAAAATTACTTCTAACCAGGCGGGGCCACTAGTAATTTGGGGGCCCCTCCACAGGTTTGCTGGGCCCTAAGCGGCTTGCATAGTGAGCCTATAGGGCGGATCGGCCCTGAGTAGGGGTCCCTCATTCCCATTTCAAAATGTTGGGAGGTATGGATTTATGGTCACAGTATACACTTTCATTTTATACCATCAACATTGTAATGGCAATACATACAATTGTTATGATTAAAATCCAATAATAGCTTACCTGAAAAATCTCCTTTAACCACTTGCGGACCCCCGCATGTACATTTACGTCGGGAGAATGGCGCGCACAGGCACATTGGCGTACCTGTACGTCCCTGCCTAGACGTGGGTCGGGGATCCGATCGGGACCCCCCCAGGTACATGCGGCGGTTACCATGGCTCCGGGAGCGATCCGGGTTGAGGGGGCGGCTGTTAGTTTTTGTCCGCCCCTTCACGATCGCTCCCAGCCAATCCGCGCGCTCCCCTGCGTGCCACTTCCTCCTCCTGTGTAAACACAGAAAGGGGGAAATGATGTAATCTCTGCTCTCGGCGGTATTTTCAACCGCCGCTGAGGAGAGATTACATCGCACAGTAAGTCTGCACAACACTACACTGACACCAGGACACGCAGGCACATTAACCCCTTGCAATCACCCCCCCCACCCCCTCCCCCCTGTCACAGTGTCACTGAACGCAGTGATTATATATGTACTGATCACTGTATTTAGTGTCAGTGTGACAGGCAGTTAGTGTTAGGTTCAGGGTAGCCCCCATACCCCCCTAATAAAGATTTAACCCCTTGATCGCCGCCCTAGTTAACCCTTTCACTCCCTATTGCCAGTGTCGCTAAGCAATAATTTTTCTGATCTCTGTATTAGTGACGCTGTTCCCGCTAGGTAGCTATTTTTTTTTTTATTGCGATTTTTTTTTACTAAAGACATGTGGCTAAATAAATTTTGGCCTAAATGTTTGACTAAAATGTTGTTTATTTGATTTTCCTTATAACAAAAAATAAAAAATATTGTTTTTTTTTTCAAAAATGTCGCTCTATTTTTGTATATAGCGCAAAAAATAAAAATCGCAGAGGCGATCAAATACCACCAAAAAAAAGCTCTATTTGTGGGAAGAAAAGGACACAAATTTTGTTTGGGAGCCACGTCGCACGACCGCGCAATTGTCTGTTAAAGCGACGCAGTGCCGAATTGTAAAAACCCCTTGGGTCATTTAGCAGCATATTGGTCCGGTCCTTAAAGCGGAGGTTCACCCTAAATATAGTCTTTTTCCATGTGATCCAGCATACTGGCATCAGCGCCAGTATGCTGTTTTTTTTTTTAATGCCCCACTTACTGTCTAATCTTCAATTTTGATTTAGCTCCCCCGTGGTGGATGGCCCCTGTCTGCGCACAGACCCTCTTAGGTCTGTGCGCAGGCGCCGTATTGCGACGGAAATACCCGAGTCCTAAATCGGGTATTTCCGGAACCAGTGACGGGCTATACAGGAGCTATCCCCCGCTCTAATTAAAGATTAGACAGATTAGACAGTAAGTGGGGCATTAAAAAACAAAAAAACAGCATACTGGCGCTGATGCGTATATTTAGGGTGAACCTCCTCTTTAAGTGGTTAATGATGCATGTTCTGCCTGTATGCCGTTCATCTCTTTCCACAACTTCCTGGATTCCCTGCATGCTTTGCAGCTTCTCCACTGCTGTTTGCTAGAAATGGGCTCGGGAATGTTCGGTATCCTAGTCCCAACCCACCTGCTCAATCCAGCCAGAAAACCAACACTGCACACCACGAATCACAGGCGGTGAGGCATTTCCTGCTCTGCTACTGCCTGTGATTAGCCATGTACAGTGTCGGCTTCCTGGAGGGATTGGGCGGGTGGGTTGGGTCTAGGATCCCAAACTCGCCCAAAACCATTTCTACTGTTTGCTTTCAATCTCTAAGGACTACATATCCCATGGTTACATAGTTACATAGTTAGTCAGATTGAGAAAAGACACAAGTCCATCCAGTTCAACCACAAAAAAACAAAAAACAAAACAAATGTACAATCCCATACACCCAACTCCATACCCACAGTTGATCCAGAGGAAGGCAAAAAAAAACAGCGGAGCATGATCCAATTTGCTACAGCAGGGAAAAAATTCCTTCCTGATCCCCCGAAAGGCAATCGGATTTACCCTGGATCAACTTTACCTTAATACTTGGTTATATTATGTACATTTAGGAAAGTATCCAGGCCTTTCTTAAAGCAATCTACTGAGCTGGCCAGAACCACCTCTGGAGGGAGTCTATTCTACATTTTCACAGCTCTTACTGTGAAGAAACCTTTCTGTATTTGGAGGTGAAATCTCCTTTTCTCTAGACGTACAGAATGCCCCCTTGTTTTATTTATTTTGATTAAAACAAATATAGTTATTCCACTCACATGTAAAAGTGCCTGGGAGCCAGCACTGAGCTAATCCAGCCGTAAACAGGCACTGTCAAAAGAGATACGACGGTGTATCTGAGATACACTGTCATATCGCAGTTTTTTTCAATGGGTATCTATGCGTGTGATTCTTAGAATCACTTACGCATAGATACACTAAAGATCTGACAGGTGTCAAGCAATTACATCGTCAGATCTTAAATGTAATGACAATGCCGGCCGCTAGGTGGCCTTTACGTTGTTTTCTCATTTGCTTGTGCAAATGAGCATAATACGCCGATTCCCGAACGTTTTTGCGACGTCGTTTACATAGGTTGCGTACGCGTAAGGTTACCCCTGCTGTATGAGGTGTATGGCGTCGGGTCAGCGTCATCTTTTTCAGTCGGTTTACGTCGTTTTACTAAGTCGTTCACGAATAGGGAATTGCGTAAGAGACGATCACATCGTTTTGACGTCGGTTTCAACGGCGCTTTCCGACCTAAGCTGGAGTATGCGCACTGGGCTTTTTTCCCGGCCGGCGCATGCGCACTTCGTTTGACGTGGGGGCGCGCTTAATTTAAATACAGCACGCCCCCTCTTTCAGTATTTGAATTAAGCGACCTTACGACGCCGCATTTACGCTACGCCGCCGAAAATTATGGAGCAAGTGCTTTGAGAATACGACACTTGCTCCAGTAATTTGCGTAGACATAGTGTAAATGCAATACGATACGCTACGCCGCCAGATACGCCATTTTTTGAGAATCTGGCCCGTAGTCTTCATCAGATGCCCATTTGACAGGGTGACAATGCAAGAGTACATTTCAAGCCAGGCACAAAGAGTTGTCACTCTATGCAAGGATGTGCCTGAGCAAGGACTTTCATGGCAGGATCACCAGATAATATTTTAACCACTTAAGACCCGGACCAATACGCTGGTAAATGACCCAAGGTGTTTTTGCGATTCGGCACTGCGTCGCTTTAACAGACAATTGCGCGGTCGTGCGACGTGGCTCCCAAACAAAATTTGCGTCCTTTTCTTCCCGCAAATAGAGCTTTCTTCTGGTGGTATTTGATCACCTCTGCGATTTTTATTTTTTGCGATATATACAAAAATAGAGCGACATTTTTGAAAAAAAAACACTATTTTTTACTTTTTGTTAAAAAAAAATCAAATAAACTAAATTTTAGTCAAACATTTAGGCCAAAATTTATTTAGCCACATGTCTTTAGTAAAAAAAAAAAATCGCAATAAAAAAAAAAAAATAGCTACCTAGCGGGAACAGCGACACTAATACAGCGATCAGAAAAATGATCGCTTAGTGACGCTGGCAATAGGGAGTGAAAGGGTTAACTAGGGCGGTGATCAGGGGGTTAAAACTTTATTAGGGGGGGTGGGGGGCTATCCTGGACCTAACACTAACTGTTTTTTACACTGCCTGTCACACTGACACTAAATGCAGTGATTAGATCACTGCATTCAGTGACACTGTGACAGGGGGGTGGGGGGGGAGGGTGATCACAAGGGGTTAATATGCCTATGTGAGTGTGTGTCAGTGTTGTGTTGGTGCACACTTACTTGTGATGTCTTCTCTCATCAGCAGCGCTGGGAAACAGCGCTGCGATGAGAGGTGACATAATTTCCTCCTTCCTGTGTAAACACAGGAGGAGGAACTGACAGGATGGGAGCGCGCTCCCATTGGCTGGGAGCGATCGCGGGGGGGCGGGTAAGCGCCGACATCCGCCCGCTGATCCCGGATCGCTCCCGGAGCCAGGGGGACCCCCGCACGCCGCGGAGGGGGTCCCGATGGGACCCCCGAACCGCACTTAGGCGGGGACGTAAATTTACGCCCTTGTGCCTGTACGTGCCATTCTGTGGCCGTATATGTGCGTGCGGGGGTCCTTAAGTGGTTAAAGAAAGCTGCTATCAAAAAGCCCTCTTTAAGTGGCATTAGCATGGCAAAGCGTATATGAAATGTTAGTGGTCTACTTTAAGTCTAATGCCCTGTACACACGATCGGTTCATCCGATGAAAACGGACTGATGGATTTTTTCATCAGATATCCGATGAAGCTGACTTTCATCAGTCTTGCCTACACACCATCGGTTAAACGCGGTGACGTAAAACACAACGTCGTGCTGAGAAAAATGAAGTTCAATGCTTCCGAGCATGCGTCGACTTGATTCTAAGCATGTGTGGATTTTTAACCGATGGACTTGCCCACAGATGATCGTTATTTTCTATAGTTTTTTTTAACCACTTCCATACAGGGCAGTTATACACCTTCACGCCCAGACCAATTTTTAGCTTTCAGTGCTGTTGCACTTTGAATGACAATTGCGCGGTCATGCTACACTGTACCCAAACTACATTTTTATCATTTTTTTCCCACAAATAGAGCTTTCCTTTGGTGATATTTCTGATCACCTCTGGGATTTTTATTTTCTGCAAAAAAAATGACCGAAAGTTTTGAAAAAAAAAAGTTTTTTTTGTTTCCGTTATGGGCACTGATAGGCGGCACAGATAGGTGGCACGGATGGGCACAGATAGGCGGCACAGATGGGCATGGATAGGCAGCATGGATGGGCAGGGATAGGTGGCACGGATGGGCATAGATGGGCACTAACTAATGTGTTGTACTAATGGATGCCAATCAGTGCCAAAAAATGCCTGCCAATCAGTGATGCCCATTGTGGGCACTGATTGGCATCCATTGTGGCACTGATAGGCATCCATTATGTGTCATCCCTGGTGGTCTAGGGTGGCATACCTTTGTTTTAAATCCCCGGTGATCTAGTGGAATCCCTGGTGGTCCAGTAGGCATCCTCGGGGGGGGGGGGGGGGGAGTGCTGATAATCGATCAGCACAAACCCCCCCTGTCAGAGGAGCAGCCGATCGGCTCTCCTCTACTCGCGTCTGATTACCGGCTTTTCATGTTAACGTCATGATCATCCGTGATTGGACACGGCTGATCATGTGGTAAAGTGTCTCTGTGAAAGACACTTTACCTAGATCTGTCTTGCGGGGTGTCAGACTGACACCCTGCAACAACGATCGCCGCGATGCACGCCCCCGGGGGCACGCATTGGCTCAATATCCTGAGGACGTCATATGACGTCCAGTCAGGATTTAGCAACCACTTTGCCAACGTCAATCTGTCATTGGCGGGCGGCACATGGTTAACCATCAGATAATTTCAAGACAGATTCTACGTTTTTTCACCGATGCGGAAAAAAATGATCGGGCCCACACACGATCGGTTCATCCGATGAAAACGGATATACATGGATATCCTGTATACATGGCATTAGAGACAAATAAATAGGACTACAAGCTGCGCAGCACAAGGAGGCAGACAGACTTGTATCAGTGATTTTTTTTTGGGTTGTGTTGATCAGTAGCTAGTATATGCAAAATCCATCCAGAGAGATGGCTGAACACTAAAAGGAAATGATTCTTACAGAAAGAGGACACGGGGGTGCACTTAAAGATTAAATGGCGGTATTAGCGGTTCTTGCCAGCGAAATGGAGCTTAAAATTTGCTGTAGATTTGATCAGTTGAGTGACATGAAATATTAGATTAGCTACGACTCCTAACTGTGTCATGGGGAGGTGGCTGTGTTTTATTTCCATCTCGCAGTGTAATATCATTAGGTTAATGGCTAATTGATTTGGCCGGAGTACTGGGCTTCTCTCGGAACGCAGAAATTGTAGAAAAACTGAACGAACAAGCAATTTGGTGTGTGATATAAATATTCTGTGTTCTATATTTTCAATGTCCCCACAACAATAATGAAAAGTTTATTTAATAGGACAGTGTAAGGGGCGGTAACCCAAAGTAATCAGATTACCATGACAGTTAACCCCTTAAGGACGAAGGTCCAAACAAATTTTAATACCCGAAACCAATTTTGCAACTTTGGCATGTGTTAGCAAAACTGTACATATCTTTTTAAGTAGTATGAAGGCCCCTTGACCCACCTGCACTAAGGAAAGGGAGCCTTGACTGCTGGATTCTTGGCAACCAAGTGGGGCGTCAACACAATTAGGGAGGGAGTCGGAGTGGCTCCGCTGGGATTGGCGACAATGGCACGAGGTGAGGGGGTGGTGCCAGAACTCTAGCAAAAGGCTATGCAGAGCACGTCCCACTACTTCCAAAGAAGTTGACGTCACAAGAGTTGCCAGCAATTGGCATGACTGCATGGGCTAAGCCCTCAAGTTGAGTTACAGGGTCAGTCTAATGCCTGTCTCGCACTGATGGTGGAGATAGACCTCTTAAGCCCCGTACACACGGCCGAAGATCCCGGCAGAAACCAGCGAGAACCTCGCTGGGAGCCGCATTCTGTCGAGAACCTCGGCCATGTGTACGCTCTCGGCGAGCCCCGCCCGTCGGGAAACCCGTCGAGCAAATAGAGAACGATGTGTTCTGCCCGTCGAGGTTCTCTGCCGTGTGTACGGGGCCTTAGACTAGACATTGTGTTTAGAAATGTTGCTCACGGTGTAACCGTAACTGGCATGATTTGTTGGATTTGAATTTTGTTATACCGGTATTTTTACATAAAGCTGTGGCCTTGCCCACTTTCAACTTTAAATGGTCTATGTGTAATTATTGGGGGGCAAGGTTGGTAATGGTAAGCGTCTCAGCAGTCAAGTGTATCCAGGAGATAATTATTTATCATTTAAGTCAAACCAGGGCTTTTAATTTTAAAAAGGGATGCTAGCGTGGCAGCCATCACCGGGGGGGAGGGGGGGGCGGGGGTGTGAGAAGAGAACCGGGAGGGGGGGGGGGCTGAAAGAAAAAAGTGGTAGGGGGGGCTCCTGGGGACCATCGGTATAATGCAAAAAAAAATGCGGGAGGGGTAATGGCCAAGTAAGGGGCCCTGGAAACCATCTGCCCATTTACAGGTGTAATGCAAAAAATTGAAAAAAATAAACAACAAAATGGGAGGGGGGGCCGGCCGGGCCTGTAACGGACCCTGGGGACTGTCGACCCCTTACAGGTGTAATGAAAAAAAAAGGAAAAAAAAGGGAGGGGGACCAGTCGGGCCCCTGGGAACGGTCGGGTCCCTTACAGGTGTAATGCCTGTAACCCACTGATGGCGGCCCTGCGTACTACATGCAGTAGTAAGGCTGCTTTAACACTGAAAGCGTCGGCCTTAGCGGTAAAGCGCTGCTCCTTTTAGCGGCAATTTACCGTTGTTTAATCGGCGCTTTTGCAACGCTTATCGGCTGCTAGCGGCGTGCTTTTAACCCCAAAAAAAGGGTTAAAACTCCCATGTTGTCCCGCTTCCGAAAAACTTTTTGGGCACTTCGGAAGAGATTTCTATTCATTGCAATGGGCAGGGGAGTTTTGGGATGGCGCGCCCAAACTGCCCAAAAGATGCTGCTTTCAGGACTTTTCTGAACGTCCCGCAAGCGCACTGTCCGGGTGTGAAAGCACCCATTGTAATAAATGGGTGGCAGTTTTTTAGGCGCTTTACAGACGCTATTTCTAAAACGCTTGAAAAGTTTGAAAGGATTCTAAGTGCCAAGTGTGTCCTATTACTGATAGGCAAACAAAGACTTGAGGGGCACACCCAAACTGTGCATTACATTAAAGAAGGTGCTGATAAAAAAAACATACAAACAGAACAAAAGATTATTGCGCACACATACAAAAATGTCATTTAAATTAAGCACTGTATGGCCATAGGGTGACCAAATCCCTATATTTGCTTATTATGTTTAGGTACTTTAAACAACCTTGTAGGACTTAAATGACATTTTTGTATGTGTGCACTATAATCTTTAGTTCTGTTTGTATGGTCTTTTAGCAGCACCATCTTTCACCCCCTTCGTGCACAGGCCAGCGGTCAGCTTTCAGCACTGTCACACTTTGAATGACAATTGCTTCACACAATTAGAGCTTTATTTTGGTAGTATTTAATCATTGCTGTTATTTTTCCTAAAAATTTAGATTTTTTTTCTTAGTTTCTGTCAATAAATTCTGTAAATAAGTAATTTTTCTCCTTCACTGATGTGCGCTGCTGATGAGGCGGCACTGATGAGGTGACATTTATGGGCACCGATTAGGTGGCACTGATGAGGAGGCACTAAAAATCTGCAATTATGGGCACTGATAGGTGGCACTGATAAGCACTGAAGGGTGGCACTGGTGGGCACTGATTGGTGGCATGGATAGGTGGCACTGATGGGCAGAACCAATGCCCATTGATGGGCTTTGATGGGCAGCACTGATAGGCGGCACTGACTGGCATCATTGATGGGCACTGATTGCTGGCACTGGTTGCTGGCACTGGTTGCTGGCACCTCTGGCTCTCTAATGTAATCAGGGCACTGATTATATCTCTAACTGTCCCCCGCAAGGAAATGCCACTGATCGGCTCTCCTTGCCACACACTCTGTCAGTGTGAGGCAAGGAGCCCCGATTACCGGGACTTCCTTGTTTACATGTGACTGGCTGTGATTGGACACAGCCGATCACATGGTTAAAGAGCAGAAAAAGCGGCTCTTAACAGAGATCAGGGTCGTGTCGTGTCCTAGCAACACAGTGCGATCACGATTACAGAGCTGTGTGGCCCCACTGGCGCGCCCAGAACGAGAGCGGCAAGTGGTTAATGTGATGCATAGTTAGGGTGTGCTCCCAAGTCCTTGTTTGGCTGTCATATGGGTCCTGGCCAGACCCCTTGGGATGGAGCACCCCACCACCCCCTACTAGTACATCTAATCAGTGTCCATCTGAGTTTTAGAAGAAGTCCTTTTAGTTCTCCCATAAAGAGGAGTGTATTGCTCCCATGGTTGAGAAGTGGGATCTTTCATTCTGTGAATAGTGTAGGACCCACTGAAAATGGGGCACTTTGACGCAGTAGTGGGCTTAAGCACTGTATGGCCATATAGTGTGATCAAATCCCCATATTTACTTATTATGTTCAGGTACTTTAAATAGCCTTGTAGGATTTAAAAGGAATTTTTGTATGTGTGCGCTATAATATTTTGTTCTATTACTGATGGGTGCCACATGTTGTGGGCCAGTCTGGAGGCTGTTAATCAAGATGGCAGAAAACAGTGTTAGTGCGTGCACGGAACAGAGTGTGGCGATGACGTTTCTTGAGAACGAAGGCGTAAAACCTGTGGATATCTACAGAATGCTTCAAGTACAGTACAGTGATGAGACGCTCAGCCGCAGTAAGACATTTGAATGGTGTACACGTTTCAAAGATGGCGGCACATTCGTCAGTGATGATCCCGGTCTTGGTGGTTCGCAGCCCAGTGAGGTATGACCACACCTCCCTTATAGCCCGGGCCTCGCTCTGAGTGATTTCTGCCTGTTTGGACCCCTAAAAGAGTTCCTCGGAGGACAGTTTTTCAGCACTGATGATGAAGTGAAGCAGGCTGTCCTAGGATGGTTCAGGCGTACTGACAAATCTTTCTATGGCAAAGCTTTCCAGGCATTAGTTACCACTTCAGCCCCACAAGGTTTCACTCCCTTCACTCCCAGGTAATTTTTTGTGATACGGCATTGTGTTGTTTTAACTGACAATTGTGTGTTCATGCAACGCTGTACAGAAATAAAATGTATGTCCTTTTCCCCCCACAAATAGAGCTTTATTTTGGTGGTATTTGATCACCTCTGTGGTTTTTAGTTTTTGCGCTATCAACAAAAAAAGACCGTCAATTTTGAAAAAAAATATATTTTTTTCTTTCTGCTATAAAACACATCTAATGTAAAAAGATTGCATGTCTTCATCAATTTAAGCCAATATGTATTCTGCTAAATATTTTTGATAAAAAAATCAAAGTAAGCGTATATTGATTGGTTTGCGCAAAAGTTTTTGGGAGGCCTACAAAAAAAAATCACACCCACCAAAAGGTCCCCAGATCCATTATTTTATATCATGATAATTAAAACTAAAATAAATTTATCAGGATGTCAGATTTTCATGCAACAGAACTTTGCAGATAGGCTCAGGGGCAGTTGTCACTCTGCCCCCAGGCCCAGTCTGCCCCTGGATGACACACAAAACTGCAGGAAAAAAATCCTGTGGGTCAATTTGATACCCCTCTCAAAGTGCTGCCTGGGTCCAATGGACATATTTCCTTCCACTGACCATCAAAGCTGGGGCATGTTTATATCCACTGAGCATTGACACTGGGGAATTTTTCTTTTAACTGACCATCGACATTGGGATAATTATCATCCCACTACCACTGACACTGAAGCATAATTCCTCCTGCTGACCACTGAGACTAGGGCATTTCACTTTAATAATGACCACAAACCCTTAGACATTCTTTCTCTAGCTCCTGGCGCTGGGACATTATTCTTGTTACTGACAACAAGCACTGGGACAGTCTTCCTCTTAATCACCACAGACATGTGACAATCTTCCTCTAAATGAACACCAACGTTAGGATGTTCTTCTGCCAGCTGACTACCGACACTGAGACATTCTTTCTTTATATAATCACCAATGTTGAGACATCCTTCCACTAACTGATCACCAACATTGGGACATTCTTCCTCCAACTGGCCACCAAACATTGGGACATTCTTTTCTAACTGACCACCAAAATTGGGACATTCTTTCTCTAACTGGCCACCAACATTGGGACATTCTTCCTCTAACTGGCCACTAACACTGGGACATTCTTCTACTAACTGACCACCAACATTGGGAAATTCTTCCTCTAACTGGTCACCAACGTTGTGACATTCTTCCTCTAACTGGCCACCAACATTGGGAAATGTTTCTACTAACTGAACACCAACATTGGGACATTCTTCTACTAACTGATCACCAACATTGGGACATTCTTCCTCTAACTGGCCACCAACATTGTGACATTCTTCCTCTAACTGACCACCAACATTGGGACATTCTTCCTCTAACTGGCCACCAACATTGGGACATTCTTCTTCTAACTGGCCACCAACATTGGGAAATTCTTCTTCTAACTGGCCACCAACATTGGGACATTCTTCCTCTAACTGGTCACCAAAGTTGTGTTATTCTTTCTCTAACTGACCACCAACATTGGGACATTCTTCTACTAACTGACCACCAACATTGGGACATTCTTCCTCTAACTGGCCACCAACACTGGGACATTCTTCCTCTAACTGGCCACCAACATTGGGACATTCTTCCTCTAACTGGCCACCAACATTGGGGCATTCTTCCTCTAACTGGCCACCAACATTGGGACATTCTTCCTCTAACTGACCACCGACATTGGGACATTCTTCCTCTAACTGGCCACCAACATTGGGACATTCTTCCTCTAACTGGACACCAACATTAGGACATTCTTGTACTAACTGACCACCAACATTGGGACATTCTTCCTCTAACTGACCACTAACATTGGGACATCCTTCCACTAACTGACCACCAACATTGGGACATCCTTCCACCAACTGACCACCAACATTGGGACATTCTTCCTCTAACTGACAACCAACATTGGGACATCCTTCCTCTAACTGGCCATCAACATTGGGACATTCTTCTACTAATTGACCACCAACATTGGGACATTCTTCCTCTAACTGGCCACCAACATTAGGGCATTCTTCTTCTAACTGGCCACCAACATTAGGACATTCTTCCTCTAACTGGCCACCAACATTGGGACATTCTTCCTCCAACTGGCCACCAACATTGGGAAATGTTTCTACTAACTGACCACCAACATTGAGACATTCTTCTTCTAACTGGCCACCAACATTGGGACATTCTTCTACTAACTGACCACCAACATTGGGACATTCTTCCTCTAACTGGCCACCAACATTGGGACATTCTTCCTCTAACTGGCCACCAACGTTGTGTCATTCATTCTCTAGCTGACCACCAAGGCCAGCGCATTTTCCTCCCACTGACCACCAACACAATGTACACATAAAAAAATCATTTCACTTTAAAGCTGAACTCAAGGCACACAGCTACACAGATGAAATACATATAAGATGTACCTGCCAGAGCACAAGACCTCTTTTTTTTTTGCTGCTGTTCACACTTACAGGACTTGTCTCTCTGTGACTGGACAGTGAAAGAAAAAGCAGCACCCTAATACGTTTCTCTCTCAGTCCCTTTACTCTCTACTCCTATCAGAATGCTCCTTGGTAACTCATGAGCACTACAGAACAACTGATTGGCTGCTAATGTTGCCCCCCCCCCCCCCCCAGTCATAGCTTTGCCGTACATGGAATTGCCTGGGGCTGATATCAAGTAAGATTCAGGTACTTACACTTTTTGTATTAAAAAAATAAAAATAAAATAATAATGAAAACAAATCTGTTTTAATTTGTGTCCTATATATCTTCATGGAGTTCAGCTTAAAAAAATGCTAATAGAATACTGGAATATTTTTCTTCTAAATGTCTTTTACACTAAACACTTTTACTTTTTTTTTTTCTCGCTGTGTTCTTCTAATTAAGAAAAGTTCACAGTTAAAATAATTGGTTTATCAGAACTCTGCAATGCTGCAGTGCTTCACAATAGCCACTGCTCAATAATTCACATGCAATTAATGGCCCTTGCCACAATTTTTTTCTCCAGAAGTCCATTAGCTTGAGGGTAAACGGTGATGAAGGCCCCGCGAGAGTCCGGTTTTATGGTGCATTGAAATGATTTTTTTTTTTCGCGTGGATAATGCAAAACTACATCGGTAAACACAACTTTATTCTGTTTGGTTTCATGCTCTGTTTCCTCCTATCTGTATGATTGCACAATTCTGCTTCTCAATACGATAAGATCTTCAGCTGCTTCCAATGGTAATGAAATAATTACGGAAAACTGGCGCTCATATTGTCTCTCTCCAGCACTGTAGCCAAACGGGTGAAGATAAAGGGATGTTTTTTTTTTTGTCCTGTTTTAAAGTAAATCACAAAAGGGAAATTTGTAAGAAGAAAAAGACAAAAAAAAAATAAAAAAATAGATTTTAAGCAGAGGGTTATGGTGTGGATGGAAGTGGAATTATTTAGGGTAAGTTCCCACTGTTGCATGCATTATTTTGCGCGTCAATGTATATTGTGTTAAGCCAGCCCATTCATTTGAATAGGCTGTCTGACACATAGGGCCAGATTCAGGTAGAGTTGCGCTGGAGTATTTCGATATGCGCCGCGTAACTGTGTATATGCGCCGTCGTTTCTATGTGGCCATACCCACCAAACTAGATGCGACAGAAAACGGGATTAGCACCATACGCTGGCTACATGCACCACGCGTATCTCGTCCGTCCGGCGCAAAGTTATTTCTACAAATAGCTGCTTTATCTTTACTCCAGACGGCCACAGGTCAGCAGGAGAGCAGCTACAGCAGCGTTACCGACGATAAGAGCTAGCTGAGCACCCCCACTTGCAGGACAACACCTCTGTCCATGCTTGTCTGTCAACTTTTACAGCCATGGAGGAAGACATCATAGGTCTCCATAGCCGAGATGACGGCTGACAGCTCCTGGCCTTTAGAGTTCAGCTTTCTCCTGTGTGTTTGCGGGGAACGGGAGCAGCCATCTCAGAACAAAAGTAACTTCACTGCGGGGAGGGGGAACAGGATATACTTTAGTGCCGGAATGGCGCTTCTACGGCCGCATTTAAACGCCCAACGGAACGCATTGCGCTGACGTTTCCCGTGAAGTGGTGCCGACGGAAGTTGTGAGCATGCGCACAAGGGGGCGAGTGGAGCCTCACTCACTGCGCATGCTCCGTGGATGATGCGCTGAACGTAAGCCTCTGCGCTGGGCTCCGCCCATCATTTACATATGATCACACCCACTTCCACTTGCGTCGGGTTACGCCAGCGCATTATCGTTACTCTGGCGCAAGTTTACGCGCAAGTGCTATGTGAATAACAGTACTTGCGCCGAAAGTGTCGGCGGAGTAACGTAAATGAGAAACGTTACTCCAAAGTAAAGAAGCGCCCATCTACCTGATAAAATCACACACAAAAAAAAAAGAATTGAGTTAAAGGGAAAAATCGTATATAATTCCATTACCTGCGCAAAAGTTAATTTGAATTTGATTTTATTATAGGGGCTGCTCATTGTAAGGGTGATTCCTTTATATGTGAAAATTATAATAAACTGCGCACCAGTGTTGCCAATCTACCAGATTGAAATTTATTGGCACAACACCCGAAATTTACTGGCGCAGCCACGCTTTTACTGGCATTTCACAAAAGTTACTAAATTACAGTTTTAGGTGCAAATTTCAGTATTTAGGCTACAAACAAGTATGCTAGGCAAATAGCAATGTGATTTAAGGTAGATATGAAGGTAAAACAACATATTTTTGTTATTTTCGTTATAATAAGGGCATATTATTTAGTCACATCACCCCCTGCCTCTATCCTCCTCTGCCACCAACACCCCCTGCCTTCACCCCCCTCTGCTACCAATACCTCCTGCCTCCATCCCCCTCTGCCACCAACACCCCCTGCCTTCATCCCCCTCTGCGGTGCCTCCAATCTCCCTCTGCCTCCAATCTCCCAGAGGCCCCCTGCCTCCAATCACCCCCTGCCTCCATTGTCCCCTGCCTCCATCCCCCTCTGCGGTGCCACCAACAACCCCTGTCTCCATCCCCCACCCTCTGCGGTGCCACCATCCCCCTCTGCAGTGCCACCAACACCCCCTGCCTCCAATCATCCCCTGCCACTAACACCCCCTGCCTCCATTGCCCCCTGCCTCCATCTCCCTCTGCTGTGCCACTGCAGCCACCATCACCCCCTGCTTCCAATCACCCCCTGCCTTCAATCTCCCCCAGGCCCCCTGCCTCCATTGTCCCCTGCCTCCATCCCCCTCTGTGGTGCCACCAACAACCCCTGTCACCATCCCCCACCCTCTGCGGTGCCACCATCCCCCTCTGCGGTGCCACCAACACCCCCTGCCTCCAATCATCCCCTGCCACTAACACCCCCTGCCTCCATTGCCCCCTGCCTCCATCTCCCTCTGCGGTGCCACTGAAACCACCATCACCCCCTGCCTCAAATCACCCCCTGCCTCCAATCTCCATGCGCAGTTCCAAGCCGAACCGATCTCGGCTATTTTTACTGGCACATTCCCACAAGCACGAACATTTACGAACGGGGGAAAAAAGTGCCTGTTTTTACGAACTGTCCGTAAAAATACGGACGGTTGGCAAAACTGCCGCGCACCCTACTAATATGTGAAATGTTATGTAGCCCTACCCCAGTAGAAGCTGCTGGTTTAGTATTGGGTCTTGCATGTTACCACGCTCTTCGTTGTCTAGGGGATGCGATGAGAGTCTAAGAAACTTCAATGTCCACACAAGTTGTAATTGCCTTTTCTGTCAGGTTTTTTTTCACACAAACTTGTATAGGTAGAGGGATGGAGGGTCAGGGGAAGGTTCAGGCACACGATGCAGATCACTGGGGAACTTCTAAGTTTCAAAAGTCACACTCACCACTTTTCCTCAGAGTGGGTATTGCTCACCCGGATAGGCCCCTCTCAGTGGCCTAGCAGGCAGAGTGATGCACAGACAAAAAGAATACAGTCTCTGCCACAGACCTTGAAAGAAGAAATAAACTGTTCCAGAATCCTCTGCCACAGGATTTAGTACCCGGATCTCCAGCAGTGCAGTTTAAAGCCTTTGAGCCGACCGGCAACACTGCAAGGCATCATTGAATATGGTGCATCCTCCAATAAAGTTACCAGGCCTCTCCCGAGATGCCAGCCTTCCGCTTGGTCCTTTCCAGGACAGGTCCTCCCCTGGTTTCCTCCATTGAGTGGCTTCCTCCCGCAGGACAGACAGCACAGGATCACCTTCAAAGTACAGGCTCCAGTCAAGACAACTGGGCCTACCTGGGGGAAATGCAACCTCGGGCCAACGTGGTCCCAGGGCTGAAAATGGACCATTGCATACCTCAAGCCAGGAGTGCCATGAGGCAAAAGGCCAGAGAAAATGGCGTCGTAGAAGGAAAAACGCATGATAAGAGTCCATGGGCCGCGCACCCCGAAATGGGGGTACTCATATGGAAATCAATTGAATTATGATCAATCATGTACTGTATTGTTGTGTATATATATTTCTTTTATCTCTTGCCACTGTTAAAATCTTGTCAATCAAGTTTAACCAGAGTGCACTATGTTTACCAATTTTAAATGCTCCTACCATGTTGTATTTTTACTGTACTGTATATATCCAGTAAAGATTTTATCTCTAAATTATAATTTCCTACACTTTGTACATCATGCCGCTTAAAAACCCCACTGGGGGACCTTTCCATTCGAGAAAATGGCGTCTGCCCCTTAAGTATCTTTCCCCAGCATGCCCAGCGGGGAGACCACTCCCACTGCGCTGTTCCCAGGAAAAAACACCCAATGCACTCTGGCCTGCCTGTGTTCCAACATTGGCCTGTGGTGGTAACGCCACCTACAGGCAAACAATGGGAAAACCCTCCAAGCACAGCCATAGCCGGAACAGAGGCTGATTTAGCCTTAATCATCAGAGTCTGAGCTAACTACCAGCTCAAACACCCACTAAATTTAAACATAGCACCTAGTCACCAGGAGCAGGGCGCTACAGTTATATGTTGATACCTTAAAGCAGAGGTCCACCCAATTTTTTTTTAAAAGCCAACAGCTACAAATACTGCAGCTGCTGGCTTTAAAAAAATGGACACTTACCTGTCCAGCGCGCCAGCGATGTTGGCAGCCGAGGCCGAGCAATCGCTTGTCTCTTGTCTGACCCCGTCACCATCCTCGGTAAGGGGAATCAGGAAAGCCGCAACGCTTCACTGCCTGGTTCCCTACTGCGCATGTGCGAGTAGCGCGGCACACCCTCACTGGTGCCCGCTCTCTCCTGGGACCATTGTGTTTCCCAGGGGACAGCGAGGGGGGGGGGGGATGTGGCGTGACTCCCATTGGAGTCTTAGACAGGTATCTGCACCCCCTCCCCACTGAAAGGTGGGAAATATGACACTGGAGGGGGAGGGTTTCTGAAAAGCGGAAGTTCAATTTTTGGGTGGAACTCTGCTTTAATCTTAACCGTGATACCCACTAGAGGAATCCAGGGGCAGTTACATGTATATTAATGCACTTTAGAATATCCAATTTTATGAGATTGCACCAGGGTATATTTGATTTAAATCATGATTTAAATCACTAGTAAAAATGCTTGATTTAAATCAATCTCGATTTAAATCATAATTTTTAAAGAGCAACTGTCATTGCTGTCCCGCAGCGGCTCCTCTGACCCGCTGTTGGCTCACCGACAGTCCCATTCACTTTAATGGGACGGCTGGTGATTCGGCAAAATATTACACAAAATATAGAAAACAGATCAATAAAAACCATATAGGGTATATGTTATGAAAAATATCCTCTGTACATCGTCTACGCATTTTGCCATTGGGCTTCCTCAGGATGGGCAGAAAAAAGTAATAGTAGAAAAATACATTTCATTATCTTAGAATAATCCAGATCATATGCATATATGTCGAGAAGATCAAGATAAGAGTTCCATATATAGTAGGAAAGGGCCAGATATATCTCCAAAAACTCCACAAGAAGGGCTCCCTCTACCTAAAATGTCGGTTGTCGAAATGCACCATAAGTTCAGAAGATCAGTTCTAATGGTTCAAAATGTATGAACATTGATTCCGGGGCAGAGCCATGGGGGAATAGCAGAGACACGTAAGTGTTCGATACACTGCAGCCAGGTACATCAAACCTAGATCAAAGTACTTGTGTACCAGAAGCCCTCAAAGGTGAGACAGCCAGAACAATATTATGCACTGGGTGACGCTGTATGCCCCGGGGGATAGCCTGTACTATACAGCACAGGCTATCCCCCGGGGCATACGGCGTCACCCAAAAGTATTGGGACATGCACTTTTACACACACATGAATTTTAATGGCCTTCCAGTCTTAGTCTGTAGGGTTTAATATTGAGTTGCCCCCCCCTTTGCAGCTATAACAGCTTCAACTCTTCTGGGAAGGCCGTCCACAAGGTTTAGGAGTGTGTCTATGGGAATGTTTGAGCATTCTTCCAGAAGTGCATTTGTGAGGTCAGGCACTGATGTTAGACAAGAAGGCCTGGCTCACAGTCTCTGCTCAAATTCATCCAAAAGGTGTTCTAACAGGTTGAGGTCAGAACTCTATGGAGGCCAGTCAAGTTTCTCCACCCCAAATTCGCTCATCCATGTCTTTATGGACCTTGCTGTTTTCAAAGTCATGCATTGGCAAAGTAATAAAGTCTCTTTCTAGAAGACTCAAGTAAAGAAAGCACATCTCTCCTGGCTGGCTCGCCATAATTGAAAGAAATATGATCCACTAAAATGATTTGTATAAGACAGGAGCAGATGTATTTTTAGAGAAAAGAACAGCAGAGCAACAATGTAACAAGGTACAAAGTCGCACAAGAAGATGAAACCACACCAAACAATAACATCTTCTCTTTTCTCAGCTTCATGTTATTTCATGGTGTAGGTATAACAACACCTCCGCATCTCACACTGATTTTATTTTCAATCCACTTTTGGCAAGAAAACATGTTTCTCAATCTGTGTTCGCATTTCGAGTGTGATATCATCTGTATTGCATGTTATTATAATATCTTAGTTAAAGCTGCATTTTTACATTTCAAACAAATAAAAATCCAAATTAACAGCTAACTGGCAATTATTTATATTCTGGGTGTAAAGCCAGGCGTGTTATAATTAAATTGGGTTCAAATCGGGATACCAAAGCCGTAGCTATAGGTGATGGGGCCCCATAGAAAAACTATTAATGGGCCCTCCTTACGATTTTTATTTTATTTTAACCACATCCCACCTGGCTGTCATTTTGCTATAGGTGGCTCTCCCGTTCTGACTGGATGTCATATGATGCGACTCACCGCATCTCTGAACATGGTAAAAAGTAGGGTTGTCCGATACCGATACTCGTATCGGTACCAATACCAAGCATTTGCCCGAGTATTTGTACTCGGGGCAAATGCTCCGATGCTTCACCCGATACCTGGGCAGTCAGGGTGATCAGTGCGGTGGAAGAGTTACAAGCACCGATCACCCTGTATAGGTTTCAAAGTCCGGCTTTTAGTGAAATCAGCGCTGATCATTGCTTGTAACTCTCCCACACGCGATCACCGCTGACTGGCCCCGCATCCTCCTCTAGTCCCCCTCTATTCTGCTGCTCGGCTGCAGTCCCCCTCTGTGTTCCTCTCCATGCTGCTCCGTGTCCCCCTTTGTGCTGCTGTCCCACTCTCTTCTCCTCCGTGTCCCCCTCTCTTCTCCTCTGTGCTGCTGTCCCCCTCTATTCTCCTCCGTGTCTCCCTCTATTCTCCCCCGTGCTGCTGTCCCCCTCTATGCTCCCCCTCCGTGCTGCTGTCCCACTCTCTTCTCCTCCGTGTCCCCCTCTCTTCTCCTCTGTGCTGCTGTCCCCCTCTATTCTCCTCCGTGTCTCCCTCTATTCTCCCCCGTGCTGCTGTCCCCCTCTATTCTCCCCCTCCGTGCTGCTGTCTTCCTTTCTTCTCCTCCATGTCCCCCTCTCTTCACCTCCGTGCTGCTGTCCCCCTCTCTTCTCCTCCGCTCCGTGCTGCTGTCCCCCTCTCTTCTCCTCTGTGTCCCCCTCTCTTCTCCGCTCCGTGCTGCTGTCCCCCTCTTTTCTCCTCCGTGTCCCCCTCTCTTCTCCTCTGTGCTGCTGTCCCCCTCTATTCTCCTCCATGTCTCCCTCTATTCTCCTCCGTGCTGCTGTCCCCCTCTATTCTCCCCCTCCGTGCTGCTGTCTTCCTTTCTTCTCCTCCGTGTCCCCCTCTCTTCCCCTCCGTGCTGCTGTCCCCCTCTTTTCTCCTCTGTGAGAGCGATAACACCAAATTTAACACACCTGCTCCCTATTCACACCTGAAACCTTGTAACACTAACGAGTCACATGACACAGGGAGGGAAAATGGCTAATTGGACCCAATTTGGACATTTTCACTTAGGGGTGTACTCACTTTTGTTGCCAGCGGTTTAGACATTAATGGCTGTGTGCTGAGTTTTTTTTTTGAGGGGAGAGCAAATATACACTGTTATACAAGCTGTACACTCACTACACAACATTGTAGCAAAGTGTCATTTCTTCAGCGTTGTCGCATGAACTCACTTTTGTGAGATACTGTAGCTGGCACTCTTGAAGGATACATATGACAGGTCCAGGAGTTGTATTAACCCCTGCAGCTCCAACATATTACCACCGTAGAGTTATGGGGGGTGGGGACTGAAGATTTCAACTTAGAGAGGGATACTTCTCATTGAAGGTAAGTACTGTACCTTGTGCTGAAAAAAATATAATATGTAAGTCTCTGACTTAGGATACAGAACCCCTATTTCGAAGATGCCATATACAGAAATATACAACCTCTACTAGAAAAAAAAAAAACAGTATTGTAGACTGTCTGGATTCTTTATTTAAAGAGCAAAAAGCTACGACAGCTGTAAAAATAAGCCACTGTCTTGGATAAAAGATACAATTCTAAAACTGACCACTAGATGTCAGCCTTGCACCATTTTCTTTTTTCCCATGTTCCTACTTATATAAAGTCTTATTTTTTTTTTAAAAACACAGATCTGTTATATTTCCTAACTTGCAAATATTTCACCATCCTTCTGCATCTGTCCCACCAAGATCACATTAAGAGACTGCGGCTTATTAAAGAGCAACAGCTGGACTAAATATGGGTGCTAATGGCATACACAATTCATATTTGTATTTAGTGATTTTTAATCGCTAAAAAATTGCAGATTGCTGAAAACAGTAAATTTATCACACAGTAGAAATACTAATTCCTGCCACCATCTGCTGATAATAAAGGATTCCTTAAGGTGATGGAAAAAAATCATTGCTAATACTGGCGTATTGGCATTGTTTTAATGTATATTGTGATCTTTGTAAGTTCCTGCAGTCCCCCCCCCCCCCCCGGGGTCCCTCCGCTCTGTATGTACAGTCCTTGGAGTCCTGGAAATGAATCGCACTTCTTATAATGGCAGGTTGTGGTTTATCGTACTCATTGGAAGGAATGTGGATGGTGACCTTTAAGGGTTTGTTTACATGAACAGAAAAAAACGTAGATATTAGCTGCGCATTGTTTTGTGCGCATCTGAATGCGACTCTAAAGTAACTAATGAGCCCAAACACAGACGTACCTGTCTGCGACAATGTGCGTGGCATTTAGATGCACAGAAAAAAAAAGTAGGACCCCTCTGCGTCCCAGCCTCTGCAGATTTGACGCACGAACATGCAGGAGCGTGCCTGAATATGTACATGCAGAAAAGTGAGGTCATTCATTTTTTGAATGAAAGTAGAATTGTACAGCCAGTAGGAAACGAAAGTCCTAAAATTCGCACATCGCAGGGAAACCCGGTAAGGAGATGAATGACAGCCTCAGTCTGGGCTCCAAACAGGCCACGCCCCCAGGGGATGCCCATGATTAATCACTTCGCCACTTTCTTCCCTTCCTGCCCATGGCAATTTTCGTCTTTCAGCGCTGTCAATTTTGAATGACAATTGCGCCGTCATACAACGCTGTACCCAAACTACATTTTTTAAATTTTCTTCCCACAAATAGAGATTTCTTTTGGTGGAATTTGATCACCCCTGGGGTTTTAAATTTTTGCTAAACAAACTAAAAAAGACCAACATTTTTGAAAATTTCTTTTATTCTTTGTTTCTGTCATAACATTTTGTTTTCTCCTATGACGGGTACTGATGAGGCAGCACTGGTGGGCACTGATGAGGTGGCACTGATAGGGTGGCACAGATGAGGAGGCACTAATATGTAGAATTGATGGGCACTGATATGCAGCACTGATGGGCACCGATAGACTACACTGATATGCAGCACTGATAGGTACTGATAGGTGGCACCGATGGGCACAGAGAGGTGGCACTGATTAGCAGTAGTTGGCAGCACTGATGGGCACTGATAGGTGGCACTGATGGGCACTAAGGCCCCATACACACGAGCAGACAGATTTGTTCAAATCGGTCGGGCAGACCGATTTGAACAAATCTGTCTGCTGGGGACGTATTGGTTTGATCGTGTACACACGATCAAACCAAAATCCCCGCCGGCAGACGGCCCGGTGACGTGGCGGTGACGTTGACGCCGCCACGTCACCGCACCAGGAAGTAAAACACTTCCGCGCATGCGTCAAATCCATTCGACGCGTGTGCGAGAAGACATGTCTGCTGGTTAGCGTACTAACCAGCAGACATGTCGGGCGGACGGGTTCCCACTCGACAGATTTAAAAGCATGCTTTCAAATCTGTCGGCTGGCCAAATCCATCTGCTCGCCCGTACACACGATCGAATCTGGCAGACCGTTTCCAGCAGACAGATTTGGTCGTGTGTACGCGGCCTATTAGATGGCACTGATGAGGAGGTACTGACAGGCATAATTGATGGGCATTTATTGGCATCTTTGAAGGGCACTGACAGGCGTTATTGATGGGTAGTGATTGGCAGTTTGATGGGCACTGATTGGTGATTTGGGTGGGCACTCATTGTGATTTTGGTGGGCACCGATTGGCATTGTGTTGAGCAACTCTGATGGGGGCTGCAATGATAATCAATGTGCTGATTATGAGTGCACCCCCCTCCTCTGACAGGATAGCCGTTGATCAACTCTTCCTGTCAGCGCGAACCGAGGAAAGCCGATTACCCGCACTTTCTGTTTCACACTGTGATCAGCTGTGATTGGTCACAGCTGATCACATGTTAAAGAGCCTCCATCAGAGGCTCTTTAACATAATCGGAGTTGCAGTGTGACACACCATACGACCGATCACCACGTTGTACCAAAAAATACTTGGGGGGCACACCCTAAAATGCATTTAAATTCAAGATTGAGCTGCTATAAGACAAAGAAACAGTACAAAACAGATTATAGCGCGCACATTCAAGAATGAGATTTATCCCGCAAGGCTAGTTAAAAACACCTGAACATATTCAAAAAAATACAGGGGGTTTGGTCACACTATATGGTCATATAGTGCTGAGCCCACTTACTGCGACAAAATACCCCGAAATAGTGGGTCCTACCCTAGTAATAGAATGAAAGATCCTGCGTCTCAACCATGGGTGACACACTCTCCTCTATGTGCGAGAACTGGAGGGAATCCTCCTATGCACTGGTGGCCACTAATAAGAGGTTCAGTTCTCCCACAGAGGAGTTTGGCTCCCATGGTTGAGACGCAGGATCTTTCATTCTATTAACAGGGTAGGACGCACTAATTGGAGGGACTTTGTCGCGGGCACGTGCTGGCTTGTTATATTGCTGGACGCCATATGATTCCCAGTCAGGATAACTCAACCACTACCCTTCATTCTGCTAGAGGCCGGGCAGGAAGTGGTTAAGCCCTGGGGTGGAGTTAAACGCGTTGATGGTGCTGAACGCCATATGATTCCCAGTCAGGATAACTCAACCACTACCCTTCATTCTGCTATAGGCTGGGCAGGAAGTGGTTAAGCCCTGGGGTGGAGTGAAATGCGTTGGTGGTGCTGGACGCCATATGATTCCCAGTCAGGATAACTCAACCACTTCCCTTCATTCTGCTATAGGCCGGTGTCACGGTCACTGCCGTGCCAAATGGACAGCGAGGTGTGGTCGCGCCTCGGGTGGCTCTGGGTGGAATTGAACCCAGGACCTTTCCGTTGTTGCTCCGGGTCTTTTCCTCTGAGCCACTTCTCAGTTGCTATTCTGCTTGCTGTCCATTGAAGCCTGGTGCTGAACTATGTGCTGATTGCCTGATCTCCCTACTATCTGCACTTGTCTATCCTGGTCCAGCTGAGGCAGGTGTACTAATCAACCAGGATATAAAGCCCTGCCTCACTGTGAGGGAGGTGTCAGTTCATTGTTATCTGATCTTCCTGTCTGTGCCAACGGTTCCTGTATTGATCTTCTGCTGCAAGACTGACCCCGGCTTCTGACCTTTGGCTTTTGTACCTTGGATTGCTGCTGTCTCCTGCCCTTTGACCCCGGCCTGTACTTTTGGACTTTCCCTGTCTTCTCCAGCCCCTGACCATGGTTTGTCTCCCGGACCTGTTTTCAGCCCTGCCCTGACCGGTGAAGTACTTGATTCCTGTGAAATACTTTTGTGCCTGGACTATCTTCTGTTTCATCTGCTGCAGCCTTCCAGTCGGTGATCCGCTTGTACCTGCTCCATGCACCTGACCATCATCTTCCCGCTGGTACCGGTGCCTCCCGGTGCGTCCGTCCCTCTGTCCCAATCTCAGGGGGCGGATCGCATCAGGTCGCAAAGGTAAGCTCACAAGTCTGCAAAATGGACTCCACTCAAGGTAAGCCCTCACAGCCGGGCAGGAAGTGGTTAAGCCCTGGGGTGGAGTGAAATGCGTTGGTGGTGCTGGACGCCATATGATTCCCAGTCAGGATAACTCAACCACTTCCCATCATTCTGCTATAGGCCGGGCAGGAAGTGGTTAAGCCCTGGGGTGGAGTGAAACGCGTTGGTGGTGTGGCCTGGGTCAAGGCTGTTTTACACCTCCTTACAGGGTTTTGCTGTGATGTGCGACTTTTAGGACTGCCTTTCCCTACTGGATGTCTTGAGCTGGAACGAGCTCTGTCCTTGTCGGTACTCCTAGCGGTTTGTCGTACAAGAGAACCTGGTGAAGCCTTGAAAGGCACCTGTAATCTTTGTGTGTGGCTAGAAAAAAAACCCCGCCGAGAACGGCATGGACTATCTCGGTACACAAGGACTAGCACAATTATATGGTAAAAACATTTTTATACAACTTTATTGATACAAAATAGTTAAAATTAGGACATAAATCAGTATTCAAGAATAGACAAATAAACAATGCTTGCGGTAACATGAAATATTGTTACATCAATGGTGCTGATGGAATAGTGACCTCTGGTGGTCATAAGGGTACAAAGTCATTGATATGGAGCAAGATCTTCTACATGTTTCATGGTGACAACGGCTTCTTCAAGAGGAATCAATTACATTATCTACAAGTTATCTATCTAACCAATAGATCTCTAGCTCTAGCCTCCTTTTCACATTAAGTTTTGCCGCCAATCCATAGAGGTCCGTTGTTTACAGAGCTTTACTAAAACTGGAGAGTGCAAAATCTGGTGCAGCTGTGCATGGTAGCCAATTGGCTTCTAACTTCAGCTTGTTCAATTAAGCTTTGTCCAAAAAACTGGAAGCTGATTGGCTACCATGCACAGCTGCACCAGATTTTGCACTCTCCAATCAGCTTCCAGTTTTTTGGACAAAGCTTAATTGAACAAGCTGAAGTTAGAAGCCAATTGGCTACCATGCACAGCTGCACCAGATTTTGCACTCTCCAGTTTTGGTAAAGTAGTTCAAATAGATCATGTGCTGCAAAGGAGAATGTTGATAGGTGAAAAGAGCAGAGTGACAGACATTGTAATACTCTCCTATCACTGACCAGTAACAGGCTGGAGTGGATCCAAGCCCTAGAAATTAATAATGCCATGGAGGACATCTAGTGGCAGAAAAAAGGTATGGCAGGGGAAGTTTTTGGCTTGCAGGTGAATATTGCAGAAAAAGCTACCGGTACTTTTCATGGGTGTGAGCAACCTATTGCATTAGGGTGTGCACCCCAAAGCTCAAACACACAATGGAAAAACAATGGGTGGTGTTAGTAGAGACATTTTTGGTGTCAGTAGTTTTTTTTTTATTATTTTATTTTGTTATAATTTTTTACAATTTTTCTATTTTTTTTATAATCTTATTTTTTTTTTACAATTTGTTAGAAAACACCCCATTAAGGGACTTTGGTGAAAGAGTTACCCAGTTACTTTCTGCCATGGGGGTAGTGGTGTTCAGCAGTGGATTACTTCTTGGCACCAGGGCTGGCTTAATGCATGGGCAACCCTGGGCCCTGCCCAGGGGCCCCAGGAGAATGGGGGCCACATGATAATCTCTCATTACATCATACTTACCAACTGTCCCGGATTGGCCAGGACATTCATGCTTTTTACTAAGCTGTCCCAGAATGTCCATGTCCCGGGCAGCATCCCAGAACCTGTATAGTTCCTTCCTGGTCCCCTGTACTGTGCCATTCCACTTTTCCCCTCTTTGTGTGGATTAGTGTTTGATTTATGTCATGTTTAAAAATAGATTTTATTGAAATTACTAATGAATATATGTTTAATTCCATAAAAATGTTATACTTAAATTCTTGAGAGCAGGTGCATAAATTGGGTGCATTACTTTGCCCAAGGGCCCATGATGGCATTAAAACGGCCCTGCTTGGCACAGGGTGATTAGGGTGTGTTCAGTCACATCCTGCACACCCTGTGCTCATGCCTTTGCTACTTTTGTTATTTAAAATTTCATTGGGTTATTTGTTTTTAAGCCTGACCCCTGTTCCTGTCACGTTCCACCCTAAACTGACCCTACTTGGGCAAACCACTTGGGGGTACACAATCACGCCAATGCAGCTCCTGGTAATCCCATTCAAAGTTAGCAATTCTAGATGAATCACTTACTCTGCTTCTCTGTCGTCCCTGTTAGTAAAAAGAAAATACTTTTAAAACGGTTCAGCAAAAGCATCCTAATAGTTTTTGATGTGAAGCTTAAAGGGGTTGTAAAGGAAAAAAAATGTTTTCATAATAAGCATCCTTTACCGGCAGACATTCCTCTTTTCACTTCCTCATTGTTCGTTTTTTGCTCAGAAGTTGCTCTATTTCTTCTCTGTTCTGTTCACTTCCTGCTTGTCTGATTGTTACTCACCACCGTGAAGGGAGGCTTTACTGCGGTGGTCAGTGACGTGCTCGCCCCCTCCTGGGAACTACATCTGTGTGGCAGGACGCTCTCTACGTGTTAGAAACTTCAAGGAGGTGTGAATTACTAGGCTTGCCGCAATGCATACTGGGAAATGTAGTTCTTACATGAACAAGTGATGCAAACCAGGAAGTGAATGAGAGAACAGAAACTAGAATGCCGGAGGTGATATAGATAAAGGAATTTAATAGGTATTTACTTGTTTTTTAACAGAATCATTACACTATTCTGTCTGTCTACCTTGCAGACATTAATTTTAGGAAAAAAAAAAATTTCCTTTAACACTCTCTGGCTTTTAAGTGACACACTAGGACAGAATATATTAGCATACAGTGAATAAATACCAGAAACCAATTGGGGATAAAGAAATCCTTTAGTGAGTTCAAGCACAGACATTTTTCCAAACGCGGCAGCTTGTTCACAGGGGGCTCCAAGGTAAACAACAAAGTAAAGAAATCATTTCATAACAAAGGCCTTTCTATCATTCGGTACCCTGCATCAAAGGACGATCGACCACAGTTTAACTAGCTGACCAGCAGAGGGCACCGTTGGATATGCAAATAAAAAAAAATCCCAGTGCTTGGCTATAAGCTTTTGAAATTGTCATATAAAATATTAAGCTCCATATTAAAATGCAGAATTATGTTTTTCAAAGGATGAATACTAAGAAGCAAAGGAGAAAGAACTATTGAATGGAAACAAAAGATTTTTTTTTTTCAAAACTGCTTGGTGCTTATTTCACAGGTACTTGGTTGGAATAGAAGCAAGATGGAGCTAAAGCTATTACAACACTTATTAATATCATCATTCTGTATTCCTTTTTTACCTCCCATTGCTGTGATGTTAACCCTTCAGTTCGAGGAACGGAGACAATCTTAGGTCAAATTTGAAATTTTTAAATAGAATGTATTTTCATTGAACACCCATTTTGAGTCACTATTGTAATGTTTACCTTAAAATAGAAGGAAACGTTATTTTAAAACTTTTTTTCCTAAATAAAATTTCAGTTAAAATATTGGTATCTGCATGGACATCTAAGGCCCAATGCTCACTTGGCGTAGAGCAGTGTTTCTCAACTCCAGTCCTCAAGCCCCCCCAACAGGTCATGTTTTCAGGATTTCCCTCAGATGAAAAGGCTGTGGGAATTACTAAAGCATTGAAACTGATCAAATCACCTGTGCAAAATAATGGAAATCCTGAAAACCTGACCTGTTGGGGGGCCTTGAGGACTGGAGTTGAGAAACACTGGCGTAGTGTTGATCATGCTAGAGTGAAGCCCCGTACACAAGGCCGAGGTTCTCGGCAGAAACCAGCGAGAACCTCGGCCGTGTGTACACTCTCGGCGAGCCCCGCCCGTCGGGAAACTCGTCGAGCAAATAGAGAACAGGTTCTCTATTTGCTCGACGGCCCGTCGGGATGAATGGCTGGTTGCCTTTCCCGACGGGCGGGTCGCCGATTCTGACGGCAGGCAGAGAACCTGGACGGACGGAACGATGTGTTCCGCCCGTCGAGGTTCTCTGCCGTGTGTATGGGGCCTGAGTGCTGATGTGGTACATCAACGCGGAAAAGCTCTGTGGAGTACCTGGCATGTCAGGTACTCCACAGAGTAGAGCTTTACAGAGCTTTACATCAGCAGAGCTTCACATCAGCTGCCCAAAAAATTAAGAAAACTTTGCAAGTGGAGAGCTTTAGACCCCATGCACATTGGACGTATAGCACTGGTGCATGAATGGCATGCCTTTGGCCTACAAGGAAATACAGTAATATCTTGTGGACTTGCAATTCAAATATTGTCCACTAGATGCCACTCTTAACAAAGGACTGTTGAGTGTTCTATGGTAATGTACATTTCCTGCGGTGTTACTGAAAACTGTCTTTACTTCCTATCACAACTCTTTTATCTTTTCCACTGGCCAGTCCACATGGAGTCAGCTAAGCCTGCACCACATGTTTCCTAGGTCCTGATCCTTCTAAGGCAGCATCGCTGGTATGATAAAGACTGCATAAATATGCCTAGTAGATATTTGTATGTGTTCATATAATTCTTATAAGTTCAATTATATGTTTATTTTTAGTTTCACCATTATTCATATGCATCTTATATGGCCACCACCTGTTCATCGTAATAAAGATCCAAAGTTATAGACAGTCTGGTTATTTAGGATGCAAGGTTTAAGCTGTATGTTGAGCTACATACGCGCCAGGGGCAAACGTGTAGCAAAAACAGAACAATGAAGTTTCTGCATTTAGGGTGGAGGACACAGCTGCACCTATCACCTTGCTTCTGGCAGCCAGGATGAAAAATGCTGCAGCTGTATGGGGCCCACACTTACATGCCAGAGCCTCATGCACCAGAGCTAAATGCCCAGTCTGGACCAGAAGCTATCCACTTGCAACGTTTTCTTTATTTTTTTGGCAGCTGACTGAAAGCCACAAATGGGCATAACTAGAACCTTCTGGTCCCCTGTGCAAGAAACCATAAAAGGCCCCCTGGCTGGGGCTGACCCATGGTGGCGGAACGTGAGAGCCCGGTTGCAAGTACGACCTTTGTGACCCTGGTAGTTGCACCACTGGTGTCACTCATTTTTTTGTACTATTTTGTTTATTTTTATTTATTTTTTTACAATTTATTTATTTTAATTTTTTAATTTTTTTAGGAGGCCCGTTGGGGGGGGGGGGGATTTGGTGAAATATCGGGGGTCTAAACAGACCTCTGATGTTTCAACTTTGAGACAGAAAAGAAGATTAAAGACACGCCCCTCAATCTCCTTCTATACAGCCTCAGAATAGACAGGAATAGCTTTGTATAGAGCTTCCTGTTCATTCACAAACCAAAGCATAGTAAACACAGTTTACTATGCCTCAGTTATGAATGAACACAGTCAGTTATTGGTAAAGACTGGCCCTTCCTGGTGGTGACAGAGGGGAGCCCTGCAACACTGAGTGGGGTCGGATGAATACACAGGACTCCGATCACAGCAGGGGGTGGATAGGAGGGGATGGGGCAGCATATAGAGGAATCGACCCCCCCTCTATATGCTGCCCCCACCCTGTCCCTCCTATCCAGGTGTACAGGAGGCTGCTAGGGCCCCCTGGAGTATAGGTTGGGTCATTATCCAAGCCCCTATACATACACCCCTGGCCACAAAGCAGCAAGGGCACAGTATCAGTGTACAGCATCATTATTTGCCAAAAGATATAGTACACTTACTCTTACATACTTAAGAGGAGTAGAAGGGGTACACTGTGTGACCAATGGCCAGGATGACTGATGGGCTCTGAGATGATAAGAATCTGTGAAGTGACCCGGACCTGCCAATATGGGAGAAAGCTGGCCATTTCTACAGCTGTCCCTCATTCACCTCTGACAGGCAACACAACATCACTGGAATTGGCTACTTGTTTCAGGGGCCCTTCCCCCTTTGTTAAGCTGGTCCAATCAGGGAACAAGCATGCATTTATGCAAGGCAGGACTAAACACAGCAGGGGTGACGTAAAGCCGCGCATGCTTAGTCTATCCTTCTTTTTGGTATCCTTGGCATGCCAGGTACTCCACACAGAGGCGTATCTAGAGAAAATAGCGCCTATGGCAAGCACTGAAACTGCGCCCCTGTGGAAACATTTGAAACCCATCTTTCAGATAACCTTAACAAAAAAAAACAGCTAACAAAACTAGTGATATTTATCATCCCTTGTGATACCTTGGGTAGTGACATATCCTCTTTATGGAGAAATCTGGGGTTTATTAGACCCCTGACCCTTTCTCTGCCCTCCAAGGCCAGGTAAATGCAGAACCAATACTGGAAGTGATGAAATCTTCATCACTCAAGGCCCCAGCTTTCACAGAGGAGAGGGAGAAACTGAAGTTCCTCCTTCTTCTTTGTGCGCTGCCAATCCGACCAGATGGGAGAGCCTGGGAGAACAGGGGAGGGCTGTGGCTGAACGCAGCAGGGATAGCGCTGACATTGCAAAGGTGCTGAAAAGGAGATCCTGCCTGTGCTTAGGAGGAGGGAAGAAGAGACCCTCAGATCCTGGTAAGTGCCTTGCTGCCCAGCCACTCAACAGCGCCCCCTTCATATGGCGCCCATGGCACTTGCCATGGCTGCCATAACCTAGATACGCCACTGACTCCACAGAGCTTTGCTGGGATGATGTACCAGAATCGGCACTCACTCATGATCCTGTTGCTTACAGCAAGGCCGCTGACATCTGACATCATTCATTGGGTTCCTCTGGAGTGTTCTTCTGACCAGGAAGTGCTTTGAGCTTCCAATGGCTACCTTGCCGGCAGCAGTGCTGCACAATGCCTGGGCTGCCTGGACTGGATTCCTCTGACACAGGGTTCCCTGGATGTCCTGATTTCCTATGCTCTACATGCCTTAACAAACTTACTTCATATGAGTTTCCAATTTGTTTTTGTCTTACAATAAATGTGTTAATGCGACGCTCTACATTCTGTATTTTTATGTCTTGGTTTCTTCTTTCTTTCGGGAGGTGCTGCATCTTTTCAAAGGAAGCTTACTGGAGTCAACCCCTGACATGACCGACAAAGGCAGGTTTACAAAACTCACGGTTATGCATCCTAGTGTCTTTTTTCAGCTATAATTAGGTTACTTACTTGCACCATAAAGAAATTTCTTTCTCCTTTAACCACTAGAGGCCCACGCTATAGCGAAATGACGGCTACAGCGCGGACCTAAAAAAATCCAGGAGGACATCAATAGCGCTGTGATCACCGAGTGACTGAGACTTGGGTGATCACAGATCCGTGTAAGGGGCTGGTCCTGGCCCCTTACCATGTGATTAGTCATCAGCCAATGACAGCTGATCACATGATGTAAACAAAGGATCGGTAATCTTTTTTTCACGCTGATAGAGTGAGTAGAAAAAAAGTCGATCACTGGCTTGTGTACAAGGGACATCGGTCCCAAGGGACATTCTGCCTCATCTGTGCCCACCTGACAGTGCCTCCTGCCACCTGTGCCTGTGCCACCTGCCAGTGCCCACAGTGCCACCTATCAATGCCCACAAGTGCCACCTATTAATGCCCACCAGTGGTGCCAATCAGTGCCTCATCAGTGCCACCTAGTAATGCTTCCTATCAGTGTAACCTACCAGTGCCGATCAGTGCCCATTCTTGCCACTCATCAGTGCCCATCACTGCCACCCATCAGTGCCCATAACTACCACCTATCAGTGCCACCTATCAATGCCTTCTATTAGTGCCACTTCTCAGTGCCACTTCTCAGTGTTCATTACTCCCACCCATCAGTGCCCACCAGTGCTGCCTTATCGGTGCCCATCAATGCAGCCCATCAGTGTCCATCAATGCAACCCATCAGTGTCCATCAATGCAGACCATTGGTGCCCATCAGTGCAGCCTCATCAGTGTTCATCAATGAAGGAGAAAAATTACCTGTTTGCAAAATTTTATAAAAAAATATAATTTTGTTTTTAAATTGGTAATTTAATTTTTTTCAAAAAATAAAAACCGCAGAGGTGATCAAATACCACCAAAAGAAAGCTATATTTGTGGGAAAAAAATTTATAAAAATTTCATTTGGGTACAGTGTTGTATGACTGCGCAATTGTCCTTCAAAGTGCGACAGCGATGAAAGCTGAAAATTGATCTGGGCAGAAGGGGGGGGGGGGGGTTTAAGTGCCGGGTAAGCAAGTGGTTAAATATTGCACAACAAGAATACATTATATCTTTAAAATGGAGCAAAAATAGGTCCTTAGCCTCCTCCTTCGTAATATTATACCTACAACAAGGTGACAGGGCACTTTAACGCTTTGCCTAATTTGCGTATATTATGCACCCTCGCCGAAAGGCATGAAAGAGATGTTTTGGCGTTGGGGGTGGGGAGGAGGGGTTTGTGGGCTAACAAGCTGCGATCATCATACCATAAGATAAGAGTTACTATTTCAAGGAACAGAATAGAAAGTAATAAACTCATACTGTGAACCGGTGTGACTCCGAGCTTTTACCTCTTTGCGGAAGCCAACGGCACAGCAAAGAAAAGGATTTACTTGTCGTTAGGTGCCAAAGCGACAGATATAAATATAAGCTTTTAAGCCAGAAAATCCATAAATTGCTGTGGCTGCCGTTGCGTTTTTATTTTTTTTCATTTCTGCCTTTCTCTCTTTTATATCTTTTTTTTTTTTTTGTCTGTCTCTCTTACAAAATGTATTACCTTTTCTTTTGGGAATAAATCGCTGCCCATTGTTGTTAATCATCAATAAAATCTCTGTGTGGCCGGACAATGGGGAGGGGGGGGGGCTTAAAGTCGCATTTCTGTCAGCGTGGTGTTTTCAGGGGCGATATAATCTTCGGTCTGCCGAGGATGGAGAGGAATTTAGTTATTTTAGTGCTGGTGTTTGCAGGGCCGATCTTAGGGTCACAGACGCCTGGGTGCAGAAATATTTCTGGCACCCCCCCCCCATGGGCGTGGTCATCTTACCAACTCCTCCCCTTTAAAATGTTTCTATGGCAACGACTCTAACACAGAGATGCTCCCCTAACACACACAAGGTGAACACGTCAGGCACGGACTGCCCCCCCCCCACAGCGACGTCACTGCATGGTTGGTCTCTCTCCACACAGAGACAGACGCTGCTTCGCTCTCCTTATGTGAAAAGAGGAAAGAGGGGGCTTGGGCAGGAAACACAGTGGCGGTGGCGGTGACCGGCAGAGAGCCGCCTCTGGACACGGACAGAGGAGGAGGAGAGGGGGGGAGCACTTTGGTGTTTGATTATCAGTGTTGCTCATCTTACTTTAAAAAAGTACTGTGCCTGTAACATAGCATGGACGGACACAGTTCCTTATATTCTTGACTTGTTGGTTATGTTCCATCTATTAGGCCGCGTATGACGGACCGTTTCCAGCGGACATGTCTCCTCCGGATTTCGGTCCGATGGCGTGTACACACCATCGGATCAAAATCCCCGCCGGCAGACAGCGCGGTGACGTGGCAGTGACGTTGACGCCGCCACGTCACCGCACCAGGAAGTAAACAACTTCCACGCATGCGTCGCATCCATACAACACTTGTGCGGGAGGAGCATTTTAAAGCATGTTTTAAAATTTGTCTGCCGGTCAGACATGTGCACTAGCCCATACACACGATCGGATTTGTCCGCTGAACTGGTCCGTCGGACCAGTTTGAGTGGACAAATTCGATTGTGTGTACGCGGCCTTATAGTCCTCTCTTAATGAATGGAACATAATCCCACAAGTCAAGAACATAAGGAGCTGTGTCCGTCCATGGACGAAAGAGAAAATAGGATTTTTTGAACTCACTGTAAAATCCTTTTCTCTGAAGTCCATGGACAGACACAGCTCCTTATATTCGTGACTTGTGGGGTTATGTTCCGTCTATAGGAGAGGACTATAATAGATGGAACATAACCCACAAGTCAAGAATATAAGGAGCTCCATGGACGAAAGAGAAAAAAAGGACGTCAATTTTGTTTGGGAGTCACGTCGCACGTCTGCGCAATTGTCAGTTAAAGCGACGCAGTGCCGAATCGCAAAAAAAAGTGGCCCGGTCTTTGGCCAGCCAAATGGTCTGGGGCTTAAGTGGTTAACAGATATTGGCTATGCATTTATTGAATGGTGAATATTTACTGTACTTTAAATAGCTATCAGCTGAAAGGATACATTTTTAAATCTGACCTGACGGGGGCACTCGGAGACTGATAGGAGGTATCCCATTTTTTTTCGTTTTATTACTTTGATCAGGTTGTATTTTAGAATTTATTAAGATATATGAAGATTTTCATTAACAATAGTTTTCAGAATGATTTCCTATGGAGTAAAGTGAAGGGTTAACGCCATGCAAAAAGCATCCTCACCTGATCACATAATGAAGCATTGCACCTGCCAGTCATTAACGGAGAGATGGTAGAAAAATACTGAACGCAGTTGTTCTCCTTTGGTATATTGTACATTTTTTTAATTTTTTTTTTAGCACTAGGTGTTTTGTAAAGTGTGCCTTATTTTTCCCGGTGTGCAGCGCATGTAGGAGAATGCCAGATGTTATGTGTCTTATAGTACATAAGCAGCCCATTCAAAATGCCTGCCTTAAAGGGGCTGTAAAGGCAGAAGGTTTTTTATCCTAATGCATTCTGTTAAAAAGCCATGTGCTGCAGGCTGCCCCCTAATGCCCCGTACACACGGCAGAGAACCTCACCGGGCAGAACACATCGTTCCGCCCGTCGAGGTTCTCTGCCGGCCGTCAGATTCGGCGACCCGCCCGTCGGGAAAGGCAACCAGCCATTCATCCCGACGGGCCGTCGAACAAATAGAGAACCTGTTCTCTATTTGCTCGACGGGTTTCCCGATAGGCGGGGCTCGCCGAGAGCGTACACACGGCCGAGGTTCTCGGCAGAATGTGGCTCCCAGCGAGGTTCTCGGCAGAATGTGGCTCCCAGCGAGGTTCTCGCTGGTTTCTGCCGAGAACCTCGGCCGTGTGTACGGGGCTTGACACTTACCTGAGGTCCCTCTCTGTCCAGTGATGTCCACGAGTGTCTCAGCTATCCAAGATTCTCCTTCCTGATTGGCTGAAACACAGCAGCGGTGCCATTGGCTCCCACTGCTGTCAATCAAAGTCAGCTAGCCAATCAGGTGAAAGAGGGGGCGGAGCCGGGTCAGGGGCTCCATGTCTGAATGGACACAGGGAGCTGTGACTCAGCTCGGGTGCCCCTGTATCTAACTGCTGCTTGCTGTGGGGGCACTGAACAGGAGGGAGAGGCCAGGATCACAGAAGAGGGACCCGAGAAAAGGAGGACTAGGGCTGATCTGTGCAAATCCACTGCAACAAAGCATGTATAAGAAAACGACACTTTACAATCATGATGCATGTACTAACATATTTTCCGCAGATGGACTTTTGTCCGAAGGGCGTTGGCCAAACACTTGTCTTGCATACAAGCGGCACACAATTGTCGCCCAACAAAGATGAATGTAGTGACGTAATACATCGTTTTTAAGCTTTTTAGTGCCACCCTTACGGCACCTTCTGCTAATGTTGTGTTTGGTGAGCATTGATTCCGAGCATGCGTGTTTGTACTTTGGACTTTTGTCCGATGGACTTGTGTTCACATGCTTCAACAGACCGTTGTTCACGAGAAAAATTTAAAGCCTGCCATCCAACATTTGTCCACGGAAAATCAGACAACAATTGTCTGATGGAGCGTACAAACGGTTGGATTTTCCGCCAACAGCCTGACATCGCACAATTCCCGTTGGAAAATTCCGATCTTTAAGTCCCTTAAACCACGTTGGATAAAATTTTTTGTTACTAAGAACTTGGGAGATGCTACATTTTTAACCATCTATCCACCGCCCGCTGTCAAATAACCCTCTTGTTCTGGGCGGACGTCACATGACATAGCGCCTTCCAAAGCCACTAGGGGGCGCACGCGCCCACCGCATTACCGCACCATCGTGGCACCGCTCGGCTGCCACGATGGTCACTGGGCACCCGCGATTTCACGTGTGTGCAAACACACAAATCCACGCCCTGTCAGGGAGAGGAGACCGATGGTGTGTTCCTTGTACATAGGGACACAGATCGGTCACACAGTCAGTCAGTCCCCTCCCCCCACAGTAAGAATCACTCCCTTGGTCGCCCCTTAATGTTAACCCCTTCCCTGCTAGTCATATTTATACAGTAATCAATGCTTTTTTTTATAGCAGGGATTGCTGTATAAATGTGAATGGTCTCAAAAATATGTCAAAAGTGTCCGATGTGTCCGCCGCAATATCGCAGTCACGATAAAAATCGGTGATCGCCGCCATTACTAGTAAAAAAAATAATAATAATAAAAATGCTATAAATCTATCCCCTATTTTTTATACAATATAACTTTTGCGCAAACCAATCAATATATACGCTTATTTTTTTTAACCAAAATATGTAGAAGAATAGGAAAACATTTGTTTTAAAAAAAATTGATATTATAGCAAAAAGTTAAAAATATTGTGTTTTTTTTTCAAACTTGTCCCTCTTCTTTTGTTTATAGCGCAAGAAATAAAAAACGCAGAGGTGATCAAATACCGCCAAAAGAAAGCTCTATTTGTGGGAAAAAAATTATAAAAATTTCATTTGGGTACAGTGTTGCATGACTGCGCAATTGTCATTCAAAGTGAAACAGCGATGAAAGCTGAAAAATGGCCTGGGCAGGAAGGGGGTGAAAGTGCATTGTAGGCAAGTGGTTAAATGAAAAATGTTGAACATATATGAGAATTACATTTGCACCATTTTTTTTCATCATAATTATCTGTATCAAAATTACAATTGATTTTATAAATTGCACAAAGCCATTCAAATGTGTATTCCGTCAAAAAGTTGGATGAATATAGGCATTCCCCACTGGATATAGGGGGACATTTATCTATACTGCTGCCAATGATTGTAGTTGCTAATCTGTCTGATCTTATTTTTTATATCACATGTTAGTGACAGATTCATCATCGGTATGCAAGTGGCATAATAAATTAGATGCAATGAGCATTATGAATGTTGTGCCTCCAGGATACCTTTCAGGCTCAAAAAGGACAATTCACTGTGTGTACAATGTATTTTTGCATTAGTAAGCCAGAGGTATGTTGTCTCAGGTTAGCTGTTATGCTTGCGCCATCTACTGGCCAAACATGAATATAGTTGATAGAATGTAGTGAATTTTATTAGTTAGCTCTGATAGGCTGTGACATCAAAGTCATAATTTCCTCTTTAGCCAGGAAGTGAAGGTCTCAGTATCTCCATGTTTAAGATCAAGGCAGCAAGGCCTGCATGCAATCTGTCCCCACCCATGGCATCGGAGGTAAGCAATCTCTTTCCTCTTCTTCCACAAGCTTAGGGAGATAGCTAGCCATCTCTGATAATGTTTGTATGATGTTATTGTTATCGTATGGTAATGTTATACCATTCTTATTATTTCTAGTTTTACCGCATATCACGTGTGTCATCCACATGTATATTCAAATCTGCAACGTGCCAATAAAGACACAAGATAAGAAACAGCAGTCTATTATTGTGTGCGCAGAGAAAGGTCATCTGCCTAGATAGCTACCCATAGACTCCGGGAGTACGGGAAGCGAGTCCAGGACAATGAACTCTTTAGCGATTCGTAAGGCGGCGTACACACGACCGAGGTTCTCGCTAGAAACCAGCGAGAACCTCGCTGGGAGCTGCATTCCAGCGAGAACCTCGGCCGTGTGTACGCTCTCGGCGAGCATCTCGTCGGGAATGCCGTTGAGCCAAAATAGAGAGCATGTTCTCTATTTGCTCGACGGCCCGTCGGGATGAATGGCTGGTTGCCATTCCCGACGGGCGGGTCGCCGAATCTGACGGCCGGCAGAGAACCTCGACGGGCGGAACGATGTGTTCTGCCCGTCGAGGTTCTCTGCCGTGTGTACGCCGCCTTAGATCTGCGACAGATGTGACAGGACTGAGAAAACAGGCAGACAGTTGCCAATTGGTCGCACAATCATGCAGAATGAAATCAGTCGCTTTGGTTGAAAACAGTAGAAAATGAATGTGCAGTTGCTTTAATAATTATCCCCAGTACTGTTTTTGCTGGGGCTATATTGGCCATACACATAGGTGTATGGCTGATCTATAAAAACCTTGCTGTACAGAAGTGGTTGTAAACTGGAGCTTTTTTTTCTGACCAACATGGTAAAGGCAAAATGTGCTAGTATGCCTCGCTCACTCGCATTTTGTGAGTGGATTTTGAGGGCTGGTGAGCAAGAGCTGCCTGGGAGTGAGGGGGGGGGGGGTGAGCGCCGCTGGCTGGTAGGTTGTATGGGAGTCTTTCTCTCAGCACTTTGGGGGAAGGGGGAGAGGAGAGAGCCGCCTGGATGATTCAGAACGTGGGGGACATCACTAGCGGCTTTCATTTTAACCACTTCAGACCCGCGCTATTGACAAAATACATCAACAGCGCGGACCTGAGGGGCCAACTAGACGTCTTTGGACATGATTTCTAGTGCATTACCCGCAGGCGCCACTGGGTAACCACTGTCCCGCTGCATCGCTGGGGATCCGATGCATGTACCTGGCGGCCGCGATGTCCTTCGGGTACATGCGATCGGCAGGAAAACGAGCAGATGACAGCAGGGACGTGGATCTCTGTTAGTAAACACAGAGCTCCACGTGCTGTCAGAGGAGAGGAGACTGATCTGTGTCCCTTGTACATAGGGACACAGCATCGGTCACCTCCCCCAGTCACCCCCTCCCCCCACACAGTTAGAACACACCCAGGATACACATTTAATCCCTTCCTCACCCCCTAGTGTTAACCCCTTCCCTGCCAGTCACATTTATACAGTAATTAGTGCATTTTTATAGCACTGATCGCTGTATAAATGTGAATGGTCCCAAATTTGTGTTAAAAGTGTCCGATATGCCCGCCGCAATATCGCAGTCGCAATAAAAAACGCAGATCGCCGCCATTACTAGTAAAAAAAAATAATAATAAAAAAAAATCCTAATTCTGTTCCCCATTTTGTAGGCGCTATAACTTTTGCGCAAACCATACGTCGAAAAAAACTGTGAAAAAAAAATGTTTTAAAAAAAATAATAATTGGGATATTTATTATAGCAACAAGTAAAAAAAAAATATATTTTTTAAATTGTCGCTCTTTTTTTGTTTACAGCGCAAAAAATAAAAACCGCAGAGGTGATCAAATACCACCAAAAGAAAGCTCTATTTGTGGGGAAAAAAAGAATGTCAATTTTGTTTGGGAGCCATGTCGCATGACCGCGCAAATGTCATTTAAAGCGATGCAGTGCCGGAAGCTGAAATTTCGCCTGGGAACGAAGGGGGTTTATGTGCCCAGTAAGCAAGTGGTTAATAGCCAAATGTTCCTCGCACTCGCTGTTACACATAGCCATGCCCCCTGGTCCCAGGGAAATTTGATAGACTGATCACCCGTCCACGAGTGACGTGAGTCAAAGTTCAGGGGGCGGGGCTGTATGTGGGGCGAGCGGCGGGAACACAGCAATTGAAATTAAAGCTGTTCCAGTGATGTCCCTCTGCACTCTTATCATCCAGCCTCGGCAATGCTCTACCTCTCCTCTGCTCCCCTGCATGATGGACACAGGTGGGCAGCATGATGGACACAGGTAGGCAGCATGATGGACACGGGTAGGCAGCATGATGGACACAGGTGAGCAGCATGATGGACACAGGAGGGCAGCATGATGGACACAGGTGGGCAGCATGATGGACACAGGTGGGCAGCATGATGGACACGGGTAGGCAGCATGATGGACACGGGTGGGCAGCATGATGGACACGGGTAGGCAGCATGATGGACACAGGTGGGCAGCATGATGGACACGGGTAGGCAGCATGATGGACACGGGTGGGCAGCATGATGGACACAGGTGGGCAGCATGATGGACACAGGTGGGCAGCATGATGGACACAGGTAGGCAGCATGATGGACACGGGTAGGCAGCATGATGGACACAGGTGGGCAGCATGATGGACACAGGTGGGCAGCATGATAGACACGGGTAGGCAGCATGATGGACACAGGTGAGCAGCATGATGGACACAGGGAGGCAGCATGATGGACACGGGTAGGCAGCATGATGGACACGGGTAGGCAGCATGATGGACACGTAGTGACAAGTGGTACCCCTTATCCACTGGCCTGTGTACAGAACACCTGTGCATCCCACGTAGACAGCCCATTCCCACAGGTGTATACTTAGGTACGTCCATGTGAATGTAACGTACATACCTTCTATGCCTATGCAGAAGGCCACTATAGCATGTCTCCCCAGCCATATATCATATTTATTTAGTGCAATTCCTATCGGTGTACTTAAACTTCAATGTCCTCTCACTAAACATTTTTTCAAATCAGACTTCCTTTGAAGTGATAATATGCAGGAGTGGGAGTGAATGTCTTCATCTGCGATATCACCTCTGATCTCGGAGAAGTAAAATACTCTCCTATTAGTGTTTTTCATCCCTGCTTACAGGTTTTTCATTTTCAAAGGCTCATCAGTGGATCTGACTGTACGTTACACCTAGGTCAGTACACTGTGCAGGGAGAGGTCAGCCTTGCTATTAAACTATCCGCTTACCAAGAGAGTGTTTTGGATTTGGTTCCGGAAGAAACACGATTATGGCACTTAATTAAGGAAATTATGAACTTTTACTACCTTCCTTTTTTTTCCCTACCTTACTTTTTTTTCTTTTTTTTTAACACTTTCTAGGGTGAGTGAGCTGTATGGTCGTTTAATAGCAAATTATAATTTTAAGGCAAACATAAAAACAAAGTAAAACTTTCATTTTCTTATCACATGTGTCATATAATATTCAAACAAGTGCCACATCTGCATATGCAGCCACTATGCCATCAATTGCAGCCACTGTGCCATCAATTGCAGCCACTGTGCCCATCAATTGCAGCCACTGTGACATCAAATGCAGTCACTGTGACATCAAATGCAGCCACTGTGCCCATCAATTGCAGCCACTGTGCCCATCAATTGCAGCCACTGTGCCATCAATCACAACCACTGTGCCCATCAATTGCAGCCACTGTGCCATCAATTGCAGCCACTGTGCCCATCAATTGCAGCCACTGTGACATCAAATGCAGCCACTGTGCCCATCAAATGCAGCCACTGTGCCATCAATTGCAGCCACTGTGTCCATCAAATGCAGCCACTGTGCCATCAATTGCTGTCACTGTGTCCATCAAATGCAGCCACTGTGCCATCAATTGCAGCCACTGTGCCCATCAATTACAGCCACTGTGACATCAATTGTAGCCACTGTGACATCAATTGTAGCCACTGTGATATCAAATGCAGCCACTGTGCCCAGCAAATGCAGCCACTGTGCCCAGCAAATGCAGCCACTGTGCCATCAATTGCAGCCACTGTGACATCAATTGCAGCCACTGTGACATCAATTGCAGCCACTGTGACATCAATTGCAGCCACTGTGACATCAATTGCAGCCACTGTGATATCAAATGCAGCCACTGTTCCCATCAAATGCAGCCACTGTGCCATCGATTGCAGCCACTGTGCCCATCAAATGCAGCCACTGTGACCTCAATTGCAGCCACTGTGACATCAATTGCAGCCACTGTGATATCAAATGCAGCCACTGTTTCCATCAAATGCAAGGTGGGCCAATATAATATTGAACCCTATGGATTAAGACTGGGATTTCATTAAAGTTCATGTGAATGTAAAGGAATGCCTCCCAATCAGTTCTGGGACAAGGTCATTTAGTGCCCTGGGCAAAGATGCCAAACGGTGCCCCCTCCACAAAATGTATGAGCTTTAAGATCCCCTCCCCTCCAAAAAAATTGAGCACTAGTCTGCATGTTTACACCCAAGCATAAATTCCTTTTGCAAACCAAAATTCTCTCTATTTGAGATGCCTCTGCCCCAATGTTTCTTGGGAACTGACAGCCTTTTGAGTTCCACTTGCTTCTGTCCACCAGGATGGGGAAATGGGGCAGTACTTCCAGTACTCCTACCAAAATGTAGGTAGGCACTCTCCATGCAACGCCCCCCACCTCACGTGATACCACAGCTCCCAGGGCAGCCGCCACCTACTGCCCACCCCTTGTCCCAATACTTTTGGTAATATTGTATCGGAGCATTTGCATGAGTAAAAGTACTTGTGTAACTGCTTAGTATCAGTACCAATTACCGATATTGGTGCAACACTAGGTAATATCATTTTTATTAAGCAATAATTAATGGTTAAGTTATTTTAGTGCGAGGTTACCTAGTTTGGAAGATCTCTTCCCAGCCAGTAGATGAAACAGAGGCGATAGAGGAGAGGGAGGTGGTGTTGGGGAGGGGGCGGAAGGTGAGGGAGGAGGTGAGGAGGAAGGGGAGGGGGGAATACAGAATATATAATACGTTTATTTTTTTTTATTTTTTTTTTTCTTCAAAGGGGGTAGTGAAAGTTAAGGAACACACACTAATATTGATCACTTGTATATTTTTGTTATTGTTTTATTGTTAATAGTTGTTGAAGGTTTATAACATGGTAGGCTTGACAGGAATAGAATATAGTGAAGTTATAATACACATTTGAGGAATATTTTATGAACTGCGTTCATCCTTAAATAGAACACCTTTTTTGTTTTATTTATTTATTTATTTATTTTGATATATTTTCCCATCTCTCTGATTATGTTTTCTTTCTGTCTCTCGCTCCCTATCTCCATCTGGCCCTCGCCACCCCTCGCCTTTTTTCAACACCCTCTTGTATTGAAGAGAGGTGAATTTAAAGCGGGGGTTCACCCTATACAAAATATATATCATTAGATCCAGCATACTGCTGACATCTGCAGTATGCTGGTGTTTTTCCCCCCCCGCTGTACTTACCGTATTATCATAGTTTTAACCCGGCTTCCCGGTTCTCTCTGCCCCGGGGAATAGGCGTTGCTAAGACCAGGCATAGATTATTGACGTGTGCGTACAGTGCGTCACGCCTTTCCGAAAATACCCGAAGTGGGACTCGGCTTTTTACGGCGCCTGCGCAGTCAGCTCTACACTGCAGGCGCAGGCGCCGTATAGCGCCGTAAACAGCCGAGTCTCACGTCGGCTATTTTCAGAAAGGTGTGACACGCTGTACGCGCACGTCAATCATCTATGCATCGTCTTAGGAACGCCTACTTCCCGCGGGGAATCAGCTCGGAGCCGGATTAGAACTATGGATAAAACGGTAAGTACAGCAAAAAACAAAACAAAAAAAACTGCATACTGCAGATGTCAGCAGTATGCTGGATCTAATGGTAAATAGTTGATTTTGAGGGTGAACCTCCGCTTTAATGCTGGGGACCATTCTGTTTCGTTCTGTTTTATTTTTTGTTGAGTCTGTTTAAGTTTATAGCTGTATATAAGTAGAATAACATAAATAATAAATAAAATAAAAAAATAAAAATATAATAAATAATAAATTAGTGTGATGTAAAAGTAAGAAGTATACATGCTAATAATTGTGAATGTGCTCCCAAATGGAGATTTTTTTTGTATAAATAATTTGTTTCAATAAACACAATTAATAAAAAAATGAATTAAACAAATTTAACAAAAAAAAAAACATATCATTTTTAATAATGTAGTGATTAATTCATAGCTGCATTTTTATGTGCCTTTAATATTTGCTATAAACCTCCCTAATGGCTGTACACACGATCCGAATATCGTACGAAAAATGTCGTCCGAAGAAGAATCGTACGATAATTGGATTGTTAGTACAGACCTTTCGAGAGCAGATCATGACCCCGCCCTACCTGCTCCACTTGGGAGCCCGACTGGGGCCCAACGGGACCCCAACGGGGCAGAGGGACTCCCCCTATGAGGGAGTGAGGGGGTCTAGCCCACCCAGCCAGCCCCGTAGGTCCTTCGCCTCTCTTTATTTTAGGAGACCTCATGGCCAAAGTGCGTGTGTGTTAAACCAATTTCGTGTGCGTGCAAGTGTGGTGTTTTTTGGGGGGGGGGTGGGCATACTAAGCACAGGCGTACCTTCCATTGTCATGTAGGAGTCGAAGATGACCCCGAGACTTTTGACTTTGGCGCTTGGGGTGATGATTTTTCCCAGAATGGGCGGGGTATCCAAGTTGTTGCCGGTTGATTATTGCGCTTGGCGCAAAACAGGAGAAGTTCTGTTTTCGCTCCGTTGAGTTTAAGATAACTCTTTGTCATCCAGTTCTCTATCAAAGAGAGGCATGTCTCTAGATTGAGGCGGTGATCTTTTTTGTTGCTAATGCGGAAATACAGTTGATTTCTTGAACGTAGGTGTGTAAATTGGGGCAAGCTGGTGGGGCCCCAGTGCATTACTTTTCCCAGGGGCCCATGATGCTATTAAGATGGCTCTGCTTGTGACTAATAAGCAAAAAAAGGTCATACGATCTGTCGTACGATATTTGAATCGTGTGTACGGGGCATAACCCAAGTGTAACTGTGTGCAATTAACCACAGCAACCAATCACAATTCATCCTTCACTAGATTGGCTGCAGCAACCTGGTAGGTAACTTCACACATTGTTATTGCTTTTTGTGCTGCTTTGTTAAATAAGCCCTAACACCAGCTCTATGAAACAAGCCTGACAAGTATACTGTCTCTCAAGGCTTCATTATTTTTCAGATGTACAAAAAAAATAAAGCTTGTATATTTAGAGACCGCAGGCTGGCGCTTTCAGAGATCCAATGCCCCAACTAAGAACATTTGTTAAAAGCATTTTTTTTCCCTTCTACTGGACAAGTTTAAACAGAATACAGATGTAGCTCCGGTAGACGGCTAGTTGATTGCTGACAAGGGGGGCTCAGGTCAATTTTAAATACAGCATGTTCTGGTGAAGTTACTGCGGTTAACCCCGTTTGATCTGCCCCCTTGTGCACAGACCCCTTGCTGGAAATATCTATCAGATTAAAAAGCCATCCGCGCAATGAGCGCCGCATTACTTTCTTCACGGTGACTAAGAGACATAAACTGTAAAATGACAGTAGGGAACGGGCTCTTCCTGTAAAAGCGAGTGTCGGTACCTTCTGTACTGCTAATTTCACTGGAGACCAATACCCCAGAAACCCAGGAGCTGAAGCAGAAAATGAGGCATGGAATAATGGCCACATATCAGTCTTTTAATAATGATCTCCGCCAAGCAGTATTAACGAGACGCTAACAGAGAATTCTACTCCAACTATATCTATGGGCTTTTTTTTCTTCTTTTTAGTCTCCTTGAACTCAGAAAAAACAGCGGGACCTGAAGGAGCATTAATGGAGTGCTATGTTATAAGAAGTAAATAATGTAATAGAGTATATAAGGAGGCCAGCGGGAGAGGGGCTGTCATACGGAAATTCTGGTACTCAGACGTGGATGTGTGAATACGCAGCCTGAAGCTGTTTTTTATCACCCCTTTCAACACTTCCCGCTTCCCCGCTGATCTTGGTTTATAGTGTTTACTGTGTACTCTGTCCCACATACAAACTTTAGAAGAGAAGTTAAAGGGCAATTCCAGCGTATGCCATGATGCTTTAAATCTGAACTCCAGGCAAACAGCTAAACACATCAATGAAATACATATACAGGAGCAGTTTTATCTGCCAGGGTCAGGCCTGATTTTCACCTACTGCGGTTAAGTGAAACTCAAGGGTGGTAAAACCAGGTGATTAATTCTCAGTTTTAATTCCCTCCGACCAGGGCCAGACTTACCATTGGGCTGGACTGGACTCAAGCTTATGGGCCCTATCCAATAGGGGGCTGTGGGAGGAGGAAGCAGGAAGAGCCATGCAGCATGGGAGGAGGAAGCAGCAAGAGCCATGCAGCATGGGAGGAGGAAGCAGCAAGAGCCATGCAGCATGGGAGGAGGAAGCAGGAAGAGCCATGCAGCACGGGAGGAGGAAGTAGTAAGAGCCATGCAGCACGGGAGGAGGAAGCAGCAAGAGCCATGCAGCACGGGAGGAGGAAGTAGTAAGAGCCATGAAGCACGGGAAGAGGAAGCAGCAAGAGCCATGCAGCATGGGAGGAGGAAGCAGCAAGAGCCATGCAGCACGGGAGGAGGGAGCAGGAAGAGCCATGCAGCACGGGAGGAGGAAGCAGCAAGAGCCATGCAGCATGGGAGGAGGAAGCAGCAAGAGCCATGCAACACAGGAGGAGGAAGCAGCAAGAGCCATGCAGCATGGGAGGAGGAAGCAGCAAGAGCCATGCAGCATGGGAGGAGGAAGCAGCAAGAGCCATGCAGCATGGGAGGAGGAAGCAGGAAGAGCCATGCAGCACGGGAGGAGGAAGTAGTAAGAGCCATGCAGCACGGGAGGAGGAAGCAGCAAGAGCCATGCAGCACGGGAGGAGGAAGTAGTAAGAGCCATGAAGCACGGGAAGAGGAAGCAGCAAGAGCCATGCAGCATGGGAGGAGGAAGCAGCAAGAGCCATGCAGCACGGGAGGAGGGAGCAGGAAGAGCCATGCAGCACGGGAGGAGGAAGTAGTAAGAGCCATGCAGCACGGGAGGAGGAAGCAGGAAGAGCCATGCAGCACGGGAGGAGGAAGCAGAAAGAGCCATGCAGCACGGGAGAAGGAAGTGGTAAGATCCATGAAGCATGGGAAGAGGAAGCAGCAAGAGCCATGCAGCATGGAAGGAGGAAGCAGCAAGAGCCATGCAGCATGGGAGGAGGAAGCAGGAAGAGCCATGCAGCATGGGAGGAGGAAGCAGGAAGAGCCATGCAGCACGGGAGGAGGAAGTAGTAAGAGCCATGCAGCACGGGAGGATGAAGCAGGAAGAGCCATGCAGCACGGGAGGAGGAAGCAGGAAGAGCCATGCAGCATGGGAGGAGGAAGCAGAAAGAGCCATGCACCATGAGAGGAGGAAGCAGAAAGAGCCATGCAGCACGGGAGGAGGAAGCAGGAAGAGCCATGCAGCACGGGAGGAGGAAGCAGAAAGAGCCATGCAGCACGGGAGGAGGAAGCAGAAAGAGCCATGCAGCACGGGAGGAGGAAGCAGCAAGAGCCATGCAGCATGGGAGGGGGAAGCAGAAAGAGCCATGCAGCACGGGAGGAGGAAGCAGGAAGAGCCATGCAGCACGGGAGGAGGAAGCAGGAAGAGCCATGCAGCACGGGAGGAGGAAGCAGGAAGAGCCATTGCAGCACAGGAGGAGAAAACAGGAAGAGCCATGCAGCACGGGAGGAGGAAGCAGGAAGAGCCATGCAGTTGTGGATGAAGAGGTAAGAAGTCTGTCCAGTGGTAGCACCCCCCCTCTCAACAACTACGATCGTGCCGTGGCCCCCCCACTCAGCTACTGTGATCGTGCCATCCCCACCGCTTAGCTACTGTGATTGTGCCGTGGCCCCCCCGCACAGCTACTGTTTTCGTGCTGTAGTCCAAGGGAGGGGGCGAGCACGACACTCCACACCGGGAAACAAAGCCTTGCATTACTGTGTGGAGTTACAGACAGAAGAACAGGAAGTAAAGAAATAAGGACATTTCAAAGCAAAATGGAAGGATGAGGTAAGTGAAGGAGAACTGCACTAAGGTAAAGGAAGCTATTTAGGGAAAAAAATTACCTTTACAACCCCTTTAAAGCGGAGGTTCACCCAAAATATCAACTATATCCTAACACAATCATTGCACTATATACAGTACTTCATCAAAAGCCACAACATTTTTTTCATTCATCAATAATTACCGTAATATTGCCTTTCACATAGAGACTTCCGGGTTTCCCCTCTCGCGGGAGTAGGCGTTTCTAAGCCTTTCCCAGGCGCCGCAATGCAGTGTGGGATACATTGTGAAAGTGCCTTCAAGCGAAATCTCGAGAGATTTCACATACGGAGTGATACTGCTGCAACTCTATCCCTGCAGTTTTTTTTTGTGTGCATACCTTCACAACGGGGCGTGAACTATGAATGATGCCGCCCGTTGTGATGGCAACCAGTTAGTTTACGGCGCTTCTCGCCGTAAACAGTGAGTAGGCTCTAGAATAAGATAGGCTTCCAGGAAGTGATTGCTTGTGGGCTTCACAATGCCCACAAGCAAAATAGAAACTCCCTCGGACGGATTTCATAACTACCGTATTTATCGCGCATAACGCGCACTTTTTTCCCCTTAAAATCAGGGGAAAATCGTGGGTGCGCGTTATATGCCGATCATCGCTTTTTGAGCGCCGCCGCCGACATATACCGAGCGCAGTACACTCGGGTACACTCGGCTAGGCTTGGCCACGCTCGACTCCACTCGCGGTCACGCCCTGTGCCGCCTCCTAGCCTTTATGCGAGAGGAGCCGAGCGTGGCCGAGCCTAGCCGAGTGTACCTGAGTGTACTGCACTCGGTATATGTCGGCGGCGGCGTTCAAAAACAGTGCGGGAGAAGCGGGGAGGACACCACCAAGGCCGCAGAGGGACGCCGGACCGGACAAGGCCGCCGATGGACGCCGGGCAACTGTAAGTAACTGTAACTGTAAACTGTATGTATTTCTTTTTTTTTCCTTAGGATTCCCTTCTAGGTTTGGGGTGCGCGCTATACGCCGGTGCACGCTATAGGCAGATAAATACGGTACTTCTGTGCTGAGAAAACGGATAGCGGATATATGTAGCGACCAAAGAAGTGAGTGTACCTTACTATTGTTATACACCAGTGAATGCTGAAAAAAAAAAAGAAGCTTGCCCAAGGATCCACCCACTCTTTATCCATCCGAGGCCCACGCTATAGCCAAATGATGGCTACAGCGTGGACCTGAATTTCCAACAGGACGTCTTTTGACATCTGCCCCTTTTGGCGTTCCCCGCGCGCACTCCCGAGCGCGCAGCGAGAAAATTCTGTGTTGGCCGTGTCCCTTGGACACAGCCAATCACAGATCGCGACGAACGGCCAATCATAGTGGCCGTTTGCTATGCGATCTGTGCGGCCAATGAGAGATGATCTCATATGTAAACATATGAGATCATCTCTCATTGCCAGCTCACACAGCCTCCTGTCTCTGGAGAGGAGACCGATCTGTGTCCCTTGTACATAGGGACACAGATCGGTCACCTCTCCCAGTCACTCCCCTCCGCCTACAGTTAGAACACTATACAGGGAACATATTTAACCCCTTCCTCACCCCCTAGTGTTAACCCCTTCAATGCCAGTCACATTTATACAGTAATTAGTGCATATTTATAGCACTGATCGCAGTATAAATGTGAATGGCGCCAAAAATGTGTCCGATGTGACCGCCATAATGTCGCATTCCCAATAAAAAATCGTAGATCGTCGCCATTACTAGTAAAAAAAAATAAAAAAAATTCTGTCCCCTATTTTGTAGGCGCTATAACTTTTGCGCAAACCAGGCGCTTAATGCGTTTTTTTTTTTTTTACCAAAAATATATAGAATACGTATCGGCCTAAACTGAGAAAATTTTTTTTATTTTTTATTTTTAATTGGGCTATTTATTATAGCAACAAGTAAAAAATATTGTATTTTTTTCAAAATTGTCGCTCTTTTTTGTTTACAGCGCGAAAAAATAAAAACCGCAGAGGTGATCAAATACCACCAAAAGAAAGCTCTACTTGTGGGGAAAAAAGGACGTCAATTTTGTTTGGGAGCCACGTCGCACGACCGCGCAATTGTCAGTTAAACAATCACTAAAGGAATTTTTTTTTCTCGCTAAATAGCTTCCTTTACCTTAATGCAGTGCTGTTTTCATGTTCTCATTGTTCGTTTTTGCTTTGAAGTTACTGAAATTCTGCTCTGATCTCCACACTTCCTGCTTGTCTGACTCCTTATGAAAAATCTCATGGCAGCTTTTCACTGTGGTCCAAGCTGTGTCTCTAAAACTCCTCAGACCCAATCAGATTCATTTTAAAAACAAAACACTGCCCTGGATTTGTTTGTTTTTGTTCTGTCTCTCTCTCTACTTCACATAAATACAAAACCAGTTTAAAAACGAAAATGAAACTAGAGGCACATTATATGATTGATTTTTATCTATTTTTAACCATTAAGCCCCGTACACACGGTCGGACTTTTGCCCAACCAACATCAAAATCCGACACTTTTCCCATTTGTCCGACCGTGTGTACGTTCCATCGGACCAACTTTTTTGGCTTTCATCGGACAAAAAGTTGGGTCTGCGAACGGACCAACTTTCAGGCAACAAAAGTCCGATGGTGCAAAGTCCGATCGTGTGTACAGCAAACCATCGGACTTTTGGACAAATTACAAATGCGCATGCTCAGAACCAATGTTAAAATCAACCAACAATAGCAGAAGTTAACCAAAGGGTGGCAGTAAAGAGCAGAAAAGAGCAGAACAACCACGTGATGATGGGAAAGTTTTAGAAAAGTTTGCAGAAAAGTCCGAGCGTGTGTATGCTATGGGTGTGATCGGACAAATCAATTAGGACAAAAATCCAAGGGAAGTTTTGTTGGATGTCCGACCGTGTGTACGGGGATTTAGTTAACTTTTTTGGGCCAGATTCAGGTAGAGGGGCGAATCTTTATTTTGGAGTAATTTTTCTCATTTACGTTACTCCGCCGAAACTTTAGGAGCAAGTACTGTATTCACAAAGCACTTGCTCTTAAAGTTGCGGCGGCGTAGCGAAAATGAGCCGGCGGAATTCAAATTGGGTGGGTAGGGGGCGTGTAGTATTTAAAATAGGCGCGATCCCGCGGCGAACGTACTGCGCATGCGTCGACTGTCAGTGCGCATGCTCCAAATTCTGTCAGTGAACGTCAATGACGTCAATCCCCGTTCACGGACGTTTTACGCAAACGACTCGAAAATGTTTAAATTCGACGCGATGACGACGGCCATACTTAACATAGGATACTCCACTAGGGGGCTGTTTTTTCTTTGCGCCGCGTATCTCTTACGGAAACGTCGGAAAGTCACTGCGTCGCGCCCGAATACGATCGTGAATTGCTGATTCTCGCTGATTAACATATTCTCGGCGTTAATCAGCGGGAACGCCCCAAGCGCCATTTTTAAAATTGCAGTTCCGATACGACGGCGAAATACAATTACGCCACTCGTATAGGAACTCCAACCCGGCGTTTCTTGTTTTCTGCTTACTGAAGAGAAACGCCGGCTCAAAGTGAGATTTAGGCTGGAGTATCACTGATACTCCAGAGTCACTCTACCTGAATCTGGCCCTATGTCTCTATACCCTGTAAACAGTAATTTCAGCAACATTTTTGTTTTCCTTTAGTGATCCTTTAAAGCGACGCAGTGCCAGAAGCTGAAATTTCACCTGGGCAGGAGGGGGGTATATGGGCCCAGTAAGCAAGTGGTTAAGCTAATGTGCACTAGGTGATAAGGGTGTGCCCAGGCACACCCGGCACACCCTGTGCACACACCTATGGCCACTAGATAACTGACAAAAGGAAGTGGGGTGTTTTTGGTGCAATGCAGCATTGTTTGGATGAAAACCTGTACTCAGCCGATAGGCACTAAGGCATCGCCTCCAGTATACATCCGAATCTTTGATTTACATTTACGTGATTATTTCCCCAAAATGAAAACTCACACTGTGTGTTTTTCTCACACCTTTTATTCAGGTCTCCTCATACAGAGCTGTGACTGAAGCAGATGCCACATACACCTCGCAGTATTCTGAGCATATCCCAGCGCAATCTCACAGCACAGTGTGACAACAATTGTGCCTGCTTTATTGCCTGCAGAGATTATAATACCACATACTTTGGAGAAAATGGAAAGAGAGATATTTGTGTGATGGTCACATTTCACATAGAAAGAAAAGGACAATTGTGCTATAGTTTTGTGTAACACTCCGGCTGACCCAGAGAATGAAACGATTAAATGCAATCCCTCCTTCTAGCTGATACCCAAATCCAGAATCTTGCATATTATAGAGAAGGCCTCTTTCGCTGGGGATTTTATATTTTATTACACAAAGCTTAATTACCCTTTCAGAAATAATTGTGGTGCCTGCTGCTTCCACACTTTTTTAATAGGCAAAGTTACAGTTTCCTCATTTTTATTAGGAAAATTAATAAGGTTCTGCGGGCTGCCATTTTTCCTCGGAATAAAGCAAAGGTTGGGTGTAATTTGCCTCCTTCTCCTGAATGGATCCATCATGAAACAACAAAGTGATATGAACTATGTAACCTGCTAAAGTATCATTGTCATTTTATACTCTATGTGCTAAGACTAAAACAATTTTTTTTTTACTTTGAAATTGAATAAATAAAGAGCAAACAAACATATTCAGAATCCTATACACACAGTTGATCCAGAGGAAGACAAATAAAATCCCTATAAAGCAGGGTTCGACGAAACCCGGGCGCCAGCTAGCAATTGCGACTAGAATTAGTGACCTGGCCCCTGGGGCGGCACAGCTGGGGTATCCTGCATCTCTGTGCGCCCCCCACCTCCCCTGCCGCGCAATCGCATCGCATCGGTAATTGAGGCCACAGCTTTGCGGCCTTCTGCAGGCCTACGGTTCCTTCTGTGATCTGGCGCCATCTTGTCGTGGCCGTTGGTATGACAAGACAACCAGCAATGCTAATATAGCTTCCCCTGTCTGTTTTCTCTACCATCTCCTTCCCTCTAATTAGATCCATCATGAAACAATAAAGTGATATGAACTATGTAATGTGCTAAAGTATCATTGTCATTTTATACTCTATGTGCTAAGACTAATCAAAACATTTTTTTTTTTTTTTAGTTTTGGATAGAGGTAGAAAAATTGAATAAATAAAGAGCAAACAAACATATTCAGAATCCTATACACACAGTTGATCCAGAGGAAGACAAATAAAATCCCTATAAAGCGGGGTTCGACAAAACCCGAGCGCCAGGTAGCAATTGCGACTAGAATTAGCGACCTGGCGTCTGGGGCGGCACAGCTGGGGTATCCTGCATCTCTGTGCGCCCCCCACCTCCCCCGCCGCACAATCGCATTGCATCGAATCGCATCGGTAATTGAGGCCGCAGCTTTGCGGCCTTCTGCAGGCCTATGGTTCCTGCTGTGATCTGGCGCCAACTTGTGGTGGCCATTGGTATGACAAGACAACAAGCAATGCTAATAGAGCTTCTCCTGTCTGTTTTCACTGCCACACCAATATGGTGTGATAAGCGAATCACCAGGATAATCTGAAAATAAGATGGTAAATTGATCCAACAATCATAAGCAGGAGAAGTGGGGGCGCGCAGCGCGGCGATCGGTAATGCAGGGTGTCATTCTGACACCCTGCATCTCCGATCTCGGCGGAGGCTCTTTACCACGTGATCAGCCGCATCCAAGCATGGCTGATCACGATGTACACAGGAAGAGATGTTGATTGGCTCTTCCTCACTGGTGTCTGACAGATGCAAATAGAGGAGAGCCGATCGGTGGCCCTCCTGACAGGGGGGGTATACGCTGATTGTTTATCAGCGTAGCCCCCCCGCAGATGCCCACACTGGACCACCAGGGAAGCCGCCAGGACCACCAGGGAAGGGGGCAACGTGGATGGCCAGGTATGTACCACATGGCCATCCACATGTTAAAAAAATATTTGCAATAAATGCCAATCAGTGCCAACAAACGGGCACTGACTGGCAACATGGGCACAGCATAGGAAACATTTAAAAAAGTGATGTCCAGCAATCCCACCATCAGTGCCACCCCTCACTGTCCATCAGTGCCACCTCTCAGTGACCATCCATGCCCATCAGTGCCCATCTGTGCACCTATCAGTGCCACCCATAAATACCCATCAGTGCCACCCATAAGTACCCATCAGTGCCGCCTATGAGTGCCCATCAGTGTCACATACCAGCGCCCCCTATCAGTGCCGCCTATCAGTGACCATCATCAGTGCCACCTTTATCAGTGCCACCTCATTGGTGCCACCTTATCGGTGCCCATCAGTGTCGCCTTATCAGTGCCCATCAGTGCAGCCATATCAGTGCCCATAATTGAAGAAGAAAATTGACCTTTTTACAAAAAAAATTAACAGAAAAAATTATTAGAAAGTATTATTTTTTTTTTAATCTGTCTTTTTTTAGTTGTACACAATTAAAAACATATTGTTGGGTACGTTATAAAAATGCATAATAGCAATCCATGTGTATCACCAGCATAATGGTCCCCTAGGAAGGAGGATCACATTGGGATGATTGTTCATGGATATCATCTTAACATGTTTTGCGGCCTGAATGCCACTTCATCAGGAGAACATCTGCAATCATAAGCAGGAATCATCACTGTGAAAGCCCTCACCACCAACGAGAATTGAAGAGGCTTCCCGGATCAAGTGGACCCAATCGGCATATGCCTAATAGATCTAAACAAGCATTGGTGACTAAACACCTAGTAAGGGGTATATTTACAACCCGTCTCCACAGGACTCTCCATACTTCAATTGAAAGGAACACTCTATTTCCACTGGAAAAAATGGTTTAAACTGCGCTAATATCAAAAGAAAACAAATGTGATAAACATGTGCTAAAATGGTGTTAATTGCAATGATGCAAACAGTATTAGAGCCAGGGGAGGGCTGGCAGGGGGGGCGGGGTGGAAATCTCCCCCCGGGCTGGTGACACTATGCACAGCCACTGGCCGCCACTATGAAATGCTGTTTTTGCAGAGCAGGATGTAAGGGGGGCCTCTGTGCGGACTCTGATGTAAGGGGGGGCCTCTGTGCAGACTCTGATGTAAGGGGGGGCCTCTGTGCGGACTCTGATGTAAGGGGGGCCTCTGTGTGGACTCTGATGTAAGGGGGGGCCTCTGTGCGGACTCTGATGTAAGGGGGGGCCTCTGTGCGGACTCTGATGTAAGGGGGGCCTCTGTAAGGACTCTGATGTAAGGGGGAGCCTCTGTAAGGACTCTGATGTAAGGGGGGGCCTCTGTAAGGACTCTGATGTAAGGGGGGGGGCTCTGTAAGGACTCTGATGTAAGGGGGGGCCTCTGTAAGGACTCTGATGTAAGGGGGGGCCTCTGTAAGGACTCTGATGTAAGGGGGGGGCCTCTGTAAGGACTCTGATGTAAGGGGGGCCTCTGTAAGGACTCTGATGTAAGAGGGGGCCTCTGTGCAGACTCTGATGTAAGGGGGGGCCTCTGTGCGGACTCTGATGTAAGGGGGGCCTCTGTGCGGACTCTGATGTAAGGGGGGGGGCCTCTGTGCGGACTCTGATGTAAGGGGGGGCCTCTGTAAGGACTCTGATGTAAGGGTGGGGGCCTCTGTAAGGACTCTGATGTAAGGGGGGGCCTCTGTAAGGACTCTGATGTAAGGGGGGCCTCTGTAAGGACTCTGATGTAAGGGGGGGCCTCTGTAAGGACTCTGATGTAAGGGGGGGCCTCTGTAAGGACTCTGATGTAAGGGGGGGCCTCTGTAAGGACTCTGATGTAAGGGGGGCCTCTGTAAGGACTCTGATGTAAGGGGGGCCTCTGTAAGGACTCTGATGTAAGGGGGGGGGCCTCTGTAAGGACTCTGATGTAAGGGGGGCCACTGTAAGGACTCTGATGTAAGGGGGGGGGGCTCTGTAAGGACTCTGATGTAAGGGGGGGCCTCTGTAAGGACTCTGATGTAAGGGGGGGCCTCTGTAGGGACTCTTGTGATCATGAAAAATCTTAGACCGTTTTCCTCGATCCATCACTTTTCCACACTCTATGGGGCCACTTGACTGGACTTGCCCCCCAGGCCTAACGCTGCCAGCCCTCCCCTGATTAGAGCTTCGATTTGCTGTGTCATAGAAACAGAAAACAATATGGAAAAGGAAAAAAAACGCGCTGCTGACTCAAACAAATAATATACATAAATAAATGTGAAAAAATATGCATATAAAGTGTCTAAAAGAAAAAACACATAAGAAACACAATTGCAACCCAAACAAGTGAATGTGAGTCCATGCTGGTGTCCTCATATGTGAAAATCGCCCATAAGCTCCTACCGGAGGGGGCTAACATAAAATTGTTAATAACAAAAGCAATAATGTCCAATAGATCATAAGTTCAGAAGGAAAATGCAGATTCTCATCCACCCTGGTGCAACAACATCCTAGTGGAATAAACTGGAACAATAGATGGTGACTAGAGTTGATAAGTGATAATCAGCTGGAGATCTCCACCACAACGCATGCAAGTCTGCTTACCAAAACAAACGGGTCTCTTATGCCGCGTACACACGGTCGTTTTTTTTTGCGATGAAAAAAAACGACGTTTTCTGTGAAGTAAAAAACGACGTTTTTGAAACGTCACTTTCAAAGACGATGTTGCATACACACCATCGTTTTTTCACAAAAAGCGAGGTTACGTTCACCACACTTTTCCATTAAAGCTGGCTTCATAACTAGCTTCTGGGCATGCGCGGGTTGAAAAACGTCGTTTTAAACGACGTTTTTGCTACACACGGTGACTTTTTGTGAAACAAAAAACGACGTTTTGAAAAACGACACAAAAAATTCAAGCATGTTGGAATTTTTTTTTTGGTCGTTTTTTTTAAAGCGGATCTCCACCCTAAAGTGAAGATCCGCTGATCGGAACCCTCCCCCCCTCCGGCGTCACATTTGACACCTTTCAGGGGGGAGGGGGGTGCAGATACCTGTCTAAAGACAGGTATCCGCACCCACTTCCGGCCCGCAGTCTCGGGCAAAAGACGGGCTTTTCCCGTTGTGTGCTGGGAACTCTCAGCTCCCAGCACACAGCGGGAGCCAATCGCCGGGCGCAGCGCGACTCGCGCATGCGCCGTAGGGAACCGGGCAGTGAAGCCGGAGCGCTTCACTTCCTGGTTCCCTCGCCGTGGATGGAGGGGGGAGCAGCAGGGTGATGAGCGATCGCTCATCCTCTGCTGCGGACGCCACTGGACTCCAGGACAGGTAAGTGTCCTAATATTAAAAGTCAGCAGCTGCAGTATTTGTTGCTGCTGGCTTTTAATATTTATTTAAGGTGAACCATCCGCTTTAAGACAAAAAACGACGTTTTGCCCACACACCATCAATTTAAATGACGTTTTAAAAAACAACGTTTTTTTTCATCGCAAAAAACGACCGTTTTTACGCGGCATTAGTTATAGGAGACCAACGATGGCATGTAGTAAATGGCAAACTGATAGGCTCAATAGGGAATACACAGTCTGGCGTGGATCATCTCCTTATCAGTGGCTCCAATGCCGGTAATAACATATAATAGGAAAGAGACAAGGATGGCCCGATAGTGTAAAACCTTTTTAAAAATGTATTATATACAAACTCATATGAATAAAAAACAGCAGAAAAAACAACCTTAAACCTGCTGCTCCGGCCGGTCGCACGCAGGTAAACTCGTCTAGTTGAAAACCTTGAGTAGTCCAATGGGGTGATGACAGTGTGCCACTCGGTCCGCCCTGACTAGTTTTGTGAGAGAGTCACTTTTTCAAAGGGCAGTGCAATTGGTAATCTAATTATCTGTTTATTTATAGACATGTGCAGACTGGAATATTTAGTTTTTTCATTTTCGTTTGGAAAATAAATTTATTTAGTTACTCCCGAAAATCGTTTTGATTTATTTCGTTTTTCGTTGGGGAATAGCTTTCATCCGAAAATCCAATAATACTTGGTTTCTGTCGAATGGTCAAAAGAATATTCGACGGAACGTCGAATCTTTACGTTGAATCGTACATTTCCGTTCGAATATTCCGCCTACAAGAATTCTAATGTTGTATGACTAGTAATAATGTCGAATCTATTTTCTCATAAATCAAAATCTAATCTCTGTAATGTCGAATCTATTATTTCTATAGTGTCAAATCTTTTCTCTATAATGTCGAATCTTTTCCCTATAATGTTGAATCTTTTCCCTATAATGTTGAATCTTTTCCCTATAGTGTCGAATCTTTTCCCTATAATGTCGAATCTTTTCCCTATAATGTCGAATCTTTTCCCTATACTGTCGAATCTTTTCCCTATAATGTCGAATCTTTTCCCTATAATATCGAATCTCTCTATATCGAATTTTTACCGCAACGAAAAAAGAAAATAAAGCATTTTTTATGTCGGATCTTTCGGTTTTCGTTTCTTGCGCTTTCATTATCGTTTGTTAAAACGATAACGAAAAAAACAGATTTTTGGACGAAAATGCATTCTAACGAAAACAAATGCACATGTCTATTTATTTATCTATTTTCAGGCTGGTGACGATCGGTGGTATAAGATGGACGACAGTAAGGTAGCCCCATGCAGCATCAGCAATGTCCTACAACAAGAGGCCTATCTGCTTTTCTACAAAAAGTAAGTCCTTTCACCTATTTTATAATGCAACTGACTTTTTGTATTTCCATATTTATGGACATTTTCCAATATAATTATCACAGAACAAGAGAAATTAGTACACAATACATAGATATGAGCATAGTCTCTCCATGTAATTTGTCTAATATGTGACCTGGTAAAAGTGTGTCGGCCGCTCAGGCTCGATAGGGAGGGGTATGTGGACAGTGCATCCGCAGCAGCTGCCATAGTGCTGTCAGGGGATGGAGCCCGTCCTGGCTCCTGCAAAAGGTTCAAGGAAGGAAGAGTGACCCCTGGAGGTCGCACATCTATGGAGTCCTACTGCAATGAATGGAGTTGTATCCTCAGCCTGGACACCAACCATGCCACACGCTAGCACGTTTCACCCCCCCGAGCTTGGTCCTGGGAATTTATCTAATATGTTTGTTATCAGCTCAATCTAGTGCTCATTATACCGTATTCTCCTGACTACCATGCACAGCTGCACCAGATTTCCCACTCTCCAATTTTAGTAAATCAACCCCGTTATGTGAATTATTCAGACAAATGCTGAGAAATTCACACATGGAGTGAATTATTTTATTTCATGAACAGACTTCTTATAAATACACCAAACCTATATATTACGTCAAATCTTACATCACAACAATACAAAACGTCAGCAAAGCACGCCAAGTTATATTGTATAGATCAAGCACAATAGACAGATTCCATTTACATGAGCCATCGGTCCCTCAATACTAAAAAAATTAAAAGAAAAGAAAGGAGGAGGAAAAGGGGAAATAGTTGTCCTTCTATCCAAGCCTCAAGCTTGCCTTTTGTTTACTTTAAAGTTACCATAACAATTTCTCTTTTTTTCTCTCTATTTCAGAGCACCAACTGAGCCTTGTCCACCAAAACCAGCCGAAAGCACCTCTGAAGCACCTAAAGCTTTGGAAGTGAACGGTGAACAGTGATAACCTGACAGCGTTGCTAGATCAAATCAATGCACAAATATGCACAGTAGGGATGAGCTTCGCGTTCGGTACGAACCTATGTTCGACTCGAACATTGTCTGTTTGTACGTTCGACAAAATTTGAACAAAAGCGGACGTTCGCGCCAAATTCGAGTGACGCAAAATGGCCCATAATTCACTGCGGCATTGCGCGCTGATGATTGGCCAAGCATGCTGTATGTCCCGCATGCTTGGCCAATCACAGCGTGCAAAAAACGAAGAGCCATAATTGGCCAAAGCCTGGGTGGCTTTGGCCAATTATGGCTCAGGGCTTTAGCACACGCTCCACACTATAAAAGGCCGCCTGCTGGGCGGCCACGTGTAGTGTGTTGCGGTTGTTAATGAGAGCAGTCAGAGAGACAGAGAAATTGTCTTTTTCTATAGCTAGATAGAGCAGGCAGGCAGGCTAGTCAGTTTAGCTTAATTTACAGTGTGTAGAGAATATATATACATCCCTAGGAGTTGTACATATATTTATACACTGTATAGCTTAGATAGATCAGTTCTTCCTAATTTACTGGCAGGCAGGTGATTGTGCTATTTAAAGACCTTATCAAACATATAGACACACAGCAGGTACAATATTTAAAGGAATTTTATTTTAATTGTTTTAATTTAAGCATCATTAAAATCACTGCTCCTGGATCAGTGATTTAAATAATGTTTAAATAAAAAAAAATGAAAGATTCCTTTAAATATTGTACCTGCTGGGTGTCTATAGTTTGCCTGTGAAAACGTCTTTGAGAACCCGGGTCTTGCCCCAGGGAACATGTATCAATGGAAAAAAAGGAGTCCTGAAAAAACAACCGTTTTTAAAACTTTTTTTCCATTGATACATGTTCCTTCGGGCAAGAGGGGTTCTTAAAGACGTTTTCACTGGCAAACTATAGACACCCAGCACTGCAGGTACAATATTTAAAGGAATTTTTCTTATTTAAACATTATTAAAATTACTGCTCCTTCATTACTGCAGTATTGGAGCTATGGGGTCACTGGTTAACCACTTGCCGATCGCCGTACATACATATACGTCGACACAATGGCACGCGCAGGCACGAGAAGCCAGCAATACGACGCTATAGTGGCGCATTGCAGGAGGTTTTAACCCTTTCTCTGGTGCTAGCAGAGGTTAAAAGCACCCCTCTAGAAGCCGAAATGCGCTGCAAATCCGATGGTAAGATAGCAGCATTTTACCGCTATTTTACCTCCGACGCTATGGGTGGCACCAGTGCGAAATGGCTCTTAGTTGCTTGCTGCAGAGAGAAGAGAGTAGGAACACCAGTGACTGGGCGCCCTAGGCAGCAATGTGCCTAGTGGTAGCACCAGCCCTTGTCTGACATTACATCCAAGACCATGGGTGCAATGCTTTGTGTAAAAAAGAATGCAAAAACTTGCATTTCTTACTATTTTTTCCCTAAAGGTGAATTTAGCCTTTAATCCCTTTAAGGTTTTATCTCAGTTATTTTCAAATGTTGGCAACTATGCTGTCACATGGCAACATTTTCCACTGACCCGGTCCATTGCTAGATAATAGACGTGAAAGGACCAGACAATAGTCCTGATGAAAAAGCACATTTTCAAATTATGCACATTTTTTATTCACACAAGTCTAACATACCACAAGTAGCAAACAATGATTTTAAAGGCAATGAAAGTTTCTTAGAAAAAGAGGAAAGCAGCAATTAGACTTACAATGTGCAATGATTACATTGGTATTGACTGAATTATTACTGTGCAGTCACTCCGGGATGGCAGTTGTGTGGTAGGTTATGAAACCTTAATGAACCAGCAAGAGGCCTTTGGAGAGCAAAAAAAAAGCAAAAAAAAAAAAAAAACGAAAAAAAGCATTTTGTTTGCTTTTTACAACAAAGCAGACAATTGCAAACTAAAGGGAGAATATTCAATGAATATATAGTTGTTTCTGAATCAGACAGGAAAAAAAAAATAGGTCTTGGAGATGGGTTCACAAAGAATTATTAACAGGGGTATTTCCTTAAAAGTACATTTTAGCAGATTTGCAAAATTGTAGCCTGGCCTTTGATCAAATAAACATTAAAGCAATAAAAAAATAAAAATGTAGTATCTTTCATTTTGCCTACTTTATATGTCACGCCACAGTATTTTTCAGGAATTTTTGACGGCAAAATAAATGCTTTCTAGATGAATAATAATAAGCTATTTCTGGTGTTTTATACCTATAAAAATCATATCAGTAAATCAATGTTTAAAAAATATTGATTCTGTGTACTCTGTTATCCCTAAGCTGGCAAAAGATGGGTGTTTTTTTTGTTTTCATTCAACCAGTGGATAAAACAAAACACAACAAAGAACTGAGCCGATTCCCCTCCTAATCTAACTGCCCTTAGGCCTGCCCCAGCTGACGTCAGCTATCATGAAACACGTAGGCCGGAGCCAGTGGTGATGTCACTACGTCGTTATCGGAAGCATTTGGGAAAACTATCTTTCATGTACCTGCTGATATTAACGATGATAACTTTTTAATCTGGTGTTAATGTAAATGCAGTGATTTTATTTGAAATAAATTAAGTTTATACAGAGAAACACTATGAGGGGTCTCTCATTTTACACCTAACATACCGTTACTAGGCTATACTGCGACACTGCCCAGTTACAAGTAATACTTCATATTCCCTTCGCACACTTTCCTGGCTAACTCTCAAAGTTTGGGTGCTTCAACAACAACCAGTTGGATACTGGTTCAAGTCACAAAATAGATATTTGTCAGCACACCATGGATTGACAAAAAGTAGCATTCAAACAGATAGTTTATTGCATGATCACAACATAAGAAGAGTGAAATGTTTCGGAGTAAAGCAGGACCCCTTCGTCAGGCATGTGAACATCACATGCCTGACAAAGGGGTCCTGCATGACTCTGAAACACTGCACTCTTCTTATGTTGTGATCATGCAATAAACTATCTGTTTGAATGCTACTTTTTGTCGATCCATGGTGTGCTGGCAAATATCTATTTCGTCATCAAGTGTGACGTCATCAGAAGCTATGGGAAGATGTTCAGGGAAGTTGTGAGCCCTATGCTTTCCCTACTTGTCAGGAACCTTTCCCTGCAGCTTGTTCCGTCTCTATCAGGCGGGGTATCTATTTCTACTCTACCCACTTGCAAAATGCATGCCAAGCCTGGAGGCCAGGGCCGTAAATAGGCTCTGTCTGACCCAGAACTAAAATGAATGCAGAATCTTACAGTCCACAACAAACCTGCAGGAAGGCACACTACCAGGAACACTCACAGCATATACTAGCAGTGTGTAGTGAAGCAGGTCTCAGTTATGTCAACAGCATCTGTCTTGGGGGTGGGAATGCTGTCTTGCGGTTCCGTGGTATATGGTAGACATGTACACACTGAAATATTTTGTTTTGGAATTTCAATTTTGTCCGAAAAATAAATAAGTTTAGTTACTCCCGAAATTCGTTTTTTTTTTTGTTTAGTTAAAAATGCATTTGTCCAAAAATCTCAATTAATAAAGGTCAAATCTGTCATTGAAGGCTTATGGTGTCTGTCGAATGTTTTAAGAAGGTTTGACGAAGCAGCTAAACTGTACGACGCCGCAATCATAAATTTCTGGTTGAATGCTCCGCCCACAAGCTATAGTAGAATTCTAATGTTGTATGACTAGTAATAATTCTATTTATTAATTATTATTACTAGTCAACCAACATTAGAATTCTTCTATAGCATATGGTCGGAGCATTTGACCATAAATGTCTGCTCGCGTCGATCGTTTGTTTTCAGCTGCTTCGTCGAATCTTCATGTCTCTATAATGTCGAATCTTTTCTCTCTATGTCGAATAATGTTGGACTAATAGAGTTAGGTTAGGCACATTCGACCACAAATTTAATAGACACAGATCGTTATTGTCACCGTCATGTTGAATCTTCTATCTATACCGAACTGTTGTCGCAAGAGAACGAAAATAAAGCATTTTTTATGTCGGATCTTTTGGATTTCAGATTCTGCACATCGGTTATTGTTTGTTAAAATGAGCACGAAAATCCCAGAAATTCGGACGAAAATCCCAGAAATTCGGACGAAAATCCCAGAAATTCGAACAAAAATCCCAGAAATTCGGACGAAAATCCCAGAAATTCGGACGAAAATGCATTCGGACGAAAACAAATGCACATGTCTAGTAAATGGGGAGGTTTCCATGAAGGGTGGCATGTCCTGTCCTTTCCCTACCTCTCCCTGCCACTAATCACTGTCCCTGTTAGACAGGTGATCTGTCCCCACCCTACCCACAAGCCTTGGAACCAGGGCCCCAATTAGGCTCTGCCAGACACAAGCTGCCCGCAAAAGTCATGTGGGGCGGCAGCATCTATTTAGTTGGCTTCCCCAGCGACCCAGGAAACCATAGAGGAACCATGTTCTACTTGACTTCCTTTCCAACTGCAATGCCACTGCAGAAGAGCACCACCTGCAGTGGTGAAAGTAGACCTCACCTGCCTACATGCAGATCAGTATTCCCAAGCATAGCCATCAAAGTCTCTTAGCAGTAGGGATGAGCCGAACACCCCCCCCCCCCCCTTGTTCGGTTTGCACCAGAACCTGCGAACAGACCAAAAGTTTGTGTGAACTTTAGAACCCCATTAAAGTATTTGGGACTTGAATGTTTGAAATCTAAAGTGCTAATTTTAAAGGCTAATATGCAAGTTATTGTCCTAAAAAGTGTTTGGGGACCCAGGTCCTGCCCCAGGGGACATGTATCAAAGCAAAAAAAAGTTTTAAAAACAGCAGTTTTTTCGGGAGCAGTGATTTTAAATGACTTTTTATTCTTCAGAAATGACACTTTGTGCAGGGGACAGTTCTAAGCACGGGAAACAAGCGCTGCTTTACCGACATACTTTACACACCCCCTAGGTATAAAATTAAAAGGAATATTTTACTTTTATCGTTTCACTTTAAGCATTACTAAAATCACTGCTCCAGAAAATACGTCCGTTTAAAAAAATTTTTTTTTGCATTGATACATGTCCCCTGGGGCAGGACCCGGGTCCCCAAACACTTTTTTTGACAATAACTTGCATATAAGCCTTTAAAATTAGAACTTTCGATTTTTCCTATAGACTTTTCCAGGGTGTTATGCGGCTTTTCGAATTTGCCGCGAACACCCAAATTGTTCGCTGTTCGGCAAACGGGCAATGTTCGAGTCGAACATGAGTTCCACTCGAACTCGAAGCTCATCCCTACTCAGCAGTCTAAACACATATGAAGCACTCAAATGCATAACTGTTATCCGTGAGAATAAAATAAATCACACCCTTGCTCCACCCCTCTAAAACCTATAGGAAATAGCATATGCACAACAATGAACAGTAGATATAAAGCAGACAAGAATGCCTGGTAGAGACCTTTGAAAGCCATGCTCAATCTAGTGGTAGAAAAAATATGCTGTAAAATTTAAGTAAAAGGGTAGCATAAAAAAACTGATTTTAGAACAGAAAATGTTTATACTACATATGTGGATAAGGCAAAACTTATATTAGAGGAAATATAATTTTTTTTTTTTAACCTATTTAAACCTGCATTATGTATCAAAATCAGAAGATGTACTTGAGCAACTCTAAATTGGTCTGTATGAAGCATTCTTCAATTTAAATTATAAATTACAAGATTGCCTCCTCCAAATGCTCCTGATCTTCATTGCCCACACTGGACAATATATTAATTCAGAGCGAGCTTTATACTACATGCTTTAAAAGACTGAGTTTACTGAAGCCAGGGTGAACTAATGAAAAGGCATTTTTCATGTCTGTTACATTTGACTTAGCACTAACTCGCTTAATGAATTGCATTTCAGATTCTCTTACACTGGCTCATTAAGGATTTACATACCAACATTTTAAAATGATACAGCTCCAGATGAGTTATGAGAAAGGGGTTTAAAAATGGCTCTTCATATAATTTTCGTCATCAGAATGACTAGAATGTTTCAGCAGTAACATAGGAGCTAATATATATAGTATATTCCTAAAATGAATGGTTGGCTGATCTTTACCCCCCACAACCAATTTCTGATGTCTGGTGAAAAGTGTGCACAACCAGTAGGAGTCTCATAACTCCTGTGAGGATTTTCAGATTGTTAAATATTAGCAGGTAGTTATTAGAGAATCTGAAACGGAACCAGGGATGGACTTGCCATCGGGACTACAGTGAGTTTCCCGGTGGGCCGATGGCTCAGTGGGCCAGCTTCAGTGACAGCGGACTGCGGCCCCCCCCTCTGCTCCTCCGAAGTCGCACTGAGACGCTCATCATACGATCTGGAAGGGCGGCGGCTGCACACAGTTGTGACATAAGCTTCCTCAGCACTCGTTCTCCAGGTCTTTCCTTCCCCCACCGTCCATATAGATTCTCTGCAGCAGCAGACAGGTTGGAGAGCGGGGAAAGGAAAAAGCAGGAGGACGAGTGCCGAGGAAGCTTATGTCACAGCTGTGTGTGGCCGCCGTCCTTCCGGGTTGTACGATGAGCTTCTCAGTGCGACTCCCGAGGAGCATGTCTGTATTCAGTCACGCTGAAGTTATCTAGCCAGAGAGAGGAGGTCAGAGCTGCAGGGGACCAGAGCATCATGGGCCGATAGAGGCGCATGGGGGACCAGAGCATCATGGAGGGGATAGAGGCGCATGAGGGTCCAGAGCATCATGGGGGGGATAGAGGCGCATGGGGGACCAGAGCATTATGGGGGGGAATAAAGGCGCATTGGGGGACCAGAGCATCATGGGGGGATAGAGGCGCATGGGAGACCAGAGCATCATGGGGGGAATAGAGGCGCATGGGGGACCAGAGCATCATGGGGGGAATAGAGGTGCATGAGGGTCCAGAGCATCATGGGGGGATAGAGGCACATGGGGTGCCAGAGCATCATGTAATAAACAGCTTATGTTTAGTGAAGGGGGAGGAGGGGCTTGGGTGGACATCAAGGTTCGCTGGCCAGGGGGGTCTTTGTCCAACCGCCATGGGAGAGACCTGTCAAAGTGGGCCGGCCTGGATGAAGTTTTTGTCCCAGTCCAGCCCTGAACAGAACCCCATCTAGTTCAAAATCTGTTCTCCAATACTACATTGAGCGTTGGGCAATTTGGAACCAAAGTAGTTTCTGATCATGTGATAACATGCAGGCTTGGAGCTTCATTCTCAAAATAAGCCCTCAGCCTGCAAATGATAACGCAGATGCCATTGCCACTTTTCGTCTGTTTAATACTATAATTGACAAATACAATTACGGTATTTAAAAAATGTAAATGTAGTTAAAAAGGTAACATGATTTAGGTATGCAAATTAGTCATTGTATTGGCACTTGCAGATTCCCACTGGATCTTTAAGATCTCTAACTTTATGAATCCTTACTAGGATTTCCAATGGTCCTTGCAAAATCCCTGCTAGGACTCCTAGTGGTATTATTATTATAAGATTTATATAACCCCAACAGTTTCAGCAGCACTTTACAATCGAAAGGGAGACAGTACAGTTACAATAAAATAAAATACAAGAGGGTTATAAAAGCCCTGATCATAAGAGCTTACCATCTAATATGGTGGGGCAAGTGGTACAAAAGGTTATAACTGTGGGGGATGAGCTGATGGGAAAGATAAAAGTTCAGTTAGTTGGAAGCATGATAGGCTTCCCTGAAGAGATGAGTTTTCAGGGATCTCATAAAGGCAGCCAGAGTAAAAGAAAACAGAATCCGTTCCAGGACTTCAAATGGTACTTGCAGAATCCCTGCTAGGAAATCCAGAGTCCCTGAAATGAATGCTGGGCATGACCTGACCAAAAACATTATTTAAGCCTCAGCTTTTAAAGCAGCTACTACCACTAACTATTCTTTGTCCCTTGCCTGTTACTGACCCCGATTGACCTGACGTCTCTCTTGCCAGCTGCCTGTCAACAACCTGTACCTGGACTTGACTACTCTCTTGCCTGTTGCCTGCCCACCACCTCTGCCTGGAGTTTACTATTTTTCTTCCTAGCAGTTTGTCTACAGTCTCCACATCATCGCCATTCTGTTACAGCTACCAACTAAGTGGGGAAATCCTCAGGGCCACAACCCGATGACAGCTTACAGTAAAGAAAACAAGGACCACTAGAGCTTCTGGCCAGCTCCACCATCAGGAGCTCCGGTGAAGACTAGATGTCACTTAGACTTTGCATCTTGGGTGTGCCTGTGTTAGCTGCCAGGTAGTTCCATAACAATCATAGAGTTATTTCATTACTTTGTAGATTTTGGATGGTGGGATCCTGCCTACACTTTCAGAAACACTGGCTAGGCACACATTTAAAGCGGTTGTAAACCCAGAATTTAAAAAGAAAAACCTGCAAGACAAAGCCATAATGAGCTGGTATGACTAGCATACTAGCTCATTATGAATTACTTACCTTAGATCGAAGCCCCCGAAGCCATCTCGTCTCCCCCTCCGGCCGCAGACATCCTCCCGGAAGGTTACTTCCGGGTATCGCCGCTCCAGCGCTGTGATTGGCCAGAGCGGCGATGATGTCACTCTGCGCATGCACGCCGGAGCCATCAAAGCCGGCATTAGCCATTCACAAATCCGGCATTCCCAGTGTGCCTGCGCCGTAGACAACGGTGTATTCCTTTTGGCAAATATCTCCTAAACCGTGTAGATTTAGTATATATTGCAAACACCTACAGGTAAGCCTTAATCTAGGTAGCTGTAACTTCAAAGAGAGGGTTTACACCCCCTTTAACCCTTTGCTCGCCCTTTATGTTAACCCCCTTACAGCCAGTGTTATTAGTACAGTAAAAGTGTATATTTTTAGCACTGATCACTGTATTACTGTCGCTGGTTCCCACAAAGTGCCCAGGTTCACACTGGGCTGCGGGAGTGAAACCATGCGATGCAGCGTCGCACCGATTAGGACGGTGCCATTGCCGGCAAATGCCGCCGTCAAATCACAGCAGTGTGAACCAGGGCTTAGTGTCAGATTTCCCACCATACTATCGCAGTCCCGCTATAAGTTGCTGATCGCTGCCATTACTAGTATAAAAAAAAAAAAAAAAAAATACAGTATATATACCATAGTTTTGTTGATGCTAAAACTTTTGCGCAAACCAATCAATTTTCACTTATTGAAATTTAACATACCAAAAATATGTAGCAGAACAAATATTGGCCTAAATTTATGAAGACATTTTTTTTTTTTTATTGGATGTTTTATAGCAGAAAGTAAAAAAATATTATTGTTTTTTTCTGTCTTTTTTTATTAATAGTGCCAAAAAAGAAAATAACCCAGTGGTGATCAATTACCACCAAAAGAAAGCTCTATTTGTGTAAAAAAATAAATAAATACAATTTAGTACAGTGTTGCATGACCGCGCAATTGTCAGTTAAATTAACGCAGTGCCAAAAAGCTAAAAATTACCTTGTCACAATAGGAAGTACTGTATATACTCGAGTATAAGTCGACCCGAATATAAGCCGAGGCACCTAATTTTACCACAAAAAAATGGGAAAACGTATTGACTCGAGTATAAATGATCAGACCGTAAGACCAGCTTCATCGGACCAATTCTATGGTGTGTACGGCCCATCGGACCGTTGTCCGTCAGACCAAAGTTTTAAAACTTGCTTTAAAATCTGTCCGACGGACACCAAAACGATGGTTAGTGCACAAAAGCATCGGACCAAAAACCCGCGCATGCTCAGAATCAAGTCGTCGCATGCTTGGAAGCATTGAACTTCGTTTTTTCAGCACGTCGTTGTGTTCTACGTCACCGCGTTCTGGTCTGATCTGATTTTTGGCCCGATGGTGTGTACGCACATCAGATCATCAGACCACTTCAGCGTAGTCCGATGAAAACGGTCCGTCGGACCATTCTCATCGGACCAATCTGACCGTGTGTACGTGGTCCATGCCTCACTGTGCCTCACTTTGCCTCACTGTGCCTCACTGTGTCCATGTGCATGCCTCACTGTGTCCATGCCTCACTGTGTCCATTCATCACTGTGTCCATGCCTCACTGTGCCCATGCCTCACTGTGCCCATGACTCATTGTGCCCATGCCTCACTGTGCCCATGCCTCACTGTGTCCAAGCCTCACTGTCTCCATGGCTCACTGTGTCTGACTAGACTGACATTTACCAAGGGAGTCTATGGAAGGGGTGTCCGACTTTGAAAAATTGGTGCTCCCCAGCCGTAGGTTCCCCCAGACAACATAATTTGCACACTTGTAGAGGAGAAATGGGACTAAATGTGTGCCAAGCTTGGGGTCCAGGCAGTGGTGTATTTAGGTTTTGTGCTGCCCTAGGCCTGACTAAACTTGTGCACCCCCTAATTTAAATATGACCGACCCTTCCTGTCAAGGCCACACCCCTTTCTGTTTAAGACCCACCCTGACATTTTCGAGTGGGGACACTAGTTCTCAATGCCTGGGTGGGTGGAATAGATTCCCTTAATTTGCATAGATTTCCTATCACTTCCTGTTTGGCTATGGGGCAGAAAGTGAAGGGAAATCTCTGCAATGGGACAGGGATAGTAAAAAAAAAATAATCTGACAGGGGCTATAACCCTCCCATACTCTATCCAAAATTTAAAAAAAATTGTTGCCTATAGTTCTACTTCAAGAACAAATGTCTGATAATTTTATGGAGGGGACTAATGCCGCGTACACACGGTCGTTTTTTGCGATGATGGTGAAGGCTAATTAAGCACATCTGTGATCTGATATTCAGCATTTCCTGCCTGTCAATTTGGATCTCAGCTACAATATTGGACTTTTTCACTTCATAGACTGGTTCACCCTGTATATATATTGCACTGATCCACCAACTATCCATACACAAGTGGATGGTCAATAGACATTTGTCACTACTACTAAGTATTTCACTTTGTACACGTAGTATTTAAAGCGTATTGTTGTATATATATTTTTGGTTGTTATCTAGGTATCCACTTGATTTATACGTTTACTTACACCCAATATTGGGTTTTCTTGCATAACCTATTTTTTGAGCCCATACACTTTATAGCGCCCACAGATTTGCGGGGCCCTAAGCGGCTTGCATAGTGAGCCTGTAGGGCGGATCGGCCCTGGGCCTAGGCCAGGATACAGTGTTGGGTCCAGGGGACCTACGACCAGCCGGTACCGGGTCCCCAAAGTCACCGGAGAAATTACTGTTTAACCTGGGAATCTATAGAAGGGGTGCCCGGCTTTGAAAAAAATTGGTGCTACCCAGCCGTAGGTTTCCCCGGACAACTTTGCACACTTGTAGCGGAAGAGTGGTGAAGTTTGGGGTCCAGGGGACCTACGACCGGCCGATACCGGGTCCCCAAAGTCACCGGAGAAATGACTGTTTAACCTGGGAATCTATAGAAGGGGTGCCCGGCTTTGAAAAAAATTGGTGCTACCCAGCCGTAGGTCCCCTGGACAACTTTGTACACTTGTAGCGGAAAAATGGTGAAGTTTGGGGTCCAGGGGATCTACGGCCGGCCGGTACCGGGTCCCTAAATCCGGGAGATCAGGTGCAAAAATGCGACTCAAGTATAAGCCGAGGGAAAATGTGCTGAAAATCTCGGCATATACTCGGGTATATACAGTAATTTTTTTGAGAGCTGAAGTGGTTAAGCTAATAGCACGTTCACTTTCATCAAAAAAGGAACATTTTTATCTTAAAGTATCAGTCCCTTTCAGTTTTCTTTTTATAGCAAGTTCAACAACATTTCAATAAAGAAGATAAGCCGGGCCGTGTCCCAGATTTATTATTGTACTTGTAATTAAATCTAAACACTATGATTAGACCTACTTTTGTTTCTTTTACAAGTGAAATTGAGTAAATAAATAATGTTAGAGGATTATACATACCGGGCATCGGTTTATCATATCAGTTCTCTGAAAACTAGTTTCATTTTTATTTAATTTTTTTTCTCCTTTTTTTGTTTGAAGCCAAACTGTTCTGCCACTTTCATGATTAGACTGGAGATTATGGAATCACATCCCATTCTTTCTATTTGTTCTTTTCATCATATTAATAAAAGATGACTATTTTTAGAGGACTACGCACTTATGCTTTTTCTCTGTCCGCAGCATGAAACTGATTGCTGATAATAAGCCAGTGGAGGTGGTCCTTGTTTAATCTGGAAAACATTAGAGGATCTGATTGATTACAAATTTAAATGATGTGTCTTAAAAGGAGGACAAAAAAAAATTAAAAATCAAGTGTGTTCTTTGGTATTTCGTCTGTCCCTCGGATGCTTTAGCTTCTGGCTGTGCAAGTGTGCATGCCTTCAACTTCAATTCATCACAAGTGGAACACAAATGACAAGCCAAAACATTTTAAGTTCTCCAAACTTTAAAGCGGAGTTCCACGTTTTTTTGTACTTATAAATAAGGACACTTACCTGTCCAGGGCGCCCGCAATGTCGGGACCCGAAACCGATCTGTCCCTTGGCTCACGGGTGCTGCCGCTGCCATCTTCGGTAAGGGAATCAGGAAGTGAAGCCTCTGCGGCTTCACTTCCTGGTTCCCTACTGCGCTTGCGCAAATGACGCTGCACGATTCCACTGGTTCCTGCTGTTTTCTGGGACCTCTGTGTCTCCCAGAAGACAGCAGGGGGGACGGAGGAGGAGCCAGACATGGCTTAGATAGCTGTGGATGGCTTGGCTATCTATGCCCGGAAGTGGGGGCAAATACCTGTATTATACAGGTATCTGCTTCCCCCTCCCCTGAAAGGTGCCAAATGTGACACCGGAGGGGGGATTATTCCCAAAAGTGGAAGTTCCATTTTTGGGTGGAACTCTGCTTTAAGAGCCATGATTCTATACATTGGCGACCATAAAATATCTACCAGACATTTCAGAGGTGTGAATTTAACCTCGACAGGACTGCTGATGTTTCCTTTACAACTATAAAGCCAAACTACTGTATAGGCTTAAGTCTAAAGCCAGATGATAATCCTCTTTAGGGGATTGTGCCGTACAGGTAGAACGAATGTCTTTGTTATATCAAAAGTTTCTGTGAGCAGCTGATATGCTGGGATAGTTTAAGCCTGCCACAAGCTACATCAAAACAGTACTTAACTCGCAATTTGACACACATTTAAAGGAAAACGTCACTTTCTCGTAAAAAATACACTATATTGCCAAAAGTATTGGGATACATGCCTTTACACGCATATGAACTTTTATGGCATCTCAGTTTTAGTCCGTATGGTTCAATATTGAGTTGGCCCATCCTTTGCAGCTATAACAGCTTAAACTCTTCTTGGAAGGCTGTCTTACAAGGTTTAGGAGTGTGTCTATGGGAATGTTTGATCATGGGGACTGCAGGCTGCAACCCCAACCAACCTTAACCTCCCTGGCGGTATGATTCTGTCTGGAATAACGTACCAAAAGCGGTACAATTTTTTGCATGGAAATTTGGCGTTTTATACTGCAATTCTTAGGAATAACTCACTTGTCCAAACCAGAGTCTAGTAGATATCCCGGGTATGATAAAGTTTGAAACACAAAATCATAAAATTATAATATAATAAATAACTATAAATAATTATAACAAATAATAATGTAATTATAATAAAAACTATTCAATAATGTAATCAAATCAAAAACACTGAAATTTGCTCAGTTGCGGAATTGTCGCTGTCATTACTTTTATTTTTTTATAAAGAATTATCCCACAAATCGCTATCGCTCAATTCCGCAAGTGATTATAATTTATTATCGCTGTTTTACAGCTGCTCTAAAATCACTTTTGACATAAAGGGACACTTTTGGTTGCTATGGACAATCTACAGTTTGCAGGCACAATTTTTTTTTAATTATATAAAAGTACATGTAGGACACTGGGCAGACCACTAGGGACAAAGGGGGTGTGTATTTTTTACATACAGTACTGTAATCTATAAGATTACAATATACTGTATGTAATGTGTTTGTTTACATTTTTGAATTTGCCGCCAGTCTCCGCCCCCGTGCGCAGTTACGTCGCAGGGAACGGAGATCGGCGGCGCCAGATTGGAAACATCCTAAGACATGTAGGGTGTTACTGGCCAGTGCTAAGACCTTATTAAAGCGGTAATGGTAATAATCATGTCATGTCATAATGTGCTGGTATGCATCGCATACCAGCACAGTATTGTAAACTTACCTTAAAACAAAGCTCTTCCAGCGCCGAGATGTCAGAGCTGCAGGTGTTCCCATCTTCACCCACCTTGCTTCCGATCTTGCTTCCGGGTTTACAGACTTTGGCTCTGTGACTGGTCGAAGTTGCAATGACGTCACTTCTGCACATGAGCACGGGAGCCACATTTTATGGCACGGGACTCTAAAGGAACAACACAGGTGTTGCTTCAGAGTGCATGCGCCAGTGATGTGACAGGTTCCCGTTTAGGAGAAATTTATACTACCTAAAGGTAAGCTTTATTATAGGATATAGAAGCGTGGGTAGATAATTATTATTTAGGTATTATTATGATGATGTAGGTCATTTCCCGCAGCAACCCGATTCTTCCAGAGAGATGCACTTTATTGACTTCCAACACAGAACAAAGTCCATAAGATACTTGCAACAGATGACAAAATCCAAAAGACTAAATATGAACAAGAATCATAGTCCTTCAGAGTCCCATTTTTCCTAGACAATTTCTAGACCTATGCCTTCATATTCATGGCGATTGACTAGACTCGCTGCCAGCTTGAATCATCCCCCTGAAATACTAGTACACTAGGAGGGAGTTTCTGCTAGGTCAACCCAAAATACTATTTTATCCTGTTGTTACCCCCTCAAGTCTATTTACCATCAATAAATATTTCTTCTATAGTCCTTTATCATCCTTAAAGGGGTGTTCCACCCAAATGTAATGTTTATTAAAAGTCAGCAGCTACAAAAAGTGTAGCTGCTGGCTTTTAATAAACAGACACTTACCTTCTCCACGTTCCAGCGACGCGCCGACCGGGGCTCTGCTCCTCTCCCCCCTCCCCGGCCGGCATCCTCATTGCGACTGTGGGCACCCAGCCGTGATAGCCTTCGGCTTCACGGCCGGGCACCCACTGCGCATGCGCGAGCCGCACTGCGCATGCGTGCGGCGCGGCTCGCCGCTGATTGGACGGGCGATTGCCTAGGACCTGTCAGTGTCCTAGACAATCGCCAAAGGGAGGGGCTGCAGTAAGGCGATTAGGCCTAATTGCCTTACCAGCCCCTCGGCGGAAGCAGGAAGTGGAACAGGAAGTCCCACTCCTACTGAAGCCCCCACTCCCCCCCCCAAAAAAAAATTAAATGCCGAATGTGGCATGTAAGGGGGAGGGGATTAAGCGGAAGTTCCATTTTTGGGTGGAACTCCGCTTTAAGTATGTAAACAATGTACAGTTTGAAAAGTTCAATTAGGTTAACAGGCCATACCTCACAAACCTAGGTAGACTTGCATAAGATCAACATATCAGAGGGTCATCAGCTGTCCCTTAAAATTGAGTTGGCTCAGACAACTCACTATTGTCAACTGAATTCTGGCCCGGTCAATATTATACTATATGTGTACATATATATAATAATATAATATCCCACATAAATCAGTCAACATATTACAACACTATAGGTAAAAGTTAGTGATGGAAATTTACTTCCACTTTAATGACTGGGAATTTCGGAGGTTTAAACTGTTTTGGGTAGGACGAACCTTCAAACCCCGATTAGAGGTACAATGAAATTCTATTTAAAAAAAACACACACATATGTAAACATATAACACACACACATACAAACATTATGCCCCCATATAAAAAGCCTAAAAAGGAACCCCTACCACAGCAGCAAAGCCAATTCAAAATATTCAGATCATCAAACAAATAAAAAAATTACACACGGATAACTCATGTAAATACAAAACGCAGTTTTTAAATGATGATTTTATTTATTAAGGTAAAACGCTGTCCAAACCTGCCTGGCCCTATGTGAAAAAGTAATTGCCCCCACACCTAATAACTCTAATACCTTGGTGGCAACAACTGTAATCAATTGTTTGTGCTAACTGGCAATGAGTCTTTCACATTGCTGTGGAGTTATTAGGGCCCACTCTTCTTTGCAGAATTGATTTAGTTCAACCACACTGGCATGAGCAGGACCCTCCTATTCCTCCTGTATTGTATAGACATGTGCATTAGTTTTCGTCCAAATGCATTTTCGTCTGAATTTCGGGTATTTTCGTTATCGCAAATGAAAACTAATGCGCAGAATCCGAAATCCAAAAGATCCGACATAAAAAATGCTTTGGGCCAGATTTAGAAAGAATTAGATTCCCGCAGAGTATCAGAGATACTCTACGCCGCCGTACTTTACCTGGCTCTAGGAGGAATTCAGAGAGATTTTGGCCCGTAAGGTACGGCGGCGTAGTGTATTTCTCCCGGCGGAATCAAACTACGCTAATAGGGGGCGTGAGGCATTTAAATTAAGCGAGTCCCCGCCGCGATCGAACTGCGCATGCTCCGTTCAGAAATTTCCCGCCGTGCATTGCGCGAAATCACGTCGTTACGTCATTTTTTTTTGAGTAGCGTCGTTTACGGACATTCCTATTCCCGGACGACTTACGCAAAAAATAAAAAAATGTGAAAGTCGACGCGGGAACGACGGCCATACTTAACATGGGCCACGTAACGTTAGACCAGCTAAAAGCTGGTTTAACTTTACGTAGCGAAAAAATGACGTACGCGATTGCGAACGACGCTCGTTACTTCGTGGGTCTCCGTAAAAAGCGAATTTGCATACCCCGACGCTGAAAACGACGCAAACACCACCCAGCGGCCGCAAAAAGATTGCAGCGTAGAACCGAAGGCGTACGAAGACGTAAGCCTGTCAGATCGAAGCCCAACGCCGCCGTATCATGGTTTGAGGATTCAAACTAGTGATACGGCGCGCAAAATTTGAAATTACTCCTGTCTAACACCAGTTTGACAGGCGTAATCGCTCTGTGAATCTGGGCCTTTATTTTCATTTTCGTTGCTACAGCAGTTTGATACAGATAGAAGATTGGACATGACACTGACAATAGTGATCTGTGTCTATCGAACCTGCAGTCGATTGTGCCTAACCTTAATTCTATTAGTCCAAGATTATTCTACATAAAGAGGAAAGATTTGACATAGAGAGGAAAGATTCAACATTATAGAGACAGTGTTGGGGTAGACCATTCGACATGAACGACGAAGATTTAATGAAGCAGCGAAAAACATACAAACGTTGAATCTGTCATTGAAGGCTTATGGTGTCTGTCGAAAGTTCTAAGAAGATTCAACAAGCAGCTAAACTGCACGACGCAATCGTACATTTCCGGTCAAATGCTCCGCCCATAGGCTATAGAAGAATTCTAATGTTGGTTAACTAGTAAGAATAATTTATAAATATAATAATTACTAGTGTCATACAACATTAGAATTCTTCTATAGTTGTAGGCGGAAAATTCGACCAGAAATGTACGATTCAACGTATAGTTTAGCTGCTCTGTCTAATCTTAGAACATTCGACGGACACCATAAGCCTTCAATGACAGATTTGACCTTAATTATTTCGGATTTTCGGACAAATGCATTTTTTAACTAAACAAAATACATAAAAACGAATTTTGGGAGTAACTAAATAAATGTATTTTTCGGACGAAAACGAAATTCCGAAACAAAATATTTCAGTGTGTACATGTCTAGTATTGAACTGTAATGTAAAGCGATGCATAAACTGTTGGTGCAATATAAATCCTGTATAATAATAATGAACAGTCTGTTATGATGGTCATGACATGGCAAATACTTTTTCACAGCACTGTAGATGCGTATCCATCATGCCATACCATCAGCGGAGCGTATGATTGGCCCCAAATGAATTATGTAGCAGGACAATGACCCCAAACATACAGCCAATGTCATTAAGAACTATCTTCAGTGTACAGAAAAACAAAGAGTCCTGCAAGTGATGACTTGGTCCCCACAGGGCCCTGATCTCAACATAATCAAGTCTGACTGGGATTACTTGAAGGGACAGAAGGATTCGAGGCATCCTACTTCTACAGAAGATATGTGGTTACTTCTCCAAGATGTCTGGTACAACCCTCTTGCCCAGTTCCTTCAAAAAATGTGTCAATAGAAGAATTGATGCTGGTTTGAAGCTGAAGGGTAGTTGCACTAAATATTGATTCAATTTTTATTCTTCTGTTCACTCACTTTGCATTTTTTAAATTGATAAAAACAAACAATTCAAATATATACAATATATACAATATATACAAGGTTTATTAAAAAAAATCACACAAACAGAGCTTTTGTTTGGTTTTATTTAATCACCATTGGATTTTTTATTTTTTTGCTAAACAAACAAAAGAAAAAAACAATACTTTTTCTTAGTTTCTGTTATAACATTTTGCAAATTAGTAATTTTTCTCTTTCACTGATATGCTGTGATGAGGCTGCACTGATATGGTGATACTGATAGGGTGGCACTGATGGGCACTGATATCACTGATTGGCTGGACGGATATATCACACTGATGGTCACTGCTGGGCAGCACTGATTGGCACAGATGATCAACACTGATAGGTGGCACTGATAGGAGGCAATGATATTCGACATTGATGGTCACTGCTGGGCAGCACTGATTGGCACTGATGGCCACTGAAAGCCAGCACTGATGAGCACTGATGAGGAGACACTAATAAGGCTGCACTGATGAACACTGATAGGTGATACTAATGGGCACTGATAGATATCACTGATAGGCTGGACGGATAGATCACACTGATGGTCACTGCTGGGGAGGAATTAATTGGCACTGATGGGCAGCACTGATAGGAGGCAATGATATGCGACACTGACGGTCACTGCTGGGCAGCATTAATTGGCACTGATGGCCACTGATAGCCAGCACTGATGGCCACTAATAGGCAGCACTGAGGGCCCTGATTATCTGTGCATGTCTCCTGTGACAGTTGCCAGTTACCGGCTCTGCTTTCCCCACGCCGTGACAGCATGCAAGGAAAGTACTGCTAATTAGTGTTGAGCAGAATATGCCATATTCGATTTGGCGATATATCTCGAATATATAGTCGAATATTCGAGATATATTCGCTAAATACGAATATTCGTGATATTTTTTGGAAATTAAATTATTGCGAATTTTCGCTATTGCGATTTTTCGCTATTGCGATTTTTCGCTATTGCGAATATTCGAGAAATGTGGAATGGAGCACTCTGATTGGCTCAGAATATTCGTGATATTTTATAATACAAAATAATTGCGAATATTCGAGAAATGCGGAATGGAGCACTCTGATTGGCTCAGAATATTCGTGATATATTACAATATAAAATAATTGCGAATATTCGAGAAATGCGGAAGGAGCACTCTGATTGGCTCAGAATATTCGTGATATATTACAATACACAATAATTGCGAATATTCGGCAAATGCGGAAGGAGCACTCTGATTGGCTCAGAATATTCGTGATATTTTATAATACAAAATAATTGCGAATATTCGAGAAATGCGGAATGGAGCACTCTGATTGGCTCAGAATATTCGTGATATATTACAATATAAAATAATTGCGAATATTCGAGAAATGCGGAATGGAGCACTCTGATTGGCTCAGAATATTCGTGATATATTACAATATAAAATAATTGCGAATATTCGAGAAATGCGGAATGGAGCACTCTGATTGGCTCAGAATATTCGTGATATATTACAATACAAAATAATTGCGAAATTTCGAGAAATGCGGAATGGAGCACTCTGATTGGCTCAGAATATTCGTGATATATTACAATATAAAATAATCGCGCGATATCGCTATTGCTGAATAATCGCATTGCGATTTTTCGGCAATATAAAATGAGCGCTACAGCTACTCGGCCCAAGGTCTCTAATCATACCAGCAATGCTTTTAGACGTCGATGGGGATCTCTAGGATGTGATCTGTTCTAAAAAAAAAATTGAAAAAATTTGAATATTCGAAATAGCGAATATTCGCCGCGATATTCGTGTTATTCGCGAATACTCGAATATGCAATATTCGTAGCGAATATTCGCAATGCGAATATTCGTGAGCAACACTACTGCTAATAACCGGCAAGTGTGTTTACATTGTGATCAGCTATGATTGGGCACAGCTGATCACATGGTAAAGGGCTTCTATGATTGGCCCTTTACCTCGATCTGTGATCAGCGGTGGCTGAAAGACACAGCGATCACAGAGCGTACCGAATGCGTGCCACAGGGAGTTCACAAGGAGGCGTGTCCATGGACACCATCTTGGAAAACAACAGAGCCTTGCTGTAGCCACCTTTCAGCTATAGTGAGGCAAGGAAGTGGTTAAATAAACTGTGCAACCATGCTAAAAAAAATTACCTTTTACATTCAGCTTTTAACATTTTTATGTGATGATAAGATTGCTTTAAGAAAATAAATTGTAATTGAGTTACTGATTTGCAATCCCTAATAGTGATTCATTACTTTACCCTTTGTTTTTTGGAGCTGTTCTGTTGATGGTTTATATTCTACCTTGCATTTAGGCTCTGATATTAAGACAGGAGGCAAACGATCTGTCTATCTGGACAATAATCACAGTAGTCACCCAGTACCTTCACCTTAGGTTTTTCAGGGACAAGGTGATTGCTGTGGTTAATCTCCGGCTGGATGGATAGACCGCCACGTGTCTTCTCAGAGACCAAATGCAGGAGATAAATGACAGCAAAGGGACAGAGACAAACATGAACTGACACAGACTCTTTGGAAGAAAAAAAAAACAGTTTAGGAAAAGCAAAATAAGGTAAGAAATCATTAATAAAGATCTGCTACAGATAATTTAAAATTTTACTTGATACTAAACTTGCAAAGTTTAATTAACCACTTCAGGCCCAGACCAATTCTGAAGCCCCGTACACACGGCCGAGGTTCTCGGCAGAAACCAGCGAGAACCTCGCTGGGAGCCGCATTCTGCCGAGAACCTCGGCCGTGTGTACACTCTCGGCGAGCCCCGCCCGTCGGGAAACCCGTCGAGCAAATAGAGAACAGGTTCTCTATTTGCTCGACGGCCCGTCGGGATGAATGGCTGGTTGCCTTTCCCGACGGGCGGGTCGCCGATTCTGACGGCCGGCAGAGAACCTCGACGGGCGGAACGATGTGTTCCGCCCGTCGAGGCTCTCTGCCGTGTGTACGGGGCCTGATACTTCGCTCCTACATGTAAAAACCATCAATTTTGTTTTTAGAAAATGACATAGAACCCCAAAAACTGTAAAGTTAGCCCACATGTGTGGTTTGAACACCGTTTTCATATGTGGGCGGGACTTACGTATGTGTTCGCTTCTGCGTGCAAGCACACAGGGACAGGGGCACTTTAAAACATTAAAACATTTTTTTTATTGTTTATTTTACTTAAAAATTTATATTTTGACACTTTAAAAAAAATAAAAAAAAATTTGATCACTTTTATTCCTATTACAAGAAATGTAAACATCCCTTGTAATATGACAGGACCTCTTTACAGTGAGATATAGGGTCAATAAGACCCCACATCTCACCTCTAGGCTGGGAAGCCTAAAATAAAATATAAAAAACGATCACCGCTTCCCAGCCGAGGTGGCACTGTTTTTTGAATGCAGAGGCCGGGCATGGCCTCATAGCAGCGCGCCCGACCCCTGACGATCAAAGATACTCTGGTGACCATCTGGTACACCAGAAATCTCTATGATCAGCATCCGGGGCTGGCGGATCCGTTCTCTGACTCACTTATCGCAGCGGTGAGTTAGTAGAAGCACCGGAGGGCGGCGTGAAGGGGGGACGTCCCCTTTGGCCGCCCGTAAGAATGATCAAGTGGCAGAACAGCCACTATGATCATTCTTATGGTGTAGGGAATCACCGGCTGAAAATGCCGATATCTGAATGATGCCTGTAGCTGCACCCATCATTCAGATATAGCCCCACAAAGCCCAGGATGTCATATGACAGCCTCTGGGCGCCATGTGGTTTTTAAAACGCAAGGCAAGTTCGCACCTCACACAGGATAAAAAAATTGATAACATTTTCAGTACATCGCATCGCAGTAGTGTGAACCTAGGCTTAAAGTGCAGACATCAAAAAGACAACGGTATCAAGTGATAAGCGCCAGTGAGACAATAAGAGAAAAGGAAATGGGCCGATAGGCCTACAATTTCAAAGGCAAACAGGCAATGTACTACCGCCAAAGAGACTATCACAATTTAGGACATGAATGTGTAACAAGCAAAAATTGGTGCTCTGCACGGGATCTGCATGGAATGATCAGAGCCACCTAAAACCCAAAGGAGATGGTGGTCGAAGTTCTCTGCCCAAGCCAGTGAAAAGAGTGAGACTGTGGAGACCCAAAACGAAAAAAACAACTGGTAGGAAGGTGAAAATAAGAGAAAGAAAGAGAGGGGAAAAAGAGGGGTGGTGGTGGGGGAAAGCCATGAAATACAACTGTAAGTCTGTGATGGAGAGCCACATCAGCAGTGGCGGTGCGTCTATAGTGGGTGCAGGAGCGCCGCTACCTCTCTCCTGCACCCATCAATCTCCAATAGATAGATTCATGTTTTGCATGAATCTATCTATTGTTGCCGCTGCCGCCCACTATTCAGTTGTCCGGCTTCTTGTTGAGCGCTGACCATCTGAATTACAGCGGCGAGTGTGTTTTGGAAGTGCCTGATTAGAGCCATATGATCTAATAGGCTTCCTAATTAGAGCCTGTGGGCTCTAATAGGCTTTCAAATTGTTAAACAGCAGGCGCACATCTGTGCATTCGCTTCCCTAACACTGACCCTCCTCTCAGCCAATCAGGTGCACCGGGTCTGGTTACCGGTCACCTGATTGGCTGAAGCGACAGGTGCTGTGATTGGACGTCTATCAGGCATCCAATCATAGCAGAGATGACATCGAGGATGGGAAAAAAACATTGAGGGCTCAGAGGGAGCGTGGAGGAGAACGGAGCTGACCCGAAAAAGGTAAGTGCCTTTAGGGAGCAAACTGGCTGCATTTGAGGGGAGACTGTCTGCATTTGAGGGGAAACTGGCTGTATTTGATGGGGAAACTGGCTGCATTTGAGGGGAAACTAGCTGCATTTGAGGGGAAACTGGCTGCATTTAATAGGCACAGTGGCGGCAATTGATGGGCACAGTGGCGGCAATTGATGAGCACAGTGGCTGCGTTTGATGGGCACAGTGGCTGCGTTTGATGGGCACAGTGGCTGCATTTGATGGGCACAGTGGCTGATTTTGATGGACACAGTGGCTGCATTTGATGGTCACAGTGGCTGCAATTTATGTTTTTTTTTTTCAGTTTGTTTGCGCCCCTCCCCCCCCCAAAAAAAAAAATTGTGAGCACCAGCCGCCACTGCACATCAGTGTTACAGGGTTGAAAGCAAGGAGCGGTCCAAATTTGAATTATCATTGTAGGCCACCCACGGTTCCCAAACCTTCAGGAATTGAGCGCACCTGTCAGTTTGACTTGATTTCAAAAGTTTATACTAGAGACAGGTTTCCTTTTAGTCTGAGGGCCACAAAACCAGTGCAGAAAGGCTGCTTGTGCCTCCTGAAGTTGGATCTGAGAGCTACCTACAGTCATCATAAATGTGTACCACCAAGTTCATTTTAACTGTACCCATACTTCCAGGGCTGCTGTTAGAAATCACGGGGCCCCATACTGCCTACCTGACATGCCCCCCCCCACTTAAATCATTATTAGCGGACACAAACATAACAGAGAACCTGTGTGAATTAGCCCTTTTTTAAAGAGTTTTTAAAAATATTTAACGTTTTTTTATTAGGGCTGTTACTGATCTAAATTTTTGTGTTCGATTAATCGTTTTGTTTTTTTAATCGATTAATTTCGATTATTTATAACGCACATACAGATCCAACTACTTTTAGCTGATCTCCTTGCAGGCTAATTCCCAGTGCAGCTACCAACCACTGGAAAAATAGATAGCAGGATACAAAAAACACACAGCGGCAGCGCTCGATGGGAATAGCATTAAAACTTTTATAGTCTTCAAATAGGTAACAAAATAAATATTGCACTGGAGATAAAATCGATGTAGCTACATAAACTGTAGAAATGGTGCGGGTAATACCAAACGGTAGCAAAAGCAGTCATAAAAACTTGTAGCTAAGTATTATACTGGTATAAAAATGTGTACAACGATACTACTGCTGAATCCAGATGAGAGGTTAACATCAGTCAGTCTGCATGTAGATGTCCCGTGAAGGGAACTATTACAACTCCCAGTGGATGGCTGTAGAATCCCAGGGTGATAGAGGGGAGTGATAGAGGGAAGCGATAGAGGGAAGCGTAGCAGTCCTTGCGTGTGGCAGATAGTAAGGTCCCGCCGGCATGCAGATATGAAGGCACAGCAAAGGAGTCCTTCAGATGGACACAGCAAGCCCCCGCCGGTGTCCGTGACATTACTGGATGTCCGACGGGACTCCCTGAAGGCCCAGAAGCCGGCGGAGAGGTGAGTACCAATCAAAATAATTTTAATCGATCAAAAAGATTTTGATCGATCAAAAAAATTTAAGATTAATCGATTAATTAAAAGTTAATTTGCACAGCCCTGTTTTTTATATAATTTTTTAAAGAATGTTAAAATGTATTTTATTTTACAATTTGTAATTTTTTTAAGTGACAGGTAAACCAACAGTGCCGTGGGGGAGCAGCACAGTAACAGGGGGCACAGAGGGGGATCAGAAGCAGGCAGAACAGGAAGGAGATCGGTGTGAGGGAAGTAATTCTGTAATTGCCCCTCCATCCGACCACAATGATTCCCTCTGCTGTCTGGGCCCCCATGTTTGCCCGGGCCCCCTACAGGAGGGCTGGTGGTCCCCCCTATCAGCGGCCCTGCGTACTTTGCATTTGGTAGCTGAGTAACAGTATGTGAAGCTATTACACATGGGGATAACAAATAACAACAGGACCATCAAGCTATTTCTCTTTTATAAACACTGATTCAGAACTGTTCCCCATGCACTTTCCAGTGCTTATAAACTGTAATATACTCTCCTGCAATGTATTATTATGTTAGATTATATGTGTTGTAGTGAAATATCCACACTATCTTTTTATATTTATGCAAATATACTGTTTCTTGTTTGCTGAATTTATGTGACAGACAAATTACACCACGATATGGATATCTAGACTTCAGTTCGATAACAGGGAAAACATAATATATTGGAAAATTGCTGTAGAATGGCGTATATTACAGCAGAGAGCAAACTGTTTGTTGAGTCTTTCTACTTTCCTTTGATGAGACAAATACTGCAGCAATGCACACTGATCACTGACATATAAATAAAAACACACACGTTCATTCAAATTTATATTACTTTCTGTAAAACATTGCCACTGTTCTAAAGTCCAGAAAGCTTTAATAATAGCAGTGATTCACAAACCCTTTGTTTAGGGCTACAACACAGACAAGAACACATGCATATTTCCATATTGGTTCATTTAAAACTGAAGCACATATAAAATATAAAATGGGCAAATATTCGTTAAAAGTGAAATAAAAAGTTATTGAAAAAATATTTTTTCAACTATAACTATAATAATGTCACAATGCAATGCTTGGTGAATGGATAAAGAACAAAAATAAATTCAAAATACATAGAAACTAGGGTTGTCCCGATACAAAGCATTTGCACGAGTACTTGTACTCGCGCAAATGCTCCCGATGCTTCACCCAATACTTCAGATGAGAGAAGTCAGCATACAGCGTAGCGGAGTGCGCGGCGGGGATCACAGTGGAGAGAGGCGGAGTGAGTGGCAGGGATCACAATGGAGAGAGGCGGAGTGAGCGGCAGGGATCACAGTGGAGAGAGGCAGATTGCGCAGCAGGGATGACAGTGGAGAGAGGAGGAGTGCACGGCAGGGATGACAGTGGAGAGAGGCGGAGTGCACGGCAGGGATGACAGTGGAGAGAGGCGGAGTGCACGGCAGGGATGACAGTGGAGAGAGGCGGAGTGCACGGCAGGGATGACAGTGGAAAGAGGCGGAGTGTACAGCAGGGATGACAGTGGAGAGAGGCGGAGTGCACGGCAGGGATGACAGTGGAGAGAGGCGGAGTGCACGGCAGGGATGACAGTGGAGGGAGGCGGAGTGCACGGCAGGGATGACAGTGGAGAGAGGCGGAGTGCACGGCAGGGATGACAGTGGAAAGAGGCAGAGTGTACAGCAGGGATGACAGTGGAGAGAGGCGGAGTGCACGGCAGGGATGACAGTGGAGAGAGGCGGAGTGCACGGCAGGGATGACAGTGGAGAGAGGCGGAGTGCACGTCAGGGATGACAGTGGAGAGAGGCGGAGTGCACGGCAGGGATGACAGTGGAGAGAGGCGGAGTGCACGTCAGAGATGACAGTGGAGAGAGGCGGAGTGCACGGCAGGGATGACAGTGGAGAGAGGCGGAGTGCACGGCGGGGATCAGAGCGGAGAACAGAGCATTCTTCAGGTGGGCAAATAAAGTGACATGCCAAGCGTGTCTTCTGTTTTTTTTTTTTTGCCTGGGTGTCCCTTTCTGGGGAAGGAAACAAGTTTCTCTGCTTAGGGTGCCATTTGGGTTTGAGCATTAGACACGGGACAGCGCCAAATTTTTGAACAGATAAAACAAAGTATGTCCCGCTGTGTAAATCCCATCACCCTGCCAGGTATTTTGCTGGATGTGACTCAATCTCCTGCCTGTTTTTTTCAATGCTGGGAGGGAGTTTTGAGAAGCAGTGCACTAAGAATAGCCCAGGGGGCGGGGAGACCTGCCTTTCTTTGGTGAAAAAAAACTAACTCTTCAGGAGTGCAGGACATTCTTCCCACTGACCAGCAATGTAAGGGACATTCTTCCCACTGATCACCAATGTAAGGGGCATTCTTCCCACTGATCACCAATGTAAGGAACATTCTTCCCACTGATCACCAATGTAAGGGACATTCTTCCCACTGATCACCAATGTAAGGGACATTCTTCTCACTGATCACCAATGTAAGGGACATTCTTCCCACTGATCACGAATGTAAGGAGCATTCTTCCCACTGATCACGAATGTAAGGGACATTCTTCCCACTGATCACCAATGTAAGGGACATTTTTCCCACTGATCACCAATGTAAGGAGCATTCTTCCCACTGATCACGAATGTAAGGGACATTCTTCCCACTGATCACCAATGTAAGGGACATTTTTCCCACTGATCACCAATGTAAGGAGCATTCTTCCCACTGATCACCAATGTAAGGGACATTCTTCCCACTGATCACCAATGTAAGGAGCATTCTTCCCACTGATCACCAATGTAAGGGACATTCTTCCCACTGATCACCAATGTAAGGAGCATTCTTCTCACTGATCACCAATGTAAGGGACATTCTTCCCACTGATCACCAATGTAAGGAGCATTCTTCTCACTGATCACCAATGTAAGGAACATTCTTCTCACTGATCACCAATGTAAGGGGCATTCTTCAAAAAAGTATCGGTATTCGGTATCGGCGAGTACATGAAAAAAAGTATCGGTACTTGTACTCGGTCCTAAAAACGTGGTATCGGGACAACCCTCAGGCCACTTACACACGATGAAATGTATCCGATGAAAACGGTCTGACAGACCGATTTCATCGAATATGTCTGCTGGGCTATTTTGGTTTTGATCAGTGTACACACGATCAAACCATAATGCCCACCGGCAGACAGCGCGCTGACGTGGCGGTGACGTTGACGCTGCCACGTCACCGTACCAGGAAGTAAAATACTTCCACGCATGCGTCGAATCCATTCGACACATGTGAGGACAGATATGTCCGCTGGTTAGTGTACTAACCAGCGGACATGTCGGACAGATGGGTTTCCAGCAGACAGATTTTAAAGCATGCTTTAAAATTTGTCTGCTGGAAAAACCTGTCTGCTCGCCCGTACACACGATCGAATTTGTCGGCTGAAACGGTCCGTCGGACCGGTTTCAGCAGATAAATTCGATCGTGTGTACGCGGCCTAAAAGAAACTATACAAATAGTCATGCAACAAGGGCAACAATTCGTGGGTGAGCAAAAATTTAACCAATAATAAAACAATAAACAAAATTAAATTTAAAACTGATAAGGCCTACCTGACTTGCTGCGTACACACGATCATTTTTCAGCATGAAAAAAACTTTGTTTTTAAAAAACTTAATTTAAAATGACCGTGTGTGGGCTTCACATCATTTTTCAGGTTCTGAAAGACGACGAAAAAAAAAAAATTGAACATGCTGGTTTTTTTAACCTTGTTTTAAACCAGGGGTCTCCAAACTGCGGCCCTTTGCTAGCCTTTATCCGGCCCTCTGGACTTTATTTCTCTCACTGATATGAGGCACTATTCTTCCCACTGACTCCAAAAAGGGGCACTTTTTTTTCCACTGATACCAATGATGAGATACAATTACTCCTACTAAAAGGGGCACTACTCCTTATCCTACTGATCGCAAACTATGAGGCCATATTTATTCTCACCAATGCCGGGCCCGGGATCTTTTTCTGCCCCCGATGGCCACAATCCGGCCCTCCTAAAGGCTGAAGAACAACAAACTGGCTCTTTGTTTGAAAGGTTTGGAGACCCCTGTTTTAAACAATGTCGTTTTTCGGGTTGTAAAAAATGGTCGTGTGTGGGCTAAAATGACGTAAAAAACCCGCGCATGCTCAGAAGCAAGTTATGAGACAGGAGCGCTCGTTCTGGTAAAACTACCGTTCGTAATGGAGTAAGCACATTCATCACGCTGTAACAGACAGAAAAGCATGAATCGTCTTTTACTATCACCTAAAGAGTGGCGTCATACGTGTTGTACGTCACCGCGCTTTTCTGGAGCATTTTTTTAAAACGATGGTGTGTGGGCAACGTCGTTTTTAATGATGAAGTTGGGAAAACGTTGTTTTTTAGACATGCTGAAAAACACGTTTTTTTTCATGCTGAAAAATGATTGTGTGTACGTGGCATTAGATATAATGAGTTTTTGCAGCTGTTATGAAGGCAGGTGCCAACTTTTGGGGTGCTCATTATCTTATGTTTTTACTTTGCACTCTTTTACTGCTAAAGTATGTCCTACTAAGGCCGCGTACACACGATTAGACCTTGTCTGAAGACCAGTTTCATCGGACAAATTTGATGGTGTGTAGGGCCTATCAGACCGTTGTCCGTCGGACCAAAGTTTTAAAACCTGCTTTAAAATCTGTCTGAGGGACACCTGTCCGTCGGACAGATTCGATGGTTAGTACGCAAAAGCATCGCACCAAAAACCTGCGCATGTTCAGAATCAAGTGGACGCATGCTTGGAAGCATTGAACTTAGTTTTTTCATCACGTTGTTGTGTTCTATGTCACCGCGTTCTGGTCTGGTCGGATTTTTGGTCCAATGGTGTGTACGCACATCAGACTACTTCAGCCTGGTCCGATGAAAACGGTCCGTCGGACAAGTCCGATAAAAACGGTCCGTCGTTGACGCCGCCACGTCACCGAACCAGGAAGTAAAATACTTCCACGCATGCAGCAAATCCATTTGACACATGTGCAGACAGATATGTCCGCTGGTTAGTGTACTAACCAGCAGACATGTCGGACGGACGGGTTCGCAGCAGACAGATTTTAAAGCATGCTTTAAAATTTCTCTGCTAGAAAAACCCATCTGCTCGCCCGTACACACGATCAAATTTGTCTGCTGAAACGGCCCGTCGGACCGTTTTCAGCAGATAAATTCGATCATGTGTACGCGGCCTAAGTACTAAAAGTTTTTTTTTACAGATCAACATTAGGGGTGCGCGCTATACGAAGGAGCACGCAATACCCCGATAAATACGGTATTTATTTTTAAGGCTGCAGTTTGGAATGAGTGTGGGTGGCCTGATGTGTTACATGGACCTTGCATTTAGTACGGTGGTTCTCAACCTTCTAGTGCCATGACCACTTCATAAAATTTCCCAAGTTGTGGAGACCCCTAACAGTAAAATTATTTTTGTAGCATGGGTTGTCAGCACCCAAAGCATGACAAGTAATTTGCGCCTAAACCACAAACAAAAGAGTCCTTTTGGCAACTATAATCACACTCACTGTGTCTCTGACTTTGTGGTGTCTCGTAGCAGTGACACCCAGGGCCGATCCTCCCTATAGGCTCACTATGCAAGCCGCTTAGGGCCCCGCAAAGCGGTGAAGGGCCCCCCAAATTACTAGAGGCCCCGCCTGGTGAGAAGTCATTTTCGCCCCCTCACCCCGCTTCTAAACTCGCTGGCTGAGTCATTTCCGAAAGCAGAACACCCCCTCTCCCTGCTTCTCAACTTTCTTTAACGTGACATGTCACTGTCGTCAGCACCCCCGCTTCTCATTGTTAATGTGCCATGTCATTTTGCTTAGGGCCCCAGGGAGGTCAGGATCGGCACTGGTGACACCTATGCCAAAATCAGGAGATAGGGTCTCCTCTAGCCCCTCCCACTTCACATTCCTCACCAGTCAGCTGCCCACCAAGCCATGTTGTGAACTGAATGGGTACCTGCGAAGAGGCTGAGTGGGCTCCAGGGACAGCCCAGCTGGGCAGCCACAGGCTCCAGGGACAGCCCTGCTAGGTGGCTGCAAAAAGGCTGGGAGAGTGGTGCGGGCTTCAGGAATAGCCCAGGATTCGGTGACCCCTGGCAAATTGTCATTTGACCCCCGACCCCCAGGTTGAGAACCATTGATTTAGTACAAGGCTTTAATTTCCATTGCTGCTCAAGACCAACAAACATCCACTACACAGAAGGCGAAGTTTGTAAAGTTCCTACATTTCTTTGTCTCGGTTCCCCTTTAATAAATTGTTTGTACTAGATTTGTTACAAAGATACACTGCAGTTCAAGCGCTAATTAAATTCTTTTTTAAACAGTGAAATTGAAAGTGACACAGTAGCCTATAATCCCCGGGAGGTTAGATTTTATATCCAGGAAACAAAGCAATGTATATTTACCCCTCTACAGAATACCCGCTAAGTACATCCTAAAGAAACAAACAGTCAGTGACTGCAGCAATATTAATCTTCTGGGCTTTCTTCAGTCTCTTTCCGTTTGTCGCCGATGATCTCGGCTAATGATTTGTGAATGAAGCAGTGGAAGACTCGTATTATCCTGAGTTTCTATACAATTACAGTACATTGATTTTTAAGCTGTATAAAACTGTTTTCAAAGTCTCATGCTAGAGATTAGTACAAGCTGATGAATGGTCCATTGATTTGGGCTGTAAAGTAAACTTTGACCATTGAGCATTATTTTATATGTATTATTAGATTGTGTTGTAGGGTTCGGCGGGATTCCAAATAGAAAATGTGCATGTCCCAAGGCTGCAATACCAGTTGGTGAGTACCATAGTTACAACATTCTTTTGTCGCGTACACACGGTCGAAATTTCAAATGGAAAAAGTCAATTTTCGATGGACTGTTTTCATCGGACAAACCGATCGTGTGTGGGCCCCATCGGTTTGTTTTCCATTGGTGAAAAAAAAAATAGAACATGTTTTAAGATTTTCCTATGGATATAAAAACGATTGTCTGTGTGAAAGTCCATCGGTCAAAAATCCATGCATACTCAGTATCAAGTCGACTCATGCTCGGAAGCATTGAACTTTATTTTTCTCAGCACGTCGTAGTGTTTTGACGTCATCATGGCACCATGGTTGATATGGTGTCAGGGTTATTGAAGCACATTGGGCCAGATTCATCATCGAGTTACGCCGGCGTATCTCCAGATACGCCGTCGTAACTCTGAGTGAGCGGCGTCGTATCTATGCGCCTGATTCTTAGAATCAGTTACGCATATATTTGTCTTAGATCCGACTGGCGTAAGTCTCTTACGCCGTCCTATCTAAGTTGCATATTTACGCTGGCCGCTAGGTGGCGTTTCCGTAGATTTACGCGTCGAATATGCAAATGAGCTAGGTGCGCCGATTCACGAACGTACTTGCGACCAGGCGTATTTTTTTATGTAATTTGCGTAAGCGTAAGTCCGGCGTAAAGTTACCCCTGCTATATGAGGCGTACGTAATGTTAAGTATGGACGTCGGGCCGGCGTACAATTTTCCGACGTTTACGACGTTTGCGTAAAACGTTTGCGAATAGGGCTTTGCGTAAGTTATGTTCACGTCGAAACCAATGAGTAGTTGCGGCGTAATTTTGAGCATGCACACTGGGATACGTCCACGGACGGCGCATGCGCCGTTCAGAAAAAGCGTCAATTACGTGGCGTCACGATTCATTTACATGGATCAAGCCCCCTACTTGCCTATTTTGAATTTACGCTACGCCGCCGTAACTTTGGACGCAAGTGCTTTGTGAATAGGTGAATAGGAAATAGGATACACTACGCCCTCACAAAGTTACGCTCTTCTACCTGAATCTAGCCCATTGTTTCTATTGTTTTATTGTAACATATAATGGAGTGGTTTAACTCACCATAATGTAGAATCAGTGGGAGTCCTGGGCGTGTCACTTGTCACATCTTCTGCCGCCAGATGCCACGTGTCACTTGTCACCATCGCCTGTCACCAGATGCAGCATGTCACTTGTCACCATCGCCTTTCACCAGATGCAGCATGTCACTTGCCACCATCGCCGGTCACCAGATGCAGCCTGTCACTTGCCACCATCACCTGTCACCAGATGCAGCATGTCACTTGTCACCATCGCCTGTCACCAGATGCAGCATGTCACTTGTCACCATCGCCTTTCACCAGATGCAGCATGTCACTTGCCACCTTCGCCTGTCACCAGATGCTGCATGTCACTTGCCACCGTCGCCGGTCACCAGATGCAGCCTGTCACTTGCCACCATCGCCTGTCACCAGATGCAGCATGTCACTTGCCACCTTTGCCTGTCACCAGATGCTGCATGTCACTTGCCACCTTCGCCAGTCACCAGATGCTGCATGTCACTTGCCACCGTCGCCGGTCACCAGATGCAGCCTGTCACTTGCCACCATCGCCTGTCACCAGATGAAGCATGTCACTTGTCACCATCGCCTTTCACCAGATGCAGCATGTCACTTGCCACCTTCGCCTGTCACCAGATGCTGCATGTCACTTGCCACCGTCGCCTGTCACCAGATGCAGCCTGTTACTTGCCACCATCGCCTGTCACCAGATGCAGCGTGTCACTTGCCACAGTCGCCTGTCACCAATTGCAGCATGTCACTTGCCACCATCGCCGGTCACCATATGCAGCATGACACTTGCCACTGTCGCCTGTCACCAGATGCAGTGTGCCACTTGCCACCATCGCCTGTCACCAGATGCAGCATGTCACTTGCCACCGTCGCCTGTCACCAGATGCAGCCTGTCACTTGCCACCATCGCCTGTCACCAGATGCAGCATGTCACCATCGCCTGTCACCAGATGCAGCATGTCACTTGCCACCATCGCCTGTCACCAGATGCAGCATGTCACTTGCCACATTCTCCTGTCACCAGATGCAGCATGTCACTTGCCACATTCGCCTGTCACCAGATGCAGCATGTCACTTGCCACATTCTCCTGTCACCAGATGCAGCATGTCACTTGCCACATTCGCCTGTCACCAGATGCAGCATGTCACTTGCCACATTCGCCTGTCACCAGATGCAGCATCCTATAAAGAATAAGTTCACTTTAAAAAAAAAAATCCAAATTTTCCCAGATAACACAACTAAAAAGTGAGAGAGAATCCAGCACCTTTATTCTTCCACCCCAGGACCGTTCTCCCTCCCAATGTCATTTTCTTAACCACTTCAGCCCTGGATGATTTAGCCCCCCCCCCCCCCCAACCAGGTCATTTTTTTGCAAAGCGTTAGTGTTCCTTTAACTAACAAATGCATGGTCGTGCGACATTGTAACAAAATAGAGCTTTCTTTTGGTGATTTTTAAACGACGTAAACGACGCACAACACAACGCGATCCCGAGGCCATACTTAACATGGCATCCGACGGCATCTGACGGCACTTCGTAAGGTTACTCCACATATTAGCAGGGGTAACCTTACGCGTACGAAAACAACGTAAACTACGACGGGGCGGCGTAAAAGCGTTCGGAAATCGGCGTATTAGGCTCATTTGCATAGGCAAATGAGAAAACAACGTACAGGCCACCTAGCGGCCGCCGATGTCATTACATCTACGATCCGACAGTGTAATTGTTTTACACTTGTCGGATCTTCACATGTATCTATGCGTAAGTGATTCTAGGAATCACACGCATAGATACACGGGGAAAAATACTGCGATATGACGGGGTATCTGAGATACCCTGTCGTAGCGCGGCTGAGAATCTGGCCCATTGTGTCTACATTTGTTCATCTGCATTACATGGTGGATTGATGGGATTAGTAGCAGACACATAAAATTGTTTTTGCAGTTGTTTCAGCTCATAACAAGTAACGGGCATAGTTAGATTTGTGAAAGACCTGGGTGTGCACCCAGTGGATGTTGGGTAGACGGAGGGCCATGCACAAACGCCAAATGGAGGGTGTGGCCAAAACAGGCTTTAAAGAGAATGATTAAAGTGGTTGTAAACCTCTGACATGAAATATGAACATATACTTCCCCGCTCTGTGCAAGGGTTTTGCACAGAGCAGCCCCGATCCTCCTCTTCTGGCGTACCCCGGTGGTGCCCCTGGCCCCTCCTCTCCTTCAAGTGCTCACGGATCCCACTGCTGCATCCATTGACACAGACAGCAGGACTCGGCCCTGCCCCCCGCTCTTGTGTCACTGGATTTGATTGACAGCAGTGGAAGCCAATGGCTCCTGCTGCTATCAATCTATCCAATAAGGACAGACAGCATCTGGAGCCGTTGGACTCATGTTCGTTGCTGGAACAAACGGGGGGGGGGGGGGTTTCACCTCGGCACATGCCGATCTACATCAGCAAAATGGCAGAGGCAGCGGGCGTGCGCGCGCTACCGCGTGCCGCGAGAATGTGCCCACGGGCCCGCACACTTGAAAAAAAAAATATTGCTTTTTTTTTCAAAATTTTTGCTCTTTTTTTGGTGGGTGCCCACAGTTACACCATTACACTGCTGAGGAGAGGAGGGGGAAAAGGAGCGAGCATCCAGGCAGCCGCATCACTGGACCGTGGGGCAGGTAAGTGTCGGTTTATTAAAAGTCAGCAGCTATGCTTTTTGTACTGGTGACTTTTAATAAACTAAAAAACGTGTGGAACTCCACTTTAAGGTGAAAAACCTTAAGGCCTCATACACACGACCGAGAATCTCGTCGTAAAAGAAACGTAATTTTCCTTGACGAGAATCTTGTCAAGCTTTCCTTGCATACACACTGTCAAGACAAAATCTCGTCGTTCTCAAGCGCGGTGATGTACAACACTTACGACGGCACTATAAAGGGGAAGTTCAATTCCACTGGCGCCACCCTTTGGGCTGCTTTAGCTAATCTCATGTTACTGCGTGTTAGTAAAAGTTTGGTGAGAGATGATTTGCGCTTTTCAGTCTGTTACAGCGTGACGAATGTGCTATCTCCATTACGAACGATACTTTTACCGAAGGTGCGCTCCCGTCTCATACTTTATTCTGAGCATGCGCAGATTTCTAAGCATACACACGAATGTGTTTCTCAACGGGGAAATTGAGACTCCCAACGAGAAAAAAGAGAACACGTTCTCTTTTTTTCTCATCGAGATCCACGACAATTTTCTCAACGAAAAACATAGGCCCCGTACACACGGCAGAGATTCTCGGCAGAAACCAGCGAGAAGCTCGCTGGGATCCTCATTCTGCCGAGAACCTCGGCCGTGTGTACGGTTTCGGCGAGCCCTGCCCGTCGGGAAAGGCGTCGAGCCAAAATAGAGAGCAGGTTCTATATTTGCTCGATGGCCCATCGAGAACCATGGCTCGGCGCCTTTCCCGGCGGCTTGGTCGACGATTTCGACGGCCGGGCGAGAACCTCGACGGGCAGAACGATGTGTTTGGCCCGTCGAGGTTCTCGTACGTGTGTACGCGGCCATACACACGGCCGTTTTTCTCGGCAAAAATGCTCTGCCAACATTTTTCTTCATGGATTTTGTCAAGGAAAATGGTCGTGTGTACGAGGCTTCAAGACTTTATAACCCCTTTAATGTACTTCTGAAAAAATAAAAAATCTTTCCATTTATTCTACACATGCTTACTTTAATGTCCTCACGGCTGTTGACTTCTCCATTACTTCTGCCTTAGTAGAAGATGCAGGGTGTGTGCTAATGCGATCAACTGGTCAACTCATGGTGTCATGACCTATAGTCTGTCCAGGAAGTAAGGCAGAAGTAATGGAGCAGTGTTTTTAACAGCCATGAGGGCATGGAGGTAAGTGTGTAGATTTTTTTTTGTTTTTGCAAAAAAGGTACATTCATGCTACACAGGGGAGCTGGAATTTAAAAAAAAAAAAAATAAGAATCTGAACTTTAATGCCAATATTTTTCTGTCATCCTTAGCTATATTTTTAAATAATCCAACATAACAAAATACAATAACATCACCAATGTACAACGTACATAGCAAAGTTAAGCAAGAGATAGGCAAATGTAATTAAAATGCGGTCAGGCTAGAGTGTCCACTTCCTATGTACAGAATTGTAGTCTGCACCTTAAGAAAACAGCTGTCAGGTTACATTAGGAGCTGTGCTTAATCTCAGCTGACAACCTCTATGTCACAACAAAACCCAGGGCTTGAAATGGAATCTTGGGAGAATTCTCTCTGTTACTTCTTAAAAAAAATGAAACTCACCAGTACAGTAAAAAAACAAAATGATTTTCTTTGGCAAGTCACCACAAGGACAAATAATCGCGTAGCAATGCGCCTAGCGACTGACTCCAAAATAGAACTGGTAACATGGAGTATTTAGCTGTGCAGGGCCATGTGCTTGGGCCTTTATTTGTATGCAGATTGATGCTACTCATGTGTAAACTAAAAACAGATCCAGAACCTGCCAAATGGAATAATTTTGGACTTAGGCCATGGTTTTTGCTACGGGCTGTATTATTATTTATTCACGCGTACTTTATTGTGGAGGCACAAAAAATAAATAAATAAAGAGAAACTCTCACAAATTATTTATGAAAACAAACACATATTAAACATTCAACCATTTTTTTCCTAAACGTCTGATGTAGAGGGCTTCAGATCCATCTGATTTTTCTTGAAACGATCAATTCACTTTTTTTTATTGTGTTTATTATGTGAATAGGATAAACTGAAAGGAGTAGTCCAGTCATAATGGAAAAGAAATAACATAAAAAATATTCAGAGGACCTAGTTTAGATATCGTGGGCCAGATCCCCAAAACTTTACGGCGGCGTATCTCCAGATACGCCACCGTGGGCCAGATTCAGATTGGAGCATCTTTGCTCTGGAGTAACGTTTCTCATTTACGTTACGCTGGCGAAATTTTAGGAGCAAGTGCTGTAATTCATGAAGCACTTGCTCCTAAAGTTGCGGCAGCGTATCGCAAATGAGCCGGCGGAATTCAAATTGGGCGGGTACGGGGCGTGTATTATTTAAACTAAGCGTGATCCCACGGCGAACGTACTGCGCATGCGTCGACTGTCAATGCATCCCAGTGCGCATGCTCCAAATTCTGTCAGTGAACGTCAATGACGTCACATCCCCATTCATGAAAGTTTTACGCAAGCGACGCGATTTTTATTTTTTCCGACGCGATGACGACGCCTATACTTAACATAGGATACTCCACTAGGGGGCTGCTTTATCTTTACGCCGCGTATCGCTTACGGAAACGTCGGAAAGTCACTGCGTCGCGCCCGAATACGATTGTGAATTGCCGATTCCCGCTGATTAACATATTTTTTCAGCGTAAATCAGTGGGAACGCCCCCGGCGCCATTTTTAAATTAAAGTCACGATGCGATGGCGAAATTCAATTGCGCCGATCGCATCGGAACTCCAACCCGGCGTTTCTTGTTTTCTGGTTACAGAAAACAGAAACGCCGGCTTAAAGTGACAGTTAGGCTGGAGTATCACTGATACTCCAGCCTAACTCTACCTGAATCTGGCCCCGTAATTTTAAATTTGCGCCGGCGTATCTTACGCTAAGATACGACTGAAGTAAGTCTTTTATGCCGTTGTATCTTAGTTGCATATTTACGCTGGCCGCTAGGGGAGCTTCCGCAGCTTTTCCGCATAAAATATGCAAATTAGATAGATACGCCGATCCACGAGCGTACGTACGCCCGGCACATTTTTTTATATGAGGCGTACCTAATTCTAAGTATGGACGTCGGGACAGCGTCGAATTTTCCGTCCTTTACGTCATTTGCGTAAAACGTTCGCTAATAGGGCTTTGTGTAATTTACGTTCACGTCGAAAGCATTGACTATTTGCGGCGTCATTTTGAGTATGCGTACTGGGATACGTCCACGGACGGCACATGCGCCATTAAAAAAAACGTCATTTACGCGGGGTCACAATGATTTAACATAAATCACGCCCACATCTTAAACATTTGAATTGCGCGGGCTTCCGCCGCCACAATTACACTACGCCGCCGTAAGTTACTGGGCTAATTCTTTGTGAATAAGGAACCGCCGTTCTAACTTATGGCGGCGTAGCGTAAATTAGATACGCTACGTCGGCACAATGTTACGCCGGGGCTTTTGTGGATCTGGCCCCTAGAATTTTTTATTAATTCTGGTAATGCTTGAGTACACCAAGCCATCCAATGTGCTAGACACTTGATACCGTTAGCTTCTGTAACAAGGCTAGTATTAATGAGCAGATCGGTTCATCCAAATCCCAGATAGGTAACAAGGCAAATGAGTTCACACTCACAAGTCAGAACTTGTTGAAGATTGGGTCAGCTTGTATCAAACAAAAGTTTAGCCTTACTTGATGACTTGTTCCCCACAGAGGACAATTTGTATTGTATTGAATTACCGCACTATATATACTCGAGTATAAGCCGAGTTTTTCAGCACATTTTTTTGTGCTGAAAATGCCCCCCTTGGCTTATACTCAAGTCACCTTTTTGCGCCTGATCTCCCTGACTTTGGGGACCTGGTACTAGTACATGTGTGCCAAACTTGGCACACATGTTGCCTCACTCTTCCTCTACAAGTGTGCAAAGTTTGTTGTTTGGGGGACCTACGGCCGGGAGCACCGTTTTTTCAAAGCTGGGCACGCCTTCTATAGACTCCCATGTTAAACGGTAATTTCTCCGGTGATTTTGGGGACCTGGTACCGACCATTCGTAGGTCCCCTAGACCGGGAACCTGGCACACATATAGCCCCAGTTCTCCTCTACAAGTGTTGTTGTCTGGGGGACCTACGACCGGGGAGCACCGATTTTTCAAACACGGTCACCACTTTTATAGACTCCCATGTTAAACGTCAGTGTAGTCATGGACACAGTGAGGCATGGGCACAGTGAGGCATGGGCACAGTGAGACATGCACATGGACACAGTGGGGCAAAGTGAGGCACAGTGAGGCATGCAGATGGATACCCTAGGCTTATACTCAAGTCAGATGGGCCTTGAAGCCAAGAGGCCACATATTTGCATACCAAAATGTAAACAAGCCTCTTGGCAGGTGGGCCTTGAAGCCAAGAGGTCACATATTCACGTACCAAAATGTAAACAAGTATCACGCACCTACGCACTCCCGGCACAGTTACCGGCGCTATTGAAAAGCACAACTTGCGATGGGGAGCTTTCTGATCGTGTGACCAATGTGACAGCCAATCATGGTGGTCATAGGCATGCGCAGGGGTGTTCTGGATATGCCTGGGCACACCCTTATCACCCCAAGTGGTGCAGATTCCCCCTGATGATATTTCACCAAAGCCCCCCCCACCCAATGGGGCTCATAAAAAAATTATAAAAAAATGTAATAATAAAAATGTAAAACTACTGTCACCGTCCGCTACTGACACCAACCTCTTCTCTACTAACACAGTCAATGTTTTAATACATTTGGGATGCACACCCTAATGCAATAGGCTGCACACACCTATGACGGTGGTGACATGATCATAAACCACTTAAAGGGACAGGAGGTGTTGGTCTTAAGGGGTCATTGCAAATGCCCAAAAACTCTGCTAAACTCTTGTGCAATACCGGCTACCATGAGCATTTTTTCTGTTGCTTTTTCTGCCAGGGGTTCTTTCGTTTTTTTTCTGCTCCCATTACTGTTTATTTATTTTACTCTACCAAGACAATTAGCATTTGAACATTTGTCCATTTTAACTTTGAGGTTTCCTTTTAGGCCAAGGACAAACTCTTTTTATTAGACTAGGCTAGGTAATATGTCCTGCAGTACTTAGACATGATGTATTGCATCTGCATTAGAGTAGTATTATGTATACTGTGGTACTTTACACATTTTGTTTCTCTTTCCAAACTCTGAGATGAGAAAAAGGGTTGTCATACGATGACAGATTTATGCATTCTTCCAAAGTGCTGTACACACATAATCCATTAGGTAATACCGTTTTCTCAGAAATAACAATTTATGAAATGCTTTCACCTAAAATTTGCTGTACAATTTATATCCTGAATGGCCAAGCCTAGCATGACTAACATAGACTGTTTTCACAATTCCTTGCATTTAAGATAAAATGACATATGAGATAAAACTGGAAGAGTGTTTTCTTTTTAAGAAGCACCCAAACAGGAGGTGCGGAACTAAGCCTGTAACTGATTATCTACAATAGCTGTCTGAGTGTAGCTAGTCAAATTGTTATCCTATTTGTGACTATAAATCCAACGTAGGCCATTGAAAGGAGACTTGGTAAAATAATGGCATGTTATATTTAATGATTTCATATTAGGAGGGGAATCACTGCTAGGAAATTTGGAGAAATAATAATTTGTTATACCTGGAAGCACCGGTATTTTTGCCAGCTGAGGCAGAGCAAGAAGCAGAGGGGGGTGCTGGTACCATCTAAGGATGACTAAGGGCAGATATGCAGAGCAGCAACATAAACATTCTCTAACAGCTTCATTATTTATGCATCATGTAACCTGCTTATTCATGGAACATATTGTCAGTATCTAATGGTTTTCTCTAATGCCGCGTACACACGACCGTTTTTCATGACGAGAAAAATTCAATTTTTTTAATTAGTCGTGAAAAACGCCTGATTTTTTTTTAGAACCTGCTCTATTTTTTATCGTTGTTTTTCACGTCGTTCTTTTTCACGACGGTCACGTGTACACTTTAACGAGGGGGAAAAAAACAACACATGCTCAGAAGCAAGTTATGAGACAGGGAAATGAGCAAAAGCAGCCCAAAGGGTGGCGCCATTCGAATTGAACTTCCCCTTTATAGTGCCGTGATAAGTTTTGTACGTCACTGCGCTTTGCTCAAGCATTTTTTTTCACAAACGTGTGTATGCAAGGCAGGCTTGAGAGGAATCACATAGAGAAAAAGTTTTTTTTTTCCATGACATGAATAACGGTCGTGTGTACGCGGCATAATATGACAATTTTTTAACAGTTCCTTGTTGCACTGTTTTCAGTCAGTCAGACTTGAAAGGTACATATGGACTAACAGGGAGGAACAGTAAGGAAAGTGTAAAAATACCCCCTAGACCCATAGGGCCAGATTCAGAGAGCCATTACGCCTGTCTAACTGGTGTTAGACTGGAGTAATTTCAAATTACGCACGTTTTCTAGCTAGTTGAAAACCTCAAACCATGAATAGACGGCTGCGGTCTTCAATTCGACTGGATTACGTGTTCGTACGCCTTCGGATCTACGGTGCAATAAAATTGCGGCCACTGGGTGGACTTCCCATCGTTTTCCGCGTCGGGGTATGCTAATGAGCTTTTGCCGGCGATCCCCGAAATTACGATCTTCATTTGCAATCTCTTACGGCACCTTTAGTCATCTTTTTTTTGTGTAACACTATACCAGCTTTTTGCTGCTCTAATATTAGACAGCCCATGTAAAGTATGGCCGTCGTTCCTGCGTCGAATTTCTACGTTTTCCGACGTCTTTTATTATTTTTTACGTAAGTCGTCCGGGAATAGGAATGTTCGTAAACGACGCTACTCAAACAACGAATGACGTAAGGACGTGATTTCGCGCAATGCACGGCGGGAAATTTCTGAACGGAGCATGCGCAGTTCGATCGCCGCGGGGACGCGCTTAATTTAAATGCATCACGCCCCCTAATCGCGTATTTCCATTACGCGGCGAGAAATAGACTACGCTGCCGTAGCGTACGGGCAAAAATCTACCAGAATTCGGTGTAGAGCCTGGTAAAATACGGCAGCGTAGAGTATTTTGCAGCGCAATATTAAGTGTATCTGAATCTGGCCCATAGTTTTATTTCACTGGCATTGCATTGTACCATGAAATTGCATTGTATTGTCATGGTACTCATTGACGTTGATGTAAATGATCTGGTTCCCGGGAAGGCAGCCTCTACACCACAGAGGATCTCCATGGTCTCCTTGGCTTCTAGTATAAAAAAAAAATGAAATTGAAGTGCCACACTGCTGTTAAAATGTCCAGATACCACTTTACTAGGGTAGTCTGAAAAGAAAATTTGAGAACCAGCTCTCAAATTTATGTTGTAGGAAATTCCGACAGAAAATATCTGATTGGGCCTACACACGGTCGGAATTTCCGACCAAAAGCTCCAATCGAACATTTGTTGTCGGAAATTCGGAGCGTGTTTGTACGCACCATTAGAGTGATAAGGAACTAGCATTGCAGGCTTTTAAGTGGTGGTGTTCTCTGTCCTTGTTTCTATAGTATTTAAAGCGGATCTCCGCCGAAAAATCAAATTTTTGACTAATGGCTCTTTAAATTAGTAATCGCACTGCTGTGCTAAACTCACGTTTTTTGTTTTAAACAGCCGCTCCGCTCTTTTTCTGTCCAGAATAACAACTTATATTCTCCCGTTGCCATCTTGGCTTTGGGCAGGAAACAGCACACAGGCATGTCATTTCCTGTTTTCGGTGGATGCTGTTCCAGCATCCACCGCTCTATCTCGCGCACGCGCACTGGCGGCGTGAGCGTATCTGTTGTCATCGCTGTAATGGAGAAATTTCAAACACCCGCCCATTCCTTTGTTTACATCGCGCATCACTTCCTGTAAAACGAAGTCGCGCGATGTCTCGGCTAATGCAGTGAATTATTATAATTAGGGAGCTCAGAGAAAGGCTCCCAGCATGCAGAGCGAGGGACAGGAAGAGGAAAATAACCCGAGAAAAACCCGACTGCCTACAGACCGGAAGCCTCAGTGTTGAAAAGGTATTGTAACTCCAAATTTTTTAATAATAGCCGATTAGGTATTGTTTTGCAGCGATATTAATGTTAAAGTAAAGTCAATTTCAGGGTGGAGCTCCGCTTTAACATATTTCCCAATGTGAAAATGGTACACAGTGCAGAAATGGAAGCCAAGTCAGCAACTGTATCAGACCTAGCTGTGCACTACATAACTGCCTGCTGTGGCTGTCTTAATAAATGTGTGAGAATTCTTAATTAAGCATCCCTTTAATAACTTATCATTGCAAAGATTCCTCCAGTTTTTAAATATATTCACACCATCTGTCTCATGCAATCAACAGGTAAACAATGCTGCTGTGGGTTATTCACTATCAAATCCCAGTTGTCGAGAACAGCTTGTATCGTCTAACATCTTCTTCAGTCTGCAATGGAATTCTTCAACTCTAAAGTTCAGTGAAATATTCTGAAACATGTCTTGTTCTGCTAGACATTTAGCGATGGAAGGTACAACCTGTTGTATAATGGATGAAACAAGGTTTATGCGGCTGTAATATAATTGCATATACTTAAAGGGTAGTTACATTTGGTAGTAAAAAAAGACAGAAACCCTTGTTTGTAAATTTGCTGGGCCATCTAAAAAAAAAAGCCACTGGCTACCATGACAAGGATTCTACAAGGATTGGGTAGAATTCAGTTGCAGTGGCAGCCCGTCCATAAGGGGTGCAGGGGCGCCACCCCCCTAATTCATGAGCCCGTCCCCTAATCTACATGCAGGGCGCCGGACACATGGATTCCAATGTTTGTTTGTTTTTTGAAGCACATGATTAGAGCCCAAGACTCTAAATGGCTTAAAAAAAGGGTGGGCTCAGGGCACAGTGTACTGCACCCCGAGCCCACTCACAAGTGTGACATTAGCAAATTAATACTCAGAAAATGCCTTTCTGCTTTTTCTCCTGGCCTGGGAGGAGAAGCAAGTCCTGCTCAAGTGGGTCCTCCCAGTCAGAAGCCTGGGCCAGGAAAGGAGCATGTATTGGCTAGGGATGAGCCAAACACCCCCGCGTTCGGTTCGCACCAGAACCGCCGAACAGACCGACCGTTCGCGCGAACATTTAGAACCCCATTGAAGTCTATGGGACTCAAACGTTCGAATTCAAAAACGATCATTTTAAAGACCAATATTCAAGTTATTGTTGGAAAACGTCTTTGAGAACCCGGGTCTTGCCCCAGGGAACATGTATCAATGGAAAAAAGTTTAAAAAACGGTCGTTTTTTCAGGAGCAGGACTCCTGAAAAAAAGACTGTTTTAAAAAAAAAATTCCATTGATACATGTTCCCTGGGGCAAGACCCGGGTTCTCAAAGACGTTTTCCAACAATAACTTGAATATTGGTCTTTAAAATGATCGTTTTTGAATTCGAACGTTTGAGTCCCATAGACTTCAATGGGGTTCTAAATGTTCGCGCGAACGGTCGGTCTGTTCGGTGGTTCTGGTGCGAACCGAACGCGGGGGGGTTCGGCTCATCCCTAGGAAATACATGCTCCTTTCCCGGGTTCTCAAAGACGTTTTCACATGCAAACTATAGACACCCAGCAGGTACAATATTTAAAGGAATTTTTAAAAAATGTTTTTTTAAATTTAAACATGATTAAAATCACTGCTCCAGGAGCAATGATTTTATTGATGCTTAAATAAAAAATAAAAAAATGAAAAATTCCTTTAAATATTGTACCTGCTGGGTGTCTATACCTTTAAATAGCACAATCACCTGCCTGCCAGTAAATTAGGAAGAACTGATCTATCTAAGCTATACAGTGTATAAATATATGTACAACTCCTAGGGATGTATATATATTCTCTACACACTGTAAATTAAGCTAAACTGACTAGCCTGCCTGCTCTATCTAGCTATCTAAAAAAGACAATCTCTCTGTCTCTCTGACTGCTCTCATTAACAAGCCCTAACACACTACACATGGCCGCCCAGCAGGCGGCCTTATATAGTGTGGGGCGTGTGCTAAAGCCCTGAGCCATAATTGGCCAAAGCCACCTGGCTTTGGCCAATCATGGCTCTCCGTTTTTTGCGCGCTGTGATTGGCCAAGCATGCAGGGTCATAGTGCATGTTTGGCCAATCATCAGCACGCAATGCCGCAGTGAATTATGGGCCGTTGCACGTCACTCGGATTTGGCGCGAAGGACCACTTTTGTTCGAATTTCGTCGAACGTACGAACAGACAATGTTCGAGTCAAACATACGTTCATATCGAATGCGGAGCTCATCCCTAGTATTGGCCACAGAGGAGTGAGTAGCAAGGTCTAACTCAGCCAACCCCAACAGAGCAGCCTGACAGGTTGGGGACACCAATTCAGGGTATTCGGCGCTCTGGCACTCCTGCCTTGGGTCTGACAACAGCCTGGCTCAGCCTCCACCTCCAGCCCCCGCTTTTCTAAGGAGTGTGGGTGGACACGGAGGGGTAGGGCTGGGAGGAAGAGGTGCAGATTGAGCCCTCTCTCCTCTCCCATCTGTATGTGTGTTTGGGGGGGGGCTGTTAGTGTTGGCTATAGGCAGCATGAAATAGAGTGTAACAGACACTCTCAGCTTAGACAACTGCAGCCAGCAACCCTGCTGGGAAGCCATAGTCAGCCAGACACTCTGAAACCCGGACAAATGATTCCAAACCTGAACTGTCTGGGTGAATCCTGGACAGGAGGAAACCCTAGTAAGCACCCATATCAGTGGTACTGCTACATCTACAGGACCTCAAAACAACAGACTTACTGACAGGATCAGCAAGTGAAAATAAAGGAAAGTAAGCCTAAAAATGAAACCTAATGCAGCCATCACATCTAAGAATTGGGAAGCTGCAATATAATAAATGTTTATTGTTGGGTTTAATATCACTTTAAAGTTGAATGATTAAAGGGGTTGTAAAGGTACATTTTTTTCCCTAAATAGCTTCCTTTACCTTAGTAGTCCTCCTTCACTTACCTCATCCTTCTATTTTGCTTTTAAATGTCCTTATTTCTTCTGAGAAATCTTCACTTTCTGTTCTTCTTTCTGTAACTCCACACAGTAATGCAAGGCTTTCTCCCTGGTGTGGAGTGTCATGCTTGCCCCCTCCTTTGGACTACGGGGGAGTCAGGACGCTCTCTACGTTGCAGATAGAGAAAACAGCTGTGTGTTAGTGGGCGTCCTGACTCTCCTGTAGAAAAAGGGAGGGAGCGAGCACAACACTCCACACCAGGGAGAAAGCCTTGCATTACTGTGTGGAGTTACAGACAGAAGAACAGGAAGTGAGGATTTCTAGGAAGAAATAAGGACATTTAAAAGTAAAATGGAAGGATGAGGTAAGTGAAGGAGGACTGCACTAAGGTAAAGGAAGCTATTTAGGGAAAGAAATTGTACCTTCACAACCCCTTCAAGTCTTATCTTCTAGTATTGTATTTGCCTTGAAATTTTGCTCTAGATGTCAAGTTGAAGAGGAACTGCAGTCTGCTCACAAAATTTGTAATAAAACACTTTATATTCTGAAGTTTTTCTCCAACCATTTTGCATATTATTTAATATACTGTATACTGGGATTCTGTACTTGCCAAATATGCTGCAGAAATCTCCCTCCACTGAGTCTGGCTGCAGCCATTTTAACTGTGGGCAGCTGAAGCTGCTTCCTGTTCACTTCCTGGATTTACACAGGCACACAGAGGCACACCTCCACCTCTGCAGCCCTCATTGGCCCTCTTATGACTCATCCCCCTCCCTTCTTGGCAAACTCTCACCAGAGTGAGAGAGAGAGAGAGCTGTGCATGATGTCATAAGCCTAGGCTAATGACCAGACAAGAAACAGGAAGCGGGCTGTATAAGGTATTTACTGGCAGAAAATAAAAATGGTTTTACTATCCAAAATAAAAACCACCAAGGGCAGAAGATTTAATAAATGGAAAGTTGGAAAAATTACTGAAGGTCCACTTTAAGACTGAGACATAGCAAAGATGTTGCTAAACTGTTTTACAATAAGCCTAACATAATGGAGACTGAAGCGTGAGTAATAAGCTGTAAAAAAACATATCATATACAGTTTTTTTAGAATTCTGAATTTCTAGCAGATGTTTAGGCTGGTGTCATTAAACCCCAGGTGACTATAACATACTCTATCCGCTGTTTACAACATTATTGCTTTGTTCATCTGAAAAGGTAAAATGTATGAGTAAAACGAGCTGTTTGAAATGACGACGCCTGGAAAACACTGTCTTATTCTCAGAAAATGCACATTTCAGAGGAACTAAATGTGTGAAGAGGTTGGGATCTCATCAGCTGTTGGGTCTAATATCGTTGTGTGCCCATGTTTGTTTCATTCCTAGCATGGGTTACCCCATACCGCCCAAAATTTTCAGATGGGAACGAGGGACACCTACTAACTAAAACACGCCCCCTGCCACACCCACATTTAAAAGAGAATCACCAAAAAAAAAGGCTAATCAAATCCACAACGGCTATATTTTAAGACTACTATTCCTCTATATTGGCTTGTAACCACTTGCTTAGTGGGCACTTAAACCCCCCTCCTGCCCAGACCAATTTTCAGCTTTCAGCGCTGATGCACTTTGAATGCCAATTGCGCAGTCATACAACACTGTACTCAAATGAAATTGTTATCACTGATGCGCACTGATGGGCTGCTCTGATGGACACAGATGGACTGCACTGATGGGCACCGATAAGGTGGCACTGATAAGGTAGCACTGGTGGGCACTGAGTGGTGGCACTGAAGGGAATTGATAGGTGGCACTGGTGGGCACTGAGAAGTGGCACTAAAAGATGTCATTGATAGGTGGCAGTGATGGGCACTGATGGGTGGCAGTAATGGCCACTGATAGGCAGCACTGCTAGGTGGTACTGAGGAGGCATTGATAGGTGGCACTGAGGAGCTATTAATAGGTGGCGTTGGTGGGCATTGATAGGGGCCACTCTTGGGCAGTGATATGTGGCACTGGTGGGCACTGTGGGCAATTGCAGGTGGCACTAGCAGCGAGTACTGGCGGCACACAAGGCAGCTGTGCCTCCTTCCTCTTGGGACCGATGTCCCTTTCACATAAGCCAGTGATCTGCTTTTTTTTCTACTCTAGCGCGAGGAGGAAAAAAAACGATTACAGACTTTTGTTTACATCACGTGATCAGCTGTCATTGGCTGACAGCAGATCACGAGGTAAGGGGCCGGGGAGTTTTATTGCATTTTTATTAATGATTTTTTTTTTCTAGTAATGGCGGCGATCAGAGATCCAAACTAATCCGCAGATGCAGAGCAGCGCACCTGCGGATTACCCACACTAAGGCCCCTTTCAGACCGTATGTCCGCTTTTTCATCCATCCCTTTGAGGACGAAAAAGGGACATACATACAGGGTGTGGCCGTAACAGGAAGGGGTGGGTCATATTTAAATTAGGGTTTGCACAAGTTTAGTCAGGCCTAGGGCAGCACAAAACCTAAATACACCTCTGGTCCTACCTCCAGTCCGATCCGGCTGTGCAGAGCGGACATGGACCTGCCATCGGCCCGCTGATTGTGGCCCGCGACCAGTTACAAAGTCGCTTAAGTTGCCTTCGCACTTCAAAAGGTTGGGCACTCCTGGTTTTCATAAACCTGTATTTCAACTGCCTGCAACTCATCTTTGGATAAGGCAAAAAAATGGACAAACTGCAGACAGGCAAAAGGTGAGCGTCAACAGATATCTATACTATGACAAAACATCTGCTCAGTGGTAAGGAAGATTTGTTTAGCAAGTGTGATCAGTTAGTAAAAGACAAGAGCTCGCTGACAGCCTTGAGAAATTGTTCCTTCTTCCCACATCTGTGTCATTGTAGAGCCCTGATGAATTGTCCACACATATGGGAAACAAGTATGCGCTGGCCTGACTTGTTCTGTTTTTTTTTTTTCTTCTGCGTTGGTTGTTTCCCTTCAGAATTGTTTACTTTCTTACATCAGAAAATGAATATATTCCATCAATGGGGGAACCCCAGAGTGCAAATGTAATTTCCACCAGCTAAATCAGACTTCATAAACTCACCTGTTCCATTCGCTTATGTTTCATAGAAAGTCTCCTCACAAGACATTAATAAAAATGACATATGACATATTTTCTCAAGTGGAAAAATGGGATTGTTTTATATCGTGGCCTAGTTAATTCATATGTTTCAGGATGTTTTTTTTTCCTCGACTAGGGGAAAGCATATTTCATGTGGTTATAGATGCAATTCATGGGGTCCCTTATACAGCATTCATAAAACACTGCAAGGAAGAATATATCAAAAGGAGGCCTGGTGCTCGTTGGGCAGGAAATATTTATGTTCACCAGTCAAGTGGTGAAATAAGGATGGCAGGGATGAGAAGTTTCTGTGCAGTTTTGTAAAAATGCAAACGCCAGGACTTCAAAAACTGTAAATGTTTATAAAACTAAAATAATGTATTATTACAGCAAATTCTATGTTTTTGGCACTGGAGGTATTTCACAAAACGATATGGCATGTTTTGTGTGTTTTATGGTGTTTTGTTATCTGTTCAGGAATATCAAGCAATGAAAACTAATGCCGCGTACACACGATCACTTTTTGTGATGAAAAAAACGGCGCGCTTAATTTAAATACAACGGGGCAGATTCACATAGATGTAATCTTCCGCTGCGTAATCGAAATACGCTACGCTGCCGTCTATCACCAGACTCTACGCCGAATTCAGGTAGTTTTTTTGCGCGTACGCTATTGTATCGTATTTTTTTTCCGCCGCGCAATCGAAATACGTGAGTAGGGGGCGTGAAGCATTTAAATTAAGCGCGTCCCCGCGACGATCGAACTGCGCATGCTCTGTTCAGGAATTTCCCGCCGTGCATTGCGCGAAATCACGTCGTGACGTCATTCGTTGTTTGAGTAGCGGCGTTTACGAACATTCCTATTCCCGGACGACTTACGTTAAAAATAATAAAAGAAATCGAAAAACGTTGAAATTCGACGCGGGAACGACGGCCATACTTAACATGGGCTGTCTAATATTAGACCAGCAAAAAGCTGGTATAGTGAAACGGAAAAAAAAGATGACTAAAGGTGCCGTAAGAGATTGCGTTTGAAGAGCGAAATTTTGTGGATTCCAGGCAAAAGCTCATTAGCATACCATGAAGGTGAAAAACAACAGGAAGTCCGCCCAGTGGCCGCAATTTTCAGGCAGCGTAGATCTGAAGGCGTACTAACACGTAATAAAGTCGAAATTTAGCACGCAGGTGTCTTTTCATGGTTTGAGGATTTCGACTAGCGTAAAAACGCTCGTAAATCGAAATTACTCCTGTCTAACAACATTTACACAGGCGTAATCGCTTTGTGAATCTAGGCCAACATGCCCACCTCCTACTTACTTTGAATTACGCGGCCTTACGCCGGCCCATTTACGCTACGCCACCGCAAATTATGGAGAAAGTGCTTTGAGAATACAGCACTTGACCATAAATAGTAATAATAGGCGTAGCGTAAAGGGGATATGCTGTTAACCCATTTCCCTACGGCCGCACGACTATATGCGGCCGCAGGGTGGCTCTAATTCTCCGGGCCACCGTGTTTTCACGGCAACCCCTTTCTTTGTTCCCAGCGCGTGCTCCAGAGCGCGCAGCGGGGAACTTGTGTACTGGCCGTGTCCCTTGAACACAGCCAATCACAGATCGCCGCGAACGGCCAATCAGAGTGGCCGTTTGCGATGCGATCTGTGCAGCGAATGAGAGATGATCTCATATGTAAACATATGAGATAATTTCTCAAAAATTTGTCAATAGTGTACGAGGTGTCCGCCATGATGTCGCAGTCGCAATAAAAAATCGCAGATCGCCGCCATTACTAGTAAAAAAATAAAATAATAAAAAATAATAATTCTGTCCCTTATTTTGTAGGCGCTATAACTTGTGCGCAAACCAGTTGCTTATTGTGATTTTTTTTTTTTACCAAAAATATGTAGAAGAATACGTATCGGCCTAAACTGATTTTTTTTTTTTAAATTGGGCTATTTTTTATAGCAACAAGTAAAAAATATTGTATTTTTTTTCAAAATTGTCGTCCTTTTTTGTTTATAGCGCAAAAAATAAAAACCGCAGAGGTGACCAAATACCACCAAAAGAAAGCTCTATTTGTGGGGAAAAAAGGACGCCAATTTTGTTTGGGAGCCATATCGCACGACCGCGCAATTGTCAGTTAAAGCGACGCAGTGCCGCAAGCTGAAATTTCACCTGGTCAGGAAGGGGGTTTACATGCCCAGTAAGGAAGTGGTTAAAATGAACGTGTGTGGGCAAAACGTTGTTTTATGTTTTCTGAAAAACGACAAAACAAAAATTCGAACATGCCTGAATTTTTTATGTCGTTTTTCAAAATGTCGTTTTTTGTGTCATAAAAAATTATCTTGTGTGGGCAAAACGACGTTTAAAACGACGTTTTTAAACCCGCGCATGCTCAGAAGCAAGTTATGAGACGGAGCTTCAATGGAACAGAGTGCCGTCGAACGTGGTGTACGTAACCACACTTTGCAAGAGCATTTTCAGAAAACAATGGTGTGTAGGCAACGTCGTTTTTTAAAATGACGTTTGAAAAACGTTGTTTTGTTTCGTGAGATAAAATGAAGTTTTTTTTTCATCACAAAAAGTGATCGTGTGTACGCGGCATCAGGCCTCCTACACATGACTGAGGAACTCGTCGTAAAAGACACATCGTTTTCCTCGACGAGTTCCTTGTCAGGCTTGTCGAGAATCTTGTCAAGCTTTCTTTGCGTACACACTGTCAAGACCAAATCTCGTCGTTCTCAAACGCGGTGACGGCTGATCACGTGGTAACAGGCCCGGGACCAGCCCCTTACTCGGATCTGTGATCACCCGAGTCCCAGTGACTCAGTGATCACAGCGGACGCCAACTGGTTAATTAAAAAAAATTATGCAATTATCATTTAAATAAGCTTTAATCATAATTTTTCTAACAATGTTTTTTTGTTATTTTTTTTTATTTTTTTATCATGATGCAAAACGTTTTAGATACATATCAGCAAATGAATGCAGGTGGACATGTAAGCTTGCAAATAGCTTACTGTACAAAAAAACAAACATGTCCTTGTTACCGACAAGCCAACAACATTCGGTCATAAGTCAAATTCCAGTCTGTCAATTCTTTTCTCATCATTAGGTGCTAGATCTTGGCAGGCAGTTGAACAATGGTTTAGATTAAGGAAAGAACAAAATTATCCTAACACAGTCATGCCTTAATGGGTGATGTTCGGCAATGTCAATGCAGGCTAGACAGTTTCAGGGTTATTTTAACTGGAGAACTGTCATTTATAAGAAATTATGCCAGATACACTCACACACTGCACAGAAAATTATATGCTTCTGCAACTTACTAAATGCATTGAATAAAAAGCTTTCATAAGTTTCAGAATGCTGAATTAGAACAACTGCCATTTTGACCTGTATTTGTCCTGGGACAGAAGCTTAAGCTATAACAATTTACAATTAAAAACACATTACAAGAGAATGGCTCTTTATGTGTAACAGAGCAGCATTTAATAAGTATTGGAATTCAGTTAAAAAAATCAAAAAGAATATCTAAGCTCTATTTTGGGAGTGTTCTGTGTTTGTGTTCTATAATACAGAATAGACGGCATGCCCGATACTCTAACTAAATTGTCAAGCTAAAGAAAGAGGAAACAAATATATATTTTTTAAACTGAGCATGCATATTTATAGAGATTCAACACCGAGTATTCAGATTCCAGCCTAAGACCAGGGCTCAAATCCTGCAGGAACGGGTGGGAACAGGGTCCCTGCACTTTTTTCACAGCAGGAACGCAGTTCCCTTTGCAGGACTAGAGCAGCCGAGCCGCCGAGCCACCCGAGCCGCCCGAGCCAATCCTTCACTAAGAGGTGATGCCTAGCTCAAGTCACTGTCAGGGGCAGGCAAACCTTAGTAATCCTTTATGTTACTGGCCGCTTTCTGTATATGGATTCATCGGGTAGAATGTCTTCTGGGAGCCTTTGTCATTGTTCCCAGGAGACATTGCGGAGGTCTGCCGCGAGTAATCGCAGGATTTAGAAAGAGCTTGCTTAAAGTTCTTTCTAAATCCCGCGATAACTCGCGGCAGACCTCCGCAATGTCTCCTGGGAACAATGACAAAAGCTCCCAGGAGACATTGCGGCATCGAGGAAGTGACAGAATACCCGCACACTACCCGATGAATCCATATACAGGAAGCGGCCAGTAACATAAAGGGTTACTAAGGTACCGTGGATCGAAAAAAAACAAACAAAAAAAAAAGTGGATCTTGGGTGGGAGTTCCCACACTTTTTTCCCCAGGACTTGACCCCTGCCTAAGACCAATCATGACCTTGTGCTGATTAAAAGATAACTACCGTATTTGCCGGTGTATAAGATGACCCCCTAATTTTACATTTTTTTTTACTATTTTTTGTCTTACTGTATAAGACGACCCCCTTCCTAGGCTTCCGACGTTTCATATTTCTTCCTTCTGGAGCCAAATTATTCTACATTCTTGCTGGAGCTGGAGCCATATTCTTATTCCTTCTTGCTGAAGCTGGAGCCAATCACGGCGCGAGCGATGTATTTTATTAATGAATACAAAGTCTACTTGGATTGGCAGAGGCTGTAACATCATCAGCTCACGCCTCTCTGACTCTCAAAGCCAATCCGAGCAGTCTACTGTATGGCAGAGGTTGTTACTCCAATCCGAGCAGGCTCTGTATTCATTTGAATACATCACTTACCAGGATTGGCTAAGCAATATATACTGTATACTATATTACCACACATCCAGCAGGCATCCAAGCAGCTGACCTGGCGTATAAGACGACCCCTGCTTTTTGGCCAGTTTCTTTAAGTGTAAAAGGTAGTCTTATACGCCAGCAAATACAGTATACTTTTTATAGTTATTTTTTACGATGCTTGCATCTTCTCCACAAACCTCTCCACAACCTTTTGTACTCCCCTCTTCACCTTCCTGCAAGATCCAGGTTGAGTTGCCCATGGGAAGCCAGTTGGCCACCAATGCAATCTCTCTGGTGGGTTCCTCGCTCTTCTGTACTTACTCCTCATCATTCCTATAGAGAGGTCATCTATCTTTGGAACAATGATAGATGACCCTCCATAGGGGGAATAGTATTTTTTCTATACACTGGTAGAAATAGCAAGGGACTGACCACAGAGTTTACAGCAGTGGCTGTGTGGCTCCCCATGAACCACACAGTGAAAATCTCTCACTGAAGGACAGTTTCATCGGTCCAAACCGATCGTGTTTGGGCCCCATCGGTCAGTTATTCTTCGATCAAAAAAAAAGAGAACTTGCTAAAAATTTGACCGATGGGTCAAAACCGATCGTTAGTATGCAAAAGCATCGGTTAAAAGGCCGCGCATGCTCAGAATCAAGTCGACGCCAAGGTCCCCATATTTCATTAAATTGGGTAAGTTTATCCATCATGGAGCCTATTCTTTAATCTTGTTCCATAATCCATGTGACCTTTCTTTTCATGTTTTTTTCTTTTCTTGGTTAAAATATATGGGAATCTCTTATACCTTGCAGGTCTAGTATTTGCTTTCGCTCTGGACTGATGTACACTTTTGGCGGGTAGGTTCTTTGTCTTTCTATCTTTTCTTATCTTATCCCCTTCTCTTTCTCTTTTTCCTTCCTCCTCCTCTTCGTATGCTATCTTTTTTTTATTTTTATTAAAAAATCAAAAAAACAGTGGTGATTAAATACCACCAAAAGAAAGCTCTATGTGCGTGAAAAAAATGATAAAAATGTAATTTGGGTACAGTGCTGCATGACTGTGCACTTGTCATTGAAAATGTGACAGCTCTAAAAGCTTAAAATTGGCCTGGGCAGGAAAGGGGTGAAAGTGCCCAGTAGGCAAGTGGTTAATGATGTTCATCGTTTCTTGCATTTGGTTTTCTTATGCCGTCTATTCCTTATTGTAACATTTACCACCACTTGATTCTAAAGGATTTTATGCAGAACAAATTTATCTTCAGAGGCAAGTAATCTATAATAAAAGTGGAGAGGGCTACTCAGATACAATCATATCTAATTAAAACATTAAAGAATTGCCTAAATATATTGTATTGGTGTAAAGGAGATTTCAAATATAATTCCCCATGAAGCCATATGTTTGTAGCAGGATATACTGTATTTTCCAGTAATTACAACTTTTCTTTGAGTTTTTCCTTACTGTTAAACTTTTTAAAGATCGATAGCCTGTGTATATGACTCAATTATTAATCTAGATGTATTGGTAATTTAAATTTTGTTAAACAGTAATTAAAAATTGTGATAAATTATTTTTAAATGTATCCTCATAATTATTTTTTTGTATACAAAATAATATTTTTTTAAATTTAAATTTAAAAACCAGGAATAATTTTTTTTAAAAAGTGTGGCGTTTTGATTTAACATTTGTTTTTGTAAAGTTTTTCTTTGGCCACTGTTCTGATCTTTTCATTAAACAATTCACTTCACTTTTTAGATTCTCTAAATCAACTCTCAACAGATATTTTGAAAATAAATCTCGTCATAAGAGATTGTGAAGTGATTTAAATATTAAAGTATACATTGAGCTGAAGTTTGTGAAAAATCACTTATACTTGGGTATAAGACTTTTTAATGGACTGCAGGCATTAGAGAGACCTTGTATTAGGCTTCGAAATTAATGGGTCACTGTGCAACATTCTCTTCAGAGCAAGATAAGATTAATGCTTGCTTATATAGCAAATTCAATGGCTCATTTAATTTCATATGAATGTTTAAAGTTAAATTGCTTTTGGATTAATTCTAAACTCATTACTCATTTTAACGTCTGAAAGAAGTTTCATTTTTCTTTTTCTTTTATTTAATCACGGCTTACATTTTCTAGGAGAGAATTAAATAAAAACATAATGTCTTTAAAGAAAAAAAAAAAAAAGAAAAAAAATGTTTTGCCTGAATTTTTTATTTTTTTTGAATGATGAGATCGACTTTTGAAAACTTTCAAGCTAACATAACTTTGGAAAAAAATGTCAAGACAAAAATAGTTAATTGCAGCTGAATTATAAAACACAAGCATTATCCATGCTTCACACCCCAATTTTTTTTTTCTCCAAATTCAGTAGCATAGATAATTACTCCCTGTACACGATAAATGATTAGCACTCATTTACTTTGTTTGTGTCTCGATTATAATTTCTGACACCTGCAGTACTTGAAATACGTACATACTGTTTTTTTTTTTTTTTTACATGCATTAAGTATATTAAGTAATTTCTCTCTGTCAGTTTCATCAACATTTTGGCTTGCCTTGTCTGGGTGATTTATTTACTGACCTAAGTCACATAAGACTTGAGCATATAAAGTTTATATTGAGTAAGATAATTAGCAAAGTGATACAAAATTTCACTTGAAGTGTATTCGTTTTTTTTCCCTTTAAGTGGTACTAGGGATGACATACCATATTTATCGGCGTATAACACGCACAGGCGTATAACACGCACCCTAACTTTAAGAGGGAAGTTTCAGGAAAAAAACTTTCCACAGCGCCCTCCGTTTAACACGCAGACACCGTTTACCCTCTGTTTTCAGAGTAAAAAAGTGAGTGTTATACGCCAATAAATACAGTAGTTATCAAAATGTTCTCCCTGTAAATCTTATTACAGCTATGATTAAAGTATAACTACATTTTCTTCGTTTTGGACAGGGTGGAGAGGGACCATTGAAACGTTCAATGTTTACCATTGAAAGTAAATTGAAAGTAAAAGAAAATTCTAAAAGTCCCCAGAAAAGTAATAGAGGGGAAATCTTCCAATGGGGACACTAGTTCTGGTGACCTGGGGGGCCCAAGTGATTCCCTTGGCTTGCAGTGATATTATCTCACTTCCTGTTTTGGCTGTGGGACAGGAAGTGAAGGTAAATATCCCCAATGGGACACAGATGGCAAACAAAATGACAAGGGTTATAATCCTCACTTTTCCTATTCAAAATGAAAACAAAGTTTTGTCTACAGTTCTGTTTTTATTTTAAAGCTCAAATGTTGACATTAGCTGGCATTCAAATCACATTTATTAACATTAAGATATTTTTAATCTAATGCCCTGTACCTATGATCGGTCAATCCGATGAGAACGGTCTGATGGATTTTTCCATCAGTTAACCGATGAAGCTGACTGATGGTCAGTCGTGCCTACACACCATCGGTTAAAAAAACGATCGTGTGAGAACGCGGTGACATAAAACACAACGACATGCTGAAAAAATGAAGTTCAATGCTTCCAAGCATGCGTCGACTTGATTCTGAGCATGCGTGGATTTTTTCTATTGGTTAGGTATCCATCGGTTAATTTTAAAACAAGTTTCAAATTTTTTAACCGATGGATAAATAACCGATGGGGCCCACACACGATAGGTTTGCTCTGATGAAAACGGTCCATCAGACCGTTCTCATCGGATTGACACCATCGTGTGTATGCGGCATGATAGACAACTTTTAAAACTACAAACAAAATGATTACCTATCTCTTGCCGGCTGAGTGTACAGACACTCCATTCAAAAGAACCACCGTTCTTTTGAATGGCACGAACGCAGTGACATCATCGACTACGACGAGCATGTGCTCGTCACATTTGGTGCCGTCGCCGACATCTTGCTACAACCTGCCTATGCCTAGGAAGCTACCGCGCATGCATCATTTTGAGTCATTTCGAGCATGCGCGGGTTTCCACTGCGACAGATAAGTATACACACTCTTGGGTTTCTCGGCAGGAAAACACTGCCAAGAATCACGACGAGAAAATAGAGAGCAGGTTCTCTATTTTTTTCGTCGAGATTTTGGGCAGTTTCCTTGACGAGAAACCTGAAAGCCTCTTAGGCCGTGTACACACGGCAGAGAACCTCGACGGGCAGAACACATCGTTCCGCCCGTCGAGGTTCCCTGCCGGCCGTCGAAATCGGCGACCCGCCCGTCGGGAATGGCAACCAGCCATTCTTCCAGGCGGGCCGTCGAGCAAATAGAGAGCGTGCTCTCTATTTCTGCTCGACGGGCTTCCCGACGGGAAGCTCGCCGAGAGTGTACACACGGCCGAGGTCCTCGCTGGAATGCAGCTTCCAGCGAGGTTCTCGCTGGTTTCCAGCGAGAACCCCGGTCGTGTGTACACGGCCGTACACACGAACGGTTTACTTGGCAAGAAATCTCTGTTTTTCTTGCTGGTTCTTGCTGAGAAAACTGTGCGTTTGTACGAGACTTGAGGCATAGTTTGTTGGAGACTTATGAGACTGTTGCTATTTTTTGTTGATAGCGCATACAATAAAAACCGCAGACATGATCAAATACCACCTAAAGAAAGCTCTATTTGTGGGAAAAAAAGGACATCAATTTTGTTTGGGTGCAACGTTGCATGACAGCGCAATTGTCAGTTAAACCAACGCAGTGCCAAATCTCAAAAAGGGCTCTGGTCAGGAAGGGGGTAAATTCTTCCATGGCTGAAGTGGTTAAGTTTGCCCTTACTTCCTGTCTTGATGTCTGTTTTCTTTGATACAGTGATTTCCTGTGATATGGTATGTTTGTACATTTAACCTGGTGTGTCAGTGGACAGAGGACCCATGAGGGCAGTCAGATAACTTACTGCACCTAAACAACCTTGCATATAATCTTATTCTTACTACAAATGAAACGCTGACACCTTCTGGATTTAAATGGCATGTTCGACCTTTTATTTAACAAACAACCAAAATAAAACATACATAAAATATATATAAAAAAATATATATACAATAATTCAATATTTTAATAATTTAACCTTTTAACTCTTTAACACTTTTTAGGGTCTATGACAACTTTTAGTTAGCATCCGGTCCCCAGGCCCCAATATCGCCTTGAGGACCACTAACTGACCACAGACCCACAAACTTATCACCATCAGGAGGACTCCATACCAAAGATGGGCCCCACTGTTTCTCACATACCTCCCATTTTCCTCAAAATCAGGGACCCAACCGCAACGACCTGTCCACCATCCATCTGACTCAATTAACAACCTCACTTAAAGGGCTGGAAGGCAGGACTTCTCACCTCACTTTTTTCTCTGACTGCTTGCAAAGCCCCCTCCTCTCCTTTGCACTAACTCTACCACTCCTCCCTTAACTTCTCCTCCCTCTAATCCTGTGCCACCAGACCTTTTCTAGGACACCTCTCTAATTCCTTAAAGCGAAGGTCCACACCCAAAATACTGCAGCTGTTGACTTTTAAAAAATGGACACTTACCTGTCCAGCGCGCCCACGATGTCAGCAGATGAGGCTGAGCAATCGCTCGGTCCTCGGCTGCTTCCGCCACCATCCTTGGTGAGTAGGGTGACCACGTGTCCCGGGGGGTGTCCCTGAATGGTAGTTTGGAAATGTGGTCACCCCTACTGCGCATGCTCAAAGATCGCGGCACGCCGTCACTGGTCCCCGCTCTTTCCTGTGGGGGGGGGGGAGGGGTGACGTGAAGGGGCTGGACACCCGTGGGAGTCATAACCCGGAAATGGTACAAATACCTGTTTTAGACAGGTATCTGCACCCCCTCCCCCCTGAAAGGTGCCAAATGAGACACCAGAGAGGGGGGGGGGGAGGGATCCAAAAAGCAGAGGTTCACTTTTTGTGTGAACCTCCGCTTTAACCTATGCCTCTCCTGTCAATTCCTTCCACCCCGTCATGTCTGTCCTCCACCTACATTACATTGCGGCTCTGTACATGTCTTCCTATCCAGCGGCTCCTACGGAGGTAGTGCTACATAAAAAAGGTATTTTGCAGTTTTTGAATACTTTTTTTTTAAGTTATACTATGTGAATGGATACATACACCAATTATAAAATTGATGTTATCCCAATTTGGTTGCAAAAGTGGAAATAAACATATTTTTTAACTAGAAAGGTAGGGTGACCAGACATCCCCAGTTTCAGGGGACAGTCCCTAGATTGAGGACACTGTCCCCGGACCAAGTGTGTCCCCGGTTTTGTCCCCAGATGGGATTTGAACAGGGGCTGAGGCAATTTCAAAGACAGTCAGTGTACAATAAAAAAGAAAAAATTCTGAATTACACCCCCCCCCCCACTCCGCTGCTCCTACTACATTAGGGGGGTGTATTTTTCCATTATCTGTACCCCTTTCTGATGATCATGTGCTAGTCGGAGTGGAGTTAATATTTCTCCAGTTTCTGGTGCACATTTAGCTCCCCTTGCATGTTCTTCTGCCTTGACCCAAGTCCCGGCCAGCCGCCTCTTTTATCTCCATGCCTTCACTGGTGGAGTGATCTTCCTCCGCTCCCCACCCAGTAGTAGCCATGGGCCCGGAGAGTGAGACTTGACAGGCTGTGAGGTGGGCGGAGGCGGTGGCGACAGAGAGTCGCTGATTGCCGACATTACTAGTGAAAATTTCATTTTAAAAATCTGGTAACCTTATAGAAAGGACAATGATAAATTCTATGCCAGAGTAAAGTGGTCAGAGTTAACAGTATGATCCCTATCCCTAAGGCCGCGTACACACGATCAAACATGTCCGCTGAAACTGGTCTGCGGACCAGTTTCCACGGACATGTCCAATCTTGTGTACGGCCTAGCGGACAGGTTTCCAGCATGCTAAGAAACTTGTCCGCTGGAAACCTGTCCGTCGGACATGTCCGCTGGTTAGTACGCCTAACCAGCGGACCGAAATCCCCGGCATGCGTCGAATTGATTCGGCGCATGCGTGGAAGCATTTTACTTGTCTGTCCGCGGGGATTTTGGTCTAATCGTGTGTACACACATCAGACCAAAATATCCCAGGAGACATGTCCGATGAAAACGGTCCGTGGACCGTGTTCATCGGACATGTCTCCTCGTGTGTACGCTACCTAAAGCATTTCTTGCATGGGGTCCTTTGAAACATCTACTCTGCAAAAAGCCAACACACGCTTGTTGCTGATTTATAGATCCACCAGAACTATATTGACAAAGAATGCCTGTATAGCTTCTAGGGGAAAACTGCACAAACAGCACAATTCTTTTAGTGCAGATAAAAACTCTTTGACATCTACTTAACAGTGAAAACAACACAGCACTGCCCTCCATGTAAAGGCACTGGCACAATTCATATCAATCAGCTTGACAAGAGAGCATGTCAATTGAGCCCCGGGGTAATGTATTCACTGTATGCTAATCATTTCTTGTACGTACCAAGAGACCTATCTGTCAAGGTTTCAACTCATAAAGCATTGCAAAACAGTACAAGTTTATAAACTTTACAGCAGTCCCAAAGTCCGTCAATCAATTATTACTGTGGCAGCAAATAATAAATAAGGTTTGTGACGATATGCTGCACAGTAAAGAAGAATTGTGAAAGGATTTATGGAATGTTGCAAATACATATTGTATATATTTTCCTTTATGTCAGCATAGGAGAGGTAGACTGCATGAACAAATATATATCTCAGATCATATAATACGTGTAATCTTTCAAGTAGTCACCCTGCAAAACAAAATTATTTTGTAAAATGTCGTATCCTGTAAACTTATACTTGTCATAATGTAAAAAAATATATTCCTTTTTTTTTTAAATTGACCAAAGTCTGTTGCAGGTGAATATCTAATGGCTTGGGATGTTGACTGGGAGTGCATAATGTTTTCACCCTGCACTGTAAGGCCACGTCCACGCGATCAGACCGGTCCGATGAGACTGGTCCGACGGACCGTTTTCATTGGACCACGCTGAAGTGGTCTGATGGTCTGATGGTGCGTACACACCATCAGTCCAAAATCCGATCTGGTCAGAACGCGGTGATGTAGAACACAACGACGTGCTGAAAAAACGAAGTTCAATGCTTCCAAGCATGCGTTGACTTGATTCTGAGCATGCGCTGGTTTTTGGTCCGATGCTTTTGTGTACTAACCATCGTTTTGGTCCGATGGACAGGCGTCCATCGGACAGATTTTAAAGGAAGTTTTAAAACTTTGGTCCGATGGACAACGGTCCGATGGACCGTACACACGATCAATTTGGTCCGATGAAACTGGTCTTAAGGCCAGTTTCATCGGATCGGTCTGATCGTGTGTACGCGGCCTAAGGGTTAATTGCCTATTTAGGTCTAGGGCAAGGCTATCGTAACTAGAGGGCACACCTGGGCACTGCCCAGGGGCCCCAGATGCATGGGGGGCCCCTGCACTTTCCCCAAAGCAGCTGGTCCTTGAGCCCACGCTGCCCTGAAATTGGGGGCCCCACGATGGCACTGAGAGTGATGGATACACAGGGGAGTCAGGCTGGCAGCAGTGCGCCGTGCTGTACAGAATGATACTTATTATTTCACAGTTAGTAGAGAGGGGCAGGGCCGGAGCGCCAGGGATGCTCTGACCCCGCCCAATGCAGCTTGAATGCTTGGGACTCAAAGGAAGGGATGCAGAGAGGCCACAGTGTAGGGGTTATCAAGGATGTAGTGGGGTCACAATACAGGGGGTGTCTTATGGTATATGGTTACAGTGCTAGGCGGTATATCTAGAGTGTAGAGGGGTCAGAGTGCTGGGGGGATATCTAGAGAGTAGAGGGGTCAGAGTGCTGGTGAAAAATCTAGAGTGTAGAGGGGTCAGAGTGCTGGGGGAATATCTAGAGTGTAGAAGGGTCAGAGTGCTGGGGGACATCAGGTGTGTAGAAGGGTCAGTGTGCTGGGGGGATATCTAGAGTGTAGAAGGGTCAGAGTGCTGGGGGACATCAGGTGTGTAGAAGGGTCAGTGTGCTGGGGGGATATCTAGAGTGTAGAAGGGTCAGAGTGCTGGGGGACATCAGGTGTGTAGAAGGGTCAGTGTGCTGGGGGGATATCTAGAGTGTAGAAGGGTCAGAGTGCTGGGGGACATCAGGTGTGTAGAAGGGTCAGTGTGCTGGGGGGATATCTTTCCCACTGTTTCTTTGCTGTACAGAATGATTATTCATGTAGGTAATGTGGAGCTCCACTTAAAATGGGAAGCTCTGCTTGTCTGCCTCCTACCTACTTGATGTTTGTTTACCTGACATTGTAGGGTGCCTCAGAGCATTACTTTGCCCGGGGGCCCATTATGCTATTAAGACGGCCCTGGTCTAGAGGACTTCAAAAGCACTTTTGAAGCACTCCACTGTCCCAGCACCGGTCACTCTCCTCTTTTCTCCCAGGGCCGTATTTAATATTGATTGGACCCCGGGAAAAATAATTCTTGGGGCCCCCCCATGCAATTTCGCTCTCCACATGCTCTGAGACATACAATATATATCAGCTAGACTTAAAATCAGTTTACTGTATCAGATTAGGCAGTGATTGCGATAGGTTACCAGAGGTTACAGCATATAAATACCACTTATTCCCTGGTTGCTAGAGGTTATAGCACACATTACTGCTCACTGATTGGTTGCTAGAGGTTACAGCACATCATCTCCTCACTGCAGAGGGGCATGATATACATATAAATGCCGCTTTTATTTACATATCAATTCCCGCCGACCGTCGCTATTTACATATGAATGCTCCCATTATTTGCATGTGAATGACTGATATTAACATGTAAACACAGGGTCTGCAGGTGAGTCATCTGTACACAACAATAGGGCAGAGCTGGGCAGCATTAGTAGCATCACTTCACACTGAGATATCAGGGCACAGCACAGGACTAAAACTTCAAGGGACAAGGAAATTTAAACTGGGATACTTGGCAAGTATGAGGCAGCTGCTTTGGGCCCCACAACAATGACATGGCCCAGGGCAGCTGCCCCTTTTCCCCTGCCTTAAAGACAGCCCTGTTTTCCCCTATACTCCAGTGGTGAACGATTCCTCTGTGTCTTCATGTCCTGTGTAGGCCTGTAGGCTCTGCATTGAACTTAAAGAATTCAAACCTTGTACCGTCCAGGGCTAATCGGACCCTGCTTAACATCCTTTTGTTTTATGGAAGAGAGGCCATTTTGTTAAGATGGTGTAAACCGGGGGCTCCGGATCTTTGCTTTTGAAAGGGCTTAGTCAATTCAATGATGCCATATGTAACGAAACTATGTATTCTGCCTGTACGTCTATAATAATCATGCAGTGGGACATACAAAGAACCGAAGGACGTGTTACAATAGGATGAATGATATCTGGGACTACCTGAGATATGGATTATCCACATTATATTCTGAGATATCTGGAGGGCAGTTTTGGGTTTGTTAGTTCTGAATTTAGAAGGTTAATTGTAGAGTGATTCTTTCACTGCTGAATTCTAAATGTCTCTTCTTTCTTTTGTGTATTATATTACAAATTAACAGTCTCCTGTCTGTGTATTGAATTAGCATGTCATTTGTGTTTAGAAGAACTTGTCAGGCTTTGCGGTGCCGAAATGCTTATCTACGGATGGGATTATCTGTGATTGAAGTCTATTGAGAAAGAAATGTGGTTTATTTTGGCCTGGTGCCAGTGTGTCTAACTTGGGGCCCCCCTGTGGAGGGAGGGGGCGGAGACTTTCATTGTTCCTTGAGCACTCACCAGTTTGTAACTAAGATATAAACTAAGAAATGTACCATTAAAGCTGAGTCTACTTGACCCTTCAAACGTAGCCTGTCTCGTTTATGGAAGGGAATGCGATGGGATTTATTCCGTGCCTCTTACAACTGGACCTGACTCTCCCTTTGGCTCTCGTGGATGGGCTTATACTGGACTTACTTGCATAGCAACTTGCCAGGGAAAAGGACGTCTCCAACGACTGACACCCTCTCCCTACTTGGGTAGCCGTTACACCATACCATAAGGCGACATATCTTTCTAGAGGCTGTGTTAAAAAATTTACAGGGTGTGGCAGGCTTGGTACAACTCCGACACATCTCCCGGCTGTACCACCTTATCTATTGTGTAAAGACAGGTATTTGCACCCACTTCCGGCCACACAGTATGCGGGTAGACTGGGGGCAAAATGTCAGATCCCGTTCCCCCTGTTGTGTTCTGGGAAACACTTGGCTCCCAGAACACAGCGGGGACCAGTGTGCATGCACCGTAGGGAACCGGGCAGTAAAGCCGCAATGCTTCACTTCCTGGTTCCCTCACCACGGTTGGCGGTGGGGGCAGCAGAGTGAGGAGCGTCTACTCGTCTTCTGCTACAGATGTCGCTGGACTCCAGGACAGGTAAGTGTCCTACTATTAAAAGTCAAGAGCTGCAGTATTTGTAGCTGCTGGCTTTTAATATTTTTTTTTTTAAAGAGCTGCTCCGCTTTAAGGTGAAAAAACATGAACCTTTACAACCCCTTTAAAACCACATCACACATCTATGAATCTTTGAGAGCCTTCCCATAAGAAGATTTCCTACTCCTCCGAACAGCAAGGGTCAAATCCATCACATGATGTCTCCAACTTGCATAAAAGATGCCTGATTTTTTTCCCCCATACGCGCAACCACCTTGTATTCATGAGCGATGTGATGAAGAGGCAGGGGATTCTTGCAAAGATGACTATGAGTAGTCAGAGGAGTGGGGATGGTCTTTACTTCAGCCTGAATAGTTCTCTTTATCGGTAAACTACCAGCAAGATATCCATCTTTTTAGTGACTGGTCCTCTAAACGATGGCGGATTCGCCGTTATTGGCAGCGGGAGAGGGCCCCCCCTTCCGCGCCCTCTGCTGCTTACCAGAGCCGTCGGTGGCGGCGGAGGCGCTCGGGTCCTTCCTTCTGCTCGGCTGGGATACAAGTGAGGGCAAGATGGCCCCCACCCATCTCCATAGCATAGCAGGGCAGAAGCGACATCAAAACGTCACTTCCACACATGCTTCTTAAAGGGCCATTTTCTTGTTGGCATTTTTTCAAATGACACATTTTTTTTCTTTGCATTTTAGTCTTTTTGACCCCAGATCTCATTTTTAAGAGGACCTGTCATGCTTTTTTCTATTACAAGGGATGTTTACATTCCTTGTAAGGCCTTGTACACACGATCAAATGTGTCTGTTCAAATCGGTCGGACCGACCGATTTGAACAGATCTGTCTGCTGGCATTTTGGTTTGCTCGCGTGTACACGCGAGCAAACCAAAATCCCCGCCAGCAGACAGCATGCTGACGTAGCGGTGACGTTGACGCCGCCACGTCACCGCACCAGGAAGTAAAACACTTCCGCGCATGCGTCGAAACCATTCGGCGCGTGTGCGAGAAGACATGTCTGCTGGTTAGCGTACTAACCAGCAGACCTGTCGGGCGGACAGGTTCCCAGCCGACAGATTTTCCAAATCCGTCTGTTTGCCCGTACACCCGATCGAATCTGTCTGCTGAAACGGTCTAGCAGACCGTTTCCAGCAGACAGATTTGATCGTGTGTACGAGGCCTAATAGGAATACAAGTGACCCTTTTTTTGTGTAAAAATTAATAAAATAAATGAAAATAAATAAGATTTTTTTTTTTAAAACGCCCCGTCCCGACGAGCTCGCTCGCAGAAGCGAACGCATACGTGAGCAGGCCCCCATTTGCAAACAGTGTTCAATCCACACAAGTGAGGTATCACCGCGATCGTTAGAGTGAGAGCAATAATTATAGCCCTAGACCTCCTCTGTAACTCAAAAGATGCAACCTATAGAATTTTTTAAACGTCGCCTATAGAGATTTTTAAAGGGTAAAAGTTTGACGCCATTCCACGAGCGGGCGCAATTTTGAAGCGTGACATGTTGGGTATCATTTTACTCGGCATAACATAATGGCAAAAAAATTGGGCTAACTTTACTGTTGTCTTATTTTTTTATTAAAAAAATATTTTTTTCCCAAAAAAGTGTGCTTGTAAGACCTCTGCGCAAATACGGTGTGACAAAAAGTATTGCAATGACCGCCATTTTATTCTCTAGGGTGTTAGAAAAAAATATATAATGCTTGGGGGTTTTAAGTAATTTTTGGCTGAAAATGATAGAAGGGTTTACTTCCACTTTAAGTGGTTAAGTGGTTAATAGAAGAAATTATGTTGAAAAAAGAAAACCTGAGCTTTGAATTGGTGACCTTAAAATCCAGGGAATAAACCTTAAATCCTTTAAATATACCAAAACGGCAAAGGGTCGAGTTTCTAGAATTCCCAGTTCTGCTCAGAATATCGCCCTACGATACGCCTACTAGCTGCCTTAATGATTAAAACCACATCGCGCATCTATGAATCTTTGAGAACCTTCCCATAAGAGGATTTCCTTTTCCTCGTAACAGCAAGGGTCAAATCCATCACACGATGTCTCCAACTTGCATAAAAGATGCCTGATTTTTTTTTTTTCCTCCCTCCTAAATTCATTTCTGAGTTATGATCCTGGAATGCGGCATATAAATGCAGCTCTTCTCTAGACATTGAGTTAAGGCCTATCTCTGAACAAGTAGAATCCAAGCTCATTTTTAAAAGTGCATGGAAAAATGCCATGGGAGTAGACTTTTCAAAGAAAGCACATCAAGATGTCACTCATCCTATCGCTGTGCACCTGTGATTAAGAAAAATGTTTTGTTTAATAAAACCTGATATTTGAAAAGACGATGACAAAATGAAGTCCCGTCCTCTTCATCATTTACATTATGCCTTAGGGGTGTAAAGTGGAGTGAAGGCAGCGTGATGCACAGACATGATTGAAGCTTCGCCCGCGTGTCTCCCTACAATTCGTATTTTAGCCCCATAAAAGAATGGAATATGCAACCAGGGAAATTGGTGACATATAAGCAGGTTCTTCACAAGCCTCTATCAATTCTTGACAGAAAGATAATTCTGAATGTCAACGGAATAAATCACTGCTATAATTAAAACAAGGCAAAAAAAAAGCACAATATATTTCAAAACAAAAGATGAAAATTCTCTTCACATATTGCATCTTCTTTAATCCAATAATTAATAATTCATCTACTTTAATCTAATTGTGTGCTATGTTAGGATTACAGAATAAAACAAATAATGATGAGGGATTTAAGTAACCCATGGCAACAAATTTATCTTTCAGTTTCTAGAATTTGATAAAAAGAAATCTGATTAGTTGCCATAAAATTATTGAATTTTGCTCATTCCCAGATAAATCATTATACATATATTAATTAAAACCACTGTTATTTGTAACTACATGGTGTTTAAAAAGTCTCCATAAAAATTAACAAACTCATATTATTTTTTTTTAAATTTATATTTCTATGTTTTTATATATATATTTTTTTTTTAAATATATTTTTTTACATTTTTAGATACCCTAAAATAACGAAGCTGTTATAAATAAAGGTATATTTCACTACATTTTCCCAATTTCTTTATATTTTTTGTAGGGCTGTTGCTGATTAAAATGTTTGTGTTCGATTAATCGATTTTTTTAATTGATTAATCGGCCAATTTTGATTAATTATAATGCACATACAGATCTAACTACTTTTAGCTGATCTCCTTGCAGGCTGATTCCCAGTGCAGCTCCCAACCACTGGAAAAATGGATAGCAGGGTACAAAAAACACACAAAGGCAGCGCTCGATGGGAATAACATTAAGAGTCGGTTCACACTAGGGCGACACGACTTCCAGCGCGACTTTCAGAGGAGACTCCGACACGACTTGAGCATGAACCACAGGTTGATCTGGGGCAATTTACAACACGACTTGAAGTGTCTCCAGGACAGGAGACATTCCAGTGGCCAATAAAACAACAATCAGCTCTGGGAGAGGGAGGGGGAGGGGGAGGGAGAGGTTTGCCTGAGAAATGTATGTTATCTTATCTGGAAAGTAGCTTCAGTTAAGACAGTGCTCAGACTTGGAGGCGACTTCCATTGAAATCAATGGGTACATGTCGCCTAGAAGTCGGATTGAAGTCGTACAGGAACCTCTTCTGAAGTCGGAGCGACTTGAGTAGTGTGTATTAACACCGCTCCCATTCACTTGCATTGTTTTTCTCTACGGGACGACTTGAGGTGACCTCAAGTCGGATCCCAAGTCGCCCCAGTGTGAACCGACTCTAAAACTTTTAAAGTCTTCAAATAGGTAACAAAATAAATATTGCACTGGAGATAAAATCGATGTAGCTACATAAACTGTAAAAATGGTGTGAGTAATACCAAACGGTAGCAAAAGTAGTCATAAAAACATGTAGCTAAGTATGATACTGGTATAAAAATGTGTACAACTATACCACTGCTGAATCCAGATGAGGAGGGGTTAAAGGAGTTCTCTAAGCTAAAACTTTTAACCCCCGCTGTGCCCGGGCTGTAAAACTATACAAAATAAACTTTCACTTACCTGCCTACGATCTCCCGTTATTCCGGTATCGCCGCCCGTCCCTGTCAGCTTCCTCTTCCTGCGGGTCGGTGACTCATCCTGCGCTCAGCCTATCAGCGGCAGCAGCAATGTCCCGCCGCGGCCGCTGATAGGCTGAGCGCAGGATGAGTCACCGACCCGCAGGAAGAGGAAGCTGACAGGGACGGGCGGCGATACCGGAATAACGGGAGATCGTAGGCAGGTAAGTGAAAGTTTATTTTGTATAGTTTTACAGCCCGGGCACAGCGGGGGTTAAAAGTTTTAGCTTGGAGAACTCCTTTAACATCAGTCCTTCGGCATGTAGATGTCCTGTGAAGGGAACTATCACAACTCCCAGTGGATGGCTGTAGAATCCCAGGTTGATAGAGGGAAATGATAGAGGGAAGTGTAATAACAGGCCTTGCGTGTGGCAGATAGTAAGGTCCCGCCGGCATGCAGATATGAAGGCACAGCAAAGGAGCCCCTCAGATGGACGCGGCAAGCCCCGTCGGTGTCTGTTATGTCAGCAGATCTCCGACGGAACTCCCTGAAGGTCCGGAAGCTGGCGGAGAGGTGAGTACCAATCAAAAGAATTTTGATCGATCAAAAAAATTAATCAAGGAATTAATAGTTAATTTCCACAGCCCTAATATATTTATTTACAGAAAACAAATTGTAATCAGAGAAATAATAGTCCCTTATTGCTGATTTATTCCCATTTACACCTGAGCACTCTTTGGCTCGAGGTTTGAGGCTGCATTCACACTATAGCATTTACGAAACGCATGCAAAATTGCCAAAATTTACGTTTTATTTTCTAGTAACTACTGTGGCTTTTCATTGGGTAAAAAAAAAAAAATGTAAAAAACACCCATGCCTCACAAAAAAAATGTCTGTAAAAAAATTCTAGGGGCCAGATTCACAAAGCACTTACTCCGGAGTATCACGAGTTAGGCACGCGTAAGTCTAAAAATGCACACGCTTATCTATGCACCGTATCCCCAAAACGATATACGCCTGAAATCCACATTTTTTAGACCAACGTAATTTGGATAGACCGTCGCAGAGTGCGAGCAAAACTGCACTAGACACACCATTGATTTGCTATGCAAATATGCAAATGAGGGAGTTACGGGGATCCACAAAAGTAAGTTTGTGCAGTGCAGTCTACACGATGTGCTTATCAGCTGCACGGCCAGTCTAAAATTAGACCAAATAAAAGCAGGTTTAAAATTAGACAATCCGTCTACGGGCCAGATTCACGTAGTCCAGAGCATCTTTGCTCTGGAGTAACGCTTCTCATTTGCGTTGCGCTGCCGATTTTTTAGGAGCAAGTGCTGTCATTCATGAAGCACTTGCTCCTAAAGTTGCGGCAGCGCATCACAAATGAGCCGGCGGAATTCAAATTGGGCGGGTACGGGGCGTGTAGTATGCTAACTACGCGCGATCCCGCCGCCGACGTACTGCGCATGCGTCGAGTGTCAAAACATCCCCGTGCGCATGCTCCAAAATCTGTGAATGAACGTCAATGACGTCACATTCCCATTCATGACCGTTTTACGCAAGCGACGTTTTTTTTTTTTTTTCCCGACGCGATGACGACGCCTATACCTAACATAGGATACGCCAGCCCCATGTAGGTATAACTATGCGCCGCGTATCCCGTCCGGAAACGTCGTAACGTCACTGCGTCGCGCCGGATTTCGATCGTGAATTGCCGATTTCCGCTCATTAACATATTTTTTGAGCGTAAATCGGCGGGAACGCCCCCGGCGCCATTTTTAAGTTGAAGTAACGATGCGATGGCGAAACTCAGTTACGCTCACCGCATCGGAACTTCAACCCGGCGTTTCTTGTTTTCTGGTTACAGAAAACAGAAACGCCGGCTCAAAGCCACTGTTACGCTGGCGGATCACTCGATCCGCCAGCGTAACCTTTGCTGAATCTGGCCCTACATGTCAGCAAAAGCAACACCATTAGGGCCGAGCTGAGCAGCCACACTTGTAGGACATTAATCTGTATGCCAACATGCCACGGGCATCCTTGCTCATAGCTATACTACTGACTTTAGATGAGCGCAGAAGGAGGAGGGCACTGAGGAGGGCACGGGAGAGGATCTTTGTCAGGTATATCCGTGGGGTGAGCCCAATGGTAATAGGCCCCCCTTTTGGCTGGAATTGAGTAAAGGTGGATTAATTAGGTCAGGAGCCTGTGCAGGCCAGCAGGCCCAAAGATTGCTAAAGTAAAATGATTCTATGCTGCTATAAGGATGCCAGTTGTGACCGATGCACCCTAAACCATATAAAACAAAGAAAAAAATGTGTCTCTAGAGTCTAATAGGTAGGAATCCCTACTAGTTTGGTTGATTACACTAGTAACCACACTAGTAGGGATTCCTACCTATTAGACTCTAGAGACACATTTTTTTCTTTGTTTTATATGGTTTAGGGTGCATCGGTCACAACTGGCATCCTTATAGCAGCATAGAATCATTTTACTTTAGCAATCTTTGGGCCTGCTGGCCTGCACAGGCTCCTGACCTAATTAATCCACCTTTACTCAATTTCACTGAAATTAGTGGAAGCTGAGGAACCAACATCTACCCTCCTATTAACACAGGGTATCTCTCCAATTGCACCCTAATTCCAGCCAAAAGGGGGGCCTATTACCATTGGGCTCACCCCACGGATATACCCGACAAAGGTATTAATTTAGCAGCGCCATTTCCCTTTCTACTATTCATATTTATATTAGCTCCCCACATAGGGATCCTACTTGGAGGCAACAGCTACTTTATTCACCATAGCGCGGACTCCCCTGTTCTTACACGGGAGAGGATCTGCCCACCGCCACTGGGCAAGGTACTGGCAACACTTCATTTCCTTGCCAGTGGCTCTTTTCACCCTAATGGGTAAATATATAGGGGCAGATTCACGTAGATCGGCGCATTATCATTCCGGCGTAGCGCACCACTTTTCCGTTAGACTTGCGCAATCTAGCCGCGTAATCCGGCGATTCACGTAGCTTTTACGCAAGAGCTTGCGCAAACGTAAGGTTTTTTCCGTAGGCGTAAGGAGGAGTAATACAAATTGGGAGGGACGTGGGCGTGTTACATTGAAATGAGCCGTGACCCCATGCAAATGAAGGGCCGGCCGACTCGCGCATGCGCGCGTGAAGGAAACCATGTCAGCTCCGTTGTGCGCATGCTCACAACTCGGGAGCGGCGCAATCATTGAAATTGGAAATGGACTAGGGCAATGTTGTGAACTACGCAGACAGCATAAATAGACACACACAAACGCCCTTCCATTGCAAAAGTACATCCCTTTGTGTCCCTTCCCATTGAATCAAGTGCTTTTGCTCTGTTGTTCGTTAGAGTGTGTTTTGTAGTTGTGAGATTAGTGTTCTGTGTGATCTTGTGCTTGTTGGTAGTTTTGTGAAAGTGTATTTTGATAAGTGTTTGAGACTGTTTGTTTGATTGATAGATTTCTGAGCGTTTGTTTTCTTGCTTTTTTTTTTCATCTGATTTTTTTGTGTGTGTTTCTTGCTGAGTGCTAGTGTGATTTTTGGCTGTTCTTTTTCTCTTTGTGTGTGTTCTTGTCTGATTGGTTGTGCTTGTATTTGTGACAGATTTTTGGTGACTGCTAGTGAGTTTGTTTGGAAGTATGACTGAGAGAAAAAGAAAGCTCAATTTTACTGTGGGGGAAAAAAGAATTCTTGCCCGGGCCATTACCGACTATGGGCGTTTTCTCCACGGCCCGCAGAGTGCCACCACCACCCCGGCCAGGAGGAGGGAGATCTTGGATAGGATCACGGAGCAGGTGAATTCATCGGGGGAGGGGGAGACACGGACCCGCTCTGGGATAGAAAAGAAAATAAATGACCTCCGGCGTGAGGTGAAAAAAAAACTGGCCGCAATAAATGCCCATGCCAGGGGCACAGGAGGGGGCCCACCATGCCGGGTTAGATTTTCAGAGACGGAGCGTGTGGTGGCCCTGACCTTTCACCGGCATGAAGTGGAGGGCCTGCCAGGCTTTGACACAAGTCCGGTCCCCGCGGTGCCAGGTAAGGTTTTTATTTCTCTCAGGTGTGTAGCATGTGTGGGGGAGGGGGTGAAAGGGAATATGTGGCAAGTGTGTGGATCCTCCAACCTGTGAATGTTTTGTGTCATCCACAGCTGTGCAGGAGGGTGCAGGGCCATCTGGACTGACCGCTCCAACCCCAGGACAGCAGCCTAATGAGGCCCCCCCAACAAGGCCAGAGTCCGCAGAGGAGGAACAAGAGGAGGGGGAGGATCATGCGGAGGACGATCATGAGGAGGAGCAGAATCATGAGGAGGAGGAGTCCATGGAAGGCACTGGCCCTTTGGTTTCTGCGGACTCTTCCCCTCTGGCTGCAAGAAGCCTGCCCTCCCTAAGGGTCAGCCCCCCCCCCTCCTCCCCCAACATGGCTCCCCTCACAAGGGCCTCCCCTTCTCCCCGGCCACAACCATCAGATGGAGCCAGGAGGTCATCCCCAAGCACCAGGGGGGCGCCCAATCTCATGCCCGCCTGTCTGAGAAGGAACCTGGCCACCCAGACCCGCCTTCTGAGACAGCTCTGCCAGACTATGGGGCGGGTGGATCAGAGCCTGTCCTCCATTAATGATAGCCTGGGTAACCTGGACTCCCACTCCCGGGCCTCCACAACCTGCCTAAATGACCTGCAAACTACAGCAGCAGGCGTTGGGCAGGATGTGAGGGCCCTTACCCAGGCTATCCAGGGCAACACGGCAACACTTGGTGCTGCCCTGGACAGAATAGCCGTGGCCTTGGAGGGCAGGCCGCCAGGTGGGCAGATCTCAGGGGCTGCTCCTCCTTCCCCAGCTTTTCCCCTCCCCCATGCGTCTCCCCTGAGGGTCCGGGGCCGTGGCCGGGGGCGCCCCAGGCGTGGCTCAGGCAGAGGGCAATAAATTTTTTTTCCCCCTTTTGTTTGTTTTGAAAGCTTTTTTATTTTTGTTCTCTGCTTTTTTTTGTTTTTTCTAAGCATTTTTTTTTTCCTATGCATTTTTTGTTTCTATGCATTTTTGTTTGTTTGACTTTTTTGGCATATTTTGGGTTGTGAATGATGTTTGAATGTGGGGTGACATTCCTGCTGGAAAAGGGGTGTCACCCTCAATTTTGGTGGAGAAGGGTTCCCCAGGACCAGGGAGAAGTGATTCCCAGGTCCGTGTGAATGGTGTATGAATGTACAGTGACATAATTGGAGCCTTGACGTGGCGTTACTGCTCACCAGTCTTGCATGGTGGACTGGTGCCAATCCAATTTGATGAGGATGTGGGGTGTGTGTGCTAGGGACCATAGTGGTGTGCATGCATGCATTCTCATTGTGCCATGATTAATGTGTGTGTTTAACGTGCAAAGATGCCCAATATGAGCTGCCTCCTGACTGCTCTTCCCTCAGAAGACGGGGTATCCTCGGTTAGGGGTTGATTTTCTGGTTGGGGGGTCAGATCATCACGTAGCTCAACCTGCAGGCCCTTCCTCACTGCGAGATTGTGTAGCATGCAACATGCAGCGATGATATGGCACACGAAGTTTGGGGAATACAACAGTGTACCCCCAGACTTATCCAGGCATCGGAAACGTGACTTCAGGAGGCCAAAGGTGCGCTCCACCACTGCACGGGTTTTGATGTGTGCTTCATTGTATCGTTCCTCTCCTGGGGTTTGGGGGTTCCGGATAGGAGTCATGAGATGGGGTCCCAGTGCATATGCAGAGTCACCTGTAAAGGAAAAGACAGGAGAATGTTAGTCATGCATGTGCCACTTCTGTTGTGCATCACGGGAGGGGATAGTCATGCCTGACTCCCATGTCACTCACCAACCAGCCAGGTGTTCCCATACACGTTCTGTTCGAATTCTGTTCGGATGTGGCTTTGATTGTAGATGTAGCTGTCATGGCTGGACCCTGGGTGTTTGGCACGGACGTGCCATATGAGGCCTTGGGCATCAACTATCACCTGTACGTTGATGGAGTGCCAATTCTTCCGATTGCGGTACATGTGCTCGGTCTCATGGGGGGGCTGGAGTGCCACATGTGTGCAATCTATGGCCCCGATGGTGCGTGGGAATCTGGCAATTCGGTAGAAATCTGCCATTGCCTTGATTCGAAGCTCCTCAGTGGTGGGTTTGATGATTTGGTTGGCCAAGCGTGTGAGGATTGCAGGGACAACCTGGTGCACACATCTGCTCATGGAGGATTGTGACATCCCAGCCACCACTCCACTTGTACGCTGAAAAGAGCCACTGGCAAGGACATGGAGTGTTGCCAGGACCTTCACCAGTGGCTGCACTGCATGTGAGCGTTGTGTTGGGCTGGTGATGTCCTCCTGCAAGGTTGTGGTTAATTCCAGGATGGCATGAGGGGGGAATCTGAAGATGCGAAAGACCTCTGAATCATTCATGCCAAACAGGTGTATGCGGGTGCGGTATACCCTCTCCCGTGCCATCCTCCGTGCCCTCCTCCTTCTTTGGTCATCTATATTCACTAGTGCAGCTATGAGCGACGATGCCCCTAGCATGTTGGCAGTCAAATTGTAGTGCAACACGTGTGTGTGGTCTGCTCCTCAATAACGGTGTTGCTTTATCTGACAATTAGACTTTTTTTCAAAAGTTAGATCAGCTTTTATGTGCTCTAACTTTAGACAGGACATTTTGCAGTTGCGCACATCGCGTAGCCTGCGCAGCAACTGCGTTTTTTTGTGGATCCCCGTAACTCCCTCATTAGCATATTTGACTAGCAAATCAATGGTGTGTCTAGCGCAGTTTTGCGCGAAGGGAAGCGAATGTCTAACTCAATTACGCCGGACCAAAAAACGTAGATTTCTGGCGTATATTGTTTTGTGAATCGCGTCCAACTATACGCACGCGCACATTTAGACTTACGCACGCGCAACAGCAGTTGCGCACGCGTAATCGCTCTGTGAATCTGGGCCATATTTTATATACATTTTTTTCTGTTTAGTATATATTTTATAATAATTAATATAATACATATATATTTTTATTTTTTTAACTAATATAAATTTACTAATTTTAATATTATTATAATTATCTTATTTAATATTTTATATATATATATATATACATATATATATATATATATATATATACACCGACATGACACAAAATTGGATGTACTTTTGCAATGGAAGGGCATTTCTCTCGGTCTATTTAAGCACTGTGCATAGCTCACTAAGTCTGACAGGCCTAGTTCCTATCTAACTGATTGTGCCGCGCCGAGTTCTGAGCATGCTCAGAGAGGTGCTGACCATAGTCTGCTTCATGTGCACATGCCCAGTCTGGCCGGCCCTTCATTTGCATGGGGTCACGGCTCATTTCAATGGAACACGCCTACGTCCTTCCCACTTTGAATTACACCGCCTTACGCCTCGGAATTTACATTGCACCGGTGCAAATTTGGCCGAAAATACTACGAGGATACGGTACTTGCGCCTAGAAATTAAGCCGGTCTAACTTAAAGGAGTTGCACTACGCCAGTCCAAAAATGCGCCGATGTACGTGAATCTGGCCCTATGGGCCAGATTCACGAACACTTGCGCTGGAGTATTTGGATATGCGCCGCGTAACTGTGATGATGCGCCGTCGTTTCTATGTGCCCGTACCCACTAAACTAGATGCGCCCAATAACGGGTCATTTGCGACCGGCGGAACGTTCCGACGCCAGAGTATCGTCAGCGCTTATTTTCGCTGGGCGCATCAGTCGCGCCCATTGATTTCCCCTGCAAATATGCAAATGAGGGAGATTTCCCAATTCACAAACGGATTAGCACCATACGCTGGCTACATGCGCCGCGCGTATCTGGTCCGTCCGGCGCAAAGTTATTTCTACAAAAGGCTGCTTTATCTTTACTCCAGACGGTCACAGGTCAGCAGGAGAGCAGCTACAGCAGCGTTACCGACGATAGGAGCTAGCTGAGCACCCCCACTTGAAAGGACAACACCTCTGTGTGCCAACATGCCAGGGGCAATTGTGGTCCTAGAACTACTGATGGGTCCCCCGGAACCAAGAAGGCGGCCACGTGAGAGGATATACCGCACTCGTATGAACCTCTTTGGCATGGGGGAGGAGGAGGTGTATCGCCTCTTCAGATTCAGCCCAGATACAATACTTGAACTAACCACAACCCTGCAGGATGACATCACCAGCAAGACATACCGCTCACAAGCAGTGCAGCAACTGGTGAAGGTACTGGCAACACTCCATTTCCTTGCCAGTGGATCATTCCAGCGTACAAGTGGAGTGGTGGCTGGGATGTCACAGTCCTCCATGAGCAGATGTGTGCACCAGGTTGTCCCTGCAATCCTCAGACGCATGTCCAACCAAATCATCAGACCCACCACTGAGGAGCTGCGGCAGAAGGCAATGACAGATTTCTACAACATTGCCAGATTCCCACGCACTGTGGGGGCCATTGATTGCACACATGTGGCCCTACAGCCCCCCAGTGCCACAGAGCACATATACCGCAATCGGAAGCATTGGCATTCCATCAACGTACAGGTGATAGCCGATGCCCAACGCCTCATATGGCACGTCCGTGCCAAACACCCCGGGTCCAGCCATGACAGCTTCATATACAATCAGAGCCCCATCCCAGCAGAATTTAACCAGAACATGTATGGGGACAGCTGGCTGGTTGGTGAGTGACATGGGAGTCAGGCATGACTATCCCCTCCCGTGATGCACAACAGAAATCGCACATGCATGACTAACATTCTCCTGTCTTTTACCTTACAGGTGACTCTGCATATGCACTGGGACCCCATCTAATGACTCCTTTCCGGAACCCCCAAACCAGAGGAGAGAGAAAATACAATGAAGCACACATCAAAACCCGTGCAGTGGTGGAGCAAACATTTGGGCTCTTGAAGTCCCGTTTCCGATGCCTGGATAAGTCCGGGGGGACCCTATTGTGTTCCCCTACCTTCGTGTGTCAGATCATCGCTGCATGTTGCATTCTGCATAACTTTGCTATGAAAAAAGGCCTGCATATTGACATACGTGATGACCTGACCCCCGACCCACACAGTCCCCACCTGCCAGAGGACACCCAGTCTGCTGATGGAAGAGCAGTCAGGAGGGTCCTCGCCGTAGGCATCTTTGGACACTAACCCAAAACATTAATCACACAGACAGTGCACGCGTGTACACCACTGGATCACACACACCACATGCACATCGCATTGGATTAGCCCAAGTCCAGCATGTAGGAGTTGGGAGCAGTAACGCCAGCGTCAAGGCCCCAATGATGTCACTGTCCATTCACACACCTTTCACACGTCATTCATACAGCCGTGGGGTTAACTTCACCACCACGGCCGAGGGTGACACCCCTTACTTTCAGGAGTGCCACCCTCTCACATTCACACACCATTCACACTGTCCCCTGCACTCCTGACCGTGTGCAGTACAAAAATAAATTAATAATATCATATCCTGATAAATAAAATAAACAAAATCTCATAACCTGAGCAAAAGAAAAAATAAACTCATGACCTGAGTATGTCCAAATCAAAAATATAAAAAAAAAAAAAAAAAAGGCCTCATCGGGGATGCCGGGGGCTTCTTCTGGGGGCCCCTCTCTGGCTCCGCAGCTGCCTGGATGGAGTGGGTGGGGGTGGGGGGGCATCTGGAGGTGGCTGATCCCCAGGTGGGCCACTCCTGGCAGGTGTGGCCTGCGTGCCCTCCAAGGCCCTGGCTATCCGTCCAAGGTAGGAGTTGGTCTGGGCCTGCATCCGGAGCTGACGGGTGACCTGGTAGTGCTGGGCCCGCCGACTCAGCCTCCCCTGGTCCCGGATGGCAGCACTGTTGGCCTGGACGGCTGCAGTAAGGTGCTGGATATCCCCCTGCACCTCCCCCAAAGTGGTGACCACTGCAGCGCAGTTGCAGCTGACATCCTGCACTGCGTTGCTGAGGTTGGCAACGGAGCCCAGGCTGTCAGACACTTTCTCCAAGTGCACCGCTATGGCCCCCATCTGTTCCGTCTGCCTGGCGTGATCCCTCGCCAACTGGTCCTGTATACCATCAGACACCCCCCTGGTCTTCTGGGTCGCCTTCCTGGGGCCAGAAGATGGATGTCCTCGGGTGGAAGGAGTCGCCCTTGAGGGGCTTCCAAGGATGGGGGAGGGGACGACAGACGGCCCAGGAGAAGGGGAGGAGACAGACAACACTAATGAAAAGTCCTGCTCTGCCACAGCAGGATCCTCCACAACCACCTCGGCAGGTGTGGTGTGGCCACTCTCCTCCTCCACAACCTCTTCACCACCCAGTGGCTCAGGCACACGATGGCGTGGGGGGGATGGGGTGGAATGCACGCTGACAGATGATGGCCCAGCTCCGTCATCTGTGGATGACACAAAGCAGACACATGTTGGTGGTCCCACACACTTGGCACATGTACCCTCCCCCCCCCCAAATGCAAAACAACAAATAGGGGATTATAAAACACTTACCTGTCCTTGTGCCTTCCTCCACGGAGTCATAGCCTGCGACCCCCTCCACCTGCTCCCTCTCCAGGCAGCGAGCAACCACCTCCTCCTCTGCGGTTAGGGTGACAGGACATGGGGGACCACCACCTGTGCCCCTCTCATACCTCCTGATGGAGGCCACCTTGTCCCTCACCTTGCGCCGCAGGTCATTAATTTTTTTTTGTATGTCCCCAGCAGTCCGGGTGGAGTAGCCCAGGACATTGACCCTGGCAGCAATCGACTTCAGGATGCCCTGCTTCCTCTCCCGGCTGGTCTTCCGGCTTTTTTTGCCATGGAGAAATTCATTATCCCTCTCCATTGCCGAAATGATCACTGAGACCTCCTGGGCATTAAAATTCAGGTTCCTCCTCTCTCTGGGGGTAGCGGGAGCAGCCATCACAGCACAAAAGTATCTTCCCTGGGGTGGGGGGAAGCGGAACTACTTTTGCGCCGGAATGGCGTTTCCGCCAGCGCTTTTAAGCGCCCAGCGGAACGCATTGCGCTGACGTTTCCCAGGAAGTGGTGCCGACGGAAGTTGTGAGCATGCGCACAAGGGGGGCGAGTGGAGCCGCACTCACTGCGCATGCTCCGTGGATGATGCGCTGAACGTAAGCCTCTGCGCTGGGCTCCGCCCATCATTTACATATGATCACACCCACTTCCACTTGCGTCGGGTTACGCCAGCGCATTATCGTTACTCTGGCGCAAGTTTACGCGCAACTGCTATGTGAATTACAGGACTTGCGCTGAAAGGGTCTTCAGAGTAACGTAAATGAGAAGCGTTACTCCAGAGGAAAGATACTCTCATCTACCTGAATCTGGCCCAATGTTTTTATACATATATGGGGCCAGATTCACGTATTCCAGAGCATCTTTGCTCTGGAGTAACGCTTCTGATTTGCGTTGCGCTGCCGAAATTTTAGGAGCAAGTGCTGTCATTCACGAAGCACTTGCTCCTAAAGTTGCGGCAGCGCATCACAAATGAGCCGGCGGAATTCAAATGTCGCGGGTACGGGGCGTGTAGTATGCTAACTACGCGCGATCCCGCCGCCAACGTACTGCGCATGCGTCGAGTGTCAAAACATCCCCGTGCGCATGCTCCAAAATCTGTGATTGAACGTCAATGACGTCACATTCCCATTCATGACCGTTTTACGCAAGCGACGTTTTTTTTTTTTTTTCCCGACGCGATGACGACGCCTATACCTAACATAGGATACTCCAACCCCATGTAGGTATATCTATGCGCCGCGTATCCCGTCCGGAAACGTCGTATCGTCATTGCGTCGCGCCGGATTTCGATCGTGAATTGCCGATTTCCGCTCATTAACATATTTTTTGAGCGTAAATCGGCGGGAACGCCCCCGGCGTCATTTTTAAGTTGAAGTAACGATGCGATGGCGAAACTCAGTTACGCTGCTCGCATCGGAACTTCAACCCGGCGTTTCTTGTTTTCTGGTTACAGAAAACAGAAACGCCGGCTCAAAGCCACAGTTAGGCTGGCGGATCACTCGATCCGCCAGCGTAACCTTTCCTGAATCTGGCCCATATTTTTTAAATATATATTTTTTAACATTTTTAGATACCTTAAAAGAATGAAGCTGTTATAAATAAAGGTACATTTAGCTACATTTTCCCAATTTCTCTGTGTATGGTGACTTTTGGGACAGCCTGTATATTTATTTACAGAAAACAAATTGTAATCAGGGAAAAAATATTCCCTTATTGCTGATTTAGTCCCATTTACACCTGAGCACTCTTTGGCTCGAGGTTTGAGGCTGCATTCACACTAAAGCATTTACGAAACTCATGCAAAATTGCCAAAATTGTTTTATTTTCAAGTAACTACTGTAGCTTTTCATTAGGTTAACAACAAAAAAAAAGGTTATTAAAAGAAATTGAACAAGAAGGGTTGAGGGGAAGCCTCTTCCCAACTTTTAGGGATCTTTCTGTGAGGTATCAATCTTAGTAATAAGGTAAGCACACCAAAACACGAATGTTGATTATCAAAATTAGAAAATTTAATTTACATAAAAACAAAGTTATATATACAGATAGAACATGGTGAATAGACGACCACAATATTTACAAACAAGGCACAAACGAAGTTTGATACGCTATTGCCAACTAGTTTCGCATTCATATGCTTCTTCAGGGCTTTGTATTTTGGTCTCTTCAGAAAGATAGTCGTCAATCCTGTTTGTAAGTTAATGTGACTAGACAAAAAGTCGCGCCGCCCCTCTCATCCCTGTCGCATAGAACCAAACCAGAGACGGAAAAGAACCTGTGGAAGCCAGATCCACCTGGTCATGCAATGTGGGTGATAGGGTGTTGAGGTTTAGTACCACTCCCAGACTTGGATTCTTCTTTTGGCAGGTGATAATGATAAAGGTCGTAGGACAGGTAGAGTCCTTTTATCACGATGTGATCCAAGTTCCAAAGGATAGTGGTATACCTCGTGCATTCAAAGGCGGCGTCTGACATGAGAATTGTCAGCGCCGCTTTTTGAATGCTCACCCTTACCGGAAGTGAAAGGTCACTAGTCGATGTCAGAGGTCACTAGTGACCTTTCACTTCCGGTAAGGGTGAGCATTCAAAAAGCGGCGCTGACAATTCTCATGTCAGACGCCGCCTTTGAATGCACGAGGTATACCACTATCCTTTGGAACTTGGATCACATCGTGATAAAAGGACTCTACCTGTCCTACGACCTTTATCATTATCACCTGCCAAAAGAAGAATCCAAGTCTGGGAGTGGTACTAAACCTCAACACCCTATCACCCACATTGCATGACCAGGTGGATCTGGCTTCCACAGGTTCTTTTCCGTCTCTGGTTTGGTTCTATGCGACAGGGATGAGAGGGGCGGCGCGACTTTTTGTCTAGTCACATTAACTTACAAACAGGATTGACGACTATCTTTCTGAAGAGACCAAAATACAAAGCCCTGAAGAAGCATATGAATGCGAAACTAGTTGGCAATAGCGTATCAAACTTCGTTTGTGCCTTGTTTGTAAATATTGTGGTCGTCTATTCACCATGTTCTATCTGTATATATAACTTTGTTTTTATGTAAATTAAATTTTCTAATTTTGATAATCAACATTCGTGTTTTGGTGTGCTTACCTTATTACTAAGATTGATACCTCACAGAAAGATCCCTAAAAGTTGGGAAGAGGCTTCCCCTCAACCCTTCTTGTTCAATTTCTTTTTATTTATCTTCCATATTGGGATTGTGAGTACTCATCAATCATTATTGGGAAACATTCTTCCACCAACCCCTGTTTTTCTAAAAAAAAAGGTTAAAAAACTCATGCCTCACATGGCAGCGAAAAGGAGCAAAAATATTTGGAAAAATAATTAAAAAAAAGCCTACAGAGACCAAAGACGCTCAGCTCAAGAGTGACGGCAACCTTAGAGTCCTAGATTCCTGTAATTCATAAAATGGTGCTAACAAATCAATGAGCTGATTAGTGGAGAGCCAATGCGTTTCAGCAGAGGCCGCTCTTTAATTAGGCAAATTAGGCAGTCACCTAAGGCCTCAAACTCACAGGGGCCCAGTTTTGAGAAACAGGGGATCTTAATGCTGCTGTGCTGTCATTGTCTAAACATTTCACTAGATTGAAACTTTACTTAAATTCAGGCTAGTACTGAAAGCTTGCTGCTATAACAGATGTTATTTTCCATTGATGAGTTAATTGCTCTCTGGCAAGTCCAAGCCCTGAAGAAGAGGGAGTCTGTTGCTAATGAAATGTGTTGGCATTCAACTAATACTAAAAGACAGTCATTTGCACTACATACCCTTATTGGTTTGTCCCTTTGCCAGTAATTTTCTCCTTCACTTCTTCATTTTCGACCCATAGTCCTCCAGTAGGTAGAAGGAAGCCATGGTTTGAGAGCCGCCTAACTGCTATACCAACACTACTCAAGCCACAGTTCTCCACATCATTAGGATCCTTCTAATGTCAATTTCTCAAACCAAGGTAAAGACAACTGGAGCCTGATAAGACTTGCATGTGGATGGTGTTACACATTGAGTGAGGGCAGATAACTCATGCAGCAATCATTTCCTGAAATCCATCTGCCCTTAGCTCAGGCATGCAGACAGGAGGGTGTGCTTAGCTGAGAAAACACTTTCCTCCTGAAGACTCCTGGGATGTATGCCTAGGTCTGGAAACCAGGAAGTAACCTAACTCCTTTGAGCCTGGCCTATAGCAGAATGATGACATACATACTAATTTACAACATTTTATGATAAAAACAAAGAAAAAGAAAACAGTGGGGATCACATACCATCAAAAGAAAGCTCTATTTGTGTGAACAAGATGATAAAAAAAATCATTTGGGTACATGTTGCATTTAACCCCTGGGCAGGAAGAGGGTAAAAGTGCCCAGTATTGATGTGGTTAACAAGTTTAAAAAAAAAAAAAAGTTTAAGTAATTATAGTATAGTAAATACAATATACTTTCCTATTGATTTACTAATGCTAGCAGCAAAAGGATTTCATATAGTTAAAGGGGAGTTCCAGGCCTTTTTACATTTTTAATAACCACTTAAGGACCAAGCCTGTTTTTTCAGATTTGGCGTTTACAAGATTTAAACCTTTTTTTTTTTTGCTAGAAAATTACTTAAAACCCCCAAACATTATATATATATATATATATTTTATAACACCCTAGGGAATAAAATGGCGGTCATTGCAATACTTTTTGTCACACCGTATTTGCGCAGCGGTCTTACAAGCGCACTTTTTTTGGAAAAAATGCACTTTTTTTAATTAAAAAATAAGACAACAGTAAAGTTAGCCCAATTTTTTTATATATTGTGAAAGATATTGTTACGCCGAGTAAAATGATACCCAACATGTCACGCTTCAAAATTGCGTCCGTTCGTGGAATGGCGTCAAACTTTTACCCTTAAAAATCTCCATAGGCAATGTATAGGTTGCATCTTTTGAGCTACAGAGGAGGTCTAAGGCTAGAATTATTGCTCTCTTATGCTTTTCATATGCGGGCGCTACTCACGTATGCGTCTTCATCCTTAGTGTGTGCACCCGGCTGTGACAGCTTTCAGCTTCACGGCCAGCCACTCACTGCTCATTCACGAGTGGCGCTGCACACTGTGATTGGTCAGGCGATCGCCTGGGATCTGTCGCGTTGTTCCAGGCGATCGCCTACAGGGAGGGGCCACTGTAGGCGATATGATGTATCGCCTAGGCAGTCCTTGGGCGGAAGGAGGAAGTGGGACAGGAAGTCACACTCCTCCTAAAGCCCCCATTCCCCCCCAAAAAAAATTACATGCCAAATGAGGCATGTAAGGGGGCAAGGAGTGGATTAAGCGGAAGTTCCACTTTTGGGTTTAATTCCGCTTTAATGTGAATTGAGAGAATGGAGTTCTGTTTTACCTATAATATCACTTTTGTAGAAATACAGCGGGCCAGATTCACGTACATTGCCGCATATTTTGACCGGCATAGCGCACCTCCTTTACGTTAGACCGGCGCAATGTAGAGGCGCAATCACCGTATCCTCGTAGTATTTGCACAGAAATTAGCGCCGAAGTAAAGTAAATTCCGAGGCGTAAGGCGGAGTAATTCAAATTGGGAAGGACGTGGGCGTGTTGAAATGAGCCGTGACCCCATGCAAATGAAGGGCCGGCCGGCTCGCTCATGCGCACATGAAGCAGACCATGGTCAGCACCTCTGTGCGCATGCTCACAACTCGGGAACGGCGCAATCAGTGAAATTGGAAGTGGACCCGGGCAACTTAGTGAACTTCGCAGACAGCATAAATAGACAGACACAAACGCACTTCCTTTGCAAAAGTACATCCCTTTGTATCCCTCCCTATACAGCAAGGTGCTTTTGTTCTGTTGTGTGTTCGCGTTTGTTGCGTTGTGACTTGTCTTTGTGATATTTCATGACTGTTTGATTTAGTGTTTTGTAGAATCTATTTCATAGTGTTTTTTGGTGACTGCTTGTGAGACTTTTTGGTTGATAGTTTTTATTTTGTTTGTTTTGCTGCTTGATTTTTCCTGCTTGTTTTTCTGAGTGATTTTTGGTGATTGTTTGGGAGAGAGTTGTTGTATGAGTATGACTGAGAGGAAGTGGAAGAGCAATTTTTCTTTGGGGGAGAAACAAACTATTGCCCGGGCCCTTACCCACTATGGGCGTTTCCTTCATGGCCCGGAGAGTGCCAACACCACCCGGCCAGGAAGAAGGAGATATTGCAGAACATTACTGACCAGGTAAATGCATTGGGGGGGGGGGAGGGAGACCCGGACACGCGAGGGGATCGTAAAGAAAATCAATGACCTCCGGCGTGTGGTCCGTGGGAAGCTGGCCAAAATGGCAGCCCATGCCAGGGGCACTGGAGGGGGCCCACCAATGCGATGTTAGACTGACAGTGGAGGAGCGTGCGGTGGCCCACACCTTTAATAGACAACAAGTGGAGGGCCTGCCTGGCTTTGACTCCAGTCATGAAGCCGTGATGCCAGGTAAGGTTTTTTTTTCCTATCTGGTGTGTAGCATGTGTGGGGGAGGGGGGGAAAGGAATATGTGGCAAGTGTGTGGATCCTCCAACCTGTGAATGTTTTGTGTCATCCACAGATGTGCAGGAGGGTGCTGGGCTATCTGGCCTGACTGCACCATCCCCGGGACACCAGCCTGCTGAGGACCCCCCGACAAGGCTGGAGTCCTCGGAGGAGTTGGAGGAGGAGGACTTTGAGGAGGAGGAGGATGTCAGGTCAGCCAGTGGACTGTTGGTTTTGGAGGAGTCTTCCTCTCTGGCTAGCCCCTCCCACTCCTCCCCCAACAGGGCTCCCCTCCCAAGGGCCTCCCCTTCTCCCTGGGCACAAGCATCAGCTGGAGGCAGGAAGTCGTCCCAGAAGACAAGGGGGGTGGCCGAAGTTCTGCCCGCCAATCTGAGAAGTGACCAAGCCCTTCAGACCCACCATCTATACATGTCAGCCAGACTTTGGGGCGGATGGAGGAGAGCCTGTCCTCCATAAAGGATACGCTTGGGGACCTGGACTGCCACTCCCGGGCTCTTACAAACTGCCTAAACAAACTGCAGACTACTACAGCAGACGTTGGGCAGGATGTGAGGGCCCTCACCCAGGCTATCCAGGCCAATACGGCATCACTAAGTGCTGGCCTGACCAGAATTTCCGTGGCCTTGGAGGGCAGGCCGCCAGGTGGGCAGAGACCAGGAGCTGCTCCTGTGAATGGTGTATGAATGTACAGTGACATAATTGGAGCCGTGGCATGGCGTTGCTGCTCACAAGTCCAGCATGGTGGGCTTGTGTTAATCCAATTTGATGAGGATGTGATGTGTCTGTGCTAGGGACCACAGTGGTGTGCATGCATGCATTCTCATTGTGCCATGATTAATGTGTGTGTTTAACGTGCAAAGATGCCTAATGTGAGCTGTCTCCTGGCTGCTCTTCCCTCAGAAGACGGGGTAGCCTCGGTCAGGGGGGGATTGTCTGGCTCAGGGGTCAGGTCATCACGTATGTCAATCTGCAGGCCCTTTCTCACTGCGAAGTTGTGCAGCAGGCAACATGCACCAATGATCTGGCACACGAAGTTTGGGGAATACAACAGGGTCCCCCCAGACTTATCCAGGCATTGGAAACGTGACTTCAGGAGGCCAAAGGTGCGCTCCACCACTGCACGTGTTTGGGTGTGGGCTTCATTGTATCTTTCCTCTCCTGGGGTTTGGGGGTTCCGGATAGGAGTCATGAGATGGGGTCCCAGTGCATATGCAGAGTCACCTGTAAGGGAAAAGACAGGAGGATGTTAGTCATGCATGTGCCCCTTGTGATGTGTGCATCATGGGGGGGGGCAGTCATGCCTGCCACCCATGTCACTCACCAACCAGCCAGGTGTCCCCATACACGTTCTGTTCGAATTCCATTGGGATGGGGCTCTGATTTTATATGTAGCTGTCATGGCTGGATCCGGGGTGTTTGGCAAGGACGTGCCATATGAGGCCTTGGGCATCGACTATCACCTGTACGTTGATGGAATGCCAATGCTTCCGATTGCGGTATATGTGCTCTGTCTCATGGGGGGGCTGGAGTGCCAAATGTGTGCAATCAATGGCCCCCACAGTGCGTGGGAATCTGGCAATTCTGTAGAAATCTGTCATTGCCTTCAGCCGCAGGTCCTCAGTGGTGGGTTTGATGATTTGGTTGGCCATGCGTCTGAGGATTGCAGGGATAACCTGGTGCACACATCTGCTCATGGAGGATTGTGACATCCCAGCCACCACTCCACTTGTTCTTTGAAAAGAGCCACTGGTAAGGAAATGAAGTGTTGCCATGACCTTGACCAGTGGCTGCACTGCATGTGAGCGGTGTGTTCGGCTGGTGATGTCCTCCTGCAAGGTTATGGTTAACTCCAGGATGGCATGAGGGGTGAATCTGAAGATGCGATACACCTCACAATCACTCATGCCAAAGAGGTCTATGCGTGTGCGGTATATCCTCTCCCGTGCCCTCCTCCGTGCACTCCTCCTTCTTTGCTCCTCTAAAGTCATTAGTATAGCTATGAGCGAGGATGCCCCTGGCATCTTGGCATAAAGTTTGTTGTCCAGCAAGTGTGACAGCTCAGCTCCTCACTAACAGTGTTGATTTAGCTGACATGTAGACGGATTGTCTAATTTTATTCCACCTTTTATATGGTCTAATTTTAGACAGGACGTGCAGCTGTTGCGCACAGCGCGTAGCCTGCGCTGCACCAACGTTCTTTTGTGGATCCCCGTAACTCCCTCATTTGCATATTTGAATAGCAAATCAATGGTGTTTCTAGCGCAGTTTTGCGCGGACGAAATTACGCCGGATCTTGCGTATCTCGTTTTTGGGATGCGGCGTATCGAAACGCATGCGCAAATTTAGACTTACGCCGCGCATCTCCTGTAACGCCCACGTAATCGCTCTGTGAATCTGGCCCAGCATGTTTAGCCAGGCTTAGTGAATATTCGCTCAGTGGGTCGATTTTCCATCATTTCTTTGCGTCTATAAGGAGAAAATACATAAAAAAAGGAATGATCATGTGACTTATACAATACTAAATAGTTACCAGGTCAACGTAATTGTCAGTTGCGCATGCTGTACAATAGCACCATGTATCATATAATGTAAATGATTTTTTCCTAATGTAGTTACCATGACAAATAATGCCCAGTCAAAGCAAGCTATTGCTTTCTGGGGTTTGGACATAAATCAGTTTTCTTATAATGATTGTGCTCATGGTAAACAACGTTATTGAACTCATATAATCAATGGGGCTGACATGAAAAATAAGTAACATACAGGGATAAATAAAAAAAATAAAGGAAGGTTGAAATATACACAAAGATGCAATTTGCGTCTCCTCCCTGCTGGGTGTGTAACAAAAACAATTGTTAAAGTAGGCCTGTCATTAAAAATCATTCTTCTACAGGGCACGTCAGCATTAACACACAACATTATAATACGCAAAGAAATAATTCTTTCCTGCCATGAATATAAAACACTGCTCTGAGCTTCTAAACATCACTTTCAATGTAAGGAAATATGGCATGGGCTCTGTTACTAGGTGCATTGTGGGTATTTGACATATAGCACCCCTAGCATTTCCAGAGTGCTAGGGTTCGTTTTTGTACAGGGTATGTGAATTGTTTGGGATTGGCTTGTTTTCCTGGGTCAGGGTTGAGTGACTCAGGGAGGGCTAATATGACTCACAGGCAGCATCTATGATACCTCCCCCTACTTCTGGAAACTAGCAAAAGATTCCAGAAGGATGAGAGTGGAGAAGAGGGGGAGCCACCTAGAACATTCAGAGGGTCATGACCAATTCCCAAAAGATGGGATGGCATTGGACAGGTCCCATCAATTACTCAAGGTCAGCCCTGCTGGGGCAGTGGAGTTCAGGTGGAAGATGGAGATGCAGTGTTAGGCTGTCAAAGGCCTTTGAGAGTAGTCCCCTAGTCTGGGGTTGTGATCTCAGGCTTGGGCTTGGGTAGGGACACCTCTTGAAGACACACAAGGGGATCCCGACCAGGTGGCACAGGAGCAAGGAGAGGACAGCAGGAAAACACTGCCAGGCAAATCTCCAGGGAGAAAGACAGCCAGGAGGTCTGGTGATTGTTGCAGTCAGAAGACTTAGAGGCATGCCTGAAGGGCCAGGGTGCAAGCAGTTTGAGATGGATGCAGAGTCAGTCTGAGAGGACTGTGGTGTTTTAGCCAGGAGTACTAGTAAAAGGGCCTGCGGTCCCTGCCTGCAAAGGGCATAGATCTAACTGGATCTAGTTTGGATCATCTTTTCAGTGCTAGCTGGTCCTTGGAGATGTAGTTCTTCAAGCAAGATTGTGCTGGAGGTGGAAGAGAAAAAGTGTATATACTGCATGTATATAGTTGTATCCCTTAAGAATTATGTGTTGATCAAGTGGACATCCCAGAATAACCCTTACCCCAAGTTCAATTCCCCTAATAAAATTCAAAAAAATCAAAGCTGCAAGGACTGATTCCTGACTCCAGTGTGTGTGGAAAATTTGTGTGCCTGGCTGCACTGATTTTGCTGTTCTTAGCCAATGACATAGGAGTATTAGCATAAGTCAAAGTATGCTCATGAAGTAAGGGCTGTTCTTGCCTACATGCATCTACAGTATATACATCCAGCGCTACCCCCTCAGGAGCCGCTGGTTGTTGTTTGGGATCGGTGTATTAGGTTACCTTGTAGTGTGTCTAGGGGTAGTAGCAGTGAGTAGTAGCAGTGAGTGAATGTCCAGTCACCAAATGGATTTTTCAATGCTTTATTCCAGGGCCCAACAACAGCCAACATCAACAGGAGATAGGAAAGGTTGATGAAGAAATAGATAACAGTGCGGTATCAGGCCTGGATATAACACAGAGCAGTTTCGCTCTCGGTAGTAGTAGATACAGTTCACATCAGTGGGTAAAGTGCTTCCGGACAGACTCCTGTTATAGACCTGGCAGCCGAAATGTCACTTGTAACTTGTTGGGAGGAACAGGTCTCTATGGCAGACCTGGCTCGGGTCTCTGCCACAGGCGTAGTACTTCAGTACCCAAGAGAACAATTCGGATTGAGCGAATCCTCCCAGTAAATGCAATGAAAAGTGTCACCGGTTGACAGCTGACATGTACCAGATCCCCAATAGTTCGTTCAAGCCCTTTTGGATAACCTGCCTCCGGGTTCTCCTTGAGCCGATTCCCCACCGAACGGCACACAGCCTGGGATCCTCTCAATAAGGTTGGGGACCCAGTAGGTCACTGGGGCCCCTATCGACATCTGGATGGGTCTCCATGGAACAGATAGTTGTGGCCAGGTGGGCCACGCAAACAGGGTCCGTGGATGCGCGCACCCTGAAGGTGGATGCCGCACCTGGAACGTGGACCCCGCGCGGAGAAGAGGAACCGACCACCGGCCGCCCAATCGACCCCTCATATATACCCCTCCCCAGCATGCCCAGCGAAGGAAGAACTCCTCTAATTGGCTGCTGGGGAAAGGTGGCTCCGTCAGAACCCCTCTAGCGCCAACTGCCGCCCAGGGGTGTAATAAAAGCCAGCAGCTACACTTTTTGTATCTGCTGACTTCTAATAAACATAAAACTCCCTTTTAACCACTTAAGATCCACGCTATAGACAAAAGACGTCGACAGCGCGACTCTCAAGTGCTGAGTGGACGTCCTTGGACGTCCTTTTATGTGTATTACCTGCACGCACAGCGGGTAAATACTGTGCCGGCGCATCGCTGGGAAGCCGATGCGTGTGCCTGGTGGTGGCGATGTCCGCTGGGTACACGCGATCGGCGGTGACAGCAGGGACGTGGAGCTCTGTGTGTAAACACAGAGCTCCACGTCCTGTCAGGAAGAGAGGAGACCGATCTGTGTCCCTTGTACATAGGGACACAGCATCCGTCACCTCCCCCAGTCAGTCCCCTCCCCCCACACGGTTAGAACACACCCAGGGAATACATTTAACCCCTTCCTCACCCCCTAGTGTTAACCCCTTCCCTGCCAGTCACATTTATACAGTAATTAGTGCATTTTCATAGCACTGATCGCTGTATAAATGTGAATGGTCCCAAAATTGTGTCAAAATTGTCCCATATGTCCGTCACAATATCGCAGGCTTGACAAAAAAAACACAGATCGCCGCCATTACTAGTAAAAAAAATACCAAACAATATACGCTATTTGCAGATTTTTTTAACAAAAATATGTAGAAGAATACGTATCGGCCTAAACTGAGGAAATATTTTTTTTTTGGGATATTATTATAACGAAAAGTAAAAAAATATTGTGGTTTTTTTCAAAATCGTTTTTTGTTTATAGCACAAAAAATAAAAATCGCAGAGGTGATCAAATGCCACCAAAAGAAAGCTCTATTTGTGGGAAAAAATTATAAAAATATAATTTGTGTACAGTGTTGTATGACAGCGCAATCGTCATTCAAAATGCGTCAGCGCTGAAAGCTGAAAATTGGTCGGGGCACGAAGGGGGTTTAAGTGCCCAGTAATGAAGTGCTTAAAGGAACACTAAAGTCAAAAATTTTATTTTTTTTAAAATAACAAACATGTTATACTTACCTCCACTGTGCAGCTCGTTTTGCACAGAGTGTCCTCTAACCCTGTCTTCTGGGGTCCCTTGGCGGCTGCCTCAGGTCCTGGCCGCAAAAGCATTCCACCTTAATGCGAGCTTGCGCGGTGGAAAGCTTTTGTGAGCGCGCTCCCGTGATACAGTGGCGGCCATAGCCGCCGACTGTATCACTCGGCCCCGCCCCCCCGGCGCGCCGCGTCATCCACTGTGATTGACAGCAGCGCCAGCCAATGGCTGCGCTGCTATCAATCCGCCCAGCCTAGCCAATCAACGGCCAGGCTGGGAACCAAAGAGGATGACGTGGTCGCGCCCGGGAATCTCGAACGGTCAGGTAAGTAAAACGGGGGCTTTGGGGGGGGGGGTGGTACCATTGGATGTTTTTTCACCTTAATGCTTAGGATGCATTAAGGTGAAAAAACATTTACCTTTACAACCCCTTTAAGGTGAAAACATGAGGGTTTACAACCCCTTTAACAGGCTGTGAGACGGGCGACGGCTGTGGCGGCCGGCAGAGAGTCGCTGATTGCCTCTATTACTAGTAAAAAAAAATATATGTCCCTGGATTTAATTTAAAAAATCTGGTAACTTTACTATAGGAAAAAATAATTTGTTTATTTTCAATTTAGATGTTTCCAACCTCTCTCTAGAGCACAGCTTTAGCATTTCTGCCTTTACATTCTTTGTAAATTTTGTAAAATTAAGATGATCACGTTTCCAATATCTAATTTAATATGTCAAGGTGAGGCTCTCAAATATATATATAAAAAAACAAAAAACAAGTCTGCATACTTTGCTGCTTCTTCCTCTTTGTGAGCTCGTCAGATCATCATCTGTAAGTAGAGCGATAGAACGAAATGGAAAAGTCAGAGATAAAGCTTATCGGGAAGATGAAGAAGACACTTTGTATCACAGCAGGTGGACACTTCACTTTAGTACGCAGCGGTAGGATGCAATGTGAGGATCTGAGGACACCTTTAATAGTCTAAACCTTCAAAACAAAAGGAGAAAAAAAAAAGGACGTGCGTGTATACGCTTGGTGTGTGCAGACATCACACTGTCTGTCTAATTACCACCCTCAGGGGCATTTATCATGAAATAAGAACAAAAATTCATTAAAAAATAGTTATTTTAATGTGAGTATTTTAGAGAAACGGAAATGTATTCTAGCTGTACATTGTATTTACTATATATACTCGAGTATAAGCCAAGTTTTTCAATACATTTTTTGTGCTGAAAATGCCCCCCTCGGCTTATACTCAAGTCATCTTTTTACACCTGATCACCTGGATTTTGGGGACCCGGTACCAGCTGGCCGTAGGTCCCCTGGACCCCAAACTTGGCACATATATATCCCAATTTCTCCTCTACAAGTGTGCAAAGTTTGTTAACTGGGAGACCTACGGCTGGGGAGTACCGATTTTTCAAAGCCGGGCACCCCTTCCATAGACTCCTATGTTAAATGGTAATTTTTCCAGTGATTTGGGGACCCAGTAACAGCCTGCCGTAGGTCCCCTGGACCCCAACCTTGGCACACATGTAGCCCCTTTTCTCCTCTACAAGTGTGCAAAGTTTGTTGCCTGGAAGATCTACGGCTGGGGAGCATTGATTTTTCAAAGCCGGGCACCCCTTCCATAGACTCTTATGTTAAACGTCAGTATAATAATGAACAGTGATGCATGGGTACAGTGAGGCATGCATCACTGAGACCTCCCCCCTATTTCTAGAATGTACTCGAGCCTTATAGAAAGATGAATTATTAAATTGTTGGTAGATAACTAACCACGGGATGGACTGTTGGTGTCTATAGTAACGCAGTGCCATGTCCTAAATATATTGGAACAGCAAATGTTAAAGGTACAAAGAAATGGACTTTGTAGGCACTAATTATAAAAATACAAGAAAAAAACAATACATAAAATGAAATTTTAAAAGAAAACTACAGTAACCATAGATTAATGCAATAAGAGTCCAAAAGGAGTTATCACATCTCACAGGGGACGTGTATGACTGTAATACATAATAGGAGGAAGGTTAGCTCGACATGTTTCGTGGAGACCTCTTCTTCAGGAGCTAGTAGTATCTCTTTAGAAAAACAGACTATTATTGGTTTTTGGAGTACATGACATTATAAAACTGAAAATAAACATAAAAATGAAAATAAAAATATCAACAAAAGGTTGATATAAAAGTTAATTTAGTGTATCGCGTGCATTAAAGCACCATTAGTGCCAATCAGGACATGCGAGTAGAGCAGGGAAGCACCAAAGCCGTCAACACAGAGGAACCGCATGCATCAGGCACAGCAGGGAGATATGGGGACACACCCGGTAGAGTAAAGTAAAAAGATATAGTATTTCGTAGAGAGAGTGTGTGGATGTTAATTGATTGAGTAAATCAATATAATAAGGTATAATATCCACAAACAACAATAGATAAAAAGGGCCCTCTGTGTTGACGGCTTTGGTGCTTCCCTGCTCTACTCGCATGTCCTGATTGGCTCTAATGGTGCTTTAATGCACGGTGACATCTGTCAGTCCATAGATAACAATGGGTTGTCCAATCGGGTCCGCCCGAAAAACTGACAGGTGGACCTAATTGGACTGCCTGTGTGAAATCAGCCTTATGCCACACAGGAATGCACACATTACCACAACGCATGTTGTATTTGTTATATTGTTTTTCATTTTGAATAACATCCTAACACACTATGCACATGCCTTTCAGCATTCATTTGAGGGCCCTATACAATGCCAGTTGGAATTCACTGTGATGGGATGCCTGTGTGCCTTTGAATGACATTTACATCTAAGGCCGCGTACACACGAGGAGACATGTCCGATGAAAACGGTCCACGGACTGTTTTTATCGGACATGTCTCCTGGGATATTTTGGTCTGATGTGTGTACACACGATCAGACCAAAATCCCCGCGGACAGACAACGCGGTGACGTGGCGGTGGCATTGACGCCGCGACGTGCGAAAAGCGAAGAAACTTTTGTCCGCTGGAAACCTGTCCGCTAGGCCGTACACACGATCGGACATGTCCGCGGAAACTGGTCCGCAGACCAGTTTCAGCGGACATGTTCGATCGTGTGTACGCGGCCTATGATATAAAGAGCATCTGTTCACTGCACTTTAGCTCTCATTGGCCGTGTATTTAGGTTTGGATAGACTAAGTAGATGAAATGGTGGCTCATACATTTGATCATTCATTTTATGGAAATTTTACAAAGAAACCTTACCTGGTACATGGCATACATTGAACCTGTGCCAAGGTTATGCACACAAAAGTATTTAAGTATTTATGTTTCTCAGCAAATGGTAAAAGCATTTTAAGTGTACATTTACATTAATACCAGTACATTATTGTGCATTATGGCAGCATGCGTTATTGAGCCTTTCATTAAAGTAGTCTATTGAAATCAATCGGCTTCCGATGCACCAAAACAACCCAAAAATCAGACATGTTACAAGTGTTTTGCTGAAAGGCATGTGCATTGCCGTAGTGTGTTGGGATGTTATTCAAAATGAAAAACAATATAACAAATACAACATGTGTTGTGGTAATGTGTGCATTCCTGATTTCACACAGGCAGTCCAATCAGGTCCACCTGTCAGTTTTTTTGGACTGACCCGATTGGATCACCCATTGTTACCTATAGACTGGCAGATGTCTGCGTGCATTAAAGCACCATTAGAGCCAATCAGGACATGCGAGTAGAGCAGGGAAGCACCAAAGCTGTCAACACAGAGGGACCTTTTTTCTATTGTTATTTGTGGATACTATATCTTGGATATTATATCCTGTGAGGCATAAGGCTGATTTCACACAAGCAGTCCAAACAGGTCCACCTGTCAGTTTTTCAGGCGGACCCGATTGGTCCACCCATTGTGCTCTACGGAGCGGATGTCAGCGGACATGTTTCTGCTGACACCCTCCAGCATCTATTCCAATCCTGTCAAAAACAGGAAAAAGACAGATGCGAGATCCATTCCCCATCCTTCTGGCTGATCGCATCAGATAACTGTTGGTAGGAAGTGGCTATTATTAGCACTGTTCGCTGTATAAATGTCACTGGTGCCAAACAAGTGTCAAAAGTGTCAGATCTGTCCGCCGCAATGTTGCAGTCACACTAAAAAAGTTAAAAATGTAATAAATAAAATTGCCATAAATCTATCCCCTATTTTGTAGCTGCTATAACTTTTACACAAACCAATCAATATTTGGTTATTGCGATTTTTTTTTTAGTTAAAATATGCAGAAGAATATATATTGGCCTAAACTGATGAAGAAATAAACATTTTGGGGGATATTTATTATAGCAAAACTTAAAAAAATATAGTTTTTTTTTCAAAATTGTCTGCCTTTTGATGTTTATGGCGCAATTAAAAAAAACAAAAACGCAAAGGTGATCAAATACTACCCAAAGAAATCTCTGTTTGTAGAAAAAAAATGACATACATTTTGTTTGGGTACAGCGTTGCATGGCCGCACAATTGTTAGTAAAAGCGAAGCAGTGTCGCAAAAAATTGCCATGTTATTAAGAGGGCAAATTCTTCCAGTCCTTAAGTGGTTAATCAGCGGCTCATATGGGGGTAGTTTTGTTTCATGGATAGGGGTCTGGGCCCATTGTTGTTGTTTAAATCTATCTTAGCTTGTGGAGAGTTAGACCTCGTACACACGACCGTTTTCCTCGGCAAAATCCATCATGAAAAATGCTGGCAGAGCATTTTTGCCGAGGAAAACGGTCGTGTATGTTTTTCCTTGAGAAAACTCTGTGGATCTCGACGAGAAAAAAAGAGAACATACTCTCTTTTTTCTCGTCGGGAGTCTCAATTTCCTCGTTATGTTTCTTGTCGGGCTGGTTTATGACGAGAAACACGTTTGTGTGTATGCTTAGACACCCCCGCATGTTCAGAATCCCCTCAGCAAACCTCACTATTAAGATCGACCGGACCAATCACATCACTCCCTTTTGCTCCTTTCAGCCAATAACGAAAACTCAGCTCTTCAGCTCCATTAAACATCTAAAACCCTCTTATTATGCCGACGACACTTGCCCAGCATGGTTGCTTAAGGATAACATCAACACAGTCATCGATGAGATTCTGATCATGGTTAACCTCTCTTTGACAACTGGAGAGTTTCCAGATAACTGGAAACATGCCCTGGTCACACCAATCTTGAAAAAAAGCTCGCGGGATGCCAAGGTTATGTCCAATTACCGCCCTATTTCAGGACTATGCTTTCTGGCTAAGCTGGTGGAACATGAGGCTCTTATGCAACTCCAAGCTCATTGTGAACTACAGAATCTTTTTCACGATGCTCAATCGGGATTTAGGCCCAAAAGAGGGATCGAGCTATCCATCCTGGCCACTAGAGAAAGGCTGCTGGAGTCGAGAGACGCGGGGGGGTCAGCGGCCTTGGTACTGCTTGACCTCTCCGCGGCTTTCGATACTGTCAGCCACAAGATCCTCCTGGCTAGGCTACAGGACGAGTTCTATATCACAGGCGTACCTCTTACTTGGATACGCAATTTCCTGACAGGTAGAACATTCCAAGTAATATTGGGCCCATTTAGGTCAGCGAGGGTCCCCCTTCTTTGCGGGGTCCCTCAGGGCTCGGCAATTTCGCCGTGGCTGTTTAATTGCTATGTGAGGCCCGTGGTAGATATCATCTCTTCATGGGGGTTGGCCACGCAGGTATATGCTGATGACATACAAATAGTGGCCAGTGATGCTCTCAACCCCACGGCAGCCCACCTTCTTTCCTGCTGCCTCTCATCTATCCAGATATGGATGAAGGACAATCGTTTGGCTTTGAACGTATCCAAAACTGAGGTACTTCTTACAGGTCCAACACAAAGCTTAAACCTGCTTGCAGAGTGGCCCGTATCAATGGGCCCGTGCCCCACTCCATCCAGCCAAGTGAGAAACCTGGGCGTCATATTCGACAATAGACTTTCATGGATTCCACAGGTGAGGAATTGCACCAAGAATGCCCTTTACTATCTTCGGATGCTACGACGGGTAAAACATCTGCTCTCCCAAACACATAGAAATACTCTGGTACAGGCCTTAGTTATCTCACGCCTTGACTTTTGCAATGTGGTATACCTGGGACTCCCTATTAAATGGCTCTCCAAGCTGCAGCTGGTGCAGAACCAGGCAGCTAGGTTGATTACGGGGACCTCAAGATGGGACCATATATCACCCGTTCTCAGACTACTTCATTGGCTCCCATGCGCAAGGAGGATCGAATTCAAGGCTTTGTGTGTCATGTTCAGGGCCTTTAAACAACATGGCCCATTGTTCATTAACAACTTGGCCATACAATATCATCCCCCCAGGGCACTGAGATCGGGCGATCAGGACTTTGCTGCCGTCCCTCCAGTAAGGTTGATTTCTTTCGGTGGCCGATCCTTTAGAGCCAGAGCCGCTTCGCTTTGGAACCTTCTCCCGTTGCCTTTGAGGAAGTCTACTGTTCTTATTACCTTCAGAAAGGCTCTGAAAACTTTCCTCTTTGAGACAAGTTGATTATGACCACGCCTAATTAAACCGACCTGGCCCCTCCTCCCTTTGTCCTATGTCCCCCTCACCCCAAACTCCCTTGCTACTGTTTGTTTTTATTGTTGATATTTTACATGGTTTCTTTTATGTACACAAGCTATCAGTTCGTCTGTGAAGTCTTTTTCTTTGTTTTCTTGGATTGCTTTTTGGTCCAGAATAGACCGGCGGACCTCCTTCCAGCGCTTAGACACACCCTTCAGGGTGTATGTGGCGCTGTATAGAAATATTAAAATCAATCAATCAATCAATCAGAATAAAGTATGAGACGGGAGCGCACCTTCGGTAAAAGTAGCGTTCGTAATGGAGATAGCACATTTGTCATGCTGTAACAGACTGAAAAGCGCAAATCGTCTCTTACCAAACTTTTACTAACACGCGGCAACACGAGATTAGCAAAAGCAGCCCCAAGGGTGGCACCAGTGGAATCAAACTTCCCCTTTATAGTGCCGTCGTATGTGTTGTACGTCACCGCGTTTGAGAGCGACGAGATTTTGTCTTGACAGTGTGTATGCAGGGAAAGCTTGACAAGATTCTCGTCAAGCCTGACAAGGAACTCGTCGAGAAAAACAACGTTTCTTTTACGACGAGATTCTCGGTCGTGTGTACGAGGCTGTAGTGTCTACTGCTTGTGGTACATATTCCAAGGCTGGTCTGTGATGATAATGTATTCTGAAGACCCCTATGTGGTGAATGGGGCATTGTCCATACCTCCCAACCCGCATGGATTCTGCGGGACTTTCCCGTAAATTACAGTGGTGGCAGCATGAGAGGAGGTAGGACAGCACCCCCTCTCCTACCAAATGAGATGTCAGTCGATTGGTGGCAATTTACCGCGGCACTTTCACTTTCAGTTTAGCAGTCCTGCAGGGTAGCACCCCCCGCTCAACAACTTTCAATGTCCCGCAGTAGGATTTTGAAAAGTTGGAAGGTATACATTGTCTACAACCCTACAACACTATATACATATACAGTTTGGTGGTTTACATTTATTTAAAGGTCTCCTAGATTTTATTTTAACCAAACAGCACAGCTCTAAAAGAGTGAAACATGAATTAGGCTCTATAATCTTTAATGGATTTATATTAAGCCTCATAACGGGGTCCTTATTGCTTTTAGCAGTATCACAACAGAACTTAGGTTTGGAAAGTCTCTTAGAAAAAAATCTTGAAATCAGAGCACTAATGGTCGTTGTAAACAGCATTTAACCAGAGACTTGTAATTAAGCGATGCCATAAAACCTCCAGCAGAACTTAACAGGCCTAAATGGCAGTGGTAATTTATGTAAAGCGATTTAGACCAATGCACAGTTAGGTCTGGCTTTCTTTTGACCTTAAACCACTCTTTTCACACCGCCCAACAAATATACACAATTTTTATAATTTCTCCTATAATTGAGGTATCTTTTTTAAAACACATCTACATTGCTACATAAGTAAGTAATACACAATAGGACACATTATCCCTCTTTACAAAGCAACACATAATAGATATGCCAAGTTTAGTCTTGTTCAAATCATGAGACCATGCCACACAATGAAAAACAGTATATATTATCAGAATGTACCAAGTAGTAAAATAAACATATGACCCGATTCTGTGCAACAGAAATTTCTGTTCTAAGAGCGTGCTCACTGTGCACTCCCAGGACAGTGACCAAGCAAAGACAGCTCTTGGTTTATATTAATGACCAGGTGTTGGCGAGACCAGCTCCTGATCATGTGACCACAATGACAGCCAATCACAATGGTCACATGATTAGCTGATTCCCTTCCACCCCCAGGCATACAGACCCTATTAAAGCAGGGCTTGACAAAATCGTGGCACCCGGTCACAATTGCGACAAGAAATAGCGCCCTGGCGCCCGGGGAAGCGCGGCGGGGGGGACTGTTTTTTATAAAATGTGTTCCTATTTAAACCCTAATAAAAATGTTTTGTTTTATTTATATTTTTCTAGCCATACATATTTGAACTTTTTTTTTTTTTTTTTCTTCATTTTATTTTAATTTAGTTTTTTTGTTTTTAGTGTCAGTTAAAAAAACAAGCACTATTGGAAAAAAGGTAATTATTTTGTACAAATACATACAATACATTTATCTGCAGTAACACAATGTATATATATATATATTTTACACACAGGGCTCAACAAACCCCAGGCGCCAGGTGGCGACTGGAAATAGCGGCATGGGCTACACTGTGCCATGTGTCTTGTCCCCATGCTGGAAAAAAAAACTGCCTCCTAACTTTTCTAGCTGGCTCCTAGATTTCAAGCAAATTGGTCAAGCCCTTTATTAAAGGCATGCTGGGATTGGGCAGACGGGTAGATTAAAGACTGCTTAGTCTTTGCTCTAATGCCTAAACAAGAACTTACATAATGTCTGTCTCTTTTAAGAGCAACAATAGATTTAACCTTTGTCATGTTCCTGTCTGGTGTGGTAGAGTGCAATACAGATGTTTGTTTCTTGTCTCTCAACTTTTGTTGTCAGATTTCCTTTATATTTACCAAAACCGTGTAGTGCAAGGGTCTTCCTGATTGCATACAAATTGGAACTCTTTATGCCTCGTACACACGACCGGTTTTCACAACGAGAAAACTACCATTATTTATATTGGATCGTGAAAACAGGTCGTGTGTATGCTCCCTAGCAGTTTTCTCAATGAAAAAACTGGCCGTAAAAAAAATTGAAACCAGCTCTCTTTTTTCATGTCATGTTTCCCGTCAGTCGTGTGTATGCTTTTCCAAGGGAAAAAAAAGCGCATGCGCAGAATCAAGTATGAGATGGGAGCGCTCGTTCTAGTAAAAACAGCGCTCGTAATAGAGAGAGCACATTCATCATGCTGTAACGGACTGAAAAGCACGAGGCTGAAAAGCGCAAATCATCTCTCACCAAACTGTTACTAAAATGAGGATCAGCAAAATCAGCCCAAAGGGTGGCGCCATTTAAAAGGAACTTCCCCTTTATAGTCCCGTTGTACATCACCGCGCTTTGGTCGGACGTTTTTTTGCAGGAACGTGTGTATGCAAATCAGGCTGGAGAGGAATCACATTGGGAAAAACTTTGTTTTTTTCCCTGCCGAGAAAAATGGTCATGTGTATGAGGCATAAGGTTTGACCTTTGTATAATGTATATCCAGTTTTAGAGATCAAAATTGTTATAGCAAATACTGTAAAATTACACTTTAATAAAAAAATAAAAAAAACAGAGGTGGCAGCTGTTGTGTGTGTAACCTGTTAGCTACGGAGTTAAAGTGGATGTAAACCCGATTCATGAAATTTGAGCTGGGCACATGTATCTGCAGTGTTTTCTTATCTCTCTCTCTCTTGAAGTCATGTGTCTGTCTCCTGCTCTGTTCTTCTGTCCAAAGGGTATACTGTATTTATCGGTGTATAACATGCACTTTTTCTCCCTGTAAATAGGGGTCAAATCACGTTAGCATGTTAAGCGGCGACAGTGTACCTCGGAGGGGAAGTAGGGGGATGAGTGCCGCCGGAAATCACAGAGCCATCATTGCCTCTTCACTCGGCTCTAGCTCGTCTCTCACTCGACTCTCACGTCACACACACAGTCCCGCCTCCACCACCAGCATTGGACCAGTGTTCTGTCTATCACAGGAGCTGGTCCAATGCCGATGGTGGGACTGTGTATGTGACTGGCGACTGAGAGCCGCGTGCACAGGAGATGACGGCTTGGTGATGGTAAGGCTTAATTAGGCAGCTGCATTGATGGGGGAGATGGGTGTAGATCAGGCTGCAGATGGGCGCAGATCAGGCTGCAGATGGGCACAGATTAGGCTGCACTGAAGCCGCAGATGGGCACAGATCAGGCTGCACTGAAGCCGCAGATGTGCACAGATCATGCTTCATTGAGGCTGCAGATGGGCACAGATCAGGCTTCATTGAGGCTGCAGATGGGCACAGATCAGGCTGCATTGACCCCGCAGATGGGCAAAGAACAGGCTGCATTGAGGCTGCAGATCAGCACAGATCAGGCTGCATTGACGTCGCAGATGGGCCAAGAACAGGCTGCATTGAGGCTGCAGATGGGCACTAATCGGGCTGCATTGATGCTCACTGACCATTAATTTCAACGTGGTTTATTTAAAAAAATAAAAGTTTTTTTTTTTTGACTGAAATGTCCCTTTTAAATTGGGATGCGTGTTATACGCTGATAAATAAGGTATTTATAAAATAGTTAATCTGATATTCAGTGTAAGTTAATTTTTCTGATGCATCTGTTGATCAACAGTGACTGATTCCCTATCAATGAATTTTGGTTAAAGTCACATTTGCTTCTTCATAAGAAAGCCCCAAATCTTGAATTGTTAGAAAATACAAACTTAGAACACTGGAAAAAAAAAAAACACTGATTCATTTCCAAGGCTTTCCATTCTTAATCTTCAATGTCTTAGGCAATTCTTTTCATAACTACTTCATTCTTTTCAATGTCATGCTAAATTGTACCCAAATTACAATTAATGCAAATATTGTGCTGTGATTTAACACTCTATTTGCTTTGTGAATTTTTCCCATTGTGAGTCGAAACGAGAATGTTGTTGATTTAATTTATGTTTTCAGCACTCTTCCATCCATTTCAGATGTTTATTATGCTTGAAAGAACTTTTTTAACTTTCGCTTGCCAAATTGCAGTGACGTTTCTTTCAAATTAAACAATAATTGTAGCTGGTTAGATATTGCGATTAGGCTTCCAAAGACAGCGGGTGATCGTAAACAAGACACAAATAAAAAATAAAAATAAAAAAATAAAAAAAACAAGGAAAAACACAGTTAATACACTATTGCATTTGCTGGAAGCAAACTAAGAGAAGTTGGTTATTAAGTCTAAAACTAATACAACAAATAGCATATTAGAAGAACAATTTAAAAAGCTCAGTTTTTGCCGTTGATGTGGAGTAGGAGAATCTTGGGTATTATTTTCTATTTCAATATGTCTCGTATGATTTGTGATCATAATCGCAACAGAACCTACTGCACTAAAGTGACTCATAAAACTGTATCAAAACACATTAGGAGGCAGAAAGTGGAGCAGGAATGAAGATCTTGTGGTATAAACTACTTAGTCGCAAATGACTGTGAGTGACACATAAATACCAATGGCTTACTTGTATGACAGTGCTAAGGGATAATGATGAAAATTCTCCAAACCGAGTTTGGATATTGGATCCTGATTTTGTCAAAGCAATTACAATTTATTTGTCCTTTATGGATGGCATGGGATATGCAGATTGTTATATGGGCAATTTATTATTGCACTTTATGTAATGTGAGTATAGTGTAAGAGGCTGAACTGTCAAACAGTACTGTGCGTGTACAAAACATGATTACAGTGTATGTTAAAACTGAACTTCTTCCTTCACTTTTGCACAGTTGTACAGCCTTCCCCTATGTACTTAAATTGTTTATTCTGATTTCATTGCACACTATAAGCTATAAACTATCAGCCGCAGCTGAGATTTTAGCCCGCCACATCTCCTGGCTGAAGAATGTTCAGCATCATCTAGACCAGTGATGGCGAACCTTGGCACCCCAGATGTTTTGGAACTACATATCCCATGATACTCAACTACACTGCAGAGTGCATGAGCATCATGGGAAATGTAGTTCCAAAACATCTGGGGTGCCAAGGTTTGCCATCACTGATCTAGACTTTTGTTCCTCAGCCTTACGATCCCTGTTTCTCCCCTTTCATTTATTGGATTTTTCGCTCTTTCAATCAAGAAGGCTAAGCATCACACGTGGACTTTACTTTGGGTGGCCTGTCTAGGAATGCCTACTCCTCCAGATTGGCAACTACTCATCAGGATGAGTCAATGGTGCTCCAAAATGAGCAGACAAGGAGAAAAAACAGGGATAAAAAGCCACAAGAGAAATCCTTCTAAGAGTAGTATTCAGTTGAACGTTGTAACGGAATGACCCGTGATACTCTTAGGCCTTGTACACACAATGTAATTTTTCCGATGGAAACGGTCCGATGGACCGTTTCTATCGGATATGTCCGCCGGGCTGTTTGATCCGGTGGCTGTACAAACCATCGGATCAAATTCCCCGCCGGCGGACAGCGCGGTGATGCGGCGGTGACGATGACGCCGCCACGTCACCGCACCAGGAAGTAAAACACTTCCGCGCGCATGCGTCGGATCCATTCACAGGATACAACGCATGTGCCGGCAGATATGTCCGCAGGTTAGGCGTACTAAACAGCGGACATATCCGACGGGCAGCTCTCCGGCGGAAAAATTTCAAAGCATGCTTTGAAACTTTTCCGCTGGAGGAATCCGTCCAAAACTGTCCAAAACTTTTGCCCCTACAGACGAGCGGATTTTTCGGCTGAAATGGTCCGTCGGACCATTTTCAGCGGATAAATTCCCTCGTGTGTACGAGGCCTGAGACTTTTGAAGGGTGCACTGTACTCCTGTGCCAGCTTCACCAATGATTCTTGGGTCTAGGGTCACCCTATGTCCGATAGGGGCATAGGGTGACTGAGAAATGATATCATAAATTACATGAGATGGGACATTACTGATAATTCATGTATTTCAGGATATCTTGAAATATTACATGTTGTTAAAGTCTGGCTCCAACAGGTCAATGGAGTGTTTTCATTCAATGTGGGGACACATGCTTTTGAGGTGTTAATTAAGTCTGCTCCTAGATATTTCATTGTGTATGCTAATGACACTGTTTTGTGTGAAGAATCTATTGATGATAGAGATGTGTTGTGAGTTAGCACCCTCTAAAGGTCAGACGGCTGTGCATTGTGTATCCGGTGAGAATAGCTTATTGTCGGAGATGGGACGTCTGGGACCTCCTGCCCACTGATTATGGCCCATGGAGAGAGCAGATCATTTTATATGATGGACAACAACATAATGGATACTGAGAGTAAGGCTTGGGTTACTTCTCTGAATTAGGACAATAAAGCTTCCCTTCTGAAGAGGATGGATAGGTGTAATATTAATCCTGTCCAGGTTCATGGTCAGAGGTAATATGGTAGCCCACATGCAGACTGGGTTGGAAAGGCTTCTTCACTTGGGACAGATATATTTATCAACAATATCTATTTTTAGATTGCTGGAATAATGTAGTAGTTTTTCTCATAGACTGTTGTAGACTTGTAACAGATAGTCTGAGGTGGGGTGGGGTTTGTAATTTGTTTATTAAGTAGGTCTTTCCCATTGTGTGTATTCCCATTGTTAATTAAGTCATCTATTGTTTCTGTCTGTTGGCTAACTTGGCTAACCCTTGAAGGAATCTTTGATGGGTTTAGGCTTGTGTCAGCTCTACCTCATTATCTAAACCATTGAGTGATTTTTGGGTAAATATTTGGTTCTATTGTTCATGGTGTGACTGACCTACTTTTGAAGTATATAAAAACCTGTATTTCTGTTCAATCGCAACATCTTGTCTTGGTAAAAAGGGCTAGTATGAGCTCTCAGTTTGCTCGGAATGGTTTGGAGAACAAGAGGCACTGTTTGGCGGAAGGAGTCACCCAAGTGGGGTGTCAAAGCGGTTCTGTCATATTATGCAAAAAGTGTAGTAAGCTATGTTCATATTCAGGCTGCTGGATACCTATTTTATGGTCAAGCAACTTATTTTAGCACAGGTGGAGAATATGACTGTCTCCATGCAGAATGTGGGTGGTTGCACTTGATGCTCGTTGTACTTTTCTGTAGATTCTTGTACTGTGCTAGGCTGCGATTAGGTCTGGTGAAGAGGATGAGTCCCAAAATGGACCCAGTGTGTGATCAGCAGAGGCCCCCCATAAAATATAAAGGTGCTTCTAAGAATACCTGGTCTCTCCTGCTATGGTAGAGCATATGACTTGCTAGACCTGGGCACTGCCACTAAATTGTGTGGATGATTTCATTGCTCCCTGGAGTTGCTGAGACTACTGTTTTCAGCACTAGATGTAGAGGAGCAAGGATTTGTTAGGGAGTGCAGCTATGTGAAGTATAAGCTGTCAAAGGATGTCCTTTGCAAAAAAATGGGTTGATTTACTACAGGCAAATATTGATTTACTATAGACAATTTGCTTGGGAAGATGCTCTTTGCAAGGGAATTATCCCCAGAGCTTTGCCCTTGATAGGCATGGTGACATTTTCTATTTAAAATGCAACTCCACTTATGCCCCTCTTGACCCTTAACCTCACATATTTATTTATTTATTTGCTCGCCATTTTAAGCTTTCTTTAGGCCAATTTCATAACACCGCAGGGTCCACTTCACCTCTTCTCCATTGTCCATCGGACAATTGTTGTAGGATTTTCTGACAACAAATGTTGGATAGCATGCTTTCAAATTGTCCGACAACAAATGTGTGACGTCAAATTAGCCGATCGTGTGTAAACAAGTCCTGTGGAAAAAAAAATTCAAAGTACAAACACGCGTGTTTAGAAGCAATGCTAACCATAGCACAACATTAGCAGAAGCTGCCGAAAGGCTGGCGCTAAAGAGCTGAAAAAACACGTAATTTCGTATTTGTTGGGAGGTAGAGGTGTAGCGCTACACCTCTACCTCCCATTTCTACTATTGTATCCAACAATATTGTGTTAGCGGCTATTCATTTATTTTGTTTTTATTTATATATTTTTTTTTGAGCGCAACAAATCTGTCTTTTCTAGTTTTGCCGTCTGTATGCAGAACAAGTTCACGGTCAACGCCCTTCAGACAAAATTCCACAGCTTTGTCTGATGGAAATGTGTTCATGTATATGGGGCTTTACCCTTGCTGTATATGAGTGCAGGTTGTGTGTTGACGCCTGCTATGGGGAAGGTCCATGACGTCCTGCACAGAGACAAAGAAAATTGAATCCCATGGCCATCATTCAACCCAGGAGAAGCCAGTGCTGGATCACAGTGTGGGTGAGTATACAGGGGACATTACTAGAAATAGGGTAATGCCGCGTACACCCGATCTGATTTTCCGCCAGGATAAACTCCAACGGATTTTTCAGACGGAATTTTGTTCAAGCTGTCTTGCATACACACTGTCACATCAAATTCCGACAGTCAAGAACGCAGTGACATACAACACTACGACGAGCCGAGAAAAATTAAGTTTAATGCTTCCGAACATGCGTCAACTTGATTCTGAGCATGCATGTTTTTTTCCCCGTCAGAGTTCCATACAGATTAACCAAATTTCTGATAGAAATTGGAAAAAAAGAGAACATGTTCTCTTTCTCAGGCCTCATACACGCGACCGATTTCCTCGACAAAATCCATTAAGAAAATTGGTGGCAGAGCTTTTTTGCCGAGGAAAACGGTCGTGTGTATGTTTTTTGTCGAGAAAACTGTTGTGGTTCTCGACGAGAAAAAAAGAGAACATGCTCTCTTTTTCCTCGCGGTGTTTCTCGTCAGGCTGGTTTACGATGAGAAACTTGTTCGTGTGTATGCTTAGAAACCCGCAGGAGGGCACCTTCGGTTAAAGTAGCATCTGTAATGGAAATAGCACATTCGTCATTCCTCACGCTGTAACAGACTGAAAAGCGCGAATCTCTCACCAAACTTCTACTTAGTACGCAGTAACACAAGATTAGCAAAAGCAGCCCCAAGGGTGGCGCCAATGGAATGGAACTTCCCCTTAATAATGCCTTTGTACGTGTTGTACGTCACCGCTAGGGATGAGCCGAACACCCCCGCGTTCGGTTTGCACCAGAACCGCCGAACAGACCAACCGTTCGCGCGAACATTTAGAACCCCATTGAAGTCTATGGGACTCGAATGTTCGAATTCAAAAACGATCATTTTAAAGACCAATATTCAAGTTATTGTTGGAAAACGTCTTTGAGAACCCGGGTCTTGCCCGAGGGAACATGTATCAATGGAAAAGAGTTTAAAAAATGGTAGTTTTTTCAGGAGCAGGACTCCTGAAAAAATGACAGTTTTTAAAACTTTTTTTTCCATTGATACATGTTCCCTCGGGCAAGACCCGGGTTCTCAAAGACGTTTTCACAGGCAAACTATAGACACCTAGTAGGTACAATATTTAAAGTAATTTTTCATGTTTTTTTTAAGTTAAGCATCATTAAAATCACTGCTCCAGGAGCAGTGATTTTATTGATGCTTAAATAAAAAAAAAGAAAAATTCCTTTAAATATTGTACCTGCTGTGTGTCTATACGTGTGATAACGTCTTTAAATAGCACAATCACCTGCCTGCCAGTAAATTAGGAAGAACTGATCTATCTAAGCTATACAGTGTATAAATATATGTACAACTCCTAGGGATGTATATATATTCTCTACACACTGTAAATTAAGCTAAACTGACTAGCCTGCCTGCTCTATCTAGTAATCTAAAAAGACAATCTCTCTGTCTCTCTGACTGCTTTCATTAACAAGCCGGAACACACTACACGAGGCTGCCCAGCAGGCGGCCTTATATAGTGTGGTGCGTGTGCTAAAGCCCTGAGCCATAATTGGCCAAAGCCATCCAGGCTTTGGCCAATTATGGCTCTTCGTTTTTTGCGCGCTGTGATTGGCCAAGCATGCGAGACATACAGCATGCTTGGCCAATCATCAGTGCGCAATGACGCAGTGAATTATGGGCCTTTTTGCGTCACTCGAATTTGGCGCGAACGACCGCTTTTGTTCGAATTTCATCGAACGTACGAACAGACAATGTTCGAGTCGAACATACGTTCGTTTTGAACGCAAAGCTCAAAACTAGTCACCGCGTTTAAGAACGACGAGATTTTGTCTTGACAGTGTGTACGCAAAGAAAGCTTGACAAATTCTCGACAAGCCTGACAAGAACCTCGTCGAGGAAAACAACATTTTATTTACGAGGAGATTCTTGGTCGTGTGTACGAGGCCTCAGTCCGTCTGAATTTCCGAAGAAAAAACTCAGATGGGGCACACACGATCAAAATATCAAATGAAAAAATTCCGGCTGACTTTTTCCATCGGAAATTCCGATCGTGTGTACGCGACATAAGAATTGCAATCATAGCTTTTTTATTGTAAAGCGGCTGGAGGAAAAAAGTTTAACAGCATTGTTAGAAAGTTAAGTTGGGCTTCAGGCAGACAATGGAGTCGCTCATACTGCCAGAATGATTTGAAATTGCAGCTAGTATAAAGAGGATTTGGGTAATCGCATATAAATTGCACATTGTATAATAAGTATAACGTTTGAGAGAGGTGGAAAAATCGGGCTGTTTGATTTTGACAGTTTCCTTTAACTGACTTCCTTCGTCGCGCGCTGTCACAATGTGAAATGCGCCTTTTTCTCCCTAAACAAAAGCGATCTGTATAAAATATTCACTGTATTTGTTTTTTTATTGGCATGTCCAGAAGCAAAGAATAAAATTGAAAATTGACTTGACAATACAATGAAACATTTTACTCAAAACAATACCGAATTTGCGCCATCTATCACTTGTAAAATAAAGATGGACAGAAATTGTTTTGTTTGATGAAATTGTTTCCTTAGCATCCTTTATATTCACATAATCATGAGCGCTGTTTGTTGGAAAGCTTTACTATGATATATTTCTGGTTACCTAGACAACCTGCTTGCGATATTTTGTTAAGAAAGAGCGTTTTGTAAATGAACGGACAGGATACTCGTGTCACTTTGAGGGAAGGAATGCTTATTGCTTACCTGTAAATGCTTTTCAGAGGACAATTATAACTACGCAAAGGTGATTTCAGCAGGTAAAAACAATGGAAAGTGCTCGTCAATTTGAAATTATAGACCAGGTCTGAGCATGCCAAGTTAAAGTGAAAAATAAAGATTAAATAAATAAAAACAAAATTGAAGAATAAAACGACAGTATTTTAAATCCCAGTTTCTTAAAACATCTGTAATAAGGGGTTTGTTTGCTACATGCATATTGCCCATAGTGACAGAAGATAATGGGCAATGACATTGTTTCAAGATGAAATACGAACACTTAAAGTGGATCTTAACTGTAACTAACTGCTTGCGGACCGCCGCATGTACATTTACGTCGGCAGAATGGCACCGACAGGCACATCAACGTATATATACCATTGGTGCCTTGAGGGGGTTCGGGGTCCGATCGGACCCCCCCCATTCATACGGCGGTCCGGTTACCTGGCCGAGCGATCCGTGCAGAGGGGGCGGCGGTTTGTTTTTGTCCGCCCCCCTCCGGGTCGCTCTCAGCCAATGCACGTGCTCCCCTGCGTGTCATTTCCACCTCCCTTGTAAACACAGGAAGGAGTAAGCGATGTGATCTCTCCCCTCAGCGGTTTTTTCAACCACCCCTGAGGAGAGATCACATCGCACAGTGAGTCTGCACAACACTACACTGACACACAGACACATAGGCACATTTAACCCCCCCGATCGCCCCCCCCCACCCCCTCCCCCCTGTCACAGTGTCACTGAATGCAGTGATTATATATGTATGATCACTGCAGTTAGTGTCAGTGTGACAGTCAGTTAGTGTTAGGTTCAGGATAGCCCCCTACCCCCCTAATAAAGTTTTAACCCCTTGATCACCGCCCTAGTTAACCCTTTCACTCCCTTTTGCCAGCGTCACTAAGCGATCATTTTTCTGATCGCTGTATTAGTGTCACTGTTCCCGCTAGGTAGCTATTTTTTTTTTTATTGTGATTTTTTTTTACTAAAGACATGTGGCTAAATAAATCTTGGCCTAAATGTTTGACTAAAATTTTTTGTTTATTTGATTTTTCTTATAACAAAAAGTAAAAAATATTGTTTTTTTTCAAAAATGTCGCTCTATTTTTGTATATAGCGCAAAAAATAAAAATCGCAGAGGCGATCAAATACTACCAAAAGAAAGCTCTATTTGTGGGAAGAAAAGGACGCAAATTTTGTTTGGGAGCCACGTCGCACGACCGCGCAATTGTCAGTTAAAGCAACGCAGTGCCGAATCGTAAAAAGGGGCCTGGTCATTTACCTGCATTTTGGTCCGGGTCTTAAGTGGCTAAACACCACAAATGGAAAATGCTATTCAGCTACTTACTTTCCGGGCACTTTCACCCCTTCCTGCCCAGGCTAATTTTCATCTTTCAGCTATGTCACTTTTTGAATGACAATTGCACAGTCATGCAACACTGTACACAAATAAAAAATTGTATCATTTATTTTCTCACACAAATAGAGCTTTTCTTTGGTGATTAACACTTTTGCAAAAAAAATAAATGAAAGTCAGACCGAAAACAAAAAGAGTTTTATAGTTTGTTATAAAAAAATTTCAAACAAGTAATTTTTCTCCATCATTGATGTGTGCTGATGAGGCTGCACTGATGGGCACTGATAGACTGCACTGATAGGCACTGATAATTCGCCACCAATGGGCACTCATAGGTGGCACTGGTGGGCACCGATGAGGTGGCACTGGTGGGTACTGATGAGGTGGCACTGATAGGTGGCACTGAGTGGTGGCACAGATGGGTGACAATGATGGGCGGCACTGAAGGTCACTGGTAGGTAACACTAATAGACAGCACTGATATGTGACACTATTGATGAGGCACTGATGGGCACTGATTTGCAGCACTGATGGGTACTGATAGGTGACACTGGTGGGCATTAATAGGTGGCACTGGTGGGCACTGGTAGGTAGTACTGGTGGGCACTGATAGGCAGCACTGATATGCACTGGTAGGTGGCACTTCTGGGGACTAGTAAGTAGGCACTGGTGGGCACTGCAAAGCAGCAGTGGCTGTCTGTGTATGAGACCGATGTCCCACCAACAGAAGCCAGTAATCACCTCTCTTTTTTTTCCTCACGCTATTAGCGTGAGGAAAAAAATAAGCCGATTACGATCTTCTGTTTACAAAACGTGATCAGCTGTCATTGGCCCCAGCTGTCAAAATGAAGACTTATGGGAAAGATGACATATTTTTGGCCCAGAATACCAAACGAATGACAGAGTGGGCTACTCCTAAAATCTTTCTGAATCCTTTATTGATACATGACCAGGGCTTTTTTTCAGGGGGAACTTGGGGGAACTCAGTTCCACCACCTTTGGCTCAGACCCTTTGGTGCCTGCTCACCACAATCACTTGTAAACACTGAAGTCTGCTTTCTGTGTTTACAAGTGACAGCTCTGCACTCTGTTTGTAACATCATGAAACATCATGAACTATATATATATATATATATATATATATATATATATATATATATATATATATATATATATATATAAAAGAGTGACCACCCTCACTATTTTTTGGGACCTATGTGAGGTAAGAGGCTTGGGCAAACCATTGGTGCACATCGGATGGTGGAAATGTATTGTTTTTTTGGCACTTGCACTTTATTTGATGAACTTTTTTCACGGTTGGACACGTTTTTTTCCTTTTATATATATATATATATATATATATATATATATATATATACTTTATATTCATAATATATTTTTTGCCGCATTTTGTACTTTATCTCCTAAATCTCCAAATCTTTTGGAAGAGTTATTATTGATCCCACTGTTATTTGCACTTTTCTGTGAAGATTGGACATGATTCTGTACTTTATGCACTTTGATCTTTACATTAGAAATATATTATTGTGTTGTTTTTGAAAATTCTCATGTTTATTAAGAACACCCGTATGAGCGTATATTAATTAGTAATACTCAGCAAGCACCACATTACTTTGCTTTTTTACACTCCACTAATTGATTACATTAATTATACAATTAGGAGTCACTGCTACAGGTGTGATGTTTTAGGGAAGTTTCCATTAACACACGTTATAATGATACCCATGGCGCATGGTTGACGTCTTTGTGGCTCCAGCCAATCACAGAGCCGGAGCTGGTGAACCAGGAAGAAAAACTGGGGAAGATGTCAGCCCTCTCAGCAGCAGAACATGCAGTGCGACTCGTGCATGTGAAGTAGGAAATAGGCTGTGAAGCTGCAAGCAGGCCTGGACTGCAACAGAAAATAGGCCTGGGCATTTTATATTGAGCAGCCCACTTTTCCAGGGACCGGGGGGGGGGGGGAAGTAGACATTTGCAGGGATGGCTGGTGTCAGTCCTTCACACTGTAATGTTTATATTACAGTTTCCCAGTACTATTGTGGCCATACAATGCCAGTACTGTCTGTCTCATATTGTGCCCACACTTCCCAGTGACACTGACCTGCTCTCTTTCTGGTGGTGTGATACAACGTGGCTCTCTGTCTCTCTGGTGGTGTGAGTACAGTGTGGTTCTCTCTCTGATGGTGCGGTACAGTGTGTCTCTCTCTCTCTGGTAGTGCCGTACAGCGTGGCTCTCTCTGGTGGTGCGCATACAATGTGGCTCTCTCTGGTGGTGCGGGTACAGTGTGGCTCTCTCTGGTGGTGCGGTACAGCATGGCTCTCTTTGGTGGTATGGTACAGCGTTTCTATCTTTAGTGGTGCTGTACAGTGTGGCTCTCTCTGGTGGTGCTGGGGCTATTAGTTCCCCCAGCACAGTCCTCTCTTTTATTTTCCATGTCTCCTCTTGTTTCTGGGTTTTCTCTTTCACCTCAGCAGAGTGCATGCTGGGGACAGTAGTCTGCTCCCTGCTGAGAACAATTGGGCCAACTTTCTCAGGGACTACATTTCCCATGATGCCCCTCTAATGCTTCTGATTGGCCCTCTGCTGTGGCCAATAGGGAGGGAAAACAAACAGACAGGAAATTTATCCGAATGTGTCCCCTCCAAGCCAACATCTCAATCCAGGCAGGAGATGCTGATCCAGCATGATGCGTGAACAAATTTTCTGATGGTTTGCTTTAACCACTTAATGTCTTTCCTATAACAGTTTTACTGCCACAGGGAGGCACGTATATATATACATGATCCGACTCTTCCGGGTAGGGGGTGCACATGTGCTCTGGCGGTAGCTCACTTCCTCTGTGTTTACGCACAGCAGGAGCTGTTCGGCAGATACTGTACTGGCACCCACTGATCATCAGGCAGAGATACAAAATGGCGATTTGCCTATGTAAACAAGGAAGATCTCTGTTCTGACAGAAGGGAAGGGATGGAATGTGAGCCCCTGTAAAGCACCTCCCACAGTACAAATAAACAGGGCTGTCTTAATGAGAGGGCACACCTAGGCACTGCCCAGGGGCCCCAGCTGCATGGGGGGCCCCTGCACTTTCCCCAAAGCAGCTGGTCCTTGAGCCCACGCTTCCCCAAAATTGGGAGTCAGAGTGCTGGGGAATATCTTGTGTGTAGAGGGGTCAGAGTGCTGGGGGGATATCTGGAATGTAGCGGGGCCATAGTACTGGGGAGGCATCATTCTAGCAGATATATGCGCAGGACAGCTTTGTTACTTTATGTATGTAGTATTTTCCCACCGTTTCTTTGCTGTACAGAATAATGTAGTTAATGTGGAGCTCCACCCAAAAGGGGAAGCTCCGCTTGCCTGCCTCCTACCTACTTGATGTCTGTTTACCTGCACTGTCTCCATCGTAGAGTCCCCAGAGCATTACTTTGCCCAGGGGCCCATGATGCCATTAAGACTGCCCTGCACATAAACACTGGCTAGGCACACATTTAACCCTTTTATCAACCCTGAGGCTTTGCAGTGTCATTAGTACAGTGACTGCATATTTTTTTAGCACTGATCACTGTATTGTTGTTACTGGTTCCCAAAAAGTATGAAAAGTGTCAGTTATTGTTAGAGTGTCCGCCGCAATATCGCAGTCCTGATATAAGTCACTGAGCGCCGCCATTACTAGTAAAAAAAAAAAATATATCCCATTGTTTGTAGATGCTATAGCTTTTGTGCAAACCAATCAATTTATGCTTATTGGGATTATTTATTTTTTTACCAAAAATATGTAGCAGAATACATATTGGCAAAAAATTATAAAAAAAATTGATTATTTTTTAAAAATGTTGGATATGTTTTAAAGCAGAAAATAAAAAATATTGTTTCTTTTTCACAATTGTTAGTATTTTTTTGTTTATAGTGAAAAAAAAAATCAGTGGTAATTAAAAACCCTGTATATTTTATTTGGATACAACGTTGCACGACTGGTGGTTAAGGAACCCCTAGCAACCTTCTGAGGATTCCACAGTAGGGATGAGCTTTGTGTTCGAGTCGAACATTGTATGTTCGATCGTTCGTCGAAATACGAACAAAACGGGTCGTTCACGCCAAATTCGATTGACGTGCCAAGGCCCATAATTCACTGCGGCATCACTGGCTGATGATTGGCCAAGCATGCACTATGACCCGCATGCTTGGCCAATCACAGCGCGCAAAAAAAAAGGAGAGCCATAATTGGCCAAAGCCAGAATGGCTTTGGCCAATTATGGCTCAGGGGGTTTAGTACACGCACCACACTATATAAGGCCGCCTGCAGGTCGGCGTTGTGTAGTGTGTTGTGGCAGTGGTTAGAGAGAACAGAGAGAGACAGAGAGAGTGTCATTTTTTGCAGGTAGATAGAGCAGGCAGGCAGACTAGTCAGTTAATGTTACAGTGTGTAGAGGATATATATACATCCCAGGTGTTGTACATATATTTATACACTGTATAGTTTAGCTAGATCAGTTCTTCCTAATTTACTGTCAGGCAGGTGATTGTGCTATTTAAAGACGTTTTTACAGGCATACTATAGACACCCAGCAGGTACAATATTTAAAGGAATTTTTATTTTTTATTTTTTATTTAAGCATCATTAAAATCACTGCTCCTGATTCAGGAGCAGTTTTTTTAATGATGCTTCAATAAAAATAAAAATAAATTCCTTTAAATATTGTACCTGCTAGGTGTCTATAGTATGCCTGTGAAAACGTCTTTGAGAACCCGGGTCTTGCCCGAGGGAACATGTATCAATGGAAAAAACGTTTTTTCAGGAGTCCTTAAAAAAAGGACCATTTTTAAAACTTTTTTTCCATTGATACATGTTCCCTGGGGCCAGACCCGGGTTCTCAAAGACGTTTTATGACAATAACTTGCATATTAGGCTTTAAAATGAGCACTTTTGAATTCAAACGTTCGAGTCCCATAGACATTAATGGGGTTCTAAATGATCGCGCGAATGTTCGGTCCGTTCGAAGGTTCTGGTGCAAACCGAATGGGGGGGGGGGGGGTGTTCGGCTCATCCCTATTCCACAGGACCAAGATCGAGATTACAAATATATGTAAAATATATTTGTAACTCTTCTGTTTTCCCACAGAACATTTTGTTTTTTAAGTCTTTTAAAAACTCTCTGGTGTTTAATATTCAAAACGACCTATCATGCAAATATTAATTCTGCAATAATATTAAAATAATATGTCAACTTACTTGATGACCTATTATTGCACACTTCATCTAAAAATTGATATTCACAGTTAAAAACATTTTTATAAAAGCACCAGACCTTTGTAAATTAATTATATTATAAATGAATAACAAGTTTTCATTCAATGAACTCGTTACGGCAGATTTGTTTTTCTTAATAACGTTATGGACTATATCAATTTGTTCATTTCTAATAAAGTCTTATTTCTTAAAAAAATAAATAAAAAATAATAATAATAATTAGGAATTTAAATCCAGAACCTCTTTTTGGATTGCGTAGGCACCAGACTTGAGGCACCATGTGACTTTCTTAATTATTTTCATTTTATTTGCAATTATATTTTAATGGGTATTGTTTATTGCTTGGGCGATTCAGCGCACTAAAGTATTACAGCTATTGCTATTGTAATTTTAAAATATTTATTAGAACAATCAATTTACCCTTTAATAGATGACATAATTTAATGGAGAAATATTGATGAATCTCACTAAAATGTTATTTCCTCCATAATTAAGTTGGCTGTATGTTTGATTTGCGGTATCTGTAGCACATCGACGTGCCACTTGTAAAAGTTTCATCGTCTCTTTTTTAAAACTCAGCTTTTGGGTTGGCAGCAAAATTGCTTCTTTTAATTGTATAAATTGATTGTTAAATGATAACTTACTGAGCGTTTGAGGGATAAATCTAATAGTCACATAATTACTTTGAAACTACTACAGCAAGCGATGCTCAATTTGATTCCAATTAGTACATTAACCTTGAAAAGGAAGTGTACATTTTTAAATTGCCATGTATTGAAATCCCCATACAAGTTAATTAGATATCAATTAAACGTTAACATAATGGGATTAGGAATGTTAATTGATCAAGCGTTTGGCACCACTATCCTAATAACGTCTACTGTAAAAACTTTGCTAATTGTATGCATCAATAAGTTATGAAAATGAGTATGTAACAGAAAGTTTTGGTAGGACAATTTCTAATTGCTATTGGATCTTCAGAGCCTTATTAAAAATACATTTGTTGTGTATTTTTTTTCTTTCTTCTGTGCAGTAAATGTGACAAATGGTATCTTGTAGATGATATATGTAAAACAGATGTAGCCTAATTATTATCCCTTTGGGTGAACAGGCTTTAAGAAAAGAGAGAGGTATTCTCATCATTGGCCCTCACAGACTAAAGGGCCTCATTTGTTTTTGCCCTTTATAATAACCAATCAGAAAACCCATTTTATTTTTAAATACTGTGGAACCTTCGATTACAAGCATAAACCGTTCCAGGAGAATGCTTGTAATACAAAGCACTCTCATTTCAAAGTGAGTTTCCCCAAAGATATAATTTGTTCCCCATTGATTTCTATGGCATGCAATACTGCATGTGGCTAGAGGTTAAGGGGGCACCGGAGAGCCTTGGAAATACTTGGGACAGCTAGGCTGAACTTGGAAACCAAGACGATGCACTATTTGATACGAAAAGCGTCCGGTCACTCCACCGCTGCCACTTACATTTGAAAGCGCTGATCACCTTTTATAATGTAAGTGTTTTTACCTACATTAAACACTAGCAGGCTAGTAAAAGGTCAGTCTAACCTAAAGTGGTATGTTAGATTTTGATGGAGCCAACTGGGATGGGTCAGTCCCCTTGCTTCTTATTTGTCATGGATGCACAAATAGCGATATCTTTCTGCCTGATTTTTGGGTTGCTCTTACCTAGCTATGTTTTATCATCTATTGGTGCATTTTCCAAAGAATATTATAAATATAAAAAATCAACATAATTGTTAAAAGCTCAATCCCAAGGATGTTCGATAATGAAAAGGCAACACCTGATTTTTTTCTGTAAACGCACAGCTCCACCTTGTGCATACTTGTACATTTTGACAATTACTCCCATTACCCCCCTTCCCCTCATCCAGCTTTGATTTCACTTTAATGCGCACATTACTAGTTCTGTGACTCGTAACACCCCAACAGATAAGTGATGGTGCCATCTTATCCATGGGGCAGGTTGACTGACAGCAGCTAGGAGACGCTCAACAAAGACCATGGAAACCTGATCGTGTACACAGCTGCTAGTATCTGATGCAGATTATGCTGTAGGCTATAAAGCAGTAAATTAGAGAGTCGGTTGTTGCAGTGGATATAAAAGTTATAAGTATAACTTCAGGAGCCCTTCTGTATATTATTTAGAAGATTCACAGCTCTCACAGCTCAGCGCTTGTCCCGAGTCCTGAGGATGCTGTATTTCAAAAGACACCAGGAGTTGCAAGCGGTTATCTTTATACAATGATTCGCATGTAGATGACAAAAATGTAATTTTGTTATATACTACTAAGTTATGACTCCTATAGGAGCCCAGGGAATGTAATTGTGTTATATACTACTAAGTTATGACTCCTATGTCATTTTTAATAACTATATTTCTATCGAGTTCAAACTTTATATTGCAGAATGGAAGAAAGTGGCTATTGTCAACAAAATAGTTGTCCCATCAGTCTCTTCAGATCAAGGGGCACAATCCCATATCACTTTATGTTGATGGATCCTTAAATAATTTGTATGCATAGGCAATTAAAGTCAATCTATGGGTGAAATAAGAAATCCCTCTTTTCCTCCCACCTATTCATTTAAAAAACATCACTTAAGGAACTTTTTCAGGAATGAAGACCAGTTCGGTCCCATACTTCAGTAGAAGTGTTTAGGATGTTGTGATAAATGGGAAGTGTCCATATCACCAAGCCAAGCAGAGACATGGACACTCAAAAGGTAGACCCTTCCACTTGGAATGTAAAGAAGAAGTGGTACCCAGAGAGTTATGCAACCTTGTATTTAAGTGAATATATGGGGAATATAGGCTTAATGAGAATGACACCTCCATGTCATGGGACAATCAATTAAAGAGAGGGTGGGGTATCATTTGAGAGGGGGGGTGGGCTTCCCTGGCCAGATTTCAGCTTAGCTTTAAAGAATACATTCAGTTTTATAAAAAAAAACTACAAGCTGTCTGCCTTGGTTATAGCTTGTAAATGAATGAGGCATCCGTGTTGGCGGAGCCCCACACAGCTATGCTATTTTTAAATTTTGACAGCAGGTGAAGAGGATCCCCCTCCTGCTGTCACAATTAGAGATGAGCCAAACCACCCCCCTGTTCGGCTCACAGCATAACTTCTGAACAGGGGAAAAGTTCTGACCCAAACGGCGAACCCCTTTGAAGTCTATAAAAAAGCCGAACAAGAAAAATCAAAAGTGCCCATTTTGAATGCATGTAATTCGCCATAAAAGGGGTATGGGGGTCCGGGTATTTTAAAAATTATTGTTTTTTTCAGTAGCAGTGATTTTAGTGATGGTGAAATTGTAACAATAAAAATGCCCCAAATGCACCCCCCCTGCCCCAAAGCACCCACTCCTTCCAAAATGAGGGCATGTGGCTTAGTATGGTTTAGGAGGGAGGGGCTGGTATGGGTATGGGTTTTGGGCAGGACCACATGCTGTTTCTTAAAAATATTTTTTTTTTACTATTTTTTTAATGCCAATTGTTTTTTTTATTCAGCTGTCAGTGGGGCAGCCTCTTGACAGCTAATGACTCATCGTTTGCTAGGAACGCCGCGGCTGGGTTCCTGGTCCGGCTCCTTAACAACCAGCTTTTTCTGCGCCCTGATTGGGCAAAACTTGGCAATCAGGGTGCAGAATGCACTGTGCAGCACGCAGTGCAATGCAGGGTGTTTGCTGGGGCAAACACCTGCTGAAACACCCTGTAAATTTGGGTGTTCCCCGAATGGGGCAAATGCCAATGATCGACCCGTGCTGAACTGTTCGCCCAACTCTAGTCACGATGAGGGATCGGGGGGTGGGACTGCTGCTTTAGTAACATGTTACTAAAGGTGAACGTATGCTTTAAATAAATGTATACGTGCTAGTGGATCAGTATAACTTTAGATTTGCCATGGGGAGGGACATTCTATTCTTCCTGTGAGATTTATAATTGGAAGAATGCAGCTGGATCAGTGGGAATACGTTTTTGTATTAGAAGAAAAGCGGGAACTACGAATAGGTGTCTTAGTGTTGGAATCCACACATGATCCTCGAGCCTCATACACACGACCGAGAATATTGTCGTAAAAGAAACGCTGTTTTCCTTGACGAGGTTCTTGTCAAGCTTTCCTTGCATACACACTGTCGAGACAAAATCTTGTCATTCTCAAACGTGGTGACCTACAACACGTACGACGACACTATAAAGGGGAAGTTCGATTACACTGGCGCCACCCTTGGGGCTGCTTTTGATAATCTCATGTTACCGCGTGTTAAGTAAAAGTTTGGTGAGAGACAATTTGCGCTTTTTGACGAATGTGCTATCTCCATTACGAACGCTACTTTTACCGAAGGTGCGCTTCCGACTCATACTTTATTCCGAGCATGTGTGGGTTTCTAAGCATACACACAAACGTGTTTCTCGTTGTAAACCAGCCCGACGAGAAACACTGCGAAAAAATTGAGACTCCCGACAAGAAAAAAGAGAGCATGTTCTCTTTTTTTCTCGTAGAGATCCACAACAGTTTTCTCAACGAAAAACATACACACGACCGTCTTTCTTGGCAAAAAAGCTCTGCCAGCATTTTTCTTGATGATTTTTGCAGAGGAAAATGGTCGTGTGTACGAGGCATAACAGATAACTCTGCCCGCCTGACCTTAGCTGTAAATAACATATCTAAAAAAACTAAAAATAAATAAATAAAAACATTGAAAAATTATTAGTCCCCCTTAAGCTCGCCAAGGAGTGTTAGGTTATTGTATAAAAGCAGCAGTATTTCTGTAATTGCAGACAAAGAAAATCATCTACGCACACTGCTCATTTCTCTTTCGTTGAGGTTGAGTTCATTGTACTTGACTCGTGATTCAAACTTGCCATGCGATTGCAATCCACAATCTTTGTTCTGGAAAATTACACCAATTGATAATGACTATTCTTGAAATCAGCAGGTCTTAATAGCCCTTTGTGTTCTGTGTTTGTTTCCATGCCCCCATAATATGTGGAAAAAAAATTCTGCCTATGTTGACACAATGTAAAGAAAGCTGAACTACAGCTCATGTTGTAAACCAAAGAATGTTAATCAGATTCACATTATTTTCAAGGTTATCTCAAGTGCTCTAAAGAAAGAGAGAACACATATATTAGAACTGCTTCCTTTCTATTATATTATCTAGTACTAGAGGAGAGTATAGAGTTAATAAAAAGAATATTCAACACCTACGTTCAGATGGTCCCAAACACTATGCTTTAGAAAGTTAGTTATGCAACATATAATTATATTATGAGGAATTTTGGATTAATATTATGCTATGTTGGCAGATGATTGATTATTACGCATATGTTGTAAAAAAAAATTAAAGACATCATTTTATTATAAAAAATCTTGTATGGTGTTAGATTATAAGATCAGACACTCAGCCCTCATTGCCATGATGTATTGAATTGTTTTGTAACTATACTGTCTCTTTTTATATTGTATAGTGCTATATTCATCCTGTATTATAATAATAATAATAATAATAATAATAATAATAATAGTAATAGTGTGGCTTGAAGTGATAGTTTGGGGGCCTGTCTACCCAAAACAAATCTTTACAGCAAAATAGAAAAGTACCCGGGATCAGAGTCTAGTTTTTTACGTTTTAGTACATAAAAATAATACAACGCCTGGATTTTTTATTTTTTTTAGATGGATGTTCTTCTTGGAATTAGGCGTGTGAGGATGGTGTCCCAATCCAATATATTATTGGTTAATCAATGTCCAAGTTAAATATATTTCCTTTCATTGAGACCTAATAGGCTGCAGGCTTAAAAGAGAAGTGAGGCTTTTAAAAAAAATAAACATTTATACTTAGCTAGGTGGATGCAGCATCGGTCCCATGCTGCATCTGTCTCCCCCCCCCCCAGCTTCTAAGACTGAGAACTGAGGTATCAAAGACCTTGATCGCTCAGTTCTTAGTCTTTACTGAGCAGAGAGCTGGTGATCTGATGAGTCGATGCTGCATCTGTTCCCCGCTGCTTCTAAGATTTAGAACTGAACAATCAAACACCACTAATTGCTCAATTCTCAGTCTTCACTGAGCAGAGAGACTGTAATCTGATGATTCAATGCTGCATCTGTCCCCTGCTGCTTCTAGCCCCGTACACACAGCCGAGGTTCTCGGCAGAAACCAGCGAGAACCTCGCTGGGATCCTCATTCTGCCGAGAACCTCGGCCGTGTGTACGGATTCGCCGAGCCCAGCCCGTCGGGAAACCCATCGAGCAAATAGAGAGCAGGTTCTCTATTTGCTCGACGGCCCGTCGGGATGAATGGCTGGTTGCCTTTCCCGACGGGCTGGTCGCCAAATCTGACGGCCGGCCGAGAACCTCGACGGGCGGAACGATGTGTTCCGCCCGCCGAGGTTCTCGGCCGTGTGTACGGGGCCTGAGAATTGAGCAATCAAAGACAGATGATCACTCAGTTATCAGTCTTCAATGAGCAGAGAGCTGATGATCTGATGATTTGATGCTACATCTGTTCCCTGCTACTTCTAAGACTGAGAACTGAGCAATCAAAGACTGCTGATCGCTCGTTTCTCAGTCCTCACTGAGCAGAGAGCTGATGATCTAATGATTTGAAGCTGCATCAGTCCCCTGCTGCTTTTAAGACTTGCTACTTCGGTGATCTGATGATCCATTGCTGAATCTCTCCCCAGCCGCTTGTTAGACTCAGAACTGAGAGATCAAAGACCTCTGATCGATCAGTTCTCAGTCTTCACTGAACAGAGAGCCGGTGATCTGATGATTTGATGCTGCATCTGTCCCCCGCTTTTTCTAAGATTGAGAACTAAACAATCAAAGACCACTGATTGCTCAGTTCTCAGTCTTCACTGAGCAGAGAGCCTGTAATCTGATGATTTAATGCTGCATCTGTCCCCTGCTGCTCCTAAGACTGAGAATTGAGCAATTAAAGACAGATGATCGCTCAGTTATCAGTCTTCAATGAGCACAGAGCTGATGATTTGATGCTGCATCTGTTCCCTGCTACTTCTAAGACTGAGAACTGAGCAATCAAAGACTGCTGATCACTCATTTCACAGTCTTCACTGAGCAAAGAGCTGATGATCTAATGATTCTGTCCAGGCAACTGGGTGGATCCTGACTGTAAAGTCAGGATCTTTCCAAACCTGGACCAGCTGAGTGACGTCAGCTGACAGTGATGAGCTGTTGGCTGAAAACAGGTCACAGGAATGCAGAATGAACTGCACTTCTGTGATCCATAAGAGAAGTACAGCCAAAATAGCTTTGGCTATAATTCTCATTTAAAAGAAAGTTACTGTACGGTTACTAAAGTGTATGTGCTAGTAGACAAATATCCCACTGGCTTCTTTCTTTTTTGTCACAGCAGGGTGAGGCCAGATAGTGCACTCAGATTTAAATGCAATACAGAACCACCAAACAGAATCGCAGAATCTGGAGGTCTGTGGCCGGCAAGCTTGGTCAGGACAGCCAGGCGGGTATTAACAAACATCTTTGATCAAGCACTGACACAATGTTTTCAAATCCTTTTGAAGTAGAAATGCAGTCAAAGCCAAATCATGTGTGATGATGTTATTCCACAGTGTGTGATGACATTATTGTGTAGTGAATCATTGCAGGTGTCAGCTATCCACATCCAGTTAAGTCAGTGGTGATAGTTCAAATACACAATAGATATGTGTGTGTGCGTTATCCGTTCAGTTGTGACCGACTCTCGTCATTTCTATGGGGTAGCTCAACATTTCCTGATTTTATACTGCTTCTTTTAAATGTTGCATGTTCTAAGAAATCAGAACACAATCAACCTTCTCTATTGAGTTGGATAGCATGATATTTCCGAATTAGGTAAGTATGAATTTTTCTTTTTTTAATCTTGCCATGTCTGGATTAAATTCATCTGTATCTTTGCTTTCTATTGAATACACAAGAGCCTTCTCCAGCACCCTAACTCAAACCATAGGTGTGTGCACAGGGTGTGCCATGTGTGCCCAGGCACACCCTAATCACCCTCTGCAGCACAGATTCCCCCTAATGCCCTGCCTCACCCCCTCCTTCCCCCCGCAGAGCTGCCAGCTTCCCTCCTCTACCAGACCAGTGGCAGCTGGTGGTATAGTTGGTTGGTCGGTCACCAGCCCCACACTTACCCCCATCTAGGTCTAGTGCTTCCTCCAGGCCCCTGCGTCTCCTCCTCCTTGGCATCACAGCAACTTCCGCCGTGCATCTCCTCCTTCAAGGCGGTCAAGATGATTGCTTCTCCTCTTGCCCAATCGGGTGATGGGCCTCAGGACTGACATCCTGATTGGCCAAGAGGAGAATCAGGACGATAATAGTGAATATTCCTTCACTATGGTCACACAACTGGATGGCCTCTGCGCCCCGAGCACAACCTTTTTTTAAGCCTATTAAAACCTCTGGCTCCATGCGTCCGGCGCCTTGCATGTAGATTAGGGGGCCAGACGCATGGATAGGGGGCAGTGCCCCTGCACCCTGCATTATGGGCTGCCACTGTCCTCTCCCATGGGATGTTTTAGGATGAGTGGGGGAAAGGGTCGGTATATACCGGTATGTAATTTACTGAATCCTTCCCTTTCTGAATGAACATCATGAGTAATCCGTAGTGTGTGTTTGAGCTTTGGGATGCACACCCTAATGCAATAGGCTGCACGTGGCTCCTATGGCTCAAGCACGTTAATTTTCAACCTGTGTTGTTTTCTTCACGATCCAACTTTCACAACCATTGGTAGCTATGGGGAACACATTAGCATGAATTAATCTACATGTTGTTGCCAGACTAACATTCTTGCTTTTCATATTCTTTTCATGCTTATCATAATTGAGTTACCCAGCGTGATACAGGTGCTTTATTTCTGGACTACAATCACCACTTTAATCAATCTTCGGCCCCAGAAGAATGAAGTTCTGCACGCATTCGATCTTTTCAACGTCATTTGCTATTTTGATGAAAACATTCCTTGCAGTGGTCATGATCTTGGTCTTTTTGATGTTCAAGAAGAGGCCATATTGCTCACTTTGTTCTTTTATCCTTTTGATCAGAAGTGTTAAGTCTTCTTTGGTTTCTAAAGGGTCATGTAATCAGTGTATTGAAGATTATTGATGCTCCTTCTTTCAATGTTTACCAGGACATATACTATCCTAAAAATATAAAGAGAAGTCACGCCAAACTGGCTCAACATATAGACTGCCACTGTTCTGGGGCACTTCTTTCCTCAGGACTCAAACCTTGTCCTACCTTTCCTTCCAGATTTAATTGTAACTTCTCATCAAAACTAAAATCACTTGCCAGGTTTCAAAGTCATATAAACAAGGTACATTTATAATGAGTCTCATCCTTGATAACCAAGAGCAATTTCCTAAAATTTAGACCCCCAGACTTTTAATTAAAGAATATAATCCAGTAATTTTCCTCATTAATTTAACACTTTTTAGTTTGTCTAAATTTCTCCTTGGGTTATCTTTCTTTCCCTGCTAAGATTTCATGCTATTTCCTTACATCTCCTTCCCAGATCATAGGTTTTGAGATATTTTGAATGCAACGTTTCTCTTGTTTAAGCAGCTATCCCTTTGACTTTATTGCAATAAAATGCAATATTGTGCTATACAAACTTACGTTGGATCTTTTCATGTTTATATAAATTACACTGAATACTTTTAAAATTGTTCGAATATATTTTGCACATTCCATTATTTGCATATCATATTGCGCGCACTTAGGCTTTCCTGAAAATAACTGTGTTTAAAAGGTAAGTATATACTATATTATTTAAATTAACTCTCCTGGAGGAAATCCCAAGTGAGGCTCGTGTTTACATTAGCGGTAACCCTGAGCCACACTCCGGACTACATTGCAGAATCCTGGTACAGCATAGTTAACTTGTCACCGGGATCCTGCGATGTCCCCCGGCTGTGTCCTCTGCCGAATCATATGCTTGATGCTCTGTGTTTCAAAAAAGTTATGAAAGAGAAACTAGATTGAGCTTTGTTTAATCCTGAGACTTGCTGCCACTCCCCAAAATAATTTGAGAAAACAGAGAGAACCCCAAGGGATAGTGCGGGCAGGAAGCCAGACCAGGATACAGTGAAAAAGTATATATAAAAGTATAAATGTTATTATAAAACAGGTAAATGTTTAAAAACAATTGTTGAACAATATAAATAAAAAAATAATAAGGTACAGCTACTCAATTGCCGCAATTCACAATTGTACTGATAGACATAAGTCAAAAAACAGATTGTGATTGCAGTAACAACCCTACATGTTTCGGATTCACATAAGAGGCATACAATTCCTGTTATGATGGGTACAGTTCCTTCTTCAGGAGTTGAGCGTGAGCTGGCCGTTATATTTCCATAGAGAAAATATATGTAAATAGGTAAATGTGAAATTTTTTTATTTTTTGACCTTTAACCAATTAAGTTTTTAGTAAGAAAGTGCTAAGAAAGAGAAAGAAAGGAAAAGGGAAAAGAAGAAGAAAGTGAGGAAGAAAGAAAAAAGAAAGAAAAAAAAAAGAAAAAAAGAGTAAAAAAAAAAAGAAAGAAAAAAAATGCTCTGTGTTTCGGGCTCCATTCCCTGCGAGCATCGCAACGCATGGGGGCGGAGCTCGGCGGTAAATTCAAAAAGTACAAGAAACATAACACATACAGTACACTGTAACCTTACAGATTACGTTATTGTATCAAATTATTTTACATCCCTATTGTCCCTAGTGCTTTTTCCAGTGCCCTGCATGCATTTTATATTATATATATTGTTCTTTCTGCCTGGAAACTTGAGATTGTCCATGGCAACCAAAAAGTGTCCCTTTACGTCAATAGCGGTTTTAGACCAGCTAGAAAACAGCGATAGTAAATTAGAACACTTGCAGAATTGAGCGATAGTAAATTGTAGGGAAAGTCATTTTATTATTATTGTTATATTTTTTAATAATTATTTATAGTTATTTATTATATTATGATTTCATGTTTCAAACTTTATAATACCCGGGATGTCTACTAGACTAGACTACTTTGGACAGATTTAAGTGAGTTATTACTAAGAATTACAGGCCTATAATATAAAACGGAAAATTTCCATGCAGAATAATTGTACCGCTTTGAGATTCAAAAATCTGACATAGGGAGGCTACAGGATCAGTCTGTTTAAAACTGATTTTTCATTTTTTTGGTGAACACAATCGAAGGCTAAAACACTGACTAATGTCTTATAATAATAGGCCTCATTCACATGGCTAGAGAGAAGCTAAAAATATGCCCAGGGTAAATTCCTGGATGTTTTCACACATCCAGGAAGCAGCAGGTTCTGCACACAGCCTGTCATACAAGTAAATGATTTATACTTGTTCTGGGCCAGTAACACAACGTATTAAGCCTAGAAGGTTAGCATAACAGCTAGGCACCTAGCATGCTCAGAACATGGTCAGTTCGGGAGTTGAGACTCCCCAAAGACATGAACACTAAAAAAGTCTCAGACTTATGGTGGTCATACACTAGACAAAAAAATCGTTTGGAATTCTGTTATTTGGACAGTTGGTTCATTTACAGTTAATGGACACATATCGAAAATCGGTTGTGAGCTAAAATCGAAGGAAAGTTTGGAAAACTTCAGCCAAGCAGATGATAAATTGAAAGGGTAATGCGTTTCTCGTGCAAGCAGTTTGCACTAGGCGTATGTGACAGAACGAAAAATTGATTTATCTATGTCTATTGAATGTTTGTCTGATTAAAATTACATGATGGCAAAATCATTTGCTCTCACGACCATGTGTTTGTTTTTCAAAAATGAATTTGAATGATTTTTTGACAGGTGTATGGTTAGTATTAGGCTACAAAAGCCATTTGTCTATGAGGTCACACATAGAAGCATTGCTACATCTACTAGCAAAAATATTTTTTATTGTATTTGTACAGTGCCTTCAAAAAGAATTCATACCCATTGACATTTTGTCATGTTACAACTAAAAACGTAAATGTATGTGATAGACCAACACTAAGGCCGCGTACACACGATCGAACATGTCTGCTGAAACTGGTCCGCAGACCAGTTTCAGCGGACATGTTCGATCGTGTGTATGGCCTATCAGACAGTTTTCCAGCAGACAAAAGTTTCTAAACATGCTTAGAAACTTGTCCGCTGGAAACCTGTCCTTCGGACATGTTCGATGGTTAGTACGCCCAACCATCGGACCAAATTACCGCTCATGCGTCAAATTGATTCGACGCATGCTTGGAAGCATTGAACTTCCTTTTTTCAGCACGTCGGTATGTTCTACGTCACCGCGTTCTGGTCCGAGGGGATTTTGGTCCGATGGTGTGTACACACATCAGACCAAACGACCACTTCAGAAATGTCCGATGAAAACGGTCCATCGGTCCGGTTTCATGGGACATGTCTGATCGTGTGTACGTGGCCAAAGTGATACATAATTGTGAGGTGGAATGATAAATTGTTTACAAATAAATATGTGAAAAGTATGGCGTGCAATTGTTTTCAGCCCCCTTTACTCTGATACCCCTAACCAATTGTCTTCAGAACTCACCTAATTAGGAATAGAGTCCACCTGTGTGTAATTTAATCTCAGTATAAATACAGATGTTCTGTGAAGCCCTCCGAGGTTTATTAGAAAACCTTAGTGAACACACAGCATTATGAAGGCCAAGGAACACACCAGACAGACCAGAAGTTGTGGAGACGTTTAAAGCAGGTTTAGGTTATGAAAAAAATCTTAAGCTTTGAACATTTCACAGAGTACTGTTCAATCCAATATCTGAAAATGGAAAGAGTATGGCACAACTGCAAACCTACCAAGACATGGCCATCCACCTAAACTGACAGGCCGGGCAAGGAGAGCATTACTCAGAGAAGCAGCCAAGAGGTCCACAGCTCAGGTGGGATTATCTGTCCACAGGACAACTATTAGTCGTACACTCCACAAATCTGGCCTTTATGGAAGAGTGGTAAGAAGAAAGCCATTGTTGAAAGAAAGGTTTCCCAGATGAAGACACGTGATAGTGTCATAACGTGTAGGGATTGGCCATGGATAGGCATACACCAGGAGTGACGTGAGACGACACTGAGAACGCCACTGTTCATGTTTATGCACTCGTTTTATTTATCCTGTGTAAGTGCAATTTTATCCTAATAAATAAGTAAGCTTTAATACTACACTATCGGAGGCCCTCTCTTCTGTCCCTTTTGTTCCCGGGTACGGGGTCCTTTTAGGTACTTAAAGGAGACGGGTTAAGGCTCTGGCTATCCGGACCGTGAGACACTCAGGAAATCCGTGGGATAATATACACGTAGTATACATGTGGATATATCTCTAATTGTACCACTGATTTGATCCATTGGTGAGGTGAGAGTTTTGGGAGACCAGATTGAAGTCCTTTTTTGGTGCAGTATCTCATTCCTCTCTAGGATTGGTGGACATCTAGCTTTCTTCTTCAGCAGTGTGTTTACTGCCATTACACGTATGGACTTTATTATTTGTTTTTAAATTATTTGACTTATTTGGTCACCTAGCACTTTACACTTTTATATACTCTGTGGTCACTATATATATAGCCACACACTATATATATGTTTGGTAACTTTATGATTTTATGTGTTTTATATTTTGCGCAACACCCTTATTCCACTCATTGTTGAAAGAAAGCCAAAAGAAGTTCCATTTGCAGTTTGCGAGAAGCCATGTGGGGGACACAGCAAACATGCGGAAGAAGGTGCTCTGGTCAGATGAGACCAAAACTGAACAGGCCTTCTCATCCAACATTAGTGCCTGACCTCACCGCAATTCTGGAAGAATGGTCAAACATTCCCATAGACACACTCCTAAACCTTGTGGACAGCCTTCCCAGAAGAGTTGAAGCTGTTATAGCAGCAAAGGGTGTGCCAACTCAATATTGAACCCTACAGACTAAGACTGGGATGCCATTAAAGTTCATGTGCCTGTAAAGGCAGGTGTCCCAATACTTTTAGCAATATAGGGCCAGATTCAGATACACTTAATATTGCGCTGCGTAATCGAAATACTCTACGCTGCCGTATTTTACCAGGCTCTAAATGGAATTCTGGTAGATTTTTGCCCGTACGCTACGGCGGCGTAGTCTATTTCTCACCGCGTAATCGAAATACGCGATTAGGGGGCGTTAAGCATTTAAATTAGGCGCGTCCCCGCGGCGATCGAACTTTCCTGCCGTGCATTGCGCGAAATCACGTTGTTACGTCATTCGTTGTTTGAGTAGCGTCGTTTACGAACATTCCTATTCCCGGACGACTTACGTAAAAAATAATAAAAGACGTCGGAAAACGTAGAAATTCGACGCGGGAACGATAGCCATACTTAACATGGGCTGTCTAATATTAGACCAGCAAAAAGCTGGTATAGTGTTACGTAAAAAAAAGATGACTAAAGGTGCCGTAAGAGATTGCGATTGAAGATCGTAATTTCTGGGATCGCCGGCAAAAGCTCATTAGCATACCCCGACGCGGAAAACGATGGGAAGTCCACCCAGTGGCCGCAATTTTATTGCAGCGTAGATCCGAAGGAGTACGAACACGTAATCCAGTCGAATTGAAGCCCGCAGCCGTTTATTCATGGTTTGAGGTTTCCGACTAGCTAAAAAACGCGCGTAATTTGAAATTACTTCAGTCTAACACCAGTTAGACAGGCGTAATCGCTCTGTGAATCTGGCCCATAGTGTATAAGAAAATTAGTCAAAGGAATTGATTTTACTAAAGGCAAATAGATTGTTGTGAATGAAGTCAATCTCTGCTGACTTCCATCATCCAATCATGTGCAAGCAAAAATGCTCTTTTATTTTTTTCCTTGCATGGGATTAGGTAATCTTTGCACAGTGAAGTTCATTACTTTCACTAAGCCCTGGAGAAGCAGAGTGCCACTTTATTCGCAAAGTGAATATTTTATTTGCCTTCAGTAAATCAACCCCATGGCGTGCTTATCAAGTAAATTGAAGCATGCTGACATCTTTCTAAATATGGTTTGCACATCTAAGCATCAATGACATCAATGATCCCTGGTAGCGAAATAGTTAAGAGGTCAGCATTTCACAAGAGGGGCCAACAAATTTTAGTGGCCCTGAGATGTAAAGTCCCTTGAATTTAAGCCTATAAAACTGCTCAGTTCCCACTGTGATTACCAGGGTATAGCTACAGATCACGTTCTCGCCAAGCACCCGATAAAATATGGTTTTAAAAATGGCTTTGAAACATCCAAATCAATACTCACGTAAGTAGGAAAACAGCCCTTGCAAAACATGGAAAGAAAGATTAATTAACCCTCCCATAAAATGAATTAGATAACAGATGATAGCAAGGAGAAAGAAGTAATATTAATGGAAGTGTAGACCATGTAATGTCATAATATCTATAACAAATTGGGAGAGAATATCAAAAGAAACAGCGGGGGTCACAAATTCGCATTATTTTCTTGTTCTGCTGGGACGTCTTAAGCGTTGAAGATTTAATGCCATAAACTCATTTTGTGCAAAATTTGATAAACAGGGCTAATTAAAATTTAAACATGAAAGCTGCCGAGTAAGAAACCTAATTTTATTGAGGTTCTGCTTGGGAATAATTCTACGCAATGACATTCTCATGTGTACAAGCCATATATCTTGTTTATTTCTTTCCGAGCCTATGTTGCACCTGTACTGAATTTATTGCGGCGTCTCATACAATATCCAATGCAATATTCACTGATCAAAGCAAAGGGTGCTATTATAAGATTCTCAGAATTATTATAACTCCTAGCCTACAGCTCTATGGGCTGTCCCTGGTGATACTTGGATGGGTTCAGATGCTAGAGGATAATGAAGAAATTGGATAGGATTTATTAACGTCAAACGGCAACTTTACCCTGGCATAAACACTGAATCTGTTTTTCGACTTGCAGAACTTCTGGGAGGCATCAATCAATGGTGATATTGCATTGCTTTTAAAGGAAGAGTCAAGAGCCCTGGATTCTAATTATGTTAAAAGCGTAAGGAATTTAAAGAAACATACTTTTGGTGTCTTGCTTTATGTTGGGTATTCATCTATATATGGTATAATGAATCCCCTGCTGCACATGATAAGCTTATTAAGATTCCCTGAACATATTATTGGCCATGTACATATACAAGGCTGGAAGAAGGCATATTTAAAGGTCACAAAACTTTTAAATGATTCCTAATATTGGTAAAGTGTACCGCTCTAAACTTTTTTTTTTAAGAAAAATTGTGGGGTGTGGGGAACAAGTGTACAATTGAATCTACCCATAGAAGGTACCGCTCCCAATAAACATATGTACAGGCCACTGGAAATTAGTGGGACTTTAGATGTACATTCTAGGGTTTATTAACCACTTTGGGACTCATTCACACTGATATACGTCGGCAGAATGGCACGGCTGGGCACAATCACCTACCTGTACGTGTCTTTTTAAGCCCAGCCATGGGGTCGCGTGCACACCTAGTCCGATGCTCCGTGTCTGCGGGACTTGTGGACCCGATCACCGCCGGTGTCCCGCGATCGGTCACCGGAGCAGAAGAACGGGGAGGGGTGTGTGTAAACACACCTTCCCCGTTCTTCACAGTGGCACTGTCATTGATCGTCTGTTCCCTGATTAAGGGAAAGGCGATCAATGATGTCACACATTCAGCCCCACCCCCTACAGTTAGAAACACATATGAGGTCACACTTAACCACCTTCATCACCCCCTAGTGGTTAACTCCCAAACTGCAATTGTCATTTTCACAGTAAACAATGCATTTTTATAGCACTTTTTGCTGTGAAAATGACAATGGTTCCAAAAACGTGTCAAAAATTGTCCGATGTGCCTGCCATAATGTCGCAGTCACGAAAAAAAATCGCTGATCGCCGCCATTAGTAGTAAAAAAAAAATATTAATAAAAATGCAATGAAACTATCCCCTATTTTGTAAACGCTATAAATTTTGCGCAAACCAATCGATAAACGCTTATTGCGTTTTTTTTAACCAAAAATAGGTAGAAGAATATTAGGTATAAATAGCAGGTGATGGCGCTTACTAAGATAAAAATATATATATAGGTGCAAAAAAAGAGGGTGAAGCCAAATCCAGTGAAAGTACTGTGGCCAAAATGAATGTGCTGAAAAGTGCAAATCTTTGTAGTGATGCCAGTAATTTTGATATTTAATATAATAAAACAATATGTGAAAAATAAATTGATAATATTAATAATGATCCATATAGTCCAATCAAGTCCAATTCCCAATCTTACTATGTGCTGTAAAATATTCAAAATTATTCCATATAAATAAGTGATAAGTTCTTCAAAAATAAATTGATGGTAATAAAAATCCAAGAAAAAAGTCAAATTTTCACTCTTGTTAATGCAAAAAAACTTATTTTCAAGATTGCTTCATACAAAATAAAGTGATAAGTGCTTCATGCAGATATAGCCGTCAGTGGATCACTCAGTGCTCTCCCCCAATGGTCCCGCACTCACCGGATCCAATCACCCCTGCAGGGGTAACAGGCTCTCACAATAAGTTTCCACACTTCAATATCTGTCTGGTTTTCTCACATGGGATCTGTCCAACCATTCAGCCGCTCATAGAGAAGATAAACGAAAGTGCCCAATAGCGTGATACCGTTTCACAAATAGTAAAGTTTATTTCTGACAAACAATGGGTACTCACAATTTACATGTAGTTATAAAAGCCTTGAAAAAGTGTGCTGTAGCTCTGAGGAACGAACGCTCTACCAGTTTCGTCGTACGTTGGACAGATCCCATGTGAGAAAACCAGACAGATATTGAAGTGTGGACACTTATTGTGAGAGCCTGTTACCCCTGCAGGGGTGATTGGATCCGGTGAGTGCGGGACCATTGGGGGAGAGCACTGAGTGATCCACTGACGGCTATATCTGCATGAAGCACTTATCACTTTATTTTGTATGAAGCAATCTTGAAAATATATATTTTTATCTTAGTAAGCGCCATCACCTGCTATTTATACCTAATCATCTATCCCCACCTAGGTGGGTTCTTTATGCAGGGGCTGCCACTACAATAATTTAATCACCTATTATTTCATCACTTCACTAGTTCATCACCTATTTAAGTTGTCTGTGGAGCAGATTCATTTCTCTTCCTTTCACAGGTAGAAGAATATGTATCAGCCTAAACAGAGAAAGACATTTTTTTTATATCTTTTTTGGGGATATTTATTATAGCAAAAAGTAAAAAATATTGTTGTTTTTTTCAAAATTGTCACTCTATTTTTGTTTATAGCGCAAAAAATAAAAACTGCAGAGGTGATCAAATACCACCAAAGGAAAGCTCTATTTGTGGGAAAAAAAGGACGCTAATTTTGTTTGGGAGCCGACCGCGCAATTGTCAGTTAAAGGGGCAAGGTCCTTAACCTGCATATTGGTCCGGGTCTTAAGTGGTTAATAAAAATATATATGTATTTTCTTTAAATAACTATTCTCTTGCAAAGTGCACAGCCTATTTGCATTTACTAATTCAATCACATACTTTTCCAAACCAGGAAGGAAGGAAAGGGGGGGGGAGATGTGATGTATTTTTATGGTTTACAGACCCCAAAGAAAAACTATTATAAAAGTTTACTACAGAAAACCGAAGACAGGTTTTCTAGCTGAAAACTATTTTTTTTTGTTTTACAGAAAAAAGAAACTAATGGGAAAATATATAGACAAGAGGAAACAAGGATACTCATAGCACTGTTGAGCGGTAATATGTTGATTTAAAATCTCATTGCCAGAGCAAGTTTTTATAAATACCACATAAACAGTTCCATATTAGGACTAAGAAATGCATTTTGATTTCTTACTGCGCAATATTTCTAGCAGCTTAAACTCTTCAAACAAGAAACTAAATATATACGTTAAAGTTCCTTCACTTGATATATTTATTTCACTGAAGAGAAATCTAAATTAAGCATTTAACTCTTTCTCTCAATGTGGAGCCATCCATCACAATTTTATACTTGGACACCTAGTAATGTATAATCTCAGCCTGCTGTCCACTTGTAAAAATAGGAATAGACTTCAAGAAATGAGCAATTTCCCAAAAGAAAATTGGAAATTCTGCCAGCCAATTCGAGTTGACCTGCCATCAATCAGAGTTAAATTCTCTGGAGCCGTCGCTGGCAAGTGGCACCATTGTTGAAAGGTTTTACCTGGTGACGAATGGTATATTTCAAATGCATTTAAATACTATGGAAATAAAGAAAAAAAAATCTAATTATCTGGAAACTTCCAGCAGCTTTTCAAGAAACTCGTAAATTAAGGAAAATGTCTATAAAGTAGAAAATTCATCAATATGTATGTTTTTGATAGATGACCTAACAAGCTCTCTATAATGCCGCTGTCGGGGGTATTATAAAACAAACAAAACCCTTAAAGATGGCTTTCAGCTGTTTTTTTGATGTCTAAAAGGACCAGTGAACCCAAATTACTACTTGGTATAAACAGGAAGCGGTTAACAGCTTTAAGAGTCATAAGTGCTTGAGATGGGGATCTGAAGATAAGTAAGAGGGAATTCTTGTTGTTAAGACAAGCGTGCTTTTGTACACAGTTGACTTAACAAGCTTCAGAAGTGTTCATTAACTCTACGCAGAGGTTCTCCAACATATTAGAAGGGAATAGTTGGTTCCCTGCCTATGTGCTACATTGAAACTGCTAAGTCAGAGAGAAAATTTATGTCAGTCAGCAGGAGGTTGGCACATCTCTCAGTGCCAATTTCGGTATGGATTCTGTGTGTGTGTGGATAGGCTTATTTACCCTGAAATTGTTGAGAACACTTCCTGAACAAATGTCATAGCAAATATAAATACAAGGCAAAGGTTTTGCATATTTATGTCAGGTTTTATGCACTGATTTGCAAATGGAATGACATGTTCTAGATAAGTAAAATATTTTAGGCTTGCTGGCATGTTAAAGAATAAGTAGACCTTTGTAATAAGAATAAAATGTAATACACAGCTAGAGTGGACGTCTAGTCTGATCCCATCTAATCTTTGGCTGTATTCTGACTCCGCTTTGTTGTGAAGCGATCTATCCCTTGTGAGACCACTATGCCTGGCCTGTATAAGAAGATATATCGTATTTATCGGCGTATAACACGCACGGGCGTATAACATGCACCCTAACTTTAAGCACTTAAGGACCACCTCCTGCACATTTACGTCGGCGGAATGGCATGGCTGGGCACATGCACGTACAGGTACACCTTGTGCCAGTGCCCAGCCGTGGGTCACGGGCACCTGCAGTGCGCACCTGCGACCCGGTCTGAAGCTCCGTGACCGGGACCGCGGGACCCACTCGCCGCTGGAATCCCGCTTTTGGTCCCGGAGCTGAAGAACGTTCTTCACTGTGGCGGCGTCATCGATCGTGTGATCCCTTTTATAGGGATACACAATCGATGATGTCACACCTACAGCCACACACCCCTACAGTTGTAAACGCACATTAGGTCACATATAACCCCTTCAGCGCCCCCTTGTGGTTAACTACCAAACTGCAATTGTAATTTTCACAATAAACAATGCATTTTAAATGCATATTTTGCTGTGAAAATGACAATGGTCCCAAAAATGTGTCAAAATTGTCCGAAGTGTCCGCCATAATGTCGCAGTCACGAAAAAAATCGCTGATCGCCGCCATTAGTAGTAAAAAAAAAAGAAAATAATAAAAAAGCAATAAAACTATCCCCTATTTGGTAAACACTATAAATTTTGCGCAAAACAACTGATAAACACTTATTGCAATTTTTTTTTTACCAAATTTGCCAATTTTGTTTGGGAGCCACATCGCATGACCGCGCAATTGTCTGTTAAAGCGACGCAGCGCCGAATTGCAAAACCTGGCCGGTCCTTTAGCTGCCTAAAGGTCCGGGTCTTAAGTTGTTAAGCCTACAGCACCTGGTATTCCCAGGTGGTCTCCCATCCAGGTACTAACCAGGCCCGACCCTGCTTAGCCTCCAAGATCAGACGAGATCGGGCACTTTCAGGGGGCTTAAGTGGTCAAGAGGGGAGTTTCAGGAAAAAAAACTTTCCAAAGCCCCCTGTGTATAACACGCAGGCACTTTTTACCCTCTATTTTCAGGGTAAAAAAAGTGAGTGTTATATGTCTATAAACACAGTTATCACTGAGGACAATCCTCATCAGTTACCTTGAACTCACCAAGTATCGATTCTATTCGCAGAGGTGTTTTTATTCCGAGCAACAGGTTACAGCAGATGACAGGATACAACAGATGAATAGGTTGTGGTACTTATGCAGTCAAAAGATGATATTGTCTGTAGCTTACTATGCAGAATATATGTGCCCTGCTACATGTGGCCTGTACCTGCATCCATTACACAGGAAGTACAAACGCAGCAAGAATGGGTGGAGCATTACATACAAAGGAAGTGTGTCATACAGCAGGGAAAAGACATGGAAAAATTAAGTGAATTACCACAAAAGGCCACTAGATGGCAACATTTGAAATAAACATAAACGTCCATAGAAAATGTTTCAGGGAAAAAAATGTATATAAATCCTATCCCCAATTGGGGTGGCACAGGCTGCTTTCACACTGAGGTGCTCTAAAGGGGCTATACGCTAAAAATAGCACCTGCATAGCGCCTGTAAAGAGCCTCTCCTCTCACTTCAATGTGAAAGCCCGAGGGCTATCACACTGGAGCGGTGCGCTGGCAGGACGGTATTTTTAGCGGCGCTTTACCATTTTTTTGCAGTGATTTTCGGCTGATAGTGAGGCACTTTTAAACCCCGCTAGTGGCCGAAAATGGATTAAAATTGCTGCAGTGGCGCTTTTCTGGCGGTTTGGCAGTGCTTCCCATTGATTTCAATGGGCAGTGGTGCTTTAGGAGCGGTGTATACACCGCTCCTACAGCACTTCAAAGATGCGGCTAGCAGGACTTTTTTTATTACCGTCCTTTACCGCCGATGCCCCCAACGCCTCGGTGTAAAAGTAGCCTAATACCTGCTGCCACCCACATCTTAAGCTCTACAGTCTACACTAAATGTGTGAAAACACAGCGTAGCGCTGAAAACCTTCTTGCATTGAAGATTCATAATAATGAAGTCCAGTGATTAAAACCAGTGAAAATGTAAAATCACCACTAAGTCATTAAAGCAAATGTCCACAAATGTAAAAGACTTAGGATCCACTCTTGAGATGACACTTTAAGTAGTGGAATCAAGTCTGATTGGCCGTTGAGATGCCAGAAATTATGTATTTTCCACCAAGACAATATAGATATATACTCTCACCGAACAGAGTGGACACACATGCCGGCGGCACTGGGTCAATCGAGCTTGTATCGGCCAAAGCCTGGAACTCCAAAGGTGCAAAAAAATTAATGGAACTACATCAACCACACCATTCCACAGGGTGAAAAATAAAGGAGGTTCCTGTATCTCGGAGGTTGGATTGACACTGTTCTATGTGCATGCAGCATGCATAGTAACATGCACATGTAGCTCCATCAAGTTTTGTGCAGCTTTGGAGTCCCAGGCTTTGGCCGATACAAGTTCATGTTTGTCCATGTTTGTCCACTCTATTCGGTAAAAGTATACATCTATATTTTCTTGGTGGAAGATACATTATTTATGGTGTCTCAATGGTGTCTCAACGGCCATCCACACTTGATTCCACTTCTTAAAGTGTCATCTCAAGAGTGGATCCTAGGTCTTTCACATTTATGGACAATTGCTTTAAAGAATTTACTTTAGTGGTGATTTTACGTTTTAATTGGGTTTAATTACTATACTTCATTATTATTAATCTACTGTATACATTATTATTCTTTCTGTATACATTATTATTTTTGTCTACAGATCTTCAATGCACTGTACATTATGTTGTTTTTTTAGGTTTTTAGCGCTACACTGTGTTTTCACACATTTCATTTGTTTGAGTATTAGCAGCTTTACGCATGATTGGGTAAGCGCAGTAATTTCACAAATCTTTCCACCTCTATACTAAATGCCCTGTAATGGGGAGACGTGCATACTTACCTATTCTTTTTGTTTACAAACTTTTTTATTTGGTACAAAATGGTGGTACAAAAAGCAAAATGGCATACAAAAAAGAGTACACATAAGAAAATGTCCAGAAGCCAAAAAACAGACAATAGTAATCTATACAAATCTTATGTAACATTAATAAAACATAGCTCTAAAAAATAGAGAATTAAGATGAGGGTCAAAAAGTAAATATAAAACCATAAGTGTTATTAGGATAAACAGATCAGCAAAAGGAATTATGCGATTTATATGGGATTAAAGAAAGTAGCAGAATGTTCAACATACTTACCTATTCTAAGGGTGCTCCGGTTCAGTTATGTGATCTCCCCAATGGCCGGCTTCAGTGTAGAGGAGAGAGCACCAACAACGGCCGCAATGCTTATGCGGTGACGTCGCCAATAGGCTTACTATAAGGCATCTGTTGGTGGCTGTCCCTTCTCTACCCTAAAGCTGGCTCTGGGAGCCAATGATGTAACCGTATCAGAGCGCCCTGAGAATTGGTATGTATAAGCATATTACGTCTACAGCAGGGGTGGGGAACCTTTTTCCGCCAAGGGCCATTTGGATTTTTGTAACATCATTCGGGGGGCCGTACAAAATGATCAACTTAAAAATTAGCCTGTTATATTTGGTCAAACATTTGGTCAAAAAATGGTGCTGAGCTCTGTGGTGCTGGGCTGTGTGGTACTGGGCTCTGTGGTACTGGCTCTGTGGTTCCGGTGGTGCTGAGCTCTGTGGTGCTGGGCTCTGTGGTACTGGGCTCTGTGGTACTGGCTCTGTGGTGCTGTTGGGTAGACATGTGCACAGAAAAAAAAATCGTTTTTTTTTGTTCTGTTTCGTATGGTTCCGTTTTTTCATTTTCGTTCGTTTTTCGTAAGACGCCCGTTTTCCTGTTTGTTCCCGTTCGTTTTTCGTATGACGCGATTTTTTCGTATTCCGATAGTTTCGTATTTTCGTTACTGTTTTATTTTCGTACATGCGGGATGGTTCGTTATTCTGTTTAATTCATGTTCGTTACTTGTTAGACAATAATTTTCGTGAATTTTTGTCAATGATTTGCAGTATCTTGAAACCCTTTTCTTTTGCTATTTTCAGTCGTATGTTCATATGACATCTATAACAAAAGATTTGCATTCTGTATTTTAAATTCCTTTTTTCTGTTCGTATTTTGGATTCAAAATACAGCATGCAAATCTTTTGTTATAGATGTCATATGAACAATGAACATAGGACTGAAAACAAACAGAAAAAGGATTGAAACAAAATACAGCATGCAAATCTTTTGTTATAGATGTCATATGAACAATGAACATAGGACTGAAAACAAACAGAAAAAGGATTCAAACAAAATACAGAATGTAAATCTTTTGTTATAGATGTCATTTTTGTTCTTTTGCCGTTTTCGTTTTGTCGTTTTTTTTCGTCGGATCATTCGTTCGTTTTTGCGGTTGTTCGTTATGCGGCTCATTCGTAATCTCGTAGTTTTCGTATTTTGGTGCTTTAATTTTTTCGTATGTACACATTATCCTGCGTGTAAGAAAATGAAAATTTTTGTACGAAAATAACATTCGTACGAACGGGAATGCACATATCTACTGTTGGGCTCTGTGGGGCTGCTGGGCTCTGTGGGGCTGCTGGGCTCTGTGGTGCTGCTGGGCTTTGTGGTGCTGCTGGGCTCTGTGGGGCTGCTGAGCTCTGTGGTGCTTATGGGCTTTGTGGGGCTGCTGGGCTCTGTGGTGCTTCTAGGGCCTGGGCTCCGTGGGTGGGCTGCGACCTGCAGCGTCACTGTGGAAATGTATTGATCCCAGCGCGCACAGGCGGAGTGATATCAAATGCACTCCGCCTGTGAGAGAAGGCGCCGTACAGAGAAAGCAGCGGCTGTAGTAGAGAGAAAGCCGCTGCTTCATCTGTACGGCGCCTTCTCTCACAGACGGAGTGATATCGAATGCACTCCGCCTGTGACTCACACTGTCAGAAGGAGCCAGAACTACAAGGTAAACATCGGCTCCTTCTGACAGCTCCGCGGCCGGATGGAATGATTTTAGGTTCCCCACCCCTGGTCTACAGGATGGCTAGCACAAGGCCTCCGAATGGGGATGGGAGCAGGTTTAAGATTAAATATAATTTTATTGGACTTTAAAGTGACACTAAACTTTGATTAATAATCTATTTAAATATGTGTTTTTTTTATTGATTTTTATGTTTTCAAAAGATATACAAAACAGGTTATGCAAGAAACCAAAAAACAGAAATACAACAATACATTATTAATAATAAAAGAATACATAAAAATACAGTAACAATTCTGGTGCAGCCAGATACAAAAGAGATGAATAAAATAAAGACAAAAAATGTCCCCTCAAACTCCCTAACCCTCACCTAGTGCAACACCTGCAAAAAATATATATATACAGTACAGACCAAAAGTTTGGACACACCATCTCATTCCAAGAGTTTTCTTTATTTTCATGACTATGTAGAGTCACACTGAAGGCATCAAAACTATGAATTAACACATGTGGAATTATATACATAACAAATAAGTGTGAAACAACTGAAAATATATGTCATATTCTAGGTTCTTCAAAGTAGCCACCTTTTGCATCAGACACATCTCTAGAACAACTGTTAATAGGAGACTGTGTGAATCAGGCCTTCATGGTAGAATATCTGCTAAGAAACCACTGCTAAAGAAAGACAACAAGCAGAAGAGACTTGTTTGGGCTTAATAACACAAGGAATGGACATTAGACCAGTGGAAATCTGTGCTTTGATCTGATAAGTTCAAATTTGAGATCTTTGGTTCCAACCACCGTGTCTGTGTGCGACGCAGAAAAGGTGAACGGATGGACTCTACATGCCTGGTTCCCACCGTGAAGCATGGAGGAGGAGGTGTGATGGTGTGGGGGTGCTTTGCTGGTGACACTCTTGGGGATTTATTCAACAATGAAGGCATACTGAACCAGCATGGCTACCACAGCATCTTGCAGCGGCATGCTATTCCATCCGCTTTGCGTTTAGTTGGACCATCATTTATTTTTCAACAGGACAATGACCCCAAACACACCTCCAGGCTGTGTAAGGGCTATTTGACCAAGAAGGAGAGTGATGGGGTGCTGCGCCAGATGACCTGGCCTCCACAGTCACCGGACCTGAATCTAATCGAGATGGTTTGGGGTGAGCTGGACTGCAGAGTGAAGGCAAAAGGGCCAACAAGTGCTAAGAATCTCTGGGAACTCCTTTAAGACTGTTGGAAGACCATTTCAGGTGACTACCTCTGAAGCTCATCAAGAGAATGCCAAGAGTGTGCAAAACAGTAATCAAAGAAAAAAGTGGCTACTTTGAAGAACCTAGAATATGACATATTTTCAGTTGTTTCACACTTTTTTTGTTATGTATATAATTCCACATGTGTTAATTCATAGTTTTGATGCCTTCAGTGTGAATGTACAATTTTCATAGTCATGAAAATAAAGAAAACTATTTGAATGAGAAGGTGTGTCCAAACTTTTGGTCTGTACTATATATATATATATATATATATATATATATATATAAAATATATATATGAAAAATGTCCTAGGAAAAATTACAACATGACCATACCACCTTTATCGGAGACCTTTGACAATGTAATCATATTGACAACTCCTGCCCGGAAGGGACAGTTCTCATAATCAGGGCAGCACAGTGGTGCAGTGAGTAGCACTTTCGCCTAACAGCAAAAGGGTCGCTGGTTCGGATCCCGACCACAACACCATCTGCCTGGAGTTTGCATGTTCTCCCTGTGTCTGCGTGGGTTTCCTCCAGGTACTCCTGTTTCCTCCCACACTCCAAAGACATGCTGGTAGGTAAATTGGATCCCGTCCAAATTGGCCCAATATATATGTGTGTATGACTGTTGTGTCTCAAGCGTGTCAAAATCCTACAGGGTAAAAATGACCGCACCAGCCAAGCAGACACTGGCTGGTAAAACGCCCAGAGGCGATTCAGTTCGCATGCGTTGCGCTATACAAGTCATTCATTCATTCATTCATAATTTACTGCAGAATTACTTCAAAAGGTGGAGCTCACCCCTGTCTCTTGACGCAAGCAATCAACTGTGTTCATGTATAACTAGGCCAGCCTAATGTGAGTGTGGATGAGTCAGAAAGCCAACTATCCCATACCTTCCAAAAAAATTGTGACAGCCCCTATTTTGGTAAGTGCCTTGTTAATTAGAGCCTTCCAGTAAGTCCAAGTATGTGTTATTAACTCAAAAAGTAGACAGTGAAAAAAACGATATAGCCAGAAAGGGGATTCCACGTGCTGTCAGTGTTGGAGTGAAGACACAGACAATGAAACCACCACTGATTAATAAGGAGGCTTACCGGAGTAAGGTGTCTCAAATGGGCACATGCTCAATGAGTCAACAGGACATGTGGTGTAACATCAATGTAGGGACCTCCACATCTGGGCTCCAGATCAGGGTTAAAGATGGTCCACGGAACACTTGAGAGGATTTGGTCTGACAAGTTGTCTGCTTCTGAAGACTGCTTGTCTGTGATATCTCCTAACCAATTGGATCATTTTTAACCTTGATCTGGAGCCCAGATGTGGAGGTCCTATACATTGGTGTTTACACCACATGCCATTTTGACTCATTGAGCATATGCCCAATTGAGTCTCATACTCTGGTAAGCCTCCTTATTAACCAGTGGTGGTTTCATTGTCTGTGTCTTCACTCCAACACCGATGGCACGTGGAATCCCCTTTATGGTTATATACTTTTTTTTCACTGTCCATCCACGGATTGTTATCCATCATGCCATACCATCTGGGAAGTGTGTGATTGGCCCCAAATGTTTTCTGCAGCAGGACAATGACCCCAAATATCCAGCTAATGTCATTAAGAACTATCTTCAGTGTAAAAAAGAACAAAGATTCCTAGAAGTGATGGTTTGGCCCCCACAAAGCCCTGATTTCAACATAATTGAATCTGTCTGGAATGAAATGCAGAGACAGAAAGATTTGAGACAGCCTACATCTACAGAAGATCTTTGGTTATTTCTCCAAGATGTCTGGAACAACCTACCCGCCGAGTTCCTTCACAAACTTACTTGGAATGCACCAGGAGTGTTATCTCTCTTGCAAAGACTGTTTCACCCTAGTTCACTTAGAAAATAGTTTTTGGCCAACAAAACATGAATATTAGTCTAAAAGAAGTATAATCTGATAACTTGATTATTCAAACTCTGTTTGAAATTTGTGACATGTCAAATCCCCCAGACTGAACAGCGACTGAATTTTAGACGTGAATTATTATCTTCCATATGAAATAAATTCCAGATCACCTAATATGCCACGCGATACAAACGGAATGCTGATAACAAAGCCTTACTGCCTTGAAATATGCAGAATCCTCATCTCATATTCTGGATGGCAGGTCTGAGAATGAGAGTTTAGGAAGAAAATATTTTGCATTCACCTTAGGAAAATTTTGCATTTCCAAGTCTTAACTGCTATGGACATTGTAGATGAAATAGATTATAGTGCCTCTTCCACACCAAAATTGATTTGTTTATATCCCTTAAAAAGTAAGTCAGTTTCAAAAATCTATCTACTGTATGAATGTGAAACGTTCTCCTCTCAAACATTATAGGAAAACTGTACTTGAAGAAATATGCGCTCTTCTTATTCTATACATACCGTCGCCACCATCTTGCTTCACCCTACCTATGCCGTGGAAGCTACTGCGCATGCGTCAAGTCATTTTGTGCACGGGTTTCCACGGCGACAGGTAAGTATACACACTCTCGGGTTTCTCGTCGGGAAACAGGCTGACAAGAATCTCAACGAGAAAATAGAGCGCAGGTTCTCTAGTTTTCTCGTAGAGATTCTGGCCAGATTTCCTGACGAGAAACCTGAAAGCCTCGTACACATGAATGGTTTTCCCGGCAACAAAGCTCTGCCAGCAGTATTCTTGCTGCTTTTTGCAGAGAAAACCAGTCGTGTGTACGAGGTTTAATTGGCATACTTGTTCCAGTTCAGTGAAACAGAAAGTACTGAAACCATTGGACAGCCAGGCAACTAACATTTCTGGAAGGGGAGGTCCACATTGCAAGCTATTTTGTTTCTTTCAGCCCAACTCCAACCAAACTTGTTTCTCTTTACATTCAGATGGACTAATACCACTGTCTAGTTTTTAATGCTGTGACCACTTTGGGGAGATTTTACTTCCATCTGAGAGCAGGATAAGAAATAAGTGTCACTATATAAGTGTCAACGTGTCACTATGGTAGGATCATTGGCAATATATATTTGGGCTGTTGAGTCACCATAGGGCACCCCATCTCTTAAAGGATTTTCACTTTAAGGATGCCTTCACTCCTTGGCTTTCTAGGAACACAGGCAGAAATGCAAATTTACAACGACTGCACTTCCAAGTGCACTTTCAGTGCAATTTAAAGTGCACTTTGCACTTGTAGTTTGCACTTGTAGTGCAAAGTGCATTTGCCTTTCGTAAATAACCCCCGATGTCTACACTGAAAAGCATAATAAAAATGGAACATCACAATATTGCATTTATGCCTGCAAGTTACACTTGTGAAGATAGTGTGAGCCCAAAGTCGAGACAAGAGAAAGAGAAGAACTGGGGAACTTGGGGTCCTCTTATAGCCTAATGATAAACCTTTAATAAGCCCAAGGAAAACTGAATCAAATGCATGAGTGTGGGATGGCTGACTTTATATGACCATAAAACACCCATGAAAGTAGGGGTTAGTGCCCCTTTAATGAGATTCCTCCCCTGGGTATAGTCGCTGATGGAGTCTGTATCATTTTATAATCTGGTGTGGACGGAGTCCAGGGCAGAAGGAGTATGGAACAGATTATCACTGCCATGCACAAATTAGTTTGTAGCCTGGAGAGGAAAGGACCTTCTGAGCTCAGGGAGACTCTAGATGAGGACCCACTGAAAGGGGTTTATGGTGGAGAATGCAGGAGGATGGCTGGACTTTCTGTGTTCAAGTTTATTGCACTATTATGTCCTGTATGGCTGGTCTGTAACGTGGAGATGAAGAAGCTGTGCAGAGTTGTTGATATATTGTTTCACAGTAAGGTGTAAGGCAGCCAAAGAAAAAGAAGGGAGGTGCCCTTGAAGTTGGAGACAAATGGGGACTGCGAACACGCACCTGCCATGGTAATTACCATCTCTTTTAGACCACACACCTCTTTTGGCCATATAATGCCCACGTAAAAATACATACTTACAGAGATAGTCTGGTTGAAAAAAAGGCACAAGTATATCCAGTTCTACTCAGAATAATTGATAAAGTAATTGGTAAAGTATGACCGGTATGAATTAGCCTGATGGTGACATGTGAAGGAGGCAGTAGAAGATGGGGTTTTTGTGGAAAGAGAGAAAAAATGCAGGTTAAGGCTGAGATGCAGGTTAAGTAGTCTTACATAAATGCTATATGACCAACTGATGTGTGGTCATAAGAAGTTAGTGAGTACAGTAGGTGACTGCGAGATTGTGCATAAAACGGGCTCTGTATCGTCGATATTGACCCTCTGCGAGCCGCGTCGCTCAAGCCTGTGCCGAGCTCTGTCGCTTATTTTTTTTTCCTGTGGATTCTGCCATGACGCTGCATCTCGTGAGGGCAGCGAGCATGAGAAGTACAGCCTTGCAGTGCCGAGCACCAGCACGATGGGATCGCGCTGGAAATACAATCTCGCGGCCACCTACTGTACCTCTACATACAGGTGATCAGTGGTGGTCGTCAATGTTGAGTGATGCTTTATTTGTATTTGATGAATACATTGGTCATTTGTACTATCTACTGTACACCAGGGGTGTGAAACTGGCGACCCCCCAGCTACTGTGGAAGTTACATCATGCTTCTGCCTATGGAAATCATGCTTGTAACTGTCAGTCTTGCAATGCCTCATAGGATGTTTAGTTGAGCAGCAGTTGGAGGTCCACCAGTTTGACACGTGTGGTCTACACCAATGCAATCCTGAAGAAGAACCTTTACTTGTCTCAGTGCCAGTTAATTTGTTAAAACTACATAAGCCCATGTGTTATATTTGCTCTCTTTGCTCCCTGCCAGCCTTTCCCATGATCTATTTTTACATTTCTTTTAATAAATTACAGCCAATATGACCGACCAATGCATATATAATAGAAAACACAACCACAGAGGCAAGAGGAAAGCTATATTTTCCAGCTGGTTCCATAATATGACATTATTCTTGTGTAACGTGCCCTGACAGGGAGCAGGTAAAGAACTGGTTTCGTCTCACACTTTGCTTCTTGTATTTACTTAGATAATTGCTTTCTAACCTGGATTCACCAGAGATGGGATTTAAATTAGGTTAATATCATTGTGTCTGTGCTTTTTCAAGCTATATAATAACTGTGAAAATAACTCACATTTCTTTGTTATGAAACCATCAATGTGAAGAATGTGTTTTTTTTCTGAAATGTGCAGAAAATCAATAAACATTTTACAAATAAGAAGCTCTACTGTTGGAGAAAGAAACACAAAACAAATAGAGACAGGCAGAACTGTAGAAAATTGACCAAAATTCTCAAAATACGAGTTTTCAGGCAAATTCTTTGCCCATTTGGTGAAATGAGTATCTGCCTAGTTTATTCTCATATCAAATTACTTTTGTAAGCCAAATATTATTATATTTTTCAATCCTTACCTTTGCTTTGAGTGTTCTGGTTTGCTTTTGGTGGTTGCGTAGTGGACACTACAAATCGGCAATAGTGGGAAATTCAGCAATTCAGTGGAGTAGATCCTATTATTCACTCTTCCTGATTAATATTTACTTTGCCCAGTATAATTCTAGTGGAAAGAGATAGTAATAGACCCCTGCTCTATAGTATAACAGACCTGGGACACCTTTGGGTGTGCCAAAGAGAATATTAATGCAGCGTGCATAGTGCCCCCTCACCCTCCTGTCAGGCTACGTTCCAAACTAAATTCATGTCTGAAAAAATGTGTCTGGGTTTCAGGGGGATACTGATTCAAAACCCAGACTGTCTGGGTGAACTCCTGGACAGGTGGCAACCGTACCTCTAATACTTAGCATGTCACTCAGCAGGAGGGAGGTGCCAGGGGCACCAACCAGTGCTTAGTAAATTAGGTAAAGCTTCCAGTTCCTTAGTAGAGAGCCTTAGGAGAGCCCATGCAATGGGTTTTAATCTACTTTGTGGAGGAGAATACATGGGAATATTAAAAAAATCCAGACTACCACCTAATGAGTCTTAACAATGTATCCTCCCCCTCTCAATACCTATGGTGGCTAGACTGTGTAAGAAAGATTTATGTACTTACCTATTTTCAGAAAGCTCTGGTCCGTTTACATTCTCTGGCTCCCCTGAGTCAGTCCTCGGTGGCTGTAGAGGAGAGGAAGGAGCGCCTAGGGGTGAGATCCCTATTCTCAGGCATTCCTAGTAATTTTTGGCAGCCATTGGCCCCTGCTGCTGTCAATCAAAGTCAGTGAGTTAATAAGGAGAGAGAGGAGAAGGGGCAGAGTCGCTGCTCCATGTCTAAATGGACACACAGAGCAGCAGCTTGACTTGGGTGCCCCCATAGCAAGCTGCTTGCTGTGGGGACACTCGGCAGGAGGGAGGGGCCAGGAGCACCGGTGAGGGATCCGAGAAAAGGAGTGTAACGGCACCCCAAATGCAAAAAGGGTTAAAGCCATTTAGGATGCGAGAACCACAGAGTTCCCCACTGAGCGCCACACGAAAAAATAATTTGAAAGGGAACCAAAAGAGCAAGACTCTTAGCGGTGGATCACTCGGCTCGCAGGTCGATGAAGAACACAGCTAGCTGCAAGAATTAGTGTGTTTTCCAAACACAAGGCAGCTACCGACACTCCACAGTCAGGCGAACGAGACCCATAAGAATAATTCTTCCCCAGATACGAGACACAGCTCTGTATGAGGTTCAAGCAGGTCTAACACTTTATTGAGAAATACAGGCTCTTATATACAATTTAGGATACTGCAGTAACCACAGGAGATATAAATCAGATCCACCCACAACATCACACAATGGTTACATAACGAGCCACCAATACACATTATTCCCTTAGCAGACAACAGGTGAGCTAATTAACTTCAGCTGATGACTCATACCCATGACCTTTTGGTTAGCCTTGCTGTCCCCCAAACTACAATACACATTATCAACGGACTCCTTTACACAATACAGGGTCAATTAGCACAAGCACAATGAAAGATCCTCAGAAGCCATCCTAGATTCATTTACATCACAACAAACAGACAGGTGGGCTGGAGTTGGTGACATTAACATCTAACAGTATGTGTCCCAACATTATGAATGAGTCACTTTTTCAATTAACCCCTTGAGTTCAGAATCAACAAACATTTAAATAGTTCTTTACAGATATCCTGGAATATATTGTGGATAATAATTACATTATAATCCCATCTCAGTTAGTCCAAGATATAATTTCTCAGTCATCCTATGCCCCTAGTGGACTTAGGATGATTTTAGACATAAGAGGGTCCGGGAAGCTGAAACAAGGGTATCTCACACTTTTCAAGAGCTTCTGGGTTCCACGGGCCCTCCCGTAACAAGGAGGATCTGGGCTGCTCTGTGCAAAACCACTGCACAGAGCAGGTAAGTATAACATGTTTGTGATTTTAAAACAAAAAACAAAAAAAACAAGACTTTAATATCACTTTATTATATTATTGTTTTCTGCACTATATAACATTTGGTTATTTCAGCCATGCTTGATAAAAAATATATATCCTATGTTTTATTTAGATTAGATGTCCTATTTCAGTCTTTCTGAAAATATTCAAAGCCATCAGCTTGCATTGTCCATTTTTACACTTTTTTATTCTATATTGAGGTGAGCAGAAATTCTTCAATAAAATGCTTCTCAGGGGACCTATTCCTCAGTCCAATGCCACCCCGTACTCTGCCACTGAGCCCTGTTGAAATGAATGGCCCACTTGTGGTTACAGCTCCGATGAATTTCAGTTTTATTTACACTGGGTAGATGCTGGCATCCTGCCAGAGCCTGGAGATTCAATTTAATATTTGGTATTGTACAATACACTAACAGATGATACTTGGTCTAGCACTGCTAGGCTCACTAGCCTCTGGAGACGGCACACCGTTCCAATTACTTTTCTTACATGCTAATTCTGTCCCACTGCGGAATCCAGCGGCAGTACTAGCCTTGCTACAGATGAAACGCAGGAACTTCCAGTCTCAGAATGGTAGAGTGATAGTCAAGATGGCACATAGGTTCTAGCATCTTAATCAACTTCCTTCTACATCTAAAGGAAGAGTACTGCCATGTTCTCTCTTTGTATTCAACAGCATCCGCGGTTTTTCTTGCAGTGAGTTTTACGACATTTCTTGTACATGAACTGTGTACCGAATGTCCCTCTACGCTGGAACCTCGCCGACATTTTTTGCCAGTTTTTTAAAATGATACTAAATTGAATTTGGACTATAATGGTAATTTTTAAGAGTGAAAAATTAGGAATAGGCGTGTATAGCAAGTGGAATTATATACTTTGTAGACATGTGCACACGGAAATATTTCGTTTCGGAATTTATTTAGTTATTCTCAAAATTCGTTTTAATTTATTTTGTTTTTCGATAAAAAAAAATGCATTAGTCCGAAAATTCTGTAGGTCGAATCTGTAATTGAAGGCTTATGGTGTCTGTCGAATGTTCTAAGAAGATTCGACTGAATCTTAAAAAAAAAAAAGAAAAGAAGATTTGATGGAATCTTAAAAAAAAAGATTTGACGGAGCAACGAAACTGTACGACGCCACAATCAAACATTTCCGATCGATTGTGTCGCCTACAAGCTATAGAAGAATTCTAATGTTGTAGACTAATAATAATCATATTTATGAATTATTATTACTAGTCAACCAACATTAGAATTCTTCTATAGCCTATGGGAGGAGCATTTCACCATAAATGTCCGCTTGCTGCGATCGTATGTTTTTAGCTACTTCGTCGAATCTTCATGTCTCTCTATGTCGAATCTTTTCTCTCTATGCCAAATCTTTTCTCTCTATGTCGACTCTTCTTCATGTCTCTCTATGTCGAATCTTTTCTCTTTGTAGAATAATATTTGTTTTCTGTGCTTTCGTTATCGTTTGTTAAAGCATGTTTTGCTATTCAGCACTGTGCTACCTTAATTGGAAATTGCGTGGTCATGCAACATTGTATGTCAATTTAATTTTCAACCTTTTTGTTCACATAAATCAAGTTTTCGTTTGATGGTATTTAATAAACACTGTTTTTTGTGATATAAAAGAAAAAAGACCAAAAACTAAAGTAATTGTAACGTTTTTTTTTTTTTTTTTTAAATAACAAACATGTTATACAGTACTTGCCTCCTCTGTAAAAAATATATGTAGCGCCTGGGTACTTTATGCTACCGGTGCTAGTAAAATTTAGAGGGAGATCAAAGTGTAGTTAAACTCTGATCCAAATTGTTAAGTGCAAAACAGGGTCTCTGTCTCAGTTTGGCTGTGCTGTTGGCTATTCTGTTACACTGGGCCTCGCTGTGCTTGCTGGGGAGGGGTTTTTATGGGACAGACGCAATTAGTTCTTGTTTTTTTTCTTCGAGTGTGGCACCCACCTTTAGGGTGTCCACATTAAGGCGCCCCAGCAATATGGCCTACTTGGCCGGGGCGTGCGTGCCACGCGGTGTTCCTGGTTCCGGGACCATGTTGGCCCGGAGCATCTGAACAGTGACGGGGACCCAGTGAGTGACTGGGTTCCCACCTTTGAGGATCCCAAGCTGTATTGCTTTTCGGTGGGGAGTCCATCTGAGGCACGCCATTGAGAGGCTGGCGATCCAAAAGGGCCTCGACAAACCATCGGGATCAAGGTAGCCGGACACTGAAAGATTGATCACCTTTCAGATGGTACCTGGACGACAAGTTGAAGGAGATCCAGGCGTAATTCATCTGAAGAGGATTACCTTCGTAACTACAAATCAAAGAGGGGCCTGTGGCTCCCTGAAGTTCACCAAGGAGGGTCTGTGGCAGAGCCTTTTCCTCAAGTTCAAGTTCACCAAGGAGGGTCTGTGGCAGGGACTTTATCCTACAAATGTTCCAGTGATACTCTGGCTGCCTGGTCAGTGAGAGAGGCCTGTCCGGGTACACGAAACCCACTCAGGCAGGAGAGGCGCAGAAAAGTGTTACGCTTGGGAGCAGGACTGTTACCCTATCATCACGCCTGAATCTGCTGTTCTCTTTTCTTCTTCAAGTTTACTTTCCTCACCACAAGTTAATTGTTTTTACCCGACTGGGTAATAAAGAGCACCTGTTGTGGAATTCCTTTTACTTCTACAAAATGCAATACGCATCATTCACCCCTAGGAATTCGGGGGAGCCATGAGGTAAATGTTCCACCCAAAACAACCAGCAGCTCCTCCGGGAGTAGTGCTCCATATATATCAAGGGAGCTCCGGATGTTAGGACCTAGCAAATAAAATCTAGTTTGGAAGGGGTAGAAATCTTCATACACTTCAGGCCGCGCTCAGAGAGGCAAAGCAATCTCTAATGATAAACAGATAAACAGAAAAAAAGGCACCTCTAAATGCAGAATAAAAACGTTTTAATATCCCTAAAAGGATTAAAAACACTTACAAGATAGAGAATGAAAAGGAGCATGTAATGTGTGTTCAGGTGATATTCCGATTACAGGCAGGTCAACAGTATGTATAACTTCCAGTATAGGATCCAGGAGAAACAGCCGGTGGACGCTGCAAGCTCTACGTCATTGGCTGAAGAAGGAACCAATTAGCAGTTCCGAAAGATGTCCCATTCTGATGACTCACTTCCTGTTTGTGTTTCATGCTGGTTGTCGTCCCGCTTCTGCTGATGTCATTTCTAAGATTCATACTCTGTACTAATCCAGACGGCGTTACTGTGTTCCTAGAGCCTGCAGCATCCACTGTCTGTTTCTACTGGATCCTATACTGGAAATTATACATACTGGGGACCTTCCTTTCATCGGAACATCACCTGGACACACTTATTACATGCTCCTTCTCATCCTCTATCTTGTAAGTGTTTTTAAGCATAGGGGAATATTAAAACGTTTTTATGCTACACTTAGAGGCGCCTTTTTTTTCTGTTTATCTGTTTACTTGCTCTGTGCAGTTGCTTTTGCACATAGTAGCCTGGATCCTCCTCTTCTCGGGTCCCTCTTTGCTGCTCCTGGCTCCTCCTTCATTTGTGTGTCCCCACAGACAGAATCTTGCTACAGGGGGCACACAAGCTGAGGTAGAGCTCCATGTATCCATTCAGACACGGAGCCCTGACCTGGCCCACCCCTCCCTACCCTGATTGGCTGACGTACTTTGATTGACAGCAACGGGAGTCAATGGAGCCGCTGCTCTGTCTCAGCCAACCAGAAGGAGTGTCCTGGATGGCTAAGGTGATCGTGGACATCGCTGGACAGAGAAGGAGCTCAGGTAGGTAATGAAGGGGTGCTGGGGGGAGGGGGGGCTGCTACACATAGAATGGATTAAGATGCATTTGCATCCATAGACATAGAATGCTGGACTCTACCCCACCCCCTTGTCTGCGCATCATTGGATTTGATTGACAGCAGCGGGAGCCAATGGCTGCACTGCTATCAATCTATCCAATCAGGAGCAGAAGAAGACCGTGTCTCCGCTATGGTGTGCAGTAACAAATCTGGCCTGAGGTGCGGGGGCGCCGGAGACGATCTGAGCTGTTCAGAGCCATTTGGAAATACTTGGAAAAATTCAGAAATACTCAGTTCCCAAGCCTTTCCAAGCTTTTCCGAGTTCAGCCGAGCTGTCCCTGAGCCTTATCAAGTATTTCAGAGGCTTTTCGGTGCCCCCTCACTTCTGGCCACATGCGGTATTGCATGCCCAAAAAAATCAATGCGGAACAATTTATTTTAGTTTCCACTGACTTCTATGGGGAAACTCGCTTTGATATACAAGTGCTTTGGATTACGAGCATTCCCCTGGATTGGATTATGCTCTTAATCCAAGGTTCCACTCTATTCTATTTATTTTTTATTAATTTTTTCAATATGCTTTCTTTATTTATGGATATAACAGCGATTTGTTGCTGCAAAGAGACATCGAACATAACTGCAACAGAGGAAGCACAGTGACATGAATTGGAGCCACAAAATAGGGTTACTGGAATTGATATAATAAAGACAAATATGCTGTTCTCTTTGCAAGAGACATTGCACTTTCTAAGGGGATCTTAGTGAATGAGGTGAAGCCCTGCTGATGTCTGTCATCCATTCATGTGCAAGCAAAAATGTTTTTTTTTTTTTAAATTTCCTCCCACACGATTGGGCATTCTTTGCAAGGTGAAATTTCACCACATTCACCAAGCCTAGGGGAAAATTCACTTACAAAGTGCAACGACCCTTGCAAAGTAAACAGCCTATTTGCCTCTAGTAAATCAACCCCACTGTACTCTCTGACTAAAATGAAATGAATGATGCTCATAATTAATCAGAGCGCACCTTTTAAAATATTTTTACATCACATCGTTAGAACCCAAGCCTTCCTGCATGACATTACAAAATAAATATAGCACAACACACTGTTCAGGTCTCATACACACACAAAAAAAAAGTAAAAAAAAAAAAAAATCTGATTTCTTACCAGCTTGATACTTTCATATCCCACTTCAATCTCATTTCCTGTGTAATTAATGGAAGAATGAATTAAATTAGTAATCAAATCTGCATAATGGGATGCCGCCATGTTCTGGAGCTAATAAGAATTCAGGTGCTAAAGCGGGATGGCGTGCAGGAGGGCACGACTCTTGTTTGTTAGTAGCGGAGTCTCGGGAACAATGCAGAATAACTGCTAATGTGGAATTTTTAAAGACGGATCCCACATCAAAGCGGCATTAGGCGCGGAGATTTTCTAATCAGGCACCTAATAATTTTGTTTTGTCACTTGGAAAATGTGTTTCATTTAAATTGACCTTCTCCTTACAGCTTTCTATGAAGCAATTATTTGTTCTGCAAAGTTTCAGCATCCACTGAGCAAGTTGAAGTAATGGACTATGGGCTAAAGCTTATTTCTTTTTCTTAGGTGTTAGGTCCGCAAGCTGTAAAACAACAAATTGTGTTTATTTAGTCATAAGATGTGCTGTAGCTCATTGCTTGGCATTATACTTTTTTTTTTGCGTACACTGTAAAGCCAAAATGCTTTGGTAAATTGGTTTGTTAGAACCCTACTCTGAGATCATTTTTATTAAAATATCCCCTGGCTGTTTAAAACAAGATGAAGCAAATGCTGCAGTACTCACCTCATGTCCAGGTGCTGTCTCCTGTACTACCCCTAATTCACCAAAAGATGTCACCAGTCTGCGGTATGCTGTGATACAGCAGCTAGGTAATTAGTACTTGTTATTCTGAGTCCGATTGTTGTGAAGAGATCTATCCCCTGTGAGACCTCTATGCTTGGCCTGTATAAGCAGATAAAATCACTGAGGGCAATCCTCATCAGATAGCTTGAACTCACCAAGTACCGATTCTATTCGCAGAGGTGCTTTTATTCCGAACATCGGGTTACAGCAGATGACAGGATACAACAGATGAATAGGTTATGGTACTTATGCGGTCAAAAGATGATATTGTCTGTAGCTTACTATGCAGAATACATGTGCCCATGTTACATGTGGACTGTAAGATGCCTCCATTACACAGGAAGTACAAACTCAGGAAGAAGGGCGGAGAATTAAATACAAAGGAAGTACAGTATGTCATAACATTAGAGAAAGGAACATGGAAAAAGTGCATTACCACAAAAGGTTACTAGATGGCAGTGTGTGAACTACGCATAACGTCCATAGGAAAATGTTTCAGAGAAACAATATAAATATAAATTCTATGCCCCATTGGGGCGGCACACTTGTTATTTCATTTGGGGAGCATATAGTTTAACCACTTCAATACTGAGCACGTTCACCCCCCTTCCTGCTCAGGCCAATTTTCAGCTTTCAGTGCTGTTGCACTTTAAATAGCAATTGCATTGTCATGAAATACTGTACCTATATGAAATGTTTGTCATTATTAGAAAGAGATAGAACTTTCTTTTGGTAGCATTTAATCACCACTGGGCTTTTTATTTGTTAAACAAACTAAAGGAGGCTTAAATTCTGAAAACAAAACAGTTTTCTTTGTTTCTGTTATACAGTTTTGCAAATAAGTAATTTGTCTTCTTCACTAATGTGCCCTTATACGGCTGCACTGATAGGCTGCACTGATGGGAACTGATGAGGATACACTGATAGGCTGCACTGATCGGCACTGATGAGGATACACTGATACGCTGCACTGATGGGCACTGATAAGCTGCACTGATTGGCGCTGATGAGGTTGCATTGATAGGCAGTGATGAGGCTACACTGATCAGCACTGATGAGGCTACACTGATGGGTGCTGATCAGGCGACACTGATAATCTCCATTGATAGGTGGCACTGATATGCTGCACTGATGGGCCCAGATATGTTGCACTGATGGACACTGGTATGCTGCACTGATGGGCACTATTGGGGCTGCACTGATAATTAGCGCCCTGATTATCAGTGTAAATGTCCTCTGTAACTGGAAGGTCAGTTATCGGCTTTCCTTTCCTCAGACTCTGACAGGAATAGAAATGCCGATAGCCGGCATTTGTTTACACGTGATCAGCTTGCTGTGGAGACGGTTCTAGAACCTTCCTCCCTGAGCCTAGGGGAGATGGAAGGCATACTGAACATCCCCCTGTATCTCTCACCCCCTCACCCCCTCTCTCTCTCATCCCCTCACTTTCACCCCTCCTCTCTCTCCCACACAACTCTCTCTCTCTCTTACCCTCCTCTCTCTTACCCCCTCTCAGTTTCTATTTCACCCTTTACTCTCTCCTCCACTTTCTCACCCCCCTTTCTCTATCACCACCCCTCTCTTAACCCTCCTCTCTTATACCCCTCTCTCTCGCTCACCTCTTTCTTTCTCGTCCCCACTCTTTTTTTACTTCCCTCCCTCTCTCCCACCCCATCTCTCACTCCCACATATCTCTCACACCCTCATTTCCCTCACCACTCTCTCACCTCTTTCTTTCTTACCCCCTCATCTCCCTAACCCCTCTCTCCCTCACCTCTTTCTCTCTCACCACGTCTTGCTCACCTCCCACCCTCTCTCCCACCCCCACTCTCTCTCTCACCCCCTCTCAGTCTCTCTCCCCATTTCTCTCTCCCTCTCTCTCTCTCTCATCCCCCTTTCTCTTTCCCCCCTTCTCTCACCCCCTCCCTCTCTCACACTCCTTTCTCTCTCTTACATCCCCTCTCTCTCATCCCCTCTTCTATCTCACCCCTCTCTTTCTCAACTTTTTCTCTCTCACTCCCTCTGTTGGTGGCACAGCAGAGGGGGTGGTGGCATCGTAGAGGGTGGGGGATGGAGACAGGGGTTGTTGGTGGCACCGCAGAGGGGGGTGGAGGCAGAGGATGATGGAGACAGGGGGTGATTGGAGGCAGGGGGCCTGGGGGATATTGGAGGCAGGGGGAGATTGAAGGCAAGGGGAGATTGTGGCAATGCAGAGGGGGGTGGAGGCAAGGGACGATGGTGGCAGGGGGGGATTGGAGGCAGGGGGAGATTGTGGCACCGCAGAGGGTGGTGAAGCAAGGAGACGATGGAGGCAGGGGGTGATTGGAGGCAGGGGGCGATGGAGGTAGGGGGAGATTGGAGGCAAAGGGAGATTGGAGGCAGGGGGAGATTGGAGGCAGGGGTTGATTGTGTCACCGCAGAGTGGGGATGGAGGCAGGGGGTGATGTGTCTAAATAACTTGCCCTTATTATATCGAAAATAACAAAAATATGTTTTTTTTTACCTTCATATCTACCTTAAATCACATTGCTATTTGCCTAGCGTACTTGTTTGTAGCCTAAATACTGAAATTTGCACCTAAAAATATGATTTAGTAACTTTTGTGAAATGCCAGTAAAAACTTTGCTGCACCAGTAAATTTCAGGTGTCGTGCCAGTAAATTTCAATCTGGTAGGTTGGCAATACTGATTTCAACCCCTCAGTCACTGGGCATCTTTACTGTACTATGTAACCAGTGGGTGCTACCTACAGTCCCTGAAAACTACACCCAATTGTTGCCACAGCGCACAGTGTTAGAGCCAAAATTATGAACTTGCACACAGATCCACTGCTTTCATAAAATGCTCCTGATGTCAACGCATGAGCTGTAACATTTCAATAAAGGTAAAAGAAAAAGTAAGCAGTACCATCCATGGTAATAATGCACCAATCCTACAGAATGTGGGTGCATATATCTGATAATGTACACGCGCAATTTACCACCATTCATATCACAGCCCTGTAATTCTGTAGAATTCTACTGCTTGCACTCTGACTGTGTGCGTGTGGCAGAGCTGTGTAAATCTCAGGACTGTATTGACAGAAGTACAAATTCTTTGGCAGGTAAAAGACTTCCGTTTATGTATTTCATCTCCGTATTTAGCTGTTCAGTTTTAATACCTACCTACGCATGTGTGTTTTAGACTTCCCTTGTGTGCCAGTTGCTCTGCCCTTTACCATTACTTTACCACAAGCTTGATTATAACGGATCTTTCTATAAAGCAGGTTAACGATCTCAAGAGCCGAGTGATCTATAATAATTGTGAAGAGATATACTCCGATACAATCACGGCTAATTAAAACATTAAAGAACCGCCTCGATATATTGCATTGATGTGAAGGAAAACTATAAATACATTTTCCTATCAGCACTCCATCATCCCAGTCTCATCTGCTTCTTGACAGCACACCAGTTAAACCCCCACGCTTGAAATGCAGATAAAGAAAATGATAGTCGGCAATATACGGGAAGAACACATTGTATAACTGCCGAACAAACGACTACGCAAGAGGCACCTGTGGAGCAGCAACCACATGTAATAAACCTAATGTCTGCTGGAATCTGCTAATTGGATGTCACACGTTTCAAGAAGAATATTAAGCAGATGTTTGAATTTAGTCTCTGTAATGTGACTTGTAAACAAAATCACAAAATAAAAAGCCACAGCATGGCGTTCTCCGAATAAAACAAGGCACGTGGGTAGATTTGAAGGGCAATGGATGAGAAGCGAGGTGGAAACAAATGTTGCAATGCCCATAGAGAACCTGTCATGTTTATTTATCAGGCCGACGGTAGAAGCTGCGGGAAATTAGGAAATCCACTTTTTTTAAAATAATTTACATGATACATTCATCATTGACCACTGCGCCTATTTTGGCACTTCTCTCCTTCATGTAAAAATCAAATTTTTTTTGCTAGAAAATTAATCAGAACCCCCAAACATTATGGGCCAGATTCAGGTAGGAGAGCGGATCTTTATTCTGGCGTAACGTTTGTCATTTACGTTACTCCGCCGAAACTTTAGGAGCAAGTACTGTATTCGCAAGGAACTTACTCCTAAAGTTGCGACGGCGTAGCGAAAATGAGCCGGCGGAATTCAAATTGGGCGGGTAGGGGGCGTGTAGTATTTAAACTAGGAGCGATCCAGCGGCGAACGTACTGCGCATGCGTCGGCTGTCAATTTATCCCAGTGCGCATGCTCCAAATTTTGTCGGTGTTTTCGTCGTGAACGTCAATGGCGTCAATCCCCATTCACGGGCGAGTTACGCAAACGACGTTAAACTTTGTGAACTTCGACGCGATCACGACGGCCATACTTAACATAGGATACTCCACCTAGGGGGCATGTTTTTCTTTACGCCGCGTATTTCTTACGGAAACTTCGGAAAGTCACTGCATCGGGCCCGCGTACGATCGTGAATTGCCGTATCTCGCTGATTTACATATTCTCGGCGTAAATCAGAGGGAACACCCCGAGCGGCCATTTTAAAATTGCAGCTCCGATACGACGGCGAAATACAATTACGCCGCTCGTATCTGAACTCAATCACAGCGTATCTTGTTTTCTGAATACAGAAAACAGATACAACGGCGTAGGTTAGAAGTTACGTGGCTTATCTACAGATAAGCCGCGTAACTACTACCTGAATCTGGCCCTATATATTTTTTTTAGCAGACACTCTAGGGCAGGGATATGCAATTAGCAGATCTCCAGCTGTTGCAGAACTACAAGTCCCATGAGGCATAGCAAGACTCTGACAGACACAATTACGACACCCATGATGGAACTTGTAGTTTTGCAACAGCTGGAGGTCCGCTAATTGCATATCCTTGCCCTAGGGAATAAAATGGCGGTCATTGTAACTTTTTTTCCTCACGGTATTTGCGCAAACATTCTTAAACGCCTTTTTCTGTGAAAAAATAAATAAATAAACGGTTTCATGAATTAAAAAATAACAAAATAGTAAAGTTACTGTTTAGAATTAAATTACTGAAATAAATTAACTTGATGATATTCAAATTTTATGAGATGCACCTGTAGTGATTATTTGGTCAGTTGGGGGGGGTGGTGATACAAGATTAGAGTTGAGCCTTAACCACTTGCCGACCTCGTCATGTAAATATACGTCTCCAGAATGGCACGGCTGCGCAAAGCAACGTATATATATGTTGCTTTGAATTTCACGCCATGCTGACACCTGCGCGCTCGCCCCTGCCCCAAGCTCCGTCAAAAGTGTCCTATGTGTCCGCCATAATGTCGCAGTCACAATAAAAATCGCTAATCGCCACCATTACTAGTAAAAAAAAAAAAAAAAGATCTAGAAAAATATCTAGAAAAATATGTATCGGCCTAAACTGAGAAAAAAAAATGGTATTATATATTTTTTGGTGATATTTATTATAGCAAAAAGTTTAAAATATTGCCTTTTTTTCAAAATTGTCGCTGTTTTTTTGTTTATAGCGCAAAAAAATAAAATCCGCAGAGGTGATCAAATACCACCAAAAAAAATCTCTATTTGTGGTAAAAAAAGACGTCAATTTTATTGGGGTGCAACGTCGCACGACCGCAATTGTGAGTTAAAGCGACGCAGTGCCGAATCGCAAAAAATGGCCCGGTCATTGGGCAGCCAAATCCTCCGGGGCTTATGTGCTTAAGATAATTATGAACACGGAATTCAGCAACTGTGTATATATTGTGACAGGAAGTCAGGTAAATCTGTGGGTGTTGTCACAGACGGGAGATACATTTCTGCCTTGTTTAGACAATACACCAATTACTACTTGGTGTCAGAATTAAGGCCTCTATAAGTCATCCAAAGGATGACTACTGATTGCTGCATCCTGAGGCTTTTTGAGTGAAGGAGAGCAGTCAGAAAAGTCTGAAGAGGTAAGGTGGTTGTTGATTTTTCTGTGTGATAAAAATCAAAAAGACTATTGTTTTTCTGCTGTCTGACCAGCAGTGTCTGCCCAGCAGTAGGCTGTGCCAGACTCCATAGGTATGTTTCTGTGTTGTGAAGATAGAGGCCCCAAGTGGCAAGGGTTTATTTTATGTTTTGTTTTGTTTATGCTGTTTTGATGCTTGCTCTTGTATCCAGCAATATGGAAGAATAAACCATATCCTTTGTTTTTAACCATCCTCAACTGCCTTTCTGTATAGTTCAGCATGTAGTGAACCCATCCAGGGGGTCACACACACCCGCTACCGAGCGAATCCCTCACACATGGTGGAGTGCCACGGGCAGTTAAAGTAAACCCAAAATGGAGGAGATGCTAAAACAGCTGGCTATAGCAAATGCAAATCAACAGCAGACAAATGCAGGTTTGCAGCGGAGCCCTGCAGCTCAACAACAGGCTCACGCAGCTCAACAACAGGCTCATCAAGAGAGCATGGCTGCTCAACAACAGGTTCACCAAGAGAGCATTGCAGGCTTGGAACAGAGACACCAGCAGCAAATGGAGGCCATCGTGAAACAGCTTCAGAGATAGCAGACCGAGACTGGGAGTCAGGCCGTTAACATATCGACTTTTCGGGTAAGCCACTTATTGCCAAAGATGACTGCAGATGATGACCCTGAGATGTTTCTGACCACGTTTGAGAGAACAGCGGAAAAAAGGAGTTGACCTAAAGAACAGTGGGCTGGACTAGTGGCCCCCCTATTATCTGGAGAAGCCCAAAGGGCATATTTTGATTTGGAGTTTGCAGATGCAAAAAACTATGATCGGTTAAAAGAGGAAATATTGGCACGTTTTTGTGTAACCCTGGATGTCCGTGCTCAGCGGGTCCACAATTGGAGTTATCAGCTGAGGAAGCCACCTCGGTCGCAGATGTATGACCTCATCCATTTGGCTAGGAAATGGCTGCAGCCAGAAACTCTGTCCGGACCAAAAATTTTGGAGCGAGTAGTCATGGACAAATTTCTTAGGTCTCTTCCTAACACCCTGCAGAAGTGGGTGAGCCATGGTGGTCCGGAAACCGCAGACAAACTAGTAGACCTGGTTGAAAGGTACCTAGCAACAGAAAATGTGTCCTCTTCACCCAGAGACTCACAGAGTTTTCACCCCAAGACCAGACCATCCCCACCTATAGGTAAGACTGCGCCAAGGGATGGGGGTGGAGAGAGGGACCAAAGAGCAACTAGAGGTGTTATCGGGACTACTGCTAATGTTTGGCGAGAGCGGCCTGGAAGACCCATCCCACAGGAGAGGACCAGAAGGTTGATTTGTTTCCGTTGCCGGGAAGAGGGACATGTAGCAGCCGTTTGCCCAGTGGGTGAAGAACCCATGCAGTGTGACTTTCTGACAGAGAGACGACAGTCCTTCTTTACAACCACATGCACTGCAGTAAAGGTGAATGAGAAACCTTATATAGAATGTGCTTAGATGGTAAAGATGTTGTGGTATTGTTGGATTCAGGTAGCCTGGTCACCTTAGTGAAAAGTGGTCTAGTGGTGGAAAAAACCTTACATCCTAGGAAAATGGCTGTAATTTGTGTACATAGGGACACTTGAGAATATCCGGGAGAATGTAGTGAATATAGATGGGGAGTTAGTTAACCCTGATGAGAGGGTTGCCCTCCCTCACTTCATTATTGAAAGGGACCTGTTATATCGAGTATCACAGAGATTAGAGGAGACCATTGAGCAACTGGTAGTGCCTAAACCGTACCGCAAGATGGTTTTGGAACTGGCCCATGGGCACATTCTTGGGGGACATTTGGGAGCAGAAAAAAACCCGGGAGAGGATCACCCATAGGTTTTATTGGCCTGGGATCACTAAGGAAGTGGAATTGTACTGCTCTTCCTGTCCAGTGTGTCAGATTACTGCACCCATGCCACATTTTCGCAGTCCGTTGGTACCCCTGCCCATTATCGAGGTCCCTTTTGAGAGGATCGTCATGGACTTGGTTGGCCCCTTACTGAAGTCCACTAGAGGGCACCAGCACATCTTAGTAATAATGGACTATTCCACCCGTTACCCAGAAGCGATTCCTCTCCGAAACACCTCTGCTAAAACCATTGCCAAAGAGTTATTTTAGGTTTTCAGGCGTGTGGGTCTTCCTAAGGAAGTCCTAACTGATCAGGGCACCCCGTTTATGTCTAGGGTGACCATTGAACTTTGTAAACTCCCGAAAGTGACCCAATTATGTACATCAGTATATCACCCTCAAACAAACAGGTTAGTGGAAAGATTTAATAAAACTTTAAAACAAATGTTGATCAAGGTGGTGGATAAAGACAGAAAGAATTGGGATTATCTGCTCCCTTATCTGATGTTTGCCATAAGAGAGGTTCCACAATCGTCCACAGGGTTCTCTCCATTTAAGCTACTGTATGGGAGGCACCCCGAGGCCTGCTGGACATTGCCAGGGAAACGTGGGAAAGTGAGAGTTCCCCTCATCGAAGTGTGATTGAACATGCCGCACAAATGCAAGATAGTATTGCCCAAGTGACATTTAGCCCAAGCCCAGTTGGCTCAACAGAGGATTTACCATCGTGGGGCCCAGGTCCGTTCCTTTGCACCTGGTGATAGGGTGTTGGTGTTGGTCCCCACGGTCAAAACTAAATTCCTAGCCAAATGGCAGGGTCCTTATGAAGTGTTGGAGAAAATGGGGGTGGTGAATTATAAAATTAGCCAACCGGGAAGACGAAAACCTGAGCAGATATATCACGTGAACTTGTTAAAACCATGGAAAGATTAGAGAGTCCTTGGTCGCTGAGACTACCTGATTTTCTGCTCCATTTAACCTGACTGTCCCTGAAGTTGGGATAGTGGAGACCCAAAACTCAGTGACAGGAGGCTAAATAATTTGTGCTCCGTAATAGGGAGAAGTTTTCAGATTTGCCAGGTTGGGTCTCTGGGGCTGAACATGACATTATCACCACACCAGGGGAGAAGGTCAAGTTGAAGCCTTATAGAATTCCAGAAGCCAGGCGAGAGGCAATTCGCCAGGAAGTAAAAAAATGCTTGAGCTGGGGGTGATCAAAGTGACAATTAGTGATTGGTCCAGTCCCATTGTCTTAGTTCCCAAACCAGATGGAAGTTGGCGGTTTTGTAATGACTTTCGCTTCCTGAATAAAATCACTAAGTTTGACACCTATCCTATGCCCGGCATAGATGAACTGATTGATCGCCTAGGCACGGCCTGGTACATGACTACGTTAGACCTGACCAAGGGTTATTGGCAAATTCCTCTCTCGGAGTCGGCCAGGGAAAAAAAAGCATTTGTAACTCCAGACGGATCTTTCCAATATCGGAGGATGCCTTTTGGGTTACAGAATGTTCCCGCCACATTTCAACGCACCATGGATAAGACCCTTTGGCCTCATCGAGGCTATGCTGCTGCATACCTCGATGATGTTGTCATCCACAGTGAGGATTGAGAATCACACTTGCCAAAAGTTCAGGCTGTGTTGGATTCCATCTGGAAATCCGGGTTTACAGCCAATCCAAAAAAATGTACCCTTGGGTTTGAAGAGGCTAAGTATCTAGGGTATACCATTGGGAGAGGTCTAATCAAGCCCCAAATAAACAAAGTTGAGGCTATTCAGGATTGGCCACGTCCCACCAACAAGAAACAGGTTCGTGCATTTTTGGGAATCGCGGGATATTATCGCCGCTTCATCCCCCATTTTGCCTCACAGGCTGCTCCCCTGACCAATTTGACCAAAGGGAAGGAGTCTGTCATGACCAAATGGACTTCCGAAGCAGAAGCAGCTTTTCAGGCTTTAAAACAGCCCTGGTGTAGTCAGCCAGTTTTAAAATCGCCTGATTTTTCACGGGACTTTGTGGTTCAGACAAATGCGTCAAATGTGGGGTTAGGAGCTGTACTGTCCTGGGTTATCAACGGGGAGGAACACCCTGTTATGTACCTTAGCCGAAAGTTGAAGGCCCACGAGGAGAATTATGCCACCATTGAGAAAGAGTGTTTGGCGGTGAAATGGGCTTTGGATTCTATTCGGTACTACCTCGTGGGTAGACAGTTTGAACTAGTGATGGATCATGCCCCATTGAAGTGGATGGCACAGAACAAGGAGACCAATAGGAGAATAAATAGGTGGTTCCTGGCCCTTCAGGAATTTAGTTTTGTCGTAACGCATCGCCCCAGTGTTAAAATGGGGAATGCAGATGGTTTGTCCCGAGTGCATGCTTGTCTGGCAACCTGTGTCCCAACCCTAGGGTTGAAACAAGAGGGGGGTATGTGTCAGTAAGTCAGGTAAATCTGTGGGTGTTGTCACAGACGGGAGATACATTTCTGCCTTGTTTAGACAATACACCAATTACTACCAGGTGTCGGCTGCAGAAATAGCCAGAAAGGTTTAGAGCGTTGGAAAACTTTAGCTGTTCAGAATGATGTAATTAAGGCCTTTATAAGTCATCCAAAGGATGACTACTGATCGCTGCATCCTGAGGTTTTTTGAGTGAAGGAGAGCAGTCAGAAAAACTTCTGAAGAGGTGAGGTGGTTTTTGATTTTTCTGTGTGATAAAAATCAAAAAGACTATTGTTTTTCTGCTGTCTGACCAGCAGTGTCTGCCCAGCAGTAGGCTGTGCCAGACTCCATAAATAGGTTCCTGTGTGGTGAAGATAGACGCCCCAAGTGGCAAGGGTTTATTTTATGTTTTGTTTATGCTGTTTTGATGCTTGCTCTTGTATCCAGCAATATGGAAGAATAAACCATATCCTTTGTTTTCAACCATCCTCAACTGCCTTTCTGTATAGTTCAGTGTGTAATGAACCCATCCAGGGGGTCACACACACCCGCTACCCGCTATATTTACTATTCCTTATAATTAGGGCCCATTTGTAGAGCCATTTCAAGTTCATATTTAAAGAGGTTGTAAAGGTAAACGTTTTTTTTTTCACATTAATGCAGTCTATGCATTAAGGTGAAAGAACATCCAACAATACCGCCCCCCCCCCCAGCCCCCCGTTATACTTACCTGACTCCTCGAAAGTCCCGCGCTCGCCCCCGACATCCTCTTCGTCGCTCAGCCTGCCCGTTGATTAATTACAGTGGATGGATGGAAAGCAGCGCAGCCATTGGCTTGCGCTGCTGTCAATCACATCCAATGACTTGGCGCTCCGGGGGGCAGGGCCTAGTGATACAGTGAGTGGCTATGGCTGCCTGCTGTATCACGGGAGCGCGCCCACAAGAACTCAACACCATGTAAGCACGCTCGCATGAAGGTGTTGAGTCCTTGCGGGGGGAGCTGAGACAGCTGCCGAAGGACCCCAGAATTCCAGGTTTGGGGCTACTCTGTGCAAAACTAGCTGCACAGTGGAGGTAAGTATAACATGTTTGTTATTTAAAAAAATATATATCAATATCTTTAGTGATCCTTTAAAATTGATGTGGTGAAAAGGTAATTGGGTCATATACCTACAGCAGAAGTCTTTTTTATAACTAATCAAATCCCAGCCTTTTTTCTTCCCAGTACATGAAATGAAAGTTAACATTTGACTGGACAAGGACAACACGTGTTTCATTTGCTCCAGGTTGTATGAATGGATTTGCTGTAATATGACCCTACAGAATAACATATTGTTAAGATCGGATTAATATACACAGCTGGGATTGCCACATGGCATCTACATTATACCTGATGAGATCAAATCTAATAATAAAAGCCCAGGTTAGAGTTAATGTTATTATATTAAGTCAAACACAGTGCATTGCGTCAGGATGGTTATTGTGTTAGTACAGGGCAATTTATTACTGGGAAAAGTTGAATATTACTTCTACTTGAATGTCTGCTTTAGCATTTTTTATCTGTTCCTGTCATCGAATTTTCATTCAAAGGTTATTATAAAATATGACTTTCTTTTAAACAGAATAATGTTTTCATTAACAAATAATAAAATAAAGGGTTGCTGCATTATTTCAATGACAGCGAGAGAATGACTTCCGGGATTGTGTGAATTTTGATTGACTGCATTAACTGACCAGTTCTTGGACCTGGAGACTTAGGTTCATCTATGAATGCCGATTCATTTAAACTGAACTCCGGGCAGATTTAAAAGACAACATTAACCGCTTAATGACCCCTTCACGCTGATATACGTCGGCAGAATGGCACAGCTGGGCACAAGCGCGTACCTGTACGTCCTCTTTAAGTGCCCAGCCGCGAGGTAGCAAGCGCAACCCCAGCGGCGTGCTCGCAACCTGTTCCGGAGCTCCATGACCACGCCCGCAGGACCCGCAGACCCAATCGCCACCGGTGTCCCGCGATCAGTGTCAGGAGCTGGAGAACGGGGAGAGGTGAGTGTAAACACACCTTCCCCGTTCTTCATTGTGGCAATGTCAGTGATCGTCTGTTCCCTGATATAGGGAAAGATGATCACTGACATCACACATCCAGCCCCGCCCCCCTACAGTTATAAACACATATGAGGTCACACTTAACCCCTTCAACGCCCCCTAGTGGTTAACTCCCAAACTGCAATTGTAATTTTCACAGTAATCAGTGCATTTTTATAGCACTTTTCGCTTTGAAAATGATAATGGTCTCAAAAATGTGTCAAAAGTGTCCGATGTGTCCGCCATAATGTCTCGCAAAAAGTAAAAAATATTGATTTTTTTTCAAAATTGTCGCCTATTTTTGTTTATAGCAAAAAAAAACCTGCAGAAGTGATCAAATGCCACCAAAAGAAAGCTCTATTTGTGAGGAAAAAAGGACATCAATTTTATTTAGGAGTCACGTCGCACGACCGCGCAATTGTCAGTTAAAGCGACGCAGTGCCGAATCCCAAACGTCCTTAACCTGCATAATGGCCCGGGTCTTAAGTGGTTAATACACCATCAAATGTATTTATTTGTAAATGCAACTAGAGTACATACCTGCATTTGCATATCTCCCAATTTTTTAAGTTGAGAATGAGGGACATTTTAGGGGGGGAAAGTGACCTGCGGCATGTGTAGTGTGCTGCAACAAAAGTGGGTGTGGTTAACTGCCCACCGTACATACACTACAAAAGGGCGGTCGCTGTTCACCAGATCATATACCTAGTACACCGTCTACGCATTGGGGTAGGGGGTGAGTTTGCACACGCCCGCTTCCCTGGCTGTGCTGCAATTTGCTGCAACACGAGCCAATCAGCAGGAGGACGGTAATTACCAAAGAGAGCCCAAAAAGAGCCCTGTGCTTGTTAACATACAGCTCTCTTCTGACAGCAGCAATGTGCAAGGCAGAGTGGATAAAAATCTAAATACAGTTTTTATTTACGATACATTAATAATTTAGATTATTCAGCATGAAATGGAGCTTAGTTATGTAGCATGAGGCTGTATATTCTGCAACATTTTTAGTAAACTTATTCAATGAATCCAAGCTCTGCAAGCTGAAATAACATGCACTGCATTGGGGCATTTACACAATTTCACAGTAAAACAAACAAAAAAATGGCGCAGGGTTCCCCTTAATATCCATTCCAGACCTTAAGTGCCTGATATGAAATTTGGGGGGGACCCCAACGTATTTTTTTTTAAATTTTGGTTCGGAGTTTCCCTTAATATTCATACCAGACCTAAAGGGCCTGGTAATGGTCTAATGCCCTGTACACACGATCGGTTCATCCGATGAAAACGGTCTGATGGATTTTTTAATCAGATATCCAATGAAGCTGACTTTCATCAGTCTTGCCTACACACCATCAGTTAAAAAAAAGTGTCAGAACGCGGTGAAGTAAAACACAACGACGTGCTGAGAATAATGAAGTTCAATGCTTCCGAGCATGCGTCGACTTGATTCTGAGCATGCGTGGATTTTTAACCGATGGACGTGCCCACAGACAATTGTTTTTTTCTATAGTTTTTTTTAACCATCAGATAATTTTAAAACAAGTTCCTAGTTTTTTCACCGATGGATAAAAACCAGATGGGGCCCACACACGATCGGTTCGTCTGATGAAAACGGTCCATCAGACCGTTTTCATCAGACGAACTGATCGTGTGTGCGCGGCATGAGAGGGGAACCCATGCTGTTTTTTTTTTCAGTGACTTTTATCTGTATTGCCAGGACCCGACAATACATTATAACCACGAGTAGTTTTGAATTACTTTTTTTCCTTCAGAAATGTCATTTTGTGCAGGGACTTTTCTAAGTACGGGAAACATGCGCTACTTTATAGGCATACTATATACACCCCCCCAGGTACGAAATTTAAAGGAATATTTCACTTTTATTGTTTCACTCTAAGCATTATTAAAATCACTATTTCTGAAAAAAACTGTAGTTTTTAAAACTTTATTTTCATTGTTACATGTCTCCTGGGGCAGGACCCGGGTCCCTGAGACTTTCTATGACAATAACTTGCATATTAACCTTTAAAATTAGCACTTTTGATTCACGTTTGACTCGAACATAAAGCCACCACCCCCCAGCGCTGGATTAAGAGAACAGGGGAACTAAAAGCTGCTGCCCCGAGATGCCTTCAATTATAACTGTCGGTAGCTTTTATTCGTTCTAAAAGAAACTAAGGCCACTCAGCAGGTACACTGTATCACGTAGCCAAGGTTTAAATGTAATATTTCCATGGTTGACTGGAATGAACATTTGCATATTTTTTTATTAAGGGAGCCCATGCTTAATTAATATTAAAAGAAAAGCTTGTTCATGAAGTTATTTTTCTTCGTATTTCCTAAGAGAGTATTTACAAGTGAGCAAGAGGTTAATTTTCTTTCACCAGGATGTATGAGACCAAATAACTGAAGGGTCATATGAGATGGTGCGGTCTCCGGAATGTTGAAGTCTATATCAGAGCTGAGAAATAGGAGCCTTCCATAAATAAAAGATTGAGAGGAAATCTCGTTTATGCCATAAGCTATTTGTGCCGTCCACTGAGCTGAAATAATTGGACAGAATAGTTTAAAATATTCTTCTTATGCCTGAGCAAATCTAAAGAGTCTCCTGTGGTTAAAAGAAGCCCGGAGTCTGTGTTGGGGACCTGAATCCTCCCCAGGTGACCCCGCCAGGAACGCTCGCCTTCCTTTATTCACAAATTCACATGGCAACGCTCGGAAATGACATTCTGATATTGTCCTCTTTTGCATTTCCAGCTGGAGTTTGTAGCCGCTCTCTTAGAAGAACCCAGCGACAAAGTAATATTTGCAATGCAATGCTTGTCTCAGTTTAAAGGGGGTGGAGGGAGGTTTTTGTTTTTTTTCTTTACTGTACTTTGCTTTTAGAATCGGCTCTTAAAGGTCTTAGTCTGTTTAATGTTTTTTTTCTTTATGCATGCTAAAGAGAGCAGCTTAGATGAACCCCGGCAAGCAGCTAACACAGTTGAAATACTTATATGGGAGTTGTTTTACCAGCCAAAGAAATTTCTGGCAATCCAGTACTGAGATTTACAGAGCTCTGTAAGCAGTGCTCAGCCTTAAGCAGACAATCTTTTTTAAATAACAGTTTTTTATTAGCCATATTAGTCAGCAAATGTACAGAGATCGAATACATTTGTACACACATCGCCAGAGCCATAAACCAGCCAGTGCTTGCATTGTATCAATACACAGCTCTTCTAGTGGTGTGCAAACAGAGCTGACGAACTACACACAATAGTAACCATTAACCATCTACCGCAGGCCACAAGTAGACCGGAAGAAAGTAGAGAAGAGAAGAAAAAGGGGAGGGAGAGGAATGAAAGAAAAGAAGAGATGGGTGGGGGGGGAGGGGGCTAGGGGCGAAAACAGGGGCTTGAGCATCGGCTCACGGTGGATCCTCCCCACGGTGCCACTCCCTCCAGACCTCATTGTGTATCTCCAACCTATCCTGGAGTCTAGCTGTCATTTTTTCCATAAGTTCTACATCCTTTATTCTAGTATATAGGTCTTCCTGGGAGGGTGGGGATCGCCGTTTCCAGTGGAGGGCGACCAGACATCGGGCAGCAGTGAGTACGTGTCTAAGCAGTTTTTTGGACGTTTTGGATATCTGTAGGGATATTACACCCAATAAAAACAGTTTTGGAGTCAGGGGGACCAGTGCCCCCAAAAGGAGTGATAACAAATCACGTGTCTCCGCCCAGAAGGGTACAAGCCTGGGGCAGCTCCAGTAAATGTGGTACAGGGAACCCCTATCATCCAGGCAGCGCCAGCACCTATCCGAACAAGAAGGGTAAATGGCGTGGAGCACATCTGGCGTCAGGTACCAAAAATAAAGAATTTTATAGGCATTCTCCTTGTAGAGAGTACAATATGAGCTCTTTGCCACCTGAGACCAGACCGCCCGCCACGTTGTTGCTGGGAGTTCCTCTCCCAGTATTTTTTCCCAGCGAAGAATGTAAGCATGCTTGCCCGGGACTTCAATGGAGTGGGAGTTAAGCAGCCGGTAGATATCAGATATCAAGCCTCGGCGTGCCCTTTCCTCTAGAATTATTCTCTTGAAGGGTGATGGCGCTGAGAACTGGAGGTTCGGGGCAAAGGATTGGGCAAAATGACGTATTTGCAGATAACCATAGAACACCTGGCTAGGTAGGTCATGTTTTTTTTGGAGTTGATTAAATGATAGTAATTTTTGTGAAATTGGATCCACCAAGTGACCGTAGTGAAACAAATTACGTGCTGCCCAAGGTACGGACATCCGGCGCGTGAGACCATCAGGCATCCTGGGTCTATAGAGGAATGAGATCAGCAGGGATCTGTCCGAAGCGAGCCCATGGGATCGGGAAAAGCAGACAATCTTAAAGTGCCATTAAACCCACATAAAAAACTTGGGTTGCACCAATATCGATATTAGTATCGGTGCTGATACAGAGCATTTGCATGAGTACTTGTACTTATGCAAATGCTCTGATGCTTAATCCGATACCTCCAGGCTCCAGGAGTGCCGCACAAAGAGACGTCGCATGATAGAGTTGGAGGCGTGTTGGAGGTGTCACACGCTCATTCCTGGAAGCCAGTGGACAGAGAAGACAGAGGGAGTGAGCAGCATGTTGGAGGCATCAGAACACCACGACGGGCATCTTGGTACACCTCGTACATGTAGCACTCGCCCGCAGTAAGTCTTGTTAGTTGTTACACACAGCCAAGTTATGTTACACACAGCCAAATCAGTGATGCCTTTCAAAGCAAACAACTATATAAATGAATACAGACAGTTATATCACATGTATGAGTTTGTATGATCTTTGTCTCCCTCCAGCGGACAGTTCCACCGACACGTGTCCTGCTGTGTCAGCTCAAACAACAACTGAATTAATGATTGTTCCTTCTAATTCAGGGTAATCTTCTGCTAGCTTTAGTTGGTGCACTTTAGTAATTTGTAATCCAACAAGAGATATGCAGAAAAGAAAGAACACTCAAAGTATGTAGTGTGAGGGCAATAAAGGCGCTGATCCTCCCAGGGTGCAATGTTTCCCTACTCGTGGCACGGCAACTTCCAGAAAGTGTAAGTGAGGCTATGGGAATCACCTTCCTGCAACAGTTATTTATATTGGTGTGCAGGTGCCCTCTCACCGAATGAGGCCTCGCCTTGCCGATATGCTCAGTCTGGATTTTCCTGGCTCTCAGTCTCTCCTCAGCTTCTGGTCCCTGGTCCTCTGCGCAGCCGCTCACAAGGTGTTGGTGAACAGGTGGCTCCAGATGCTGTGGTAAGGATCCCTCCATCAGGCCATCCAGTCTCCGCAACTTTAGGCCCAGGCTTCTCTGACCTAAAGACACTCAATGCAGGCCTCTTGCCTGTTGAGAGATGCCGTCCCAAGATGCCGGAACAAAGCCTTCCCTCGCCTTAAATAATCTCTCCCAGCAGGCTGTGCGTGGAGCAAAGCACTTTGGTAGCACAGTGGCACTGTGGGAATTGTAGTCTATTTCTAATCCACAGTAATAGAGTCTCTGTCTCTCTGTACTACAATGTCCATCGTGCATTGGTCCCAATAGCTGAACCAACAAACTGCAGAAATATAATAAATGGACACCAAAGGGAGCTGATTTTCTGTTAGGCACAACTGTAGCCTATGATATGGGAAAGTTCCCCCGGTGGGGTTTTTAGGCAAGCAAAAATTCAATAATTATAATGTATAATATGCATTGTTAGGTTTAAAAGATTTTATTGGATGTAAACATGTGGTATGAATCATGAAAATTATAATATAAACTCTGGTAAAAAGAAGAATAAAAAAAATCCATACACAATGGTGCAAAACCAAAATTGTTATACAACTTGACATATTACATGCATCTGTGCATATACAAATCCTGTATAACACGTTTCAACCTCTTAGGGGTCTTCTTCAGAGGTTTTTGGTTTGCTGTAAGAGATTACATAATGAGTTTTCAAATCCTGCCCAGGTACATTCCAAAACGGCAAGAAATATAAAGTACATAGTTACCAGTTAGCTGTGTATAAAAAGGACCCTTCTTGGACCAGAGTTTCCACTAAAAAGCCTTAAAAGAAATCCCGTTGGCTCCCCGGTCACCTGGCAGGATGCAGCGTCAATTGAACGACATGCGACTTGCAGGGAGTGACAATTAGGAGAATGGCCCCTACGGGGCATGCATGTACAAGACGGCAGACACCTGCGGCAGAGCATTGGAATTTCTTTTCCTTTCCACGCAAACTGTAGCCTATTAGCTACGTTCACAAAGTGACACCTTGCTACACTGGTTTTATAAAACACAGCTTAGTTAACTTTTTAACGCAAACTTTCTTCTGTCAGGAGAAACAGCATCTTACAATAAAGTGTGCATGAGGCCTAAAGACAGGATTGAGAAAATTGTCCATACTGCTAAGTGAATCATAGAAGAGACACATCCCCTCCTTCTCTTTAATCTGGGGTTGAGAAGTGAAAAGTCATTTATATATAGCCTGCCAACAGACATAAAGGCTGATTAGAAAACCCAAAACTAGTTGTCATGGAGACACCTTTTATTACATTTTTATTTGTAAAATACATAATTTACAGAAATAATTAAAAATTAGATAATACATTCCGTTTCCAACAAACTTCCAAAAAATGAATCACTAAAATTGAAAAACTGTATTCTTTCTTCTTTTCCCTAGAGTTCTCCTTTAACAATTATGCGGAGAACAGGCCATCCTCTCTTTTCCTCTGCTCTCCGTGTATTGTAAATGATGTCACCTGGCGTTGAATAGAGAATAAATGATTTTCAGCTACAGATCTGTCAGGAGGTTGCAGGATCCCTGCAGAGAGTGTGCGACTGCACTGAGGTTCAGAGACAGAAGAAAAATAGTATATGATGCACCGGTGCTCCGCTCTGCACCCTCTGTGTTCTGCTGAAAGTTTGCGACTTTGCCCTTCCTGTTAAAGGGGTTGTAAAGACAAAAATATTTTCCTCTTAAATTAAAGTCTGACAGTAGCTGATAAAGTAAAAAGTAATGTTTTGCATTATAACTAGTTTGATACCTGTTGAAATCGAGCTGTTTTATTCACCTCCGTCACTCCTGAATCGTTATTCTCACTGACTTCCTGGTTTGCGGTGCGCATTCATTTTTGCTACATCACGGCCTAATGGGAACTACAGTTCCCATTAGGCTTAGCCTCCATGCCTGTGAGGGATAAGAGAGCATGTTCACGCAGGGCTGTAGTCATAGGGAGGGGGTGAGCACATTCTGCTTTCCACCATGCAAAACGGCTCAGATGCTGGTGGAAAGCAAGAAGAGGAGAGACAGGAAATGGCATTTTCAAACCTGGATTACTGTATTTTGGAGGTCAAAAGGAAAAACGAGGTAAGTGATATTTAAATGCTCTAGCTTACAGAAATCAATTGATCTAATAAAAAACGAACCTTTAGTGTTCCTTTAAGGATCCTGAGATCCGAGATATATCTGTACAACATTACAATGAACAGAATAGCATTCAAATAGAGGAGACTACCCACGTAATGTCCAGTACATGAGCAGATACACACTACAGTGTATTTCATGCAGCTCATTTACCGCTATTCACACAAAGAGAGCAGGTACTGCAGGGCTCTACTCCTGCAGGAACGCGTGGGAACGGCGTCTCTGCACTTTTTTCACAGCAGGAACTCAGTTCCCTTTGCAGGACTAGAGCAGCCGAGCCGCCCGAGCCGATCTATCACTAAGCGGCGATGCCCAGCTCAAGTTATCGCGGGATTTAGAAAGAACTTGCTTCTTTTTAAATCCTGCGATAACTCGCGGCAGACCTCCGCAATGTCTCCTGCGAATATGACAAAAGCTCCCAGGAGACATTGCAGCATCGAGGAAGTGACAGAATACCCGCACACTACCCGATGAATCCATATACAGGAGGCGGCCAGTAACATAAAGGATTACTAAGGTACAGTGGATCAAAAAAAAACAAACATGCGGTTTAGTAATTATGCATATAAGCGCATCATTTTACATTTTTTTGGTGGGGGAGTGGATATTGGGTGGGAATTCCAACACTTTTTTCCCCCCAGGACTTGACCCCTGAGGAACGGTATACTTAGTAGCAGGGGCGGACTGACAACTCATGGGGCCCCCCGAGCAATAGACGATTATGGGGCCCCCGGGCAAAAGGAGATTATATGGCCCCCAGGCAATAAATTATGGAGCCACACAGTATACACACACACATGCAGTATACATACACAGTACACACACACAGATGCACAATATACACACACAGTATACATACACACAGAATACACATACAAGGTACTGGAGAGGTCGCGCAGCTATAATCTTGGGATTTTTTTTTAAAACAGATTTTTACATACTGTCCCTGATTTTACTGAGGCTGACAAACCTGATGGGGCCCCCTAGTGGCATGGGGCCCTCGGGCAGTGCCCGAGAGCCCAAATAGTTAGTCCACCCCTGCTTAGTAGGGATCCAAGATCTGAGTTGCTATTTAAATGCTTATGGAATAATTGCCATTTTGTTTAATTTGTAAACATCAATGAGGGTCTCCACAATAGAGGTTTGGGTTCACCACTACCATGGGTTCGATGAGAATCATAAAGGTTTGAGATTCATAGTCCAGAGAAATTTAGGTGCAAATCTGCTGAGGGAATTATTTTAAAACCATAAGGCATTGCTTTTCCTTTAAAGCGGAGCTCCACCCAGCAAAACAACATTTTGCCATGTTGTTTAAAAAAATAAAAATAAAAAAACCTGAAAAAAAAATACTCACCCGAAATAGCTGTTGCTATGCGGAAGTCCGTAATCTGCCTCTTCCACACCGCGGTTTGATTTCTTCTTGTCCTTCTCCTTGTGAATGGGGCGCACTGCTTTCTGGGAACTGTGTGTGTTCTCAGAGAGCAGCGCGCCCATTCACAAGCCAGCGTGAGACTCACGCAGGCGCAGTAGGAAACGGGCAGTGAAGCCGTACGGCTTCACTGCCTGTTTCCCATAGTGTGAATGGCGGCGCGGGACCCGGAGCGATCGTGGGACCGGCATCGGGGGGGGGGCCGTCAGCGCGGACGCCTAGGACAGGTAAGTGTCCTTATTTAAAGTCAGCAGCTACACTTGCCGACCGCCGCATGTACATTTACGTTGGCAGAATGGCACGGCTTCGCAAAGGGATGTACCTGTCCCGCAGCATGCTCGGTGAGTGTACCAACGGGTCCCGTGGACTCGATGTTCGCCGGTGTCCCGCGATCATCTCACGGAGCGGCAGACAGGGAGATGTATATGTAAACAAGGAATTTCCCTGTTCTGCCTAGTGACAGGACAGAAATCTACTGCTCTCTGTCATCGGGAGCAGTGATCACTGTCGTGTCACTTGTAGCCCAGCCCCACCCACAGTTAGAATTACTCCCTAGGACACATTTAACCCCTTGTTCGCCCCCTTGTGGTTAACCCCTTCTCTGCCTGTGGGATTTACACAGTAAACAGTGCATTTTTTTAGCACTGTTCGCTGTATAAATTAAAATGGTCCCAAAATAGTGTCAAAAGTGTCCGATGTGTCCACCATAAAGTCGCAGTCACGATAAAAATCGCTGACTGCCACCATTACTAATAAAAAAAATCATAAAAATTGCGCAAACCAATCAGTATACACTTATTGAGATTTTTTTTACCAAAAATATGTAGAAGAATACATATCGGTCTAATTTTTTTTATTTATTATAGCAAAAAGTAAAATAATATTGCTTTTTTTTCAAAATTGACGCTCTTCTTTTGTTTATAGAGCAAAAAATAAAAACAGCAGAGGTGATCAAATACCACCAAAAGAAAGCTCTATTTGTGGGGGAAAAAAGGACATCAATTTTGTTTGGGTGCAACGTCTCACGACCGTGCAATTGTCAGTTAAAGCAACGCAGTGCCGTATTGAAAAAAATGGACAGGTTATTGGGCAGCCAATTCTTCTGGGGCTGAAGTGGTTAATTGCTTATGGAATAATTGTCATTTTGTTTCATTTGTAAACATCAATGAGAGTCTTCACACTAGCGGCTTGGATTCAACACTACCATGGGTTCGATGAGAATCACAACAGTTTGAGATTCATAGTACAGGGAAATTTAGGTGCAGATCTGCTGGGGGAATTATTTTAAAACCATAAGGCCACGTAAACACGATCAGGCCTGTCCGATGAGACTGGTCCGACGGACCGTTTTCATCGGACCGCGCTGAAGTGGTCTGATGGTCTGATGTGCGTACACACCATCAGACCAAATCCCATCGGACCAGAACGCGGTGACGTAGAACACAACGACGTGCTGAAAAAAACGAAGTTCAATGCTTCCAAGCATGCGTCGACTTGATTCTGAGCATGCGCGGGTTTTTGGTCCGATGCTTTTGTGTACTAACCATCAAATCTGTCCGACGGACAGGTGTCCGTCGGACAGATTTTAAAGCAAGTTTTTAAACTTTGGTCCGACGGACAACGGTCCGATGAGCCGTACACACCATCGAACTGGTCCGATGAAACTGGTCTTCAGACCAGTTTCATCGGACTGGTCTGATCGTGTGTACGCGGCCTTAGGCTACATTCACACATGGCGGACTCCGTCGCAGTTCAGTCTGACGGGAATCAGTCCGCAGATCTCCGCTGAGCCGACGTATGACAAGCTCCTCTCTGCTCACTGAGCGGGGAGGAGCTTGCGCAGTGCCGCTGTCTCCTATGGAGCGATCTGATGAAAACGGACAGCATGTCCATTTTCATCAGATCTTACCCAATCCAATCCGCCATGGACGGATGGGGACGTATCCCACATACGTTTGTTTTTAGCGGATCGGATCAGGTCGGATGTCTCCACTGGCTTCCGACGCTCCATAGAGATGCATGGAGCGTCCGTTCAGGTCTGCGGTCAAAACTGACAGACGGACCTGAACGGACTCAAGTGTGAATGAGGCCTTAGGCACTGCTTTTCCTTTAAATTAAAGTAAATTCTTGTGTTCTCACAAGAAAAATTATGGTGGATTACTACAACTCAAGTAGCCTTTTGGGGAAAAAAAAAACTTTTTTGAATTAAAAAATAAGACAACAGTAAAGTTAGCCCATTTTTTTATATTGTGAAAGATAGTGTTACTTGAAATTGAGTTCCAATATGTCACACTTCATCGTGGAATGGCGTCAAACTTTTAACCTTTAAAAATCCCCATAGGCGACTATTAAACAATTCTACAGGTTGCATGTTTTGAGTTACAGAGGGTCAGCCATTTTTTTTCCCATTAAAGGTTTACTTTTAAGAGATGAGAATGAAATGAAAGTGCTTTTGAAAGAAACAGTAATAAACGTATTCAGTCTTCTCTAAAGCAACATGGCCTCACAGGAAGTGCATAAATTAAATTTGTGAAGATTTTATTAATTTTTTCTTTTTTTTTTCTTACAAAGCGTGAAATCCAAATTGAGGTCATGTTTAAGATTGCTTTAGAAATGAAAATATCTGCAAATTGCAATCAAACAACTGTCCTACAAGGTTATTAAATTCCACTCCATTCTCAGCGAGTCCATAGGGAACTCTACCATCTCCCAATTTAGATACAAATTAAATAAAAGCTGTTAAAACATTTAAGGACTTGAGAAACCACACTACATGCAATCCCAAGTGACAAAAGATGAGTCCCTTTTTACAGAAAAATGGTGGCTGTCTACATGATTTTTGTATTTATTTTTTATCTGCAATTTAAAATTATAATTGTACATGGTGATAAAATGACACAAAAAATGTATTTCTAAGTATCTGGGTCAGGTTGGTACTGGGCATATAATGTACTATAAATAGTAGAAATGGGAAAAGTTTGAAGTTTTCACTTCGCTGTATATTTGCATTAAATTTGGACCATTTTGGTAAAAAAAAATGGCAAAATTAAAGCATTGTTTATTAGAAAAGTCAGATGTTCATGGTGTCACACAGTATAGTGGCATGACTTTGCTTTTATAAAAAAGCATGTCCCGCTGCACTGGTCTGGTTTCTCATAGTTATAAGAGCTTTGTCTTCTCTAGATTGGCGAGGGAGCAATCTGTCCCCCATCAGCTCCATATTTTATCCTCACCCATTGTTTTTTGCTGTCCTTTGCAGACTCACCAATCCAGTGAAGTTGGTCTTCTTCCAGGTTAAGTGATGACCAGCACGAAATATATATATTTTTTTCTCTTTTTTTTTTTTTTCTCTTTTTCACAAAATCACTTTGGGGAGGGGGAACAAGGAGGGGCACGTTATTAAAGCGGGAAGTAGGTCAATAGGACCACCAGGAAGAATCAAAGTTGAAGATATTATTATTTTAACACAAGAGGGAAAAAAAAATACATAGACACATATTAACACCATGGCCTCAAGGCCTCTTAAGAGAACTTGGTAGAAGCAACCAAGCTGAAGAAATTCACGTCAGATAAGATTTTAATACACACATGTATAACTCAACACCGTGGGCACAAGTCCACTCACAAGGGGAGGGGAAGGGTCAATACATTATTATTTTTTGGTTAACAGGGGAATACATAACTTATCAAGTTGAAGGGGAAGGGGGTACAGGGTTAGAACAGCTATGTCTCAATGTAGGGAGGGACGAGGAAGAGGAAGAGGAAGATAATCTCTCTTTTTTTTTTTGAGGGAGGGTGGGGATTAGAATGATTGGTAAACTTTTTTGGAAATTGTAATTTACTAGATTTTCCATGCGTAATCAATGTAATTGTGTATTTAATAAAAGGGCATAAGAATGCATAATCCTGTATGAATTGTACTAAATAAATTAAAACATTTTGATTATAAAAAAAAGTGATGACCAGCATCATTTAACCCACTTCCTGTGATCTCAGGGAACCCAGGCTTGCCCCCCTTGCCCTGAATTCACAGTAGAATTCTGTTATTGTGTGGCACTGCTCTCTGCCACATTTAGAACCCACCACCAGAGCACCTGTGACATTACCAGATCAAACCAAAGCCACCCGAAGAATAAAGATAAATATATTTGTAGCGCCCTGCTCCTGATGACCAGGCGCTATGTTTCAATTTGGTGGGTGTGCGAGCTGGTAGTTAGCTCAGACTACAATGATTAAAGGGGTTGTAAAGGTTTGTTTTTTATTTTCTAAATAGGTTCCTTTAAGCTAGTGCATTGTTGGGTCACTTACCTTTTCCTTCCATTTCCCTTCTAAATGTTTTTTTTTCTTTGTCTGAATTTCTCACGTCCTTTTTCTCCTCAGTAAACTTCACACCATCAGCCAGACCAGGTTACTGAACAGCTTACTGAGGAGGAACAGGAAGTGAGAAATTCAGTTAAAGAAAACAAAGAAAAAAACATTTAGAAGGGAAATCGAAGGAAAAGGTAAGTGAACCAACAATGCACTAGCTTAAAGAAAATAAAAAACAAATCTTTACGACCCCTTTAAGGCTAAATCAGCCTTTGTTCTGGCTATGACTGTGCTTGGAGGGTTTTCTTATGGTTTGCCTGTAGATGGCGGTACCACCACAGTCCAATGTTGGAACACAGGCGGGCCAGAGTGTATGGGGTGTTTTTCCCCGGGAACACCCCAGTGGGAGTGGTCTCCCCGCTAGGCATGCTGGGGAAGGATACTTAAGGGGCAGACGCCATTTTCTCTGGGCTTTTTGCATCGTGGCCCTCCTGGCTCGAGGTATGTGATGGTCTATTTTCAGCCCTGGGACCACGCTGGCCCGAGGCTGCAATTCCGCCAGGTAGGCCCAGTTGTCTTGACTGGGGCCTGCACTTTGAAGGTGATCCTGTGCTGTCTGTCTTGCAGGAGGAAGCTACTCAGTGGAGTAAACCAGGGGAGGACCTGTCCTAGGGATGGACCAAGTGGAAGGCTGGCATCTCGGGAGAGTTCTGGTAACTTTATTGGAGGATGCACCATATTCTATGATGCCTTACAGTGTTGCCGGTCAGCTTAAAGGCTCTAAACTGTACGGCTGGACATCCAGGTACTAAATCCTGTGGCAGAGGATTCTAGAAAAGTTTATTTCTACTTTCAAAGAAAGGTCTGTGGCAGACACTGTATTCTTTTTGTCCGTGAATAATCCCGGCTGCTAGTGAGAGGGGCTTATCCGGGTGAGCAATACCCACTCTGAGGAAAAGTGGTGAGTGTGACTTTGAGTGTGACTTTTAAAACATAGAAGTTGCCCAGTGATCTGCATCGTGTACCTGAACCTTCCCCTGACACTCCATCCCTCTACCTATACAAGTTTGTGTGAAAAAAAACCTGACAGAAAAGGCAATTACAACTTGTGTGGACAATGAAGTTTCTTAGACTCTCATCTCATCCCCTAGACAACGAAGAGCGTGGTAACATGCAAGACCCAATACTAAACCAGCAGCTCCTATGGGGGTAGTGCTACATATTGATGTATTTTTAGGAATGCCCCAATATGAAGGTCGGGGAGAGAAAAAGTAGCCCAGAGTTGGGCTTTAGAGGGGAACCTTTGTGTAATTCTCCTTTGTCTTAGATTGTCACATGGAAGATTGGAAGCTGAGTTTCAGTAAGCTCAAAACTGGTTATTTCTTTCTGTAAAAAAATTGGTAAAAACTCCTGATCATCCCTATTCTTTAGCTGTGCTATGGGTCCCACTATTCCCACCCTCTCTTGACAGTATGCTGATAGTGAATACTGCAGGATTTTGTAAAACAAACATCTTTAGGGAAGCCATTAAAAGGAATTCTCTAGTCACTAGTTTCAATCGACTTGGCTAAGCCATACATTTTTTTATTCCAATAATTTCTTACTTTCTGACTGGTGACCTTTTAGCCTCTAAAGACCCTGACTTGGCTTACCTGTTATTTCCATGTTTTGTTTGCTTATTTTTCAGAATTGTTTATTCAATTTTTCTATGCTTTCTATGCTTTTCTAAGTAAACTTTCCCCAAACCTAGGCACTTCATTCTGAATAAATTAGGAAAACAAGGCACAAGCAGAAACTTGAGTTACTTTCTGGAAAAATTTAAAAAATAATCAGTTTGTGTTACCGGAGGATTCCATTGGGTCATTTTATTTTTATAAAAAATAATCAGTGTTCAAAGAGATAAAAAAAATTCTCTACTGGCCATTGACTCCACCCATTACATTAAAGAACCAATATGCAAATTGGAAAGTGAGAGAGGTGGGGCCATGCTTGATTTTTACATAAATAAATTGAGATTTGCATACAATTTAAACCAAGCATATCTCTAAAGCCTCTGATAAAATGCCAATTTGATGGGATATCTTTACTGAAGATAAGTCTAGATTCAAGCAACATGTCCAGTGGGCAAACACATGGCAACCACTCCAACCTATATCTAGCCTTTGCACTTACATAAAAAAACAAACAAAAATTCCCTGCTCACTTACCAGCTAGCTTGCAAAAAAAAAAAAAATTGACCCCATCTAAGTCCTTGTGCACATGATCAGTCCATCCGATGAGAACAGTCTGAAGGACAGTTGTCCGATGAAGCTGACTGATGGTCTGATGTGCCTACACACCATCAGTTAAAAAAACGATCGTATCAGAATGCGGTGGCGTTTACGTGTTTTAACACAACGACGTGCTGAAAAAACGAAGTTCAATGCTTCCAAGCATGCCTCGACTTGATTCTGAGCATGCGCGGCCTTTTAACCGATGCTTTTGCATACTAATGATCGTTTTTGACCCATCGCTCAGGCTTCCATGAGTCAAATTTTAAAGCAAGTTCTCTTTTTTTTGACTGAAGGATAACTGACTGATGGGGCCCACACACGATCGATTTGGACTGATGAAACGGACCTTCAGTCCGTTTTTATCGGTTTTGACTAATCGTGTGTACGAGGCCTAACAGTTCACAAGAGGATTAGTCGCACATATTTGCAAAAAAAATGTGAAAGCCGCAGTGGCCACGTCAAGGCACCCCAATGTACTGCAGCCATAACTCTATCATAACTATCATTTTGAAAGTCTCCCAAATTGGAGCACATATATTAACTGATAATTGCAAGTTTGCCTGGAGGGAGCCTAGCTCTCCTTAAAAGGTAATGCATGGGACACCCAGCAAGGGCACAATGGCAGCTGAAGGTATCCAGTGCACCCCCCACACTAATTGTACTTTCTGGAAAAAACATATGTAAAAAATGTCAGTATTCAAAGATATAACAAAACATCTTTACTGGTATATGATTCCACCCATCACATTAAAGGAGGTGGGGCCATGGTTGACTTTTACATAACAAAGAAAATTAAAGATTTGCAGACAATTTTAACATTTTAGCTTTACTGAAGATAAGTCTAGTTTCAAGCAGCATGTCCAGTGGGCTCTCTTTGCTTACATCTATCTCGACTTTGATTTAGCCGCCGCTGGCTGTCACTAGAAATGACTCTTTGGGAATAGGAGACCAACCCTGTGTTTGATTTTATGATTCCATGTCCAAGGAATGAACTGTTCACACTAGAACATAATGTAAACACAGCTCTGGGGGCTGAAAGCCAAGCTGTTGAATGTATACCTACCGGTGAAAGGATTGCTTACATTGCAATATACAGCAACAGCAACATTTTTCATAAATGCAGTTGTTAAACGCCATGCTTGAGTTCCAGGCAAATGACTTTATCTGGGTTAAGGGGAGTCAGTCTGCTGCATCAGGGCAAAGCATTTTCTTAGTCTCCTCTCTCCCAGAGATCAGCCTGACTGTAACATAGCAAGTTGCAAGGTGGCCTCAGTCCCTAACCCACAGCACCAGGCATTGGCTTATTGGAGCTTTATAATAAGTGTAGCCCTACTGATTATAAACAAGGAATACAAGCAGTATACCCTACAATGGCAGGGGGAGGGAGTATTAAAGGGGCTGTAAATAGGGTGACCATTTTGCAGGTCTGTCCTGGCACATTCATTCCAGGACAATACAGTGTCCCAGAATCAAACTGACACAGCCACCCACCTGGGCCAATCTGAAGCCCCCAAAAAGGCTGCCACATCACCACTTAGTCACTGACAGTACTTGTCCTGGCCTAGAGGAGCACAATCCCTCCCCCTGCTTGTGATTGGAGAAATCATAAATCTTGCCTCTTGTGTTCAATCACTGTGCTGTGATTCGTTACATCACAAGCTGATTTTTGGGAAGGGAAGATGTCCCTGAATAGTAGTTTGGAAATGTGGTCACCCAAGCTGTAAACCCTCATAGTTTTTTACCACTGTGCATTGAGGTGAAAAACCTCTTGGAGTGTATAAGCCCCCCAGAGCCCCCCTTTTACTCACCTGAGCCCGATTGTTCCTGTGCCGGGGGATGAGCACACCTGCTCCAGCCAGTGTCTGGGGCCCCGATTGGATAGATTGATAGCAGTGCAGACATCGGCTCCCGCTGCTGTCAATCAAATCCAATGCAGCGGGTGCCAGGGATGGAGCCAAGTCCTGCTGTCTGTGTGAATGGAGGCAGCAGCAGCAGGACACGGGAGCGCCCACACAAGTACCCCCAAGGAGAGTGTTTATCTGACGGGGCACTCAAGAAGAGGAGGAGCCAGGAGCGTCACTGAGGGACCTCAGAAGAGGAGGAGCGGGATCACTATGTGCAAAACCAACTGCACAGAGGAGGTAAGTATGACATGTTTGCTTAAATAAAAAAATTAACAATAAACATTTACATATTCTTTCATGGCAGCGATCAAAAATCGAACTAAATAAAGTTACAAAATAAACTCTATCTCTCCGCAAAGTCTTGCAATTTAAAGGAAAGAAAAGCAAAAATGCAAAGCAGATTAAATCAGCGATTTTTTACTTAAAGTATTGTTAATCCCAAAACAGAGTGGCTTTAATGTATGACCAGGCACAAGCAAAAGCAAACAAGTAATTTTAATACTGCAGTTTCCTTTGGTCTCATAGGTACTTCTGGAGTAGCAATTAGAGATGACATTAAGAACCTTTTCTAATAATGTAGCAAATTCACTAATAAAAGAAAGTTAACTGTTTACAAACTTTAGATTGCACAGCTCATAATAATAATTAAAAAGGAATGATGTATAAATGTGTTAGAATATAATGATTTGGCATGTCATTTTTTTTTTGGGGGGGGGGTACCTAGTTTTGATAGGTACCCAGCTCCCGCTTCCGCTCATGGCGCCGCAACGCCGAGTGGAAGTTTTCCTCTCCCCCTCCCTCCCTGCAATCCCAGCCAGGTGCCCACACTTGCAATGCCGGCCCTGCAGAGAGGAGAAGAAGGGAAGCGTGGCTTTGGGCGGCCGCATTGCTGGGCTGTGGGACAGGTGAGTGTCTGTTTATTAAGTCAGCAGCTACACTTTTTGTAGCTGCTGACATTTGATAAAAACAGAAACGGGTGGAACTTTAACTACATTACTCGGCATAAATGGATTTTACCTAAAAAAATCTGATACTAGGTTTTAAAGCCCAACCCAAGGATTTTTTTTGTTTAAATCTGCCCAGTTGCCCCCTCTTCCCCTTGCACAAGTTACACACTTGTTGTGGTTAGGGGGTAATGGAGAGGAATACTGTAATGCTTACCCTGTGCCTTGATATGGTTGGCTCCAGCCCTGCCCTGTTTTTCATGAAGCTTTGGTCTGTAGGCAGACCCTTGGCGCCATCACATATAATGCAGGGCTATTAAGCTTGCATCATATGTAAGGTAGGTTGGATGGACCCTTTGTTATATCCGTTTTAACCAATTCAGGTACTCCCTATAGCAGTTTTACCACTATGCAACACCTATGTGTCAGATCACATATATATACGTGATCTGACACTTCCGGGTAGGGGTGCGCGTAGGGGGCTCGCTTCAGTTGTGGATGCACACAGCGGAAGCCGATTGGTGGGTGCATGGTACCCGATGTTCTCCGGCGCCTGCAAATCGTTATGCAGAGAGACAGAACTGCAATCTGTTTATGTAAAAAAAGGCAGATCACTTTTCTGACAGAAGGGAAGGGATGGAATTTGTGTCCCTGCAAAGCAGGGAATACATTTCATCTCTTCCCCTAGTAAAAACATCTCACACAGTATAGCAGAACACTGGCTAGGCACACAGTTAACCCTTTGATTGCACCTGAGGGTAACCTCCTCCCAGCCAGTGTCAGTTAGTAAAGTGTCAGTACAAATTTTTAGCATCACTGTATTAGTGTCACTGGTCACCAAAAAATGTCAGTTAGTGTCAGCATGTTCACCGCAATATGGCAGTCCCACTATAAGTCGCTGATAGGCGACTAATAATAGTAAATAATAATTTACTAATTTACTAATAATAGTGATTACGGTAATAGTAATGAGAAATAAAAATAAATAAAAATATCCTATAGTTTGGAGATACTAAGGGCCAGATTCTCTAAGAAATTCGCCGGCGTAGCGTAAGCCATTTATACTATGCCGCCGCATCGTACTAGAGCAAGTGCCGTATTCCCTAAGCATTTGCTCCATTGTTTGCGTTGGCGTAGCGAAAATGACCCAGCGTAAGCCCGCGTAATTCAAATGAGGCGGCTTGTATTTAAATGAAGCGCGCCCCCGCGTCAAACGAACTGCGCATGCGCCGGCCGGGGAAAAAGCCCAGTGCGCATGCTCCAGCTCACGTCGGAAAGCGTCGCTGAAACCGACGTCAAAACGACGTGAGCGTCATTTACGCAACTCTCTATTCGCAAACGAGTTAGTAAAACGACGTAATCGACGGAAAAAGCCGATGCAGACTCGACGCCATACTTAACATGGCATCCGACGGCACCCGACAGCATCCGACGGAACTTCGTAAGGTTACTCCACATAGAAGCTGGGGTAACCTTACGCGGACGAAAATGACGTACGCGACGATGGGGCGGCGTAAAAGCGATCGGTAATCGGCGAAATGAGAAAACAACGTAAAGGCCACCTAGTGGCCGGAATGGGCATTACACCTACGATCCGCAAGTGTAATGGTTTTACACTTGTCGGATGATGCAGCGTATCTATGCAAAAGTGATGCTAAGCATCACGCGCATAGATACGAGGCAAAAAAAAAGGCGATACGACGGGGTATCTGAGATACTCCGTCGTATCGCCGCTGAGAATCTGGCCCTATAACTTTTGCAGAAACCAATAAATATACAGTGAGCTTATTGGGATTTTATTTAACAAAACATATGTAGCATAATAAATATTGGTCTAAATTTATGAAGAAAACTTATTTTATTTTTTAAATTTTATAGCAGAAAGTAAAAAAAAATGTATATATTTTTTTAATTTGTCTTTTTTTTTGTTTATAGAGCAAAAAATGCACTGCACGACCATGCAATTGTCAGATAAAGTAATTTTTTTAATAATTTGTCTTTGTTTGTTTATAGCGCAAAAAATGCGCTGCAGGACCACACGATTGTTCAGTTAAAGTAATGTAGCGCCGTATGGCAAAAAAATGGCCTGGTCATGAAAGGTGGTAAATCTTCCGGAGATCAAGTGGTTGAGCTAAAATAAAACTGTTGGGCTTTTTAAAAATTCAGAGCTGTCCTAAGGTCAATTCCCGTGTTATTTAAAAAGAGTCTAGACTAAGCCTAGCTTTCCCAGTCCTTCTCTTGGGAAGTCAAGTAGTGCCAATACTATGAAGATGAAGACAGTGGGCACAATTGAATAATTTAGCAAAAGAAACCTGGGCAGCACTAACACCAATCAGTCAACAAAAATGCTGTGTGTTATCAGCCCACTGTAGGAAATTGAGAGTTGAGTGCATTTCTGGCAGATTAACAGCAATTCTCCTGTACCTTACTTAAAAAAAAGAAACCACGCTAGTGGAAATCAAACTTACAAAACGGTGAGCCACTAGCACGCTAGCAGATTTTTTTCACAGCAAAACAATTCATACAATCAATGTGCTGCACTTCACAGAAATGTATAAATATAAATCAAACTGAAAACAATTTGTCCAAAAAAATTATAGAAAAAAAGTGCTCAGTGCCTAGAATTGAATCTTTTATATGCACATCTCACATCTCCAGGGTCTACCAAAGAAAAAAAATAAACATGGATGCCCACCAGACATATATGACTTTCAAATAATGACGTCATCACGCTCACCGGAAGTGCATTTTTTAACCGTATCTTGTAATTTTACACAGTGCTGCCTTGTTTATATTGTCTGTAAGTGTATATTTAGCTATTTTAATACATTGTTAATTATTTTTTATGCTATGTGGAGCCTTTGGATGCCTATAAACTCACAAAGATGGCACTATAAGGCTTCGTACACACAACTGTTTTCCTCGAAAAGAATCCATCAAGAAACTTGGTGGCAGAGCTTTTTTGCCGAGGAAAACGGTCGTGTGTATGTTTTTCGTCGAGTAAACTGTCGTGGATCTCGACGAGAAAAAAAGAGAGCAAGTTCTCTTTTTCCTCGCCGGGAGTCTTACGACGAGAAACACGTTCATGTGTATGCTTAGAAACCCGCGCATGCTCAGAATAAAGTATGAGATGGGAGCGCACCTTTGGTAAAAGTAGCGTTCGTAATGGAGATAGCACATTCGTCACGTTGTAATAGACTGAAAAGCGCAAATCGTCTCTCACCAAACTTTTACTTAAAGCGGAGCTCCACCCTCCCCCTTCAGGTATTTGCACCCACTTCCGGCCACAGTCTGCGGGCACACTGCAAGCAGGACGTCACCCCCCCCCCGTTGTGTTCTGGGAACACTCGGCTCGGGAGCCAATCAGCAGGCGCAGCGCAACTCACGCATGCGCCATAGGGAACCGGTCAGTAAAGCCAGAGCGCTTCACTTCCTGATTCCCTCACCAAGGATGGCGGGGGGCAGCAGAGTGACAAGCGATCGATCGTCCTCTGCTGCAGACGGCGCTGGACTCCAGGACATCTAAGTGTGCTGATATTAAAAGTCAGCAGCTGCAGTATTTGTAGCTGCTGACTTTTAATATTTTTTTTTCAGTGGACATCCGCTTTAACACGCAGTAACATGAGATTAGCAAAAGCAGCCCCAAGGGTTGTGCCAGTGGAATCTAACTTCCCCTTTATAGTGCCGTCGTACGTGTTGTACGTCACCGCGTTTGAGAACAATGAGATTTTATCTTGACTGTGTGTACGCAAAGAAAGCTTGACAAGATTCTCGACAAGCCTGACAAGGAACTCGTCGAGGAAAACGATGTTTTATTTACGACGAGTTCCTCGGTCGTGTGTACGAGGCCTTAGCCGTGCAAGCTGAAAACACATTTCAGACACAAAAGGTCTCAATTTGGCCGCCATGTTACGTCAATACGCAGACTCCATCCCCTAGACGCACATCGCCAAAGCATTGACTTCTTCAGTAAGCAGCCCCTTACTGAAGAAGTCAATGCTTTGACGATACGTGACTAGGAGATGGAGCCTGCCTATTGACATTACATCACGGTCATCTTGAGACCTATAAGTGAAGTGAGAACTTATTGATAGTAGGTATTATTAATTATTAACTATTCAAAATTTGTTTACACCACTTTATTTCATGAGATTGCACAGATTTATATTCACTTTATACACTCATCACTGCAGTATGTGTCTGTCATCATCTGGAACCTGAGAGAGCCCCGTCACTGAAAAGCAAATAGGAATTGTCCACGTCATGCATGCAATTATGTAGATGAAGGACTCTCCCAATCTGAAGACTCACTTCCCTACCGCTTCATAGTCATATGACGGCGGCAGGAACTCTTTGTCCCTCCAGGCTGCCGTCATATGATATATTTGGCTTCCTGAGCCTCTAACGGGCGCACGTGCTCTGCTGGCGGCACGCTTGTGCGCCCGCCGCTTCACTCGGAAGCCGATATGCGTGCCCGGCCGCCGCGATGTCCGCCAGGGGACCCGCGATTACCTGTCACACAGCAGGACAGTAGATCTGTGTGTGTAAACACACAGATCCATGTCCTGTCAGGTGAGAGGAGACCGATGGTGTGTTCCTTGTACAGAGGAACCCTGATCGGTCTCCTCCAGGGGTGGACTGACCATTGGGACTCTTGGGCACTGCCCGAGGGCCCCATGCCGCTAGGGGGCCCCATCAGGGTTGCCAGGCTCAATAAAACCAGGGACAGTATGTAAAAATCTGTGTTTTCTTTACATCTGTCCCTGATATGTCCAAAACCGACATGCTTTTGATGTTAAAATCTTGACATTTTAGCTGCCCTGCCTATGCACTGCCTCCTGGCGTGGTGGCCATCTGTAAGCACAGTTAGAATCACTCCCTAGGATACACATTTAACCCTTGATCGCCCCCTAGTGTTAACCCCTTCCCTGACAGTCACATTTACACAGTAATTAGTGCATTTTTATGGCACTGATCGCTGTATAAATGTGAATGGTCCCAAAATAGTGTCAAAAGTGTCCGCCGCAATGTCACAGTCATGATAAAAATTGTCCTTTGGGATGCTTTGGCATTGGGGATAAATTGCTGGCCAGCTCCACAATGGTTCTTTGTGAGTCTGGAACCAAACAATTTTTTCTGGCTCTTGGCACTGAAAACAAAGATATCATGGGTGCAGGAATTCTCTGCAAATTAAGGCGTACCTGTGCAGTGGCTGTTCACTACAGGTTTAGGATAAGACTTTAAAATGTTTAAACTGTCCCTTTCAATGCAGACTAGCAGATGGCACAAAACACACATTGACTTAAATAAGCATCACAGTTGGAGCACAAACAAGAAAATTCATAGAATAAATATGATTTTCTATCTCCTCCAGTCTGCATGTACATTGATTCTTTGTGTTATCTTCACAGAAGAATTTCAGAAGATTTAAAGAATAAGGATTTAGATCCCACCAGCACAAGACAATTCGACAAAAGCAGGCATCTTATATCTGTACACCGGCCATATGTATGTAGAAAAAGATAATGGTCTTCTCCGAGAGACATAAATAAAACAATTTGCATGTGAAAATGAGGTTTATTTTTTGCTTTGTTATATCCGTTTCCATTTGCTGATCTCTGATTAATCTTAATCTTCTTAGCGGCATGAAAACGCCACAATGTCACAACATGAATTTGCTGGGTATTAGTTATTCCATTGTGCGGCATAATAAGACGCAATGTTTCAGCGGTCAGAACAGCAGGGTGCTGCAAGTCTATCCTTTCAACTTACTTAAATTCAATTTTATTCATGGGCATCAGAAAAAAGAAAAGCGTAAAACGGGGCGGCGTGTGACGATTATACATAATGCTTAATTAATTTATGAAACAAAGTTACTATTCAGATATAAAGAAGAAGATAAATAAGATCACCTTGGTAATTAATCATTTTTGGGCTAATAGACCTAAGAATTTTTCGAGACTGGTCACTCTTAATCTACTTTTCTTTAGTTAGTGCTGCATGAGATATGCTGAAGTTGTCTGGAACGCAGTGGCTTTTCATTGATTGGGATGCATTGCACTCCCCTTAAAGTACACCTCGGTCATTTCACTTTCTCAAATACCTAATAGGAACATTCCCACATTACTGTTGTATGGTGACACCAAGGAGAGGTTGATGGGTTTGCACGGGGACAAGCAACACGCGTCTTGCACAGATAACAAAAAAAGACTCTTGATTTATAAAGAAAAGGGAATCTTGACTGCTGGATAATTGACAGGATAACTGATGGTCCTTATTACACTTTCCTGCTAAAAGATTCAATAGGAAGGACCGTCATTGGCTGCACTCAGTGGTGGCCCGTCCGTTAGGGGCGCCCAGGCGCTGCCCCCTCTATCCACGGCCACCACCCCCTATATGAATAAAGATTCATTCATGTTCACGGCCGCCGCGGCCTCCCGCCATTTCATGTGTCCGGCCCTTTCCAGGATGCCGGATGAATAAATTGCAGTGCTGGGGGTGTTTTTTTTTTAAGCACCGTATTAGAGCCAGAGTGTCTTATAGGCTTCAAAATAGGAAGGGCTCAGGTCGCAGGGCCCACTCAGGTGTTATAACAGCGAACAAATATTTGCTGTTGAAATACTGATTCTCAATTTAGCCAATCAGAAGCAGTTCTGAGACCCGTTTTTCCAATTGGTCAAAAAGAGAAGAGTTCCAATTGGCCGAAAAGAGAAGAGTCCCAATTGGCCACCGAGGAGGAGAGAGGAAACAGAACCCACGATATGTCCGTGGGGAGCAAAGGAAGACTCTGTCAAAGCCCAGGAGTGTTGTCTACCATAAATCATGTAAGTGGTCCAGACCCAACTGACTAATGACTGGGGGGGGGGGGGTGGTACCGTTTACTGCCCCCCCCCAAAAAATTACCACCGGCCACCACTGGCTGGACTTCATCTGGAGGCGGATGGACATTAGTATATTTTTACATAGTTGCATAGTTAGTCTGGTTGAGACACAAGTCCATTTAGTTCAACCAATAAAAAGGGAAGGGGAAAAATATATACACACTCCTATACCTACAGTTGATCCAGAGGAAGGCAAAAACAAAACCCCCAGCAAAACATGATCTAATTTGCCCCAGCAGGGTAAAAAATTCCTTCCCGATCCCCCAAGAGGCAATCGGTTATTCCCTGGATCATCTTTACCTATAAATGTTAGTATCTGGAGTGAGTGTGGAGTTAGGACTACTGACCTGAAGCAGAACAGCCAGCCAGAAAGTCCCCTCCGCCACCTTATTTTTGTCACGGCCTAATGGTAGAGGGCCAGATTCAGAGAGCCGTAACTCCTGTCTAACTGGTGTTAGACTGGAGTACTTTCTAATTACGCGCGTTTTTTTCACTAGTTTGAATCCTCAAACCATGAAAAGACGGCTTTGCGCTTCAATCCGACTGGCTTACGTGTTCGTATGCCTTAGGATCTACGCTGCTGGGTGGAGTTCCCTGTCGTTTTCCGCGTCGGGGTATGCAAATGAGCTTTTGCCGACTATCCACGAAATTACGAACGTCTATCGCAATCTCTTACGGCATCTTTAGTCATCTTTTTGCTGCGTAAAACTATACCAGCTTTTTGCTGCTCTAATATTAGACAGCCCATGTTAAGTATGGCCGTCGTTCCCGCGTCGAATATCAACGTTTTCCGACGCCTTTTTTTATTTTTGACGTAAAACGTCCGGGAATAGGAATGTCCGTAAACGACGCTACTCAAACAACGAATGACGTATCGACGTTATTTCGCGCAGTACACGGCGGGAAATTTCTGAACGGAGCATGCGCAGTTCGATAGCCGCGGCAACGCGCCTAATTTAAATTCTTCATGGCCCCTAATCGCGTATTTCGCTTATGCGGCGAGAAATAGACTACGCCGCCGTATCGTACGGGCAAAAATCTACCAGAATTCGTTAGACAGCCTGGTAAAATACGGCTGCGTAGCGTATCTCGGATACGCTTCACAAATGTACGTGTACCTGAATCTGGCCCAGAGTTTTTACTCTCTCTGTGGGTTTTGTCATTTGGAGTTTTGTTTTTCATGTTTCCAGAATACCTTTTGTTAAATGCTTTTAATACTGTAGAGCAGGATTTCTCAACCAGGGTTCCATGGAAAAATATATAGAAGAATACATTTCGACCTAAACTGAGAAATTGATTTTTCTTTTTAAATTTGGGATACCGTATATACTGGAGTATAAGCCAAGTTTTTCAGCCCTTTTTTTTTGGGCTGAAAATGACCCCCTCGGCTCGAGTCAGTAACTGAGTCCATTGCCGCCTGACCTCACGTTGCCCATTGCAGAATCCGATCTGTGTACCCGAGTCTGTGACATAGACGGCTGTCGTGCAGTTTTAAAAACTTGCGCGCCTCCTTGTGCCATGATAGGCGGAACACTCGGATTCCCAGCAAACACTGTGTTCAGTGTTCCTCCTATCACAATCGCCCTCTCGTCCTCTCGTCTATCACGAACAAGACGACGACCGTGATAGGTGGAACACTTAACACAGGCGGAACACTCGGTTTCCCAGCAAACACTGTTCGTGATACGATCGTGATAGACAGAACACTGAACACAGTGTTTGCTGGGAATCCGAGTGTTATGTCTATCATGACACAAGGAGGAGCGTGAGTTTTTAAAACTGCACAGTGGCCGTCTATGTCACAGACTCGGGTACACAGATCGGATTCTACAATGGGCACAGTGAGGTCAGCCTGCAATGGGCACAGTGAGGTCAGGCTGAAATGGACCCAGTGAGGTCAGGCTGCAATGGGCATGGTGAGTTCAGGCTGCAATGGGCACAGTGAGGTCAGGCTGAAATGGACCCAGTGAGGTCAGGCTGCAATGGGCACAGTGAGGTCAGGCTGAAATGGACCCAGTGAGGTCAGGCTGCAATGGGCATGGTGAGGTCAGGCTGCAATGGGCACAGTGAGGTCAGGCTGCAAATGGGCACAGTGAGGTCAAGCTGCAAATGGGCACAATGAGGTCAGGCTGCAAATGGGCACTGTGAAGCTGCAAATGGGCTTTGTTGACCCTCTTTTGCCCTTACAGTAGCTGCTGCATTCTCACCCTCGGCTTATACTCGAATCAATAAATTTTCCCATTTTTTGTGGTAAAATTAGGTCCTTGGCTTATACTCGGGTATATACAGTATTTATTATATTAAAAAAAATATATATATATTGTGTTTTTTTTTCACAATTGTCACGCAAAAAATTTAATACCACCAAAATAAAGCTCTATTTGAAAGTAAAAAATAGGCACAGTGCTGCATGACTGCGCAATAGTCGTTCAAAGTGTGACAGCACTGAAAGCTGAACATTGGCCAGGGCAGGAAGGGGGCGAAAATGCCTGGTATTGAAGTGGTTAACCACATAAGGACCGCCTCCTGCACATATACGTGACCGACTCCTGCACATATACGTTGGCAGTTCGCCTTTAAGAGCCCAGCCGCGGGTCGCGCGCGCGACCCGGTCCGATGCTCCGTGACCGCGGGACCCGTGGACCCGATCGCCACCGCTGTCCCGCAATCGGTCACAGGAACTGAAGAACGGGGAGAGGTGAGTGTAAACACACCTTCCCCGTTCTTCACAGAGGCTTGTCATTGAGCGTCTGTTTCCTGATATAGGGAAAGCCCCCCTACAGTTAGAAACACATATGAGGTCGCACTTAACCCCTACAGCGCCCCCTAGTGGTTAACTCCTAAACTGCAATTGCAATTTTCATTGTAATCAGTGCATTTTTATAGCACTTTTTGCTGTGAAAATGACAATGGTTCCAAAAATGTGTCAAAATTGTCCGATGTGTTTGCCATAATGTCGCAGTCATGAAAAAAATCGATGATCGCCGCCATTAGTAGTAAATTATTAATAAAAATGCCATAAAACTATCCCCTATTTTGTAAACGCTATAAATTTTGTGCAACCCAATCGTTAAACGCAGATTGCAATTTTTTTTTTACCAAAAATAGGTAGAAGCCTAAACTTAGGAGAATTTTTTTTTTTTTTTATATCTTTTTTGTGAATATTTATTATAGCAAAAAGTAAAAAATATTACATTTTTTTCAAAATTGACGCTCTATTTTTGTTTATAGCGCAAAAAATAAAAACCGCAGAGGTAATCCAATACCACCAAAAGAAAGCTCTATTTGTGGGAAAAAAAGGACGCCAATTTTGTTTGGGAGCCACGTCGCACGACCGCGCAATTGTCAGTTAAAACGACGCAGTGCCGAATTGCAAAAAGGGGCAAGGTCCTTTAGCAGCATATTGGTCCGGGGCTTAAGTGGTTAAAGAACGACACACCTCTGATGCGCAAGAATCTGGCAAAGTTTTTGTTCAGATAAAGTTGTTTCATTTTTTATAGAGACAAAACCAAAGAACATTCAAAACTTCAACTTCAATCTATTTAAACAGTAGGTCTGTTTTTTAGTAAGGAACAGAGGGAGAAAGTCACAAAATGACACAGAACCTCAGGAAAAATCCACCTCTGCCAAATAAATGTACGTTAAAAGTGCTCTTTTGGCGGTCAAGTCATATTGAACATCGGTAAGAAACCCAAGAAGGAGATCTCTCAGTGGGTAGCCACAAGGAAACATCCGTCACACCTTCTGTTGTACTGTCTCCTTTTGTTTCTTTCATATGTTATATAGAGTGTAAGGATGACACAAGGAATCAGACACTTCATCCAGACAGGTCAAAGCAGAAGATTTGTCTGGAACTTGTTTGGGAAACAGCTTTGAGATAAGACTGCATTAGTGTCCCATCTGCCAAAATGCTTGTTGGACAGTTGGTTGGAATTATGATTTGGAAAGTGAGATTATTATCTTTTTGACACAATAAATGGTAAAAAATAAATAAAAATTCTCTTTTTTCTTATATTTGATGCTGATACTGACGAGGTTGGAGAACCAGAGATAAGTTATTTAGTAAAAAATGGAAATGTGTACGAGGGAAACCGACCTGTGTTTGTGTTTTATGGATATTTACAAAATTAAAAATGTAAGCATAAAATAAATTTGTTGTCAGCACATCACGGATCATTGTCATTTAACCACAGAAGATTTGACTGCTCAATGACCAGGTCATTTTTTGCCATTCGGCACTGCATCACTTTAACCACTTAGGGCCAGATTCACGTACCGGCCGCGTCGGCGTAGCGTATGTCATTTACACTGCGCCGCTGCAACTCAAATGAGCAAGTGCCGTATTCTCAAAGCACTTGCTCAGTAAGTTGCGGCGGCGTAGTGTAAATGGCCCGGCGTATCCCCGCGTAAATGAAAGGGGGCGGCTTGCATTTAAATTAAGCGCGCCCCCGCGTTGATCGAACTGCACATGAGCCGGCCGGGAAAAAAGCCCAGTGCGCATGCTCCAGCTCACGTCGGAAAACATCACTGAAACCGACGTGAGCGTCATTAACGTAAAACCCTATTCACAAAGGACTTAGTAAAACAACGTAAACGACGGAAAAAGACGACGCTGTCCGACGCCATACTTAACATGGCATACGACGGACCTTCGTAAACTTACCCCTCATATAGCAGGGGTAAGTTTACGCTTACCGAAACGATGTAAACAACGACGAGGCGGGAACGTTCGGAAATCGGCGTATCAGGCTCATTTGCATAGGCAAATGAGAAAACAACGTAAAAGCCTCCTAGCGGCAGTTGGATCTTAGTATAAAACTGGCGTATCTTGTTTTGTGAATACAAAACAATGATACGCCGGCGGGATTTTCGAATTACGCCAGTGTATCTGCAGATACACCAGCGTAATTCTTTTGTGAATCTGGCCCTTAAAGTGGATGTAAACTCCAATTTTTTTTGTTGATGTCACAATGTAGAGTATAAGATTTCCTATCATCTGTGCCCAGTCTTGCCACACAGAGTTAATCCAGCTCTGATCAATCCTCTTTTATTGTTCACTAAAAATTAATAGACTTCAAGATAAAAAATAAAACGTCAGTTTCTCTCTCCTTGCTTTGAGTGACAGGTTATTTACATATTTAGCTTGGACATGTTTATCACATGTTATGTTATGTTTATCATAATATGAGTTGATTAAAAGTTTAAAAAGTGAGAAATCCACCCCTCCCCCACATAACACATCCTGGTAATATACAATGAACTTTTGCATATAAGGCTTTGCTCGAATAACGCTGTAATAACGCTCGAAAAAAGCTTGAAAAACATTTGAATAACGCTTGAAAAATGCCCCAGTGTAAAAAGGGCCTTAATCTCTTTTCCTTTAGACGTAAAGAGTGTCCCCTTGTCCTCTGTGATGACCTTAAAGTGAATAACTCAACACTGTGTATGGATTATATTTGGGGAATAAGAATATTATTTACACCTTTCACACTTGTACGTCTTTAAAGTCGCGTGATTTGCTTTACCACGATTTTGGCGCGATTCACAGGCCACGATTTCAATGAATGCCTGTGTAAGTGGCATCAAAATCGGACAAAAGTAGTGCAAGGACTACTTTGAAGTCGGCACCACTTAAAGTCGTGCCAGTATGAATGGTAGTCATTGAAAATAATGGAGAATGACTTGTCATACGATTTTGCAGTCCAAAATCGTGGGACAAGTTGTATAAGTGTGAAAGGGGACTAAGTGTCACAGAACTCTGGGGAAAAACAATTCCAAAGCAGTGGGGCTATGCCCGCACTGCATGGGTTGCTCATTTTGTCTAGGGGTGAATGCAGAGCTTATGGCCCTAGTGATCCTCCAGAAAACGGCACTCCCCCACATTCAGCAATGGACTGCTCCTGTCGCCCTCGGGTCCAGAGCCAGTTGATGGACATCATGATACAGACAGTCCCCGAGTTACGAATGGGTTAGGGACTGTAGGTTTGTTCTTAAGTCGAATATGTTTGTAAGTTGGAACAGCATGCGCAGAATGGCAGATACATCGTTTTGCGATGTTCAGTCGAATGTGCCCACCGTTGATAAGGTTCAGTCGAATGTGCCTGCCTTTGGAAAGGTCCCGTCGAATGTGCCGTCCGTCGAAAAGGTTCCGTTGAATGTGCCGTCCGTCGAAATGGTTCTGTTGAATGTGCCTGCCGTCGACAAAGTGGCCACGCAGCCTCCTGTTCGTAAGTAGGAGTCGTTCGCAAGTCAGTTGTTGGTAACTCGAGGACTCCCTGTATCAGGAACAGACCACTGCACAAGCCCACTAGACCGCACTAGAGTAAATTTCGGCTCTCCTCTCTCCTAGACGAAAACGAGCAGTTAACCCAATGCAGTGCGGAGACAGCCCCACTCTATGGAATTATTTTTTTCATGAAAATCTACTTTAATTCTACCTAAACCAATGTCCTCATTCTATGGTTTAGTTGCAACTCATAAATAACCATAAAGCCTCGTACACACGATCGGATGTCTGATGGAATCTAGTCTATTTTCGTCGGATATCCGATGAAGCTGACTTTCATCAGTCTTGCCTACACATCATCAGTCAAAAATCCGACCGTGCCAAAACGTAAAACACTACGACGTGCTGAAAAAAAGTTCAATGCTTCCGAGCATGCGTCGACTTGATTCTGAGCATGCGTGGATTTTTGACCGATGGACTTCCACACAGACGATCGTTTTTTTATCCATAGGAAAAAAAACTATTTTTTTCACCGATGGAAAACAAACCGATGGGGCCCACTTACGATCGGTTTGTCCAATTAAAACGGTCCATGATCTTTTTGTATTTATGCTTGAAATGGCAAAAAAAGTAATTAAATATATAAAAAAAAAAACATAGAAAAAATAGAAGGAATTATTAGCATAGCACAGGAAAAAAAAAACGAAATTTGTATCAATATGGTACAACTGGTTAGAGTTTAAAAATACCCCAGCCTATAAAACACTCAATATATAGTATATTTGATTATTACACAGACAACGATAGTGAAGATACCCCCTTTTTTTTTTTATCTCTCCTCCCCACCCCCTCTTGCATATTACTATTTTTTTTATTTCATCAACTAAATTGTTGATCTCAGTTTAATTTGATAACATTTTTTTTGCAATATCAGTGGTAATATCTTAACCACTTCCTGCCCAAGGACGTCATATGATGTCCTGGACTTTCAGTGGGGATATCTGAAAGATGACTGCAGCTCCAGGCATCATTCAGATATCATACTCTTCAGCCGGCGATCCTGTGCAACATAAGAACGATCACAGCGGCAGTTCCACTGCTTGATCGTTCTTATAGGCGACGGACGCCCCCCCCACCCGCCACCATCAGGTGCTTCTCCGAGCTCTCCCGTGCCATCGGAGACCTGGAGAAATGATCTCCCAGCACTGGATGGGAGGCATAGAGATGACTGTTGGCGGGCCTGGAGCGATGTTATGACGTCACGCACGGGTACCGGAATGTAAACAAAGCCGCAATCGCGACTAAAAGCATGAGATCCGTGAATTTTTTTTCCCGATCTCATGCTTTCCAGCCTGGAGGAGAGATGTGGGGTCTTATTGACCCTGCATCTCTCCATAAAGAATACCTGTCACAAACCATTCCTATTACCAGGAATGTTTACATTCCTGGTAATAGGAATAAAAGTGATCAAAAATAAAAATGTAAAAAAAAAGTGTAAAAATTTAAAAAATTAAGTAAAATAAAATAATTTTTTTTAAATGCCCCTATCCCCAGTAGCTCGCGCTCAGAAGCGAACACACACGTAAGTCCCGCCCACATATGTAAATGCCGGTCAAACCACACATGTGAGGTATCTCCGCGTGCGCTAGAGCACCATCAACAATTCTAGCACTTGACCTCCTCTGTAACTCTAAACTGGTAACCTGTAAAAAATAAATAAAAAAATAAGCACGCCTATGGAGATTTTTATTAATGCTATTTTTAATTCATAAAAGGCGTGTGAAAAATTATTGCGCAAATACCATGCAAGATAAAAAGTTGCAATGACCGCCATTTTATTCCCTATGGTGCTAAAAAAAACCATATATAGTGTTTGGGGATTCTGAGTAATTTTCTAGCAAAAAAATTATGATTTTTGCATGTAGGGAAGGAGTGCCAAAATAAGCCGGTATGGAAGTGGTTAAAGTAAATTGTAATGCATTATTACTGTAATATTAATTATTTTAAGAGACTGTCACTGTTACAATATATGTTTGTGATTTTCTGTTCTATCAATAAAAATGTTATGGAACAAAAAAAATAAAAATAATAATAACTCCTCCCCCTTTACCTTTTCTAATTAGAGGAAATTGCTCTTGCCTAATTTTAAGTATTTTCAATATTTATCACGCAGCAATTATCTTAGCATCAAAAAAAGTATCGCCATGCCTGATGTTATATTTTTTTAAAGGGAGTCATTCACAATTTAGATTTTTCGGGCCAGGCAACATATTTCTTGGTGTTCGTTATCCAATTTTGGTGATCTTGTCCACTGTCCCTTCTTATTATTGTCTTTAGATGACAGAATAGCATCCAGTATGGTCCTCTGAAGCTGTAGTTCATCATCTTCAATGGTTGGTACTTTGTGCACTGAGAGATTCTTTGCCCACCTCCGTTGTAAAGAGTAGTTATTTGTGCCGGTGTGTCAGCTTGAACGAGTCTGCCCATTCTCCTCTGACTTCTCTCCGTAATGAGTTGTTTTCACTGACAGAAAGGTGGCTCGCTGGACGTGTTTTTTGTTTCTTGCGGAATTCTTTGCAAACTCTCCGAACTATAATGCATAAAAAAAAAAAAGCAAAAGGTCAGCAAGTTCTGATATTCTGCCACTACCATGTCTTATACATAGTACAAAGAAAACTGATGCTGGATTACCTAAACCATATCACATCTAAGTAATCCATTATTTGCTAACACGAACATGCATACCTACATAATTCTATGAGTGCACATAGAATCTTAGGGGTGTATTTATAAAATCGTCACATAGCAATTCAAATAAAAGTGCATGTATATGTTCAGTTCAAATGGGGCCAAAAAAGTAATGAATGTTATTAGGCTATTTCCTGTACTGGTAGAATGGTTTTCAAACCATGGAAAATACCACGTTTGGCCACTAGATGGTGCTAATAATCTTAGGAATTTACTAGGATACTAGGTACAGTACCATCTAGTGGTCAAATGCAGTATTTTTCATTTTAAACTGAATTTATAGGACTCAAAGCAATTTGCCTTGTCTATGGGGGTTATTTACTAAAGGCAAATCCACTTTGTGCTACAAGTGCAAACTACAAGTGCAAAGTACACTTGAAATTGCACTTGGAAGTGCAGTCGCTGTAAATCCGAGGGGGACATGCAAGGAAAATAAAAAACAGCATTTTAGCTTGCACATGATTGGAAAATAAAATCAGCAAAGCTTCCCCCTCCTTTAAGATCTACCCCTCCACTTCCAAGTGCACTTTCACTGCAATTTCAGGTGCACTTGTAGTGAAAAGTGGATTTGCCTTTTGTAAATAACCCCCTATGTGTTGGGACTGCATTGGGAAACCTACTCAGTGCAGCCCAATGCATTTGGAATGGATGGTTTCTAAAGCTGAACTGCAGGCAGATACAAAAGACAAACATGCAGCTGTGTAATGTAAAGGGGAACGGAGGTGCAGGGGGCTGTGTAATGTAAAAGGGGACAGAGGTGCAGGGGGCCGTGTAATGTAAAGGGGTCCAGAGATGCAGGGGGTGTGTAATGTAAAGGGGGACAGAGATGCAGGGTGCTGTGTAATGTGATGGGGGAAAGGTACAGGGGGCTGTGTAATGTAAATGAGCCAAAGGTACAGGGGGCTGTGTAATTTAAAGGGGTCCAGAGATGCAGGGTGATGTGTAATGTAAAGGGGGCCAAAGGTGTCGGGGGCTGTGTAATGTAAATGGTTCAAAGGTGCAGGGGGCTGTGTAATGTAAACGGGTCAAAGGTGCAGGGGGCTGTGTAATGTAAAGGGGTCCAGTGATGCAGGGTGCTGTGTAATGTAAAGGGGTCCAGAGATGCAGGGGGCTGTGTAATATAAAATGGTCCAGAGGTGCGGGGGCTGTGTAATGTAAAGTGGTCCAGAGGTGCAGGAGCTATGTAATGTAAAGGGGGCCAGAGGTGCGGGGGCTGTGTAATGTAAATGGATCCAGAGGTGCGGGGCTGTGTAATATAAAGTGGTCCAGAGATGCAGAGGGCTGTGTAATGTAAAGTGGTCCAGAGGTGCAGAGGGCTGTGTAATGTAAAGGGGTCCAGAGGTGCATGGGGCTGTGTAATGTAAAGGGGTCCAGAGATGCAGGGGGCTGTGTAATGTAAAGGGGGGCAGAGGTGCAGGGGGCTGTGTAATGTAAAGTGGTCCAGAGGTGCAAAGGCTGTGTAATGTAAAGGGGGCCAGAGGTGCGGGGGCTGTGTAATGTAAATGGATCCTGAGGTGCGGGGCTGTGTAATGTAAAGTGGTCCAGAGATGCAGGGGGCTGTGTAATGTAAAGGGGGACAGAGGTGCAGGGGGCTGTGTAATGTAAAGTGGTCCAGAGGTGCGGGGGGCTGTGTAATGTAAAGTGGTCCAGAGGTGCAGAGGGCTGTGTAATGTAAAGTGGTCCAGAGGTGCAGAGGGCTGTGTAATGTAAAGGGGTCCAGAGGTGCATGGGGCTGTGTAATGTAAAGGGGTCCAGAGATGCAGGGGGCTGTGTAATGTAAAGGGGGGCAGAGGTGCAGGGGGCTGTGTAATGTAAAGTGGTCCAGAGGTGCAAAGGCTGTGTAATGTAAAGGGGGCCAGAGGTGCGGGGGCTGTGTAATGTAAATGGATCCTGAGGTGCGGGGCTGTGTAATGTAAAGTGGTCCAGAGATGCAGGGGGCTGTGTAATGTAAAGGGGGACAGAGGTGCAGGGGGCCATGTAATGTAAAGGGGTCCAGAGATGCAGGGGGTGAGTAATGTAAAGGGGGACAGAAATGCAGGGTGCTGTGTAATGTGATGGGAGAAAGGTACAGGGGGCTGTGTAATGTAAATGAGCCAAAGGTACAGGGGGCTGTGTAATTTAAAGGGGTCCATAGATGCAGGGTGCTGTGTAATGTAAAGGGGGCCAAAGGTGTCGGGGCCTGTGTAATGTAAATGGTTCAAAGGTGCAGGGGGCTGTGTAATGTAAATGGGTCAAAGGTGCAGGGGGCTGTGTAATGTAAAGGGGTCCATAGGTGCAGGGTGCTGTGTAATGTAAAGGGGTCCAGTGATGCAGGGGGCTGTGTAATGTAAAGGGGTCCAGAGATGCAGGGGGCTGTGTAATAAAAAATGGTCCAGAGGTGCGGGGGCTGTGTAATGTAAAGTGGTCCAGAGGTGCAGGGGCTGTGTAATGTAAAGGGGGCCAGAGGTGCGGGGGGCTGTGTAATGTAAATGGATCCTGAGGTGCGGGGCTGTGTAATGTAAAGTGGTCCAGTAATGCAGGGTGCTGTGTAATGTAAAGGGGTCCAGTGATGCAGGGTGCTGTGTAATGTAAAGTGGTCCAGTGATGCAGGGTGCTGTGTAATGTAAAGGGGTACAGAGATGCAGGGTCCTGTGTAATGTTATTTTCTTTTATTAGCAGGTAAAGCCAGCCCTCCATGCATTCACATACTGTACATTGAATCTGGCCATTAAGTGGAAATAGGTTGCTGACCCCTGAGCTAGGTGAATAAATATAACAATAGGGGCCATAATCAACCCATCAATACAGGGTAAGACACACCAATGGCACAACTTATATAACTACAGTATCTCACAAAAGTTAGTACACCCCTCAGATCTTTGTAAATATTTTATTATATCTTTTCAGTGTTTTCACATTAAAAGATATAATAAAATATTTACCAAAATGTAAGGGGTGTACTCACTTTTGTGAGATGCTGTATATACACAATACCTAGTTAAAACATTTGAAAGTGTACAATAACTTTAAGAATGCTGCTGCAAATAATGGGCTACCTAGGTATGGACTGAGCCTAGGTAAGTCATATACAGCATTGCTTTTTGTATTCTTTAAAAGGTGAGCATAGAAAAAGCTGACTGACCAGCGGGACAAGCCTGCATGTTTATCCAAGTGTAGATTTTTTCCACTTTTAACATATAACATAACAGCTGCTAGAATCCATGCCATTATTCTTCTCAGTGTGTATAGAGACACAATCATATCCCTGCTGCCTCCAGCCATAGCACTATTAGTGAACGGTTCACTGGTTGTGACCCACCAAATAATTCTTGTTTTCCGCTACCTACCAACTCATTCCTGGGGTGAGACCCTTGTCTGTCCAAACTGATTAACCTTGCATTATTCTCTTTTCTTGTTTCAAACATTGGAAGACGGAATATTTTACTTATATTTCTTATAGTGACAAATATCCTTTTTAAATATTAATTATCCCAACAATTAGTATTTATATAATTAAACACAGAGCTGCACTGGTTATTAAAGGGTCACTAAAGGATTTTTTTTTTAGCTAAATAGCTTCCTTTACATTACTGCAGTACTGGTTTCATGTCCTTATTCTTCGTTTTTGCTTTGAAGTTGCTGTAATCCTGCTCTGTTCTCCACACTTCCTGCTTGTCTGTTTCCTTATAACCACCATACTGTGAGCTTTCTCACGGTGGTCTAAGCTGTCATTACTGTGTGTCTAAAACTTCCCAGAACCAATCAGATTCATTTTAAAAACAAAACACTGACCTGGATTTGTTTGTTTTTGTTCTGTGTGTCTATTTCTACTTTGCAGATACATGAAGCCATTTCAAAAGTGAAACTAACCTGCAGGCACATTATATGATTGATTTTTATCTATTTTTAATCATTTTGAAAAGGAATCATTTAACTTTTATGTCTCTATGCCCTGTAAACAGTCATTTCAGCAAAAAACGTTTTTTTCCTTTAGTGACCCTTTAAAGCACAAATGAAGTCACAGATTAAGATATCTAGTCAGATTTTGTACAAACAATCTTCATTTTCATGTGATATAAACAAAAAAGTGTAGCGCTAAAATTATGTGAAAATAAAATATATCATACAGTGAAGTATCATATGAGTGGTAAAGAGTGACAATTCAAAAGTGTATACATTTAGAATGTGACATTAAAACCCCAAAATAGTTCATAAAAATGAAAAAAAGTGTCCCAATCTAAGTGTCCAAATAGATGTGACAACAATGGAAAAAGTGTTGATAGTAGATCCACCACCAAGGTAATTGAGGGGCATGGGCGTCCGCTCATAGGGTTAAGGGGGGGCGAGTGACCCCCCCTGGAATCAGCAAGGGTCTGTCATACTCCCATCTGTGGCTGTGCTGACTCTCTCTGTGTTTGTGCAATCGGCTCCACAGCTCTTGCAATATCAGTGTCACAGAGCTTACAGAGCTCTTTACTGCCACCTCTGGCCGATTCCTTTATGTGCGCCCTCATGTTTGCTTTGATAACTGTAATGTATTTTCAAATGGACATGTAGAAAAAGGACTTGGGAGAAGGAAGACCACCGTGACCATACAAGTGGGGGGTGTGAGTACAAGTGAAGGGAGGAGGCTGTTTGTGTACAGGGGGGCTGGCATATATACAGATGAGGGGGGAAGCTGAGTGCATACAGGTATGATCAGTGAAGGGGGGGTGCCAGGTATAGGAAGGGTGACCGTAAAATTATGCCCCCCCCTGGAAAAAGTTCAGCGGACGCCCATGTTGAGGGGGCTTACCGGAAAGTGTGGACTCAACTAAGCGTACACTTAATGAGTCACTAAGGCATATGTTATGATGACAGCCAGGCAATAGACCTCCCAATGATAAGATGTGGACGAAATCTCAAAGCAGATCGACTCTTCATATGATGAATGGGAGCCAAGGGATAGTATATGGTGTCAGGATCAGCATACATGGAACATAGGCTCTTTACATAGGATCCAAAGAGCTCAATGTGTAACAGCCAGGGGAGGAAAAAATAAATGCGGACATAGTGTGATACCGTTTAAAATCTTTACTAAAAGGTTTCAAAGCATAAAAGGTTACACTCACATTTAAGTGGACAAATCAAAGCATCATACAGTTTAAGCAGTAGAAACAGCTGGAAACCCGACGCGTTTCGATCCAAAGATCATCATCTGGGGTGCTGACCCACTGCTGTGACTACTCACAATATATACCTATGCCCCCTTATCACGATCGCGGCTCCAGCTTCAATCGATTGGTAATTGATTACCAGATGGATAGGGACATTGTCGGCGTGCGCTCCAAGCCTCGCCTCACAGGACCAGGCTGGAACGCAGCGTCGATCGCGCGGACATTCTACTGCGTGTCATAGGCAAGCGCATCAAGCAGGTGACAGGAAGTGCGTCTACCCATATACCACACGACGCTGTGCGCCTCAAGCCTCACGCCGGAAAGGGAGGCTGGAGCGCAACATCGTACGTGTAAACACAGAGAAGTCACGTGACACAGTCCAGGATGCTGGGGCCGGAGACTGTCATCACAGAACGTGACAACAAACTACACGTCACACCTACAGGCAAACAAGACGGGGCATATGGAGACTATAGAAGGAATAAAAAATCCCGACTATGTGATGTCCATATCAGGGGATTTTCTGGTATATAAAATAAAAAACACGTGTAGGAAAAAGAGAATGACCTGCCAATGTAAACATGCAAATCTTATACAGAGCCACATAATACTAACAAATGACATAAATAAATAATGCACACTTGACAATAGTGTCACCATGAAATTGAGGTAAATTGAAACACTATAAAATAAGATAATAAAAATTGGCTAAAAAATGTAAGTTTATACATATTGAATTAATATGTCTTGAAGCCAAAATAGAGCAAAGACACATAATATATCTAAAAAAATGTCAGGCTTTATTAATGAAGGCGTTTATGTCCCACTCGACATTGAGGCCATGTGGGACATAAGTGCGTAGTTCATATATCCAGTAAACCTCAAGTTGGGAAACCCCTCTTAATTTGGCTCCTCCCCTCCAAGGTGGTACATATTTGTCAATTATCAAAAATTGAGTACCTGTGGGATTGCAAAAAAGACATTCTCTATAGTGTCGTGGGACAGTATGTTTGGTACTCCCACCAAAAATTTTGGCAACATGTTCACCTACCCGTACGGAAAAGGCCCGTATAGTGCGGCCAACGTACTGTTTTCCGCACGGGCAGGTGATAAGGTACACCACATGAGTGGTGGCACAAGTGCAGAAAGACTTGATGGGGTAACTGCGACCTGTATTGGTGGACCTGAATTCCAACGATTTCGATCTCCCATTAGTATTTACCAAGCAAACACTACACTTTTTACATGGATAATACCCCTTCATATCTTGAAAGAACACTGGGCGGCAGGGTGGATCGACAATATTGGGGGCAATTCGGTTTCTAAGGGTGGGAGCTCCTCTAAAAATGATTTTAGCTCTCTCTGGTAAATTGGGCCCCAACACTTTATCGCTCCTAAGTACATCCCAATGTTTATCGATAATGGACTTGATGTCTCTGTGCTGGTTAGAATATGAAGTAATCATGGAGAACTTGAAAGAGTCATCAGGTTCTCGTGGGGTTTTATCCATCAAGAGTGTACTTCGTTCTATTAGTGCTACCTTCTGTAGCTCTAGATCTACTGCTGTGATGTTGTACCCTTTCTCAACAAACCTACTTTTAAGCATAGATGCCTGTAAAAAGTAGGTATCATCGTCTGTACAATTCCTCCGTAAACGGAGAAACTGGCTACGTGGAACAGAATTGAGCCAACTTCTATGGTGGCAACTATCAGTTGGAATAAAACTGTTCCGATCGGTTGCCTTGAAGTGGGTCCGAAATTTAAAACTCATTTTCATGGCCAAGTGGTGGGCCTGATCCCCCCATGTGTCCAGGATTGATAAAGAACACCATGTCCATGGTCACAGAGCAATGGGCAGTTGTATTTGGATCCTGGCCAACAGTTACAACTAACCAAACTTACTTAAAGGGTCGCTAAAGGAAAAACATTTTTTTGCTGAAATGACTGTTTACAGGGTATAGAGACATAAAAGTTAACTGATTCCTTTTCAAAATGATTAAAAATAGATAAAAATCAATCATATAATGTGCCACTTTTGAACTGGTTTAATGTTTCTGTGAAGTAGAAATAGACACACAGAACAAAAACAAACACATCCAGGGCAGTGTTTTGTTTTTAAAATGAATCTGATTGGTTCTGGGAAGTTTTAGACACACAGTAATGACAGCTTAGACCACCGTGAGAAAGCTCCCAGTACTGTGGTTATAAGGAAACAGACAAGCAGGAAGTGTGGATAACAGAGCAGGATTACAGCAACTTTAAAGCAAAAACAAACAATAAGGACATGAAACCAGTACTGCAGTAAGGTAAAGGAAGCTATTTAGCTAAAAAAAAAAAAATTCCTTTAGTGATCCTTTAAAGCGGAGGTCCACACACAAAGTGAACCTCCGCTTTTGGGAACCCTCCGGTGTCACATTTGGCACCTTTCAGTGGGGTGCAGATACCTGTATAATACAAGTATTTGCACAAACTTTCGGGCATAGACTCCCGCGGGAGTCACGCCCCTTCCCGTCCCCACGCTGTCTTCTGGGAAACACACAGGTCCCAGAACACAGCGAGAACCAGTGAGGATGTGCAGCACCACTCGCACATTTGCAGTAGGGAACCGGCAGTGAAGCCGCAACGCTTCAACTCCTGATTCCCTCACCAAGGATGGCGGCGGGGCAGCCGAGAGAGCAATTGATTGGCTTTGGGTGCCAACATTGTGGGCACCCTGGACAGTTAAGTGTCCATTTATTAAAAGTCAGCAGCTGCAGTATTTGTAGCTGCTGGCTTTTAATAATATTTTTTTAGGTGGACCTCCGCTTTAAGCTTCATGCACAATGTGTCTTTAGATATTCCATAGCTCCCAACTGTCCCTGATTTCGAGGGACTGTCCTTGATTTGGAAAAAAGTCCCTCTGTCCCTCTTTCCTCCTCATTTGTCCCTCATTTTGGTCTGATTTATATAGTTGTATAGAAAATGCACTTTTTATCCTTTACAAAGTGTTACCCAGTCCTAAACCTTTCATCCAATTTCTAAATTGCTGCATTTGTAAATTTCAAAAGCCAGTATAAGGCTGGGTTTACACCATCACCGCAATGCGGCTCCCAACAGGAGTCCGGTGCGTCCCCGTTCACTGTTTACGGTTTCAGCCCAAATTTTTGGCTGAATTCAGACCTGAAATGCACCAAAAGACACACAGGACTGTGCAAATTCGCATTAGAGCCGTAGCGGAGATATGTGAACCCACTCCATAGAGAGCCGGTCAAAATCTCCTGCTATTGCGAATTGGATGCGGGGACGCCGTATCCAATTCGCGATGTCGTGAATCCAGCCTAAAGGTATAGTAGTGGTAAAAAACAGCACTTGTGGATTTAACTAATATTTTTTTGTATAATTCTCGTTTAAGGGGGTGTGGCAAGGGGTGTGTCGTACACCTACATACTTTTGCTAATAGGTGTCCCTCGTTCTAATCTCAAAAATTTGGGGGGTATAGATATTCTGAGAGTTTCCTGTGAGAGCATACTGGCACCGTCCAACCCTGTTCCTGGCAGTCTGTAAAACTCTGAATGGCTGAAAGTGGCTGAAGCTGGGTGGTGTACCAGGTGTTCCTAACATAGTATGCACTCAGGGATGAATGACTTGCACACAAACTGATTTTTTTGGACATTTTGGACATTCATCCCTTGGCACATACTGCCCTAAATGTTAATACCACTAGGGGTACCATCCAGTCGCAGTAGCCTTCAGCCTCTTATAGAGTTTTACAGGCCACTGGTAATGGGGCTGGACAGTGTGACTGTGTCTTCTGCCCGCATTAAAAGGCTGGGATCTCATGTACAGAGCCTCAACACCCAGGCCCGTCGCTACAGGCCAGGCAAAACAAACAAATGCTTGGGGCCCCGAGCTGGCCTGGGGCCCCTAACTTCCCCATTCCCAGGCTGTAGCGTGGCCAAGCTCCTCTTCCTTCCTCCTGGAGTCCTGTCAGTCCAGCCGGGTACTGCATGGTACAGGAGATTCAGTTTCCTGTTCCCGGTCGGACTGACAGGAAGTGCACACTGAGTGCTCTTTTCCTTTTAGTCCAGCCGGGAACACAGAAACTGAATCTCCTGTAACGCCCGGTACCCAGCCTGGCACGGGCACTATCTATACATTGAAGAAGGGGAGGTGAGACTAGAAAAACCTAGGGACGAGGGGGGGGGGGGGGGTTAGAACATGACTGTGAAAATTGATTGTAGTGCTATTGTAGGCTTTGCGTGCGGGGGGGGGGGGGTGCTTGGGGGCCCCCATTTTGCTTTTGGCCCCAAATTCCTTCAAACGCCACTGTCAACACCCAGTGTGCATGAAGCACTGGAAGGGAGTTTGTTCTTCCAATACAATTTTCACAGTCAATTTCCTTGAATCCATTGATTCCCTCTACACATTGGAGGGATCCCTTGACCCATGAATTTAGGTATAGCCTGTGAGGGAATCCTACTAGCAAATGTATGTAGGCAAAGGACACACCCCCTGTCACACCCCCCTAAAGGAGAATTAACCCAAAAAAAGGTATATCAAATCCACAAGTGCTTTTTTTAACCACTACTATTCCTTTATATTGGCCTTTAAAATTTACAAATGCAGCAATTTAAAATTTGTCTAAAAGGTTTAGCACTGGGAAACACTTTTTGAAAGATAAAAAGTGCAATTTGTATACAAACATGTGGATCAAACTAAAAAGAAGGACAAATGAGGAGGAATGAGGGACAGACGGACATTGTTCCAAATCAGGGACAGTCCCTCGAAATCAGGGACAGTTTGGAGCTATGCAACAGAGCAGACCTTTACAGCCCTTACGACCCTAGCAGCCCCCATACCGGTGTTGAATACCTCTTGCATGCTCCCCCTCATTCCAGCACAAAAATTGTCCAGTCGGGATTGGATAAATAGAACTCAGACTTTACTGCAAAAGTTGTCAGTCAACAGAATAATAATAATAAAAAAAAAAAAACATATTCCTTCCCTTCTCTAATAAAGTGGCAAAACATTCCCTTTAAGGCCTATCTTAAAGGTCATCTAACTGCAGTGTGTCTCTCCTGGTGTTCCCAGGCTGTCAAAGTCTAGGGCAGGCTGTTGTTGGACAAGGCTGAACATTGTACCGAGTGGTACACACATTAATGGCCCTTCTGGGGCTTCTGCATTTTTGCCACTCATCCCTAAATGCGGGTACCACTTGGTACAGCACTCAGCCCCATCTAGAAATAGCCCAACATAGACTTTGACAGGCTGGATGCAGCAATGTTGGATGCTGCACATGTCCTTCCTGGGCACTTTAAAATGCCAGAAGGTATGCACTGTAGCTAGATGGCCACATGTGAAAGGGGCCTTAGGGTGGCATAAAAAAAAAAACTCTTTATACACGTTATGTGCTTAATAAGATCTGATAACTGGGTGAACTATCGACCAACCTTCTATGTCTTCCATCCTAAAGACATTGACTTCCAAAGAGTCAATCATTTGTTATGACGTAGCAAGATTAAGGCCCATTGCCACAATCTGGATCTCCAATGACTCACTAATCTCACCCACATGTTCTGAAATAACCCATTGCGAGGGACAATGATTGACAAGCCCATGGTCTCGAACATGCAGAACTTAACCTTAAGATACTCAAACAATCCTACCTCCATTTTCTTGTTATTGTAGTTGTGCAGTTTGTCTAAATATGACTACAGTCCAATAGATGCCAGATCTCTGTCCTGTTGGGAGATTTTCTTCACTTCCTGCCCTATAAACAGAAAAGAAAGTGAGAGATAGACTCTCCCTAAAGCCTCATACACATGATCGGGTGTCCATCTGAATTTTCCTTGGATTTCGATCTGAAGGGCGTTGGCCGTGAACTTGTTCTGCATACACACGACCAGAGCTTTTTTTCAGGGGGAACTTGGGGGAACTCAGTTCCACCACCTCTGGCTCAGACCCTTTGGTGCCTGCTCACCACAATCACTTGTAAACACAGAAGTCCGGTTTTTGTGTTTACAAGTGACAGCTCTACACTCTGTGTGTAACCCCCTGAACTCTGCACTCTGTATGTTATGCAATCCTGGAATGTAATGCCCCTTTAAGACCCTTCTACTGTTTGTGAAAACTGAACGGGGTCGTGGTTGAGTTCCTGCACCTATTTCCTGAGAAAAAAAGCTCTGCACACGACACAACACCGCACGGCACAGAACATTTTCAGACAACATTCACCAAATCACATGGTTTTTCAGCTCTTTTACCACCACCCTTTGGGCAACTTCTGCTATTGTTGTCTGATGTTTAGCATTGGTTCTGGTGACGTCTCAAAGTTTTAGATTAGGCTACCAGGACAATTAGGGAAGGTTAATCATCACAGAGATAGACAGCAATAAACACCTATTAGTGGTTTTAACCCCATAACTCCTAACTCACTTCCTAGGGAACATATTTAACCCCTTAAGTGCCCCATAGTGTTAACCCCTTCTCTGACAGTCACATTTACACAGTAATCAGTTCATATTTTTATAGCACTAATCGCTGTATAAATGTGAATGGTCCCAAAAATGTGTCAAAAGTGTCCGATATGCCCGTCGCAATGTCACGGTTACAATAAAAATCGCCGATCGCTGCCATTACTAGTAAAAAAAAAACATTAAAATGCAATAATTCTATCCCCTATTTTGTAGACGCTATAACTTTTGTGCAAACCAATTAATATACACTTACTGCAATTTTTTTTTTTTTAAAGTGTATTTTTTGTGCGTGAACTCGAGAGAGAGGAGCAGGACTGCAGGAGTTGGGAGTAGGCAGACCCTCCCCCTGGAGGCAATCGCCATCTTTCTCCATGCCCCTGGTGGCAATGGCGGGTGTGAGGGGGGGCCTCCCACTCACCCCACCCTACCTGCTCCTCTTGGGAGCCCAACTGGGGCCCAATGGGACCCCAATGGGGCAGAGGGACTCCCCCTATGAGGGAGTCTAGCCCACCCAGCCAGCCCCGTAGGTCCTTCGCCTCTCTTTATTTTAGGAGACCGCATGGCCAAAGTGCGTGTGTGTTAAACCAATTTTGTGTGCGTGCAAGTGTGGTGGTTTTTATGGGGGGGGTGGGCGTACTAAGCACAGGCGTACCCTGCATAGCACACCCACCGGGAGCCGGGCTGAGACCACCAAACTCAATTCACATGAAGCCGAGACTGGGATCCGAAGTGCCGAAGTGTCAGCGCAGTGCCAATCACGTTGAGCCACCACAGCTCCCTCCAATTTTTTTTTAACAAAAATATGTAGGAGAATACATATTGGCCTAAACTGAGGAAAAAAAAATGTTTTTTTGTTTTTTTTTTTATATATTTTGGGGGGATATTTATTATAGCAAAATATATTTTTTGTTGTTTTTGTTTTTTTAATTGTCGCAATTTTTCTGTTTATAGCACAAAAATTCAAACCGCAGATGTGATCAAACACCACCAAAATTTTGGAGCCACGTCACACAACCGCGCAATTGTCAGTTAAAGCGACGCAGTGCCGAATCCTTGACCAGCAAAATGGTCCAGGGCTGAAGTGGTTAAATCAAAAAGTAAAAAATATTGTGTTTTTTTCAAAATTGTAGCTTTTCTTTTGTTTATAGTGCAAAAAATAAAAGCCGCAGAGATGATCAAATACCACCAAAATAAAGCTCTGTTTGTGAGAAAAAAAGGGCATCAATGTTGCTTGGGAGCCACGTCGCACAACCACGCAATTGTCATTCAAAGTGCGACAGCGCTGAAAACGAAAAATTGGTCTGGGCAGGAAGGCGGTTGAAAATGCCCGGTATTGAAGTGGTTAAACTACAAAAATAAACATTTTTACATTTTATTCAAGGACTATTAATGGTGCCTCTGCAGAACAGAAAAAAAATAAAACAAAAACTTTTGTCTTGAACTGTTGATCCAATTAAGAGAATCCAGTGTTTGTGTCTCTTGGTGCCATAGGCTGCCAGAGTTTAATTGCACAAACACAATTAAGAATGTAAAAGTTGCACATTGCCGTCTCGATAGCCCATCACGGAGCTCCGGTGCACTAAGGAAAGTTTGCACAGAGGAGGCCAGCAATGCGCAGCCTTAGTTTGTCTTACAATAACCCTCAGGCATCATATCTCCTTCTCTTTCTAAATTCAGCAAACTTTGTGTAAACCCTGAGCTGGTATTTGATAGACTTGATTCCAAGATTGCAAAGAAGCCTTTCTACGCGGGAAGGTGCCTTAGAAGCAAAGAGCAGTTAATAGAGAATGGCATCCATGAGAACAAAGGAGCCAAAGCAGTCTCTTGGTAGGGTAAAACATATGACAGACCTAGAGGCTGCTTCAAAGCTGCTGTCATTACAGCGTCTGCCAAACAGCCAGATGCTCCTACGTGGAAATATTGTGTGTGACTTGGCAGAATCCCTAAAGTGAGTGCAGTTCAAACCGAACAGAAGGGCAGCCTTAACATAATATGGCGCGGTATAAGGCCACCACATCATGAAGGCACGGAAAGTAGATTTTAACTTCTATGTCTGCAGGATATCGCAATATTGCTCCTGCTTTGTCTGCATTAAAACAATGAGCCCTCGCGTCATTTTATTGCTCTTGACATGGAGTTCCCTTTAGGGCCAGGATTGTCAAACCAAAATATATTTTTTTATGGACAGCTGTCTAAAAAAATTACAGACAGCTTGATGTTTGTGGGGACATACAGTATAGCCAGAATGGAAATGAGCAGCCTACAATGATATGTAACTTTAAGGGTGGCACATTATTAATCTAATTCATCTATTCATCTAATGCCACCTACACACGACCAGTTTTCGGGTTCTAAAAAATGACGTTTTTAATGGTCTAGAACAGGGGTCTCCAAACTGCGGCCCGAGTGCCAGATGCGGCTCTTTCCTAGCCTTTATCTGGCCCTCAGGGCTTTATTCCTCCCACTGATATGAGGCACTATTCTTCCCACTAACTCCAACAAGGGGGCACTTTTTCTTCCACTGATACCAATGATGAGATACAATTACTCCTACTAATAGGGGCACTACTCCTTATTCTACTGATCGCAAACTATGAGGACATATTTATTCTCACCAATGCTGGGCCTGGGGTTTTTTCTGCCCCCGCTGGCCACAATCCGGCCCTCCTAAAGGCTGAAGAACAATAAACTGGCCCTTTGAAAAGTTTGGAGACCCCTGGTCTAGAAAAAACAAAGTTTTTTTCAACCCGATCATTAAAACGACCTTGCCCACACACAATCGTGAAAAAAAAATGGTCTAGCAAAGCGCGGTGATGTACAACACGTACGACGGCACTATAAAGGTACGATGTACCCCATACTCATTCACATAGGGTGGGAGTCCGGGAACTGGGGCCCCCCTTATTAAAGGGGCTCCCGTATTCCGATAAGCCCCCCCGCCCACAGACCCCCGACAACCAATGGCCAGGGTTGTTGGGAAGAGGCCCTTTATCTCATCAACATGGGGACAAGGTGCTTTGGTGTGGTGGGGCCGCAGGATGCCCCCTTGCCCCAAAGCACTCACCCCCAATGTTGAGGGCATGCAGCCTGGTATGGTTCAGGAGGGGGGGCGCTTGCTCGTCCCCACCTCCTTTTCTGACTGATGGGCTGCGTGCTCGGATAAGGGTCTGGTATGGGTTTTAGGGGGACCACCACGCCATTTTTTCAGTGTAGGGTGTTCCCCTTAAAATCCATACCAGACCTAAGGGCCTGGTATGCTCTTGGGGATATTTATTATAGCAAAAAAAAAAAAAATATTAAATTTTTATCAAAATTGTCGCTCTTTTTTTATAGCGCAAAAAAAATAGCAGATGTGATTAAATACCACCAAAAGAAATCCCTATGTGCGGGAAAAAAAAGGACGTCAATTTAGTTTGGGAGCCACGTCGCACGGCCATGCAATTGTCAGTTAAAGCGGCACAGTGCCGAATCGCAAAACGTGGCCCGGTCTTTAACCACCAAAATGTTCCGGGGCTAAAGTGGTTAAAGTGGCTATATATGTGACATAAAATATTGCAACAAGTGCCATTTTATTCTCCAGGCACTCTGCTAAAAAAAAAAATTAAAATTAAAATATTTGGGGGTTCTAATTAATTTTCTAGCAAAAACTACAGATTTTTACTTGTAAACAACAATAGTCAGAAAAAGGCCTGGCCTTGAAGATTTAAAGCTCATTCCTAGAAAAATGTAGAGAAAGGAATGAAAAAAATGAATTTAAAAAGCAAAAAAAAAAACATTTACAGTAACAGTGCATCTTTATATAAAAGAAGTTAAACATTTTTTCTGTTAAAGCGGAGTTCCACCCTAAAAATGAACTTTCAGCTTGCCTTTAATGTAAAAAAAAATTAAATAAAACATGTAATCTGCCTAGTTCCTGGTTCTAGGTGGTTCAACTTCCTGTCCTAAGACCCCATTGCCTCCTGGGAAATGATGACAGTCTCTGGGCATTACTGTGCCTAAAATTCGCCCAGCATGCACCTCTCCCTGAAAACCAGGAAGAAAAAGGAACTGGGCTTCACATGCCCACACATATGATGGATACGGCCACAACCTGAGCTGAGCTTTTCAATGATTTCTGGAACGATTGGGGAGCTATTAATACCGTGTTTCCCCGAAAATAAGCCCGGGTCTTACATTAATTTTGGCAGCCAAAAACAGGGTAGGGCTTATTTTCGGGGTAGGGCTTACTATTGTGTGGTCTTCTCTACCCCTCTCCCTCTCTGCCTGACAGGAATCCCCTGTGTGAAGTAAAGTAAATGTATTGTGTCAGGTACCTTATTATAGCGCTGCTCCTGGCTTCCATAGCCTGCCTGAGCTCTCTTCGGCCCCATACTGTACACATGAGCGGACAGATTTGAACAAATCTGTCCGTCCGACAGATTTGAACAAATCTGTCTGCTGGGATTTTGGTTTGCTCGCGTGTACACACGAGCAAACCAAAATCCCCGCCAGCAGAGAGCGCGCTGACGTGTCGGTGACGTGGCGGTGACGTTGACGCCGCCACGTCACCGCACCAGGAAGTAAAACACTTCCGCGCATGCGCCGAACCCATTCGGCGGCGGTGCGGCGGCGGAGCGGGACGACATGTCTGCTGGTAAGTGTACTAACCAGCAGACATGTCGGGCGGACAGATTCCCACCAGATAGATTTCAAAGCATGCTTTGAAATCTGTCGGGTGGACAAATCTGTCCGCTAGCCCATACACACGATCGGAGATGTCTGCTGAAACGGTTCATCGGACCGTTTTCAGCGGACAAATTCGATCGTGTGTACGAGGCCTTCCACTAGCCAAACTTTGCAGAGCGATGGGGGGCCAACATCCCCCACTGACAGAAGGAGATCTGAGTGCCGCTCTGGGCTTCCATAGCCAGTTTGAGCTCTCTTTGCCGAGCAATGCAGAGAGATGGGAGCGGACATCCCCCACTGACAGGTAGGAGAAGGAGGAGAGAGTGCCGTTCTGGGCTTCCATAGCCCACTATTGCAGAGGGAGGGGGGTCGAGTTCCCCCGCCAACAAGCAGGAGAAGAGGAGGAGACAACCACTTCAAACTAGGTCTTATTTTTGGGGTAGGGCTTATATTGCAGCCCTCTCTGAAAATCCTGCTAGGTCTTATTATCAGGGTAGGTCTTATTTTTGGGGAAACACGGTATGTTTTAGGGACTATTTAATGTGATTAATTTTAGCTTGCAAAAAAAAATTATGCCCGGAACCCCACTTTAATAAAAAAAGAAGTTAAACAGAATGCATAGTTTTCCTTTCCTGTCTGCTACATTACTAAAGGATGCCGGTGTGTACAAAAGATTTCAATATGTATTATTCGCTCCCATAGATGTATTATAAAGTCATGCAATGCCGTGCCGTTAAACCTAAAACCAAGCAGTCTGCCTAAGTGTGTTATTTCAGCCATTTTGCTTCCTTGTTTGCAGTTTTACAAAGGCCGCAAGATTCAGATAAGTCAAATGTAATGGTGAACCTCAGTGCGGACTCCCGCCCAGGGAGCTTTTAACATCCACAATTAAAAGAAATCAATGCTTCCTGTCAGATTAAAGCAGGACGCCAAGCCACCTTGGCGCTGTTATGACTGGAGGAATAAGGAGACAAGTGATCAGGTGGCATTTCAAAACCACTACATGTCCCTTCTTTGTACATAGGGAATCTGTATAATTATCTCCTATCAATGACAACTGGGGGGGGGGGGAAATAACAAGACCAGAGGCTTTGAGGTTAGGATTTTTAATCAGCTTTGATAACAAGGAGCAGGTATAATAGCAAAGAAAAAGGGAAGAATGAGGGGGGGGAATAGGCCACAATTTCCAACTGGCTGCCTTACTTAAAGGGTAACTCTACTTTAGTGAAATAAAAAAAAATATAGTAAATTAAACAAAAATCTAGTATATAAAATTTCTACATGTGCCAAACTTTAATTTTCCTTTTCAATCGCAGCAATTTTCAGAAAAACACAATACAGTATGGTAAACTGAATTTGTTTTATACACAGTTCATGCATCAAATTTCTGCAGAAATGTAATTTCCTTCTTGTGTGATTGGCTCACTGATTTTCTCAGAAGTCTGCACTAAGGCTAGTTGTAGTTGACGTGGTTTTCCGGAAAGTCTTGTGGTGCATTTATGTTTTAGAACACGTGTTTTGGATGCAGGTTTTTTTAAATGCTGGTGTTCTGTAAAATTAGCCAACTCGTCAAATTCCAACCACCTCACTTTTCGTTTTGTTTTTTAAATCAGGGGTCTCCAAACTTTTCAAACAAAGGGCCAGGTTATTGTCCTTCAGACTTTAGGAAGGCCGGAGTGTGGCCAGTGGGGGTAGAAAATATCCCTGGCCCAGCATTGGTGAGAATAAATATGGCCTCAGAGTTTGCAGTCAGTAGCATAAGGAGTAGTGTCCCTATTAGTAGGAGTAATTGTATCCCATCATTGGTATCAGTGAAAGAAATTGTGCCCCCTTGTTGATGTCAGTGGGAAGATCTAGTGCCTCATATCAGTGGAAGGAAAAAAGCCCCAAGGGCCGGATTAAGGCTAGTAAAGGGCCGCAGTTTGGAGACCCCTGCTTTAAATCATCAGTAAAGCCCCATACACACGATCGGAATTTCCGATTGGAAAAAGTCTGACTGACTTTTTTAATCATAAATTACGACCGTGTGTATGCCCCATTGGAAATTCCGATGAATTCCATCGCAGTTTACAGAACATCTATTTTGCTCTGATGGAATTCCGTCGGAATTCCGATGTGAATTTGGTCAGACAACGGTCCGATCGTGTGTACAGGGCATAATTGGAAATTTTAACAAAGTGCTGTTTTGACACAACACCAGCAACCGAATACAGGAAGATTTAGCTGTTTTGACACCACAGTGGCTAACAAGGATAAAGTTGTTGGCCATTTTGTTGGTTAGTATCGGAGTGAGTAACAATCACGGGATTTGATTGACAGCAGCGGGATCCAATGGAAAAATAAAGTGACAGGGAGTGACATAATACAGTTTATTCTAATACCACATAAACAGATAAAAATGTCCACAAACATATAAAAGTGGCATATCCTGGCACCAGATCTGCCAACAAATAATTATAAGCCGCCACTGATCTGCAATCCTCTGGAGCCAGCATGTTTTCCACTAAGTGGAAGTGACGAGATACGTGACTGAGATGCCTGTCCCTATGCGCTTCGTCATCCAGACGTCATTAGGAGGGGGTTAGGCGTAAACAGTATTACTCTATGTCGATCCCTGTCTTTTTTTCCCCTAAGAACTAAATACATAGAGAGGGATCTGGATGAAATAACAAGTATATAAAGGCTTAGTAGACCCACCTCGGTATAAGCCCAGGGGGTACATACTTACGGAAATACTTGGGGGAATATCCAAGGTGTGGTCTTTGGAGTGGAAAATTGCATGCACACAGAGCACTTCATTTGGAACTTTTTGGATGTGAATCCATTTACTACGTTCACTAGGAGTATACTTATTTTCAAGTTTATTTACTGTTTATTATTATTACAAACAATTCATAGTAGAAAATGCATTTCCTGCAGAAAATGCGTAGGATTTCTGAATAGCTGAATTGCTAAGCCCGCACCAAAGCCATTCACCATAACCACCACACTATCTTTAGGACATACAAGCAGTGTTCCTTCAGTACTTATAAAGCAACTTTTTGATCATTAAAAACACATTTTCCCTAAATGATTATTAAAAACAAATTTTCCCTAAATAGCTTCCTTTGATTTTGCTTTTAAATGTCCTTTTTTCTTCTGAGAAATCCTCACTTCTTTTTCTTCTGTCTGTAACTCCACACAGTAATGCAAAGCTTTTTCCCTGGTGTGGAGAAAGTCTCTTGAGGGGGGAGGGGGCGAGCAGGAGTGTCAGGATGCCCACTAACACACAGCTCCTTTCTCTATCTGCAAAGTAGAGAGTGACTTGTCTGGTCGCCCCTCCCCCCTGCACTGAGGTAACAGCAGCTATTTAGGGAAAGAAATACCTTTACAAACCCTTTTAATCCACACACCTAATGAGTGAGAGAACCCTTCAAACAAACCTTAATAAATCCACAACCGTACATGCTATTGAAACAGCGTGAAAGGCGTATCACAAAACTGAGCACATTGCCTGAAACCAGACAAAAATACCTACGTTTTGATATATAAATTGTGTATGACAAGTAGATCTTGTGGGCATGAGAGCAATTTGTTCCCCCTTATAAAGATACATTTTTTTAATGCTCTCTGCTCTAATGATCACATGATCCACTCTAAACCAGCTCCATAGAAACACTGTATAATCGATAACATTTTCTGAAAAAAACACTAAACTTAAACAGTTTTTTCACAAAAACTGTAAAAGATATCAAACTGAAAAGTCATAGCCTGATAGCTGAATATTTTGTGAATGTTTTAAAGCTTGTTTGGCGTCTGTAGGTGAAAGTATGAAGGAGCTGAAACTTTTGGTAGCAGAGCAGATTTTAAGGGGTAAAAAGGATGCTCTCATTGACTTCAATGTTAAAAAAAGTGTCTAAAAGCTTAATATTAAAAAGTATAAATAGTAGAAAAAAAGTTGAAGAAGTCCCATCATTAGCTGAAAGAGCTGAACATTTTAAAAGTTGAATGGTCTCTATAGCTGAAAGTATGCAGAACTTACGCAGAGCCAAATAACGTACGGAATAAGAATAATAAAAAACTAATATAATGCTATTTATAGCATTCCCACTAATGAAAAACGAATCTCAATACTGGGAATGCCATTAAGCATTCCCACTAGTAAAAAACTAATATCAATACTGGGAATGCTATTAAAGCGGTTGTATACCTGAAAAGAAAAAGCCATAATGAGCTGGTATGCAACGCATACCAGCTCATTATGAAATACTTACCTTAAAACGAGGTGTAGAGAACTTACCTGGTCCACGCCGAGCGAGATATTATCTTGCCTGGCGTGTCTTCTGGGTATCCCCGCTCCAGCGCTGTGATTGGCTGGAGCGGCGATGTCGTCACTCCCGCGCATGTGTGCGGGAGTTTTTAATTCTGCAAGGTCCGGCAGCTGCCGGCCCTTCAGCCGAGGGACCCCCCTGCGCATGCGCCGCTGCAATCGGCGGCGCATTGCGAGGGAAATATCTCCTAAACCGTACAGGTTTAGGAGATGTTCTTTATACCTACAGGTAAGCCTTATTATAGGCTTACCTGTAGGTAAAAGTGGTAGTATAGAGTATACTACCACTTTAAGCATTCCCACTAATTATTTGAAAGCATTTTTTATTTTTAGCGCTATAAACAAAAATAGAGCAACAATTTTGAAAAAAAAAAGCAATATTTTTTACTTTTTGCTATAATAAATATCACCCGCCGCCGATACGTATTCTTCTACCTATTTTTGGTAAAAATAATTGCAATAGGCGTCTATTGATTGATTTGCGCACAAGTTATAGCATCTACGAAATAGGGCATAGTTTTATGGCATTTATTTTTTTATTTTTTAATAATAATGATGGCGATCAGTGATTTTTATCATGACTGTGACATTATGGTAAACATATCGGACACTTTTGACGTTATTTTGGGACCATTCACATTTATACAGCAATCGGTGCTATAAAAATGCACTGATTACTGTACAAATGTGACTGGCAGGGAAGGGGTTAACCACTAGGGGGCTAGGAAGGGGTTAAGTGTGTCCTAGGGAGTGATTCTAACTGTTAGGGGGCTTGGCTTACTGTGACACGTCACTGATCGCTGCCCCCAATTACAGGGAGCAGCCGATCAGTGTTGTGTCACTAGGCAGAATGGGGAGATGCCTTGTTTACACTGGCCTCTCCCTGTTCTGCAGCTCTGTGACCCGATCACAGGACACCAGCAGACATCAAGTCCGCCGGTCCCGCGGGCACGGTCACATAGCTCGCGGCAGGGGCGCGTGTGCACCGCTGGCATTGCGCGCGCACCCTCACGGTGGAAAATTTTAAGTGACGTATATACTGTATACTGTGTATACTGATATATATATCCTTGCAATCTCCATTGATCATGCAGAGGGCATTGTGTTTTTCTCAACAAAAGGGGAGGTACTATTTAAGGCAGCAATGCAAATTCAGGAACCAATAGCAGCCAATCACATATTACTTTTCTGTACTCACATCCAGGGCTGCTTTAAACACGAACCATCTATTGTTTCTTTTAAAAGTTTCATCCTTATGTTTATTGCTATATATTTCTGTTTAGGAAGGAGCTCCTGCCAAATGGCCTAGATGCAGAGTGGCAATAAAAGCAATGCCCAGGGCAAAGATTCAGGAAAATATGATGGGTTCATTCAGTAACATCTACTACATGCTCTGTAAATGTTTAACAGAATGGGTAATCTGCAAAATGATCAGACAGAGAGTAACTGTAACATGCACTCAGAAGCAATAATGCAGAATGGGATCAGGATGGCAAAAAAACATGCAAACACTGCAGAATAATTATGGCGGGACATACACAGACCCTTTATATCAATGGCTCTATGGCTCAATCAGGAGTAATGTGGCTGCATAGCACAGTCTTTATAAGACTCTATAACAACAGATTGTCAAGCTGAAAATCACAAAACCGTATAGAATACGGCTACTTAGGATTATCGTCATAGATAGCATCCACTTCAGTGAAGTTCTGGGTACCTATGGTAACACAGGTGAACAGCTGAAGGGATCCAAGGCCCAAGGACAAAGCATTGACTCTGGTAGAAATCATGGATGGGCTTTGGATAAACTGTGTGCTATTAGATGCCCACACATTGGCTCTGCCAGTCAAGAGCCTCCTGTCTAGCTATAGATCACTTGCTCAGCTACCTCTGCCTTGTCAGGGGTGGTCAACTCAGGTGCAATTCATCTTTCCTGGTCATGCCAGGAACACAGAGTAGTGGAAAATTAAGTTAACCACATGCCGACCGCTGCACGACTATATACGCCAGCAGAATAGCACGACTGGGCATATGGACGTACTTGCACATCTCCTTTAAGAAGCGGCATTGTGGGCTTTTCTGTACTATCTCTGTGAGTGTGACCGCAGGAGTCCCGCGACCTACTCACGGAGAGGCAGAACGGGGAAATCCTGATGTAAACAAGCATTTTCCCATTCTTACTAGTGACCGGACACTGATCACAGCTCCCTATGATTGGGAGCAGTGATCAGTGTCGTGACACATGTAGCCCAACCCCCCTACAGTTAGAACACATCCCTAGGACACACTTAACCCCTTCAGCGCCCCCTACTGGTTAGCCTCTTCACTGCCAGTCACATTTACACAGTAATCGCAGCATTTTTATAGCACTGATTGCTTTACAAATGTGAATGGTCCCAAAATAGCACCAAAAGTGTCAAATGTGTTTGCCATAATGTCGCAGTCACGTTAAAAATCGCTGATCGCCGCCTTTACTACTAAAAATCTTAAATAAAAAATATTAATAAAAATGGCATAAAACTATTCCCTATTTTGTAGACGCTATGGCCCAGATTCACAGAGCCATTACGCCTGTCTAACTGGTGTTAGACTGGAGTAATTTCCAATTACGCGCGTTTTCTAGCTAGTTGAAAACCTCAAACCATGAATAGACGGCTGCGGACTTCAATTCGACTGGATTACGTGTTCATACGCCTTCGGATCTACGCTGCAATAAAATTGCGGCCACTGGGTGGACTTCCCGTCGTTTTCCGCGTCTGGGTATGCAAATGAGCTTTTGCCGGCGATCCCCGAAATTACGATCTTCATTCGCAATCTCTTACGGCACCTTTAGTCATCTTTTTTTTGCGTAACACTATACCAGCTTTTTGCTGCTCTAATATTAGACAGTGATAGAAAGAGGGGTGAACTGCGCTTAGGATAGTTCTAAGGGTGATGGGTTAAGGTATAATCGGTGACTGCTGCCCCCCCTAAATATAGCTCCCCTGAGGGGGTATAATGAAATAAATGGATGAAGGGTGGGGGTGGTGGCGCTGTCACCAATGTGTTGTATGACTAGCCCGATATATAACCGCCCGGTTGGTATATAGGTACTGTTAGGGCAACACTCCCTGTGTTGGATGTCTGCCTGATGGTTGTGATGATGAGAGGTTGCTCTAGATCACAGGCAAAAGATGTGTATCAATGTTGTTGCATAACATACGTGTACATGTAAAATGTACTATGGGTGGGTGAAATATATATAAGTTGCTTAACACATTGAGGAAATAATACAAAAAAGATAACCTTATAGGGCCTAGTCCATATATAGATATAAGCAAAAGTACCCGTAATCAAAATAAAGAAGGCAGTAAATACTGTTGATATCAAAAAGACATATAGCATAAATTGAAAAAGTCCATGCAGCAAATATAATTAGACTTGTAGTAAAGAGTTCAGGGTGCACCTATGTGGGTAGGTGATTTTAACAATGCATCAAGTGTTAGCTCGCAGTGGGTCCGGTGCTCCCCCTTGTGGCTCCCCACTCACCAGAAGCAATCACCCCTGCAGGGGTAGACTGCGTATCAGACGGTCACTTGTTCCTTGGTGTAGTTGTTTTCTTATCCACGGTTCCTGGTGGGTATTCTTGATGCAGGTGTTAGAGTATGGTTGTCTGTCAGATTTCCTCCAAATCAAAAAAACAGGTTCCCATAGCGTAATATGTTTTAAAAAATTGTTTTATTGACACTGCCAAGGAGGCGTGTACAAAACATATGCAAAACGATAGCACAAAATATATATATATACAGAAAAACCAAAAACGTATACCGGAAATATATATAGATAGCCGGCTGCAGGACAGCAGATGGAATATAAGCACGGCTAAGCAGTATACAGATTTGAGATAAAAGAAGCCAAAAGATCATAAAAAATAAAAATGGGTGGATAGAATCTGTTGCCTAACGTTTTGAATGGTTATAGGCATAACAGATACACTGCACTATTGAAGGCTTCAGAAGACGTTACCAAATACGAAACGTACGTAAAGCGGATACACGTACTCCTACACGCACTTCCGGGTAACCAGCTGTCTGCGCTTGGAACGCACGCCGCTCCCATGCTGGGGAGAACAGCTCACGGACTCCAATAGTGCAGTGTATCTGTTATGCCTATAACCATTCAAAACGTTAGGCAACAGATTCTATCCACCCATTTTTATTTTTTATGATCTTTTGGCTTCTTTTATCTCAAATCTGTATACTGCTTAGCCGTGCTTATATTCCATCTGCTGTCCTGCAGCCGGCTATCTATATATATTTCCGGTATACGTTTTTGGTTTTTCTGTATATATATATATTTTGTGCTATCGTTTTGCATATGTTTTGTACACGCCTCCTTGGCAGTGTCAATAAAACAATTTTTTAAAACATATTACGCTATGGGAACCTGTTTTTTTGATTTGGAGGAAATCTGACAGACAACCATACTCTAACACCTGCATCAAGAATACCCACCAGGAACCGTGGATAAGAAAACAACTACACCAAGGAACAAGTGACCGTCTGATACGCAGTCTACCCCTGCAGGGGTGATTGCTTCTGGTGAGTGGGGAGCCACAAGGGGGAGCACCGGACCCACTGCGAGCTAACACTTGATGCATTGTTAAAATCACCTACCCACATAGGTGCACCCTGAACTCTTTACTACAAGTCTAATTATATTTGCTGCATGGACTTTTTCAATTTATGCTATATGTCTTTTTGATACCAACAGTATTTACTGCCTTCTTTATTTTGATTACGGGTACTTTTGCTTATATCTATATATGGACTAGGCCCTATAAGGTTATCTTTTTTGTATTATTTCCTCAATGTGTTAAGCAACTTATATATATTTCACCCACCCATAGTACATTTTACATGTACACGTATGTTATGCAACAACATTGATACACATCTTTTGCCTGTGATCTAGAGCAACCTCTCATCATCACAACCATCAGGCAGACATCCAACACAGGGAGTGTTGCCCTAACAGTACCTATATACCAACCGGGCGGTTATATATCGGGCTAGTCATACAACACATTGGTGACAGCGCCACCACCCCCACCCTTCATCCACTAATATTAGACAGCCCATGTTAAGTATGGCCGTCGTTCCCACGTCGAATTTCTACGTTTTCCGACGTCTTTTATTTTTTTTGACGTAAGTCGTCCGGGAATAGGAATGTTCGTAAACGACACTACTCAAACAACGAATGACGTAACGACGTGATTTCGCGCAATGCACGGCGGGAAATTTCTGAACGGAGCATGCGCAGTTCGATCGCCGCGGGGACGCGCTTAATTTAAATGCTTCACGCCCCCTAATCTCGTATTTTGATTACGCGGCGAGAAATAGACTACGCCGCCGTAGCGTACGGGCAAAAATCTACCAGAATTCGGTGTAGAATTCGGTGTAGAGCCTGGTAAAATACGGCAGCGTAGAGTATTTCAATTACGCAGTGCAATATTAAGTGTATGTGAATCTGGCCCTATAACTTTTGCGTGAAACCAATCAATAAATGCTTATTGCGATTTTTATTTTACCAAAGAAGAATACATATAGACCTAAACTGAGGGGGAAAAAAAATATATATTTTTTGGAATATTTATTATAGCAAAAAGTTAAAATTATTGCTTTTTTTTAAAGAAAAATTTGCTTTTTTTTTGTTTATAGCGGAAAAAAAAAAAACACAGAGGTGATCAAATACCACCATAAGAAAGATCTATTTGTGGGAAAAAAGGGATGTCAATTTTTTTGATGCCAGCGTGGGCTGTCAATATGGCAAAAACTCACAAGACTTCAAATACAATCCCAGAGAGTTGTGAGAAAGGAGTTCAATGGGCCTGTGCCGGCATCTGAGCATGATGAGTAAAAGGAAACTTTGCCACACTAAACAAATGGAACTTTATGTCCTAGACAAGTTTTCAGATCATTCAAATTCATCCCACGCAAAGTGTTCAGGGGGTCTCCAAAAATTAGGTCTCTGGAAATGTCCCAGGGTTTGAGTCCCTGTTCCATCTTTTTAAGGAACATGGTGGATGATGATTTAAAGGGCTTCAAAGCCCTGAGCTTGGTGACTAGGGTTGTGTAATATTGTCAGGATTGATTGTGTATTCTGCGTGGCCTTGGAGATTATGGTAGAAGAGAAAGAGGCAGCCATCATTGAACTTCTGGTGGAAGAGAAGTTAGTGGTTAATTAACCTAGACAGGTTCTTAAAATAAACCTCATGGGCCTTTGTGTGGATCTCTGTGTAGAGGACAATTCCAGTGACCTTTTCCCACAGCATTTAGAATTTTCCATGCTGGTGTGCTTCTTTATGTCAGACTAGCACTCTTCCAGGTTGAAGGTCAAAGTCGGATGCCACGTACACGCGATCGGAAATTCCGACAAGAAAAACGGGGATTTTTTTCCAACGGAATTTTGGCTTAAACTTGAGTTGCATACACACGGTCACACACAATTCCGACTGTCAAGAATGCGGTGACGTACAACACTGCAACGAGTATGTGTCTACTGCTTCCGAGCATGTGTCTATTTAATTCCGAGCATGCATGTTTTTTTGTGCGTTGGAATTGCATAGCGACAAGTACCTTTCCCATCGAAAAAATTGTGAACCAGCTCTCAAATTTTTGTTGTCGGAATTTCCGACAGAAAAAGTCAGATGGAGCATACACACATTGGAATTTCCACCAATAGCTCACATCAAACTTTTCTTGTCTGAAATTCCGACCGTGTTTACACGACATGACACTTAAAACTCTCCTTGCTCCACCGTTGACAGGTCAGTTTATTAAACTGTTGGATAGGTGCCATTACCACAAACAAATCCAGGAAGTCAGAGTGAGTTCTAATTCTATAGTGGGCATTGGGCAACGCCTAACATGTACTTTGTAGTTTTATATATATATATATATATATATATATATATATAAAACAAACCACCTTAGCTAAGTAATGGGTCCATTTTCTTTTTTTCGCAAGAGCTGTGTGCAATTGAACCTTTCACATGCCCGATGCCTTGTGGATGGTACTGGGTAGTGTGCAACTTTTTAATGCCTAGCCAGTGGCATCATTGTTGGAAAAACTCACTTTTGAACCAGTCTCTGGTCTGAATGTATCTTCTTTGGACAGCCATAAGTATGGCAAAAGTGAAGCTTTAAAACGCATCACCTGACTTGCCTGTGGACGGTGCATCCAGCCTGGCCTCCCGTACATTCCACGTTGATTCCACTGTGGTTCTTTCCGGGGCATCATTTCCAGACATTATTAATTTCTACATGCCTGTTTGTATCCTACCCATGTGAGTAACCATTTGGCTGTAACTACAATCCATTTTTGCTGTATTAACTGCTACACTTAGGCCGCGTACACACGGAGAGATTTATCCGCTGAAACGGTCCGACGGACCGTTTCCAGCGGACATGTCCCCTCCGGATTTTGGTCCAAAGGCGTGTACACACCGTTGGATCAAAATCCTGGCCGGCAGACAGCACAGTGATGTGGCGGTGACGTTGACGCCACCACGTCACCGCACCAGGAAGAAAAATACTTCCGCGCATGCGTCAAATCCATTCGACGCATGTGCGGGAGGATACAGTATGTCCGCTGGTGAGTGTACTGACCAGCGGACATATCCGACGGACATGTCCTGAGCGGACAAATTTTAAAACATGTTTTAAAATTTGTCCACCAGTCGGACATGTCCGCTAGCCCATACACACGATCGGATTTGTCTGCTGAACTGGTCAGTCTGGTGCACCCTGCTGTTTTTTTATAAGAAATTGGTTCACTCTATGGGGAGCTGCCACTAGTGTTGCCCTTTTTTCACATTATGGACCTTATTGACTTTTCCAATATGGACGTTAATGTTTTATCCTTTTCTTATTTATGGTTTTAGTGCATAATTTGGGTTTTTCCTGAGCTATTTTTTTTTCTGTATGTAGCAGGTACTTCTCCAGACTGACTAATCTATTAGGGGACAGCTGTCTGCTGCAGCAGCATGGGCTTTTTTACCTCCCCCTTTCTCTCTTCACACACAGACTCTCAGAACTGCTTGTTTGTAAACTGCCTATTGGAGGTTGTCTGTAAACTCCCTATTGGAAGAGCCTGGGCCAATCATCAGACAAAGAACTGTGGGGAAGGAGATAAAAATCCAGAGGAGATAGGCCAGAATCTCTTTTTGCCTGCACCCCATCAGGAGAGCATCTCCTGCACCCTATGTGTGTGTGTAATCGCAGCCTACCAAGGGGCACACAGCCTGAACTCCAGCCCAGAGGAACAGATTGTTCATGCAGCTCCAGCCCAGAGGAACAGACTGTCCATGCTAAAGAAGGACACCCTGCAACAGCTCAAGGACTGAATGCCACTGCGCACACCTGCATCTAAGATTTATTGATCGCTTAGGGGAGGACCGCTGACTGTACAGGATTTGGTGAGGGGGCTTTGCCCAGGAACCTTTAATGCTTTTAATAGAATACCACATCCAAATATTGTCCACAAAGCTTTGCCTCCAGGACATTACCCACGGTTGCTCTTAAAGGGGACACACCATGGGTATTGAGATAATTTCACTGGTTGTGTATTGGAAGCATCGTAGGCCCCAGACTCCCCAAAAGTTATTGGGGAGTCTATTTAATCTGTAAATATTGTTACCTATTGCTTTCGTTGTTTGCATAGTGTTCCTGACTGTTTTCTTTAACCACTTAAGACCCGGACCAATACGCTGGTAAATGACCCAAGGTGTTTTTGCGATTCGGCACTGCGTCGCTTTAACAGACAATTGCGCGGTCATGCGACGTGGCTCCCAAACAAAATTTGCGTCATTTTCTTCCCACAAATATAGCTTTCTTTTGGTGGTATTTGATCACCTCTGCGATTTTTATTTTTTTGCGCTATATACAAAAATAGAGCGACATTTTTGAAAAAAAAACACTATTTTTTACTTTTTGTTAAAAAAAAATCAAATAAACTAAATTTTAGTCAAACATTTAGGCCAAAATTTATTTAGCCACATGTCTTTAGTAAAAATAAAAATCGCAATAAAAAAAAATAGCTACCTAGCGGGAACAGCGACACTAATACAGCGATCAGAAAAATGATCGCTTAGTGACGCTGGCAATAGGGAGTGAAAGGGTTAACTAGGGCGGTGATCAGGGGGTTAAAACTTTATTAGGGGGGGTGGGGGGGCTATCCTGAACCTAACACTAACTGTTTTTTACACTGCCTGTCACACTGACACTAAATGCAGTGATTAGATCACTGCATTCAGTGACACTGTGACAGGGGGGTGGGGGGGGGGGGCGATCACAAGGGGTTAATATGCCTATGTGAGTGTGTGTCAGTGTTGTGTTAGTGCACACTTACTTGTGATGTCTTCTCTCATCAGCAGCGGTGGGAAACAGAGCTGCGATGAGAGGTGACATCATTTCCTCCTTCCTGTGTAAACACAGGAGGAGGAACTGACAGGATGGGAGCGCGCTCCCATTGGCTGGGAGCGATCGTGGGGGGGCGGGTAAGCGCCGACATCCGCCCGCTGATCCCGGATCGCTCCCGGAGCCAGGGGGACCCCGCACGCCGCGGAGGGGGTCCCGATGGGACCCCCGAACCACACTTAGGCGGGGACGGAAATTTACGCCCTTGTGCCTGTACGTGCCATTCTGTGGCCGTATATGTGCGTGCGGGGGTCCTTAAGTGGTTAAACTGTTTTATCCGAATCCTGGGTACTTACACAGGTCTGGGCTGACTAATGTTAACCTGAATTTTACTTTTCTTCATGTAAACTACAAGAACTGTGTTGTGTATTGCTTCTGAGTTATTCCGTTAATCACATTGCTAGGTGTGCCAGAGGGGCTGGGACAGAGTTCATTGGGGTTGAAAGGCAGAGTAACGGACTGAACAAACAAAAGCAGCTCCCTCGGGGGTTTGCTACATGTAAATATAATAGTATTTTATATGTGGTTGCTGTTGGGAAATCACTATTAAACCTGTTCATTTTTGATCCTGTTCAAAGAAAAAAACAGCTGGTAGATTGAACATGATTTGACAGTATCTGCCAGTCATACATACTACGGCTTGCAGCGACGTCTCTCTCAGTACAAATGTAGAATCCTGAAGCCATTGCTTATCTTACACCTCACCCATAGAACAGCAAAAGTAAAACTTGTACTGCCAAAATCATATAGGGAAATTAAAATGATTAAAATATTCTGACGCAGTATCGACATATGGTATATATTTTAAAAAGTGTTCAAGCACCCAGAAAAGACAAAGTTTTTCTTTTATATGCTTTAGGGTCTAGCATAATAACTGCCGTTTTCAAGCAATGTTCTCCGAATTTGAGAAGAAAAAATAATTATGTCTAATTTACTGCTCTTTTAAATTAAAAATGGATTTTTACAAACTGATTAAACAGGTGGTACATCTTTATATAACAAGCAATCTGTTTTCTCTCAGGGTAATCTCTTTGTTAGGATGGTGTGATAATTGTAAGTCATTAAAATGTTAAATGTAAAAATTCAATATAGCTTTAACCAGCTATTTGCTTGACAAGTCCTAGAACTCTGAAGGATGATAGACAGGATTGCTATTGTGATATGACCCTTATGCCGCGTACACACGATCGGTTAAACCGATGAGAACGGTCTGATGGACCGTTTTCATCGGTCCAAACCGATCGTGTGTGGGCCCCATCGGTTATTTAACCATCGCTTAAAAAAAACTGAACTTCTTTTAAATTTAACCGATGGATACCTAACCGATAGAAAAAAAAAAACAATCAATAGTAGGCACGACCATCGGTTAAAAATCCACGCATACTCAGAATCAAGTTGACGCATGCTTGGAAGCATTGAACTTCATTTTTTTCAGCACGTTGTTGTGTTTTACGTCAACGCGTTCTGACACGATCGTTTTTTTTAAACTGATGGTGTGTAGGCACGACGGACCATCAGTCAGCTTCATCGGTTAACCGATGAAAACGGTCCATCAGACCGTTCTCATCAGATGGACCAATCGTGTGTACGCGGCATTAGTGTTGGAAATACAGGGAGAGTAAGTGTGAGGATTAGTGTTGGGGTTACAGGGGGACCTAGTGTTACAGGAAGGGTTAAAGTGAGGGTTAGTGTTATGCCACGTACACACAATCGAAATTCCCGTCAACAAATGTTCGATGTGAGCTTTTGGTCGGATATTCTGACCATGTGTAGGCTCCATCGGACATTTGCTGTTGGAATTTCCGACAAAAAATGTTTGAGGCACCGTACACACGGCAGAGAACCTCGACGGGCAGAACACATCGTTCCGCCCGTCGAGGTTCTCTCCCGGCCGTCGAATTCGGCAACCCGCCCGTCGGGAATGGCAACCAGCCATTCTTCCAGGCGGGCCGTCGAGGAAATAGAGAGCGTGCTCTCTATTTCGGCTCGACGGGCTTCCCGACGGGAAGCTCGCTGAGACCGTACACACGGCCGAGGTCCTCGCTGGAATGTGCATTCCAGCGAGGTTCTCGCTGATTTTCAGCGAGAACCTCGGCCGTGTGTACGGCGCCTGAGAGCTGGTTCTCGATTTTTCTGACAACAAAAGTTCTTGTCGGAAATTTCCAATCGTCTGTATGCAATTCCGATGCACAAAAATTCATGCATGCTCGAAATCAAGCAGAAGAGCCGCACTGCCTTTTGAACTTAATTTTTCTTGGCTCGTCGTATGTGTTGTAGTTCACCACGTTCTTAACGTTCGGAATTTCCGACAACATTTGTGTGACATGTATATGCAACACAAGTTTGAGCCAACATTCCGTCGGAAAAAAAATCCACGGTTTTGTTGTTGGAATGTCCGATCGTGTGTACGGGGTATTAGCGATATAGCGATGGTTAGTTACAGGAAAGATTAACATGAGGGTTAGGGCTAGGGTTGCAGGCAGTGGCGGCTAATGCTCAATATTTTGGAGGGGGGGCGGCAAACAAACCTCCCACCTCACTTGCACCCCCGCCATCCCCACTTGTGAGACGGACGGGAAGTCGTCCTCACCTTAGAAGATGACCTGGTTCAAGGACGAGAGGTAGGGCTGCTGCTCCTCGCTCCAGCCGAGTGAAGAGCCAGGCTTTTCCTTTCCGGCCCAACAGACATTGCTTCTCCTCCTGGCTGAACAGGACGTGGGTTCTGAGACCTGAAGGCTCCCTGGCCAATTGGGTCTCAGGACCCACTTCCTGATTGGCCAGTAGGAGAATCAAGAAGACAATAGAAAATATTAATTTGCTATGTCACACAACTGGGTGGGCTTTAAGCGCAAGGCTCTGCACCCTGAGCCCTCCCTTTTTTAAAGCCAATCAGAGCCTGAGTCTAATCATGTGCTTCCAAAAGAAAAATAACTATTGAAATTCATGCATCCGGCGCCCTGCATGAAGATTAGGGGTCCGGACCCATGGATTAGGGAGGTGGCACACCTCCGCCCTGTATTATGGGCCACCACTGGTTGCAGGGAGTGTTAACTTAATGTATGGGTTGATGTAAGAATTACAGGGAGGTTAAATGTGAGGGTTAGAGCTAGGGTTACAAGGAGTGTTAGCTTGAAGGAAAGCATTACATGGAGGGTATCAAGGTTAGTGTTGGCGTTACATGAAGGGTAATTGTGATAGTTAGTGTTATGGTTACAAGGAGGGTTAGTGGGAGGGTTGATGGGAGGGTTAAGGTTTATGTTGAAGGGATGGTTGCAGATGGGGTTACAGGGTGGTTTAGTATGAGGTTCTCCATCCTGACATATCCCCTGCAGCCAGCCGGAAAGGAGAGGAAAGGAGAGGAGGAAAGCTGGCTGTGGGGGGCAGAGAAGGAACACGCAGGAGGCCGGAGGAGGAAGACAGGGGCCCGAGAGCCTGCCCAGCAACAATAGACTCTCCAGAAGCCAGCAACAATGGACCACTCACTCAACAGTAGAGCCCTTCCAGCAACAAATGACGCCCAACCAAAAACAATAGATCCCTTCCCAGCAACAATAGACCTCTCCAGCAACAATAGACTGCCATGCAAACGATGTCCTCCAGCAGCAATAGACCCCCAGCAGCCAGCAACAATAGAACCCTCCCAGTAACAACTGCCCTCCCGCCAACATAAGCCACATCCACTCCCCCCCCCCCAGCAACAATAGATCCCCTACCAGCAATAATAATAGACCTCCCCAGTAACAATAGACTGCCATGCAAAAATAGATCTTCTTCAGGAACAATAGATTCCCCAGCAGCCATGGACCCTCCAGCACACCCCAGCACTCCTTGCCATTACATACATTCAGTGCTGGAACTCCGTTCCCCCACGTTCCCGCTGAAAAAAATAAACCTGAATACAACTACTACTACTACTACTACCAATATATGATTGCATCCCTTTAAAATAGCATTGTACTTTTTAATCAGATCAAGGCGCTTCTTTGATAAACAAAAATGACTTTACTCCAGTGAATATAGCGCTACAGCCAACGTCCAAAGTGAATGATTGCACAGTAATTCTTCTTTATTGGGAATTTGATTCATTCTCAGCAGGAGTTAAATTGCAAAATGTTACCAGCTTATAGTACAAATATACTGATTACTTATAGCCCTAGCCAAAGTATTCTACTTGTGTCACTAAAGGGGTAACGCAGCCAGTTGGTAAAGAGCAAACACAGGCTGCGTCAGTGCCAAACCCATTTGCTTGGCCTCCTGGGGCAGGCTACGCTGCCATTTTTTACAGTGATATTAAGCTTGCCGCCCTGCTTCATTACGGTAAAACGGCTGAGTAAATCTGAGACCAGGGCACCCTGTCTAACACCGTTATGAAATATGATCCAAGTCACAGCCATCTGATGAATTTTTTTTGCTTGTTTCAACAAGGATATTCGAATATTAAACAACAGAAGTTGAACTGCAAAGTTTTCATCATAAACCGGAGCCCCTGGCCAAACTGCCTGTTCATGACATTAACACTGTAATGAGGGCCAGTTGTTACAGAACAAGTGCGGCCAAAATCGATGCCAACGTCCTGGGCAAGTCCTGCCCATAATCCCATATGATGCTCAATTTGTACCAAAATGATAATGACAAAGGAGATATCTCGGCATGTTGCAAAACACTGAAAACACATTTAATAGCCATCACTTGTTATCATTTTTATTATTTGTTAAGCGTATTTGTTACATAACTTCCACAAATAAATCTGTAAGTGACAGCAATCTCTCTCACGCATGTACGGTTAGGGATTAGATTTGGTCACCAACCAAGCTCTGAAGGAAAGCTTTATTTGGCCAGCAGGATGCTGGATGGACTCGCTGACAGAAAACAAGAGAAACGCATTGTATTGGAGAGGAGATTGGCTGGATGTTCAAGCGGCAATACAACGAGGGAATGCAATGGAAGCTTTTCATGTGCCGCTATGTGAGACGGCTGTACAGTAATATGGGGGGTCTTAAACTCCTTGTACCAATGAGGAAATCATTACTCAAACTAGGTCTATGGGGTTGTTTTTGCCTTCCGCATAGCAAGGGTTAAATGATAATTTAGTTCAAAAGGTGTAAAGTATACCTAATGTCTTGTACACACAATCGGAATTTCTGTCGGGATAAACTCTGAAGTTTCTTTTGGAATTCCGTGTCCAAAACACGGTGAAGTACAACACTTCAATGAGTCGAGAAAAATTAAGTTCCATGCTTCCGAGCATGCATTGACTTGATTCTAAGCATACGTGTTTTTTTTCTCCATCGGAGTTCCACAAAGACAAACGTAATTTCATGTTCTCTTTCTTAGTTTCTCTTTCATGTTCTCTTATTAAACTCAGATGGAGAAAACATAGGCTGCGTACACACGACCGAGAAACTCGACGGGCGAAACACATAGTTTTCCCTGTCGAGTTCCTTGTTCGGCTGTCAAAAAACTCATTGAGCCAAATTTTCCCCATTGCCCGTCGAGGAAATAGAGAACATGCTCTCTTTTTGGCTCGACGAGTTCCTCGACAGTTTTCTCGGCAAAAAGTATACACACGACCGGTTTCCTCGGCAGAATACGTCTCGCATCGAGTTTCTTGCTGAATTCTGCAGAGGAAACCGGTCGTGTGTACGCGGCCATACGGTCGGAATATCAGATGAAAAAATTTCGTCAGACTTTTTCCATCGGAAATTCCAAACGTGTGTAGAACGCATACATTTTTACTTGCTTCTGCAGGCTTTCTCACTGTCAATTGACCAGTTCCAAGAAGCTGCTCCTCTGCACTGGTCATGTGGCCACCCACTCTTTGACAACAGCAGTCCTGCTTTACACATGTAGTGTAAATGAGCTGCTGTAATTTAACCACTTCAGCTTCGGAAGAATTTTCCCACTTCCTGACTAGAGAACTTTTTGTGATTCGGCACTGGTTCGCTTTAACTGACAATTGCGCTGTCGTGCGACGTTGTACCCCAAAAAAATTGATGTCCTTATTTTTCCCACAAATAGAGCTTTCTTTTGGTGGTATTTGATCACCTCTGCGGTTTTTATTTTCTGTTCTATAAACATAAATATATAAAAAAAACAAATTTCTTTCTCAGTTCAAGCCGATACGTATTATTCTACATATTTTTGGTAAGAAAAATTGCAATAAACATTTATTGATTGGTTTGGAAAACGTTAGAGCGTCTACAAAATAGGGGATAGTTTCATGGCATTTTTATTATTATTATTTTTTTATTAGTAATGGGGGCAATCAGCGATTCTTATCATGACTGCGACATTATGGCGGATACATCGGACACTTTTGACACTATTTTGGGACCATTGTCATTTATACAGCGATCAGTGCTATAAAAATGCACTGATTACTGTGTTAATGACACTGGCAGGAAGGGGTTAAACACTGGAAGGTGAGGAAGGGCTTAAGTGTGTCCTAGGGAGTGATTCTAACTGTGGGGGGCTGGGCTACAAGAGACATGACAGTGATCACTTCACCCGATGACAGGGAGCAGTAGATCACTGTCTTGTTACTATGCAGAACAGCAAAATTCCTTGTTTACATAGGCATCTCCCCGTTCTGCAGCTCCGTGACATGATCGCGGACACCCGGCGGACATCGAGTCACCAGGTTCCCTGAACTTGTTCACGGAGCACTGGCAGGCGGCAAATTCAAAGTGACATACAGGTAAGTTGCTTTGTGCAGCTGTGCCATTCTGCCGACGTATATCGGCATTAGCCGGTCGGCAAGTGGTTAACTGTTTCTTTTTCTAGAATATTGCAGAGGCAGCCAGGCATACAGCAACAGTTCACTCATTCTTGCTCAGTAATCAATCTAAGGCCGCATACACACGATCAAATCTATCTGCTGGAAACGGTCGGCCCGACCGTCCCAGCAGACAGATTCGATCATGTGTACGGGCCAGCTGATGGATTTGGCCAGCCGACAGATTTCAAAGCATGCTTTGAAATCTGTCGGCTGGGAACCCGTCCGCCCGACATGTCTGCTGGTTAGTACGCTAACCAGCAGACATGTCTTCTCGCACACGCGTCGAATGGATTCGACGCATGCGCGGAAGTGATTTACTTCCTGGTGCGGTGACGTCACCGCGTCGTCTGCCGGTGGGGATTTTGGTTTGATCGTGTGTACACGATCAAACCAATACGTCTCCAGCAGACAGATTTGTTCAAATCGGTCTGCCCGACCGATTTGAACAAATCTGTCTGCCTGTGTGTATGGGGCCTTAGGGATGTCTTTTTAGGATTGTTTTGCTTAAGAACTTGGACGGGGTATAGAGTAATATGGAATCCTCCAAACTTAGTAAATATTTGCAGAAGGACTCTGTAACGGAACGTCCCACACTCCGCTTGAGTGCTTCCGTCATATACCGCTTCCTATCAGTCTGGATATAGATACTGTATCAGATATTCCAGCTGCCCTCAACACACAACGAGACAAGACTTGTTTGTGTGCTAAACATGGAGTGTTTAATAGAACCAAGAATACAACCTTATATACAGTAACCAGAACATAAATTAACATGAGCTAAATAACTAATCATTTACCCAGACAAGGTGACTCCGAGATATGACCTTTCAGAGAAGATGTCCCGTCTCCGCATTCACCTGCTATACAATACACATTATCATAAGTGTAAACACAGGACATCTTCACACACTAGCAGGGTAAATTAGCACAGGTGTATTTTGACCGTCTGCAATACAAGGCCCTTTTGGAAAGTTTGGATGTACAGCCATTTCTTCTTTTTATCCAGGGACAAGTATAGATGGCAGTCCTTTTTAAAATCTATCCCAGTCAGAACTGCCACTGGCTCTTCCACCCAAAGAAAGGGTACAGAGTCACTAGAACCCTGAGATCAGGTCAGTACACACAATGGCACAGGATCACCAGATGCCTCCTTCCAGCATCCACCAGACACTCTCTAGTGAGGGAGAGGTTAATGCTCACAATGCCACAGGACAGCCAGACCCTTTCCAGCTTCCACTGAGCATACTTAAGTCAGCTCTCCAGACAAGGTTCTTAGGTGAAATCCTTGATTAGCTCCAAAAAAGGATCTTTAGACATAGGCCCCCCAGCCATGCCAGAGCTGTGACCCTGATAAACATGCAGCAAACTTCAGCAGCCTGCCTAGAGGGACAGGGCCCTCAGTTCTGGCAATTCCTCCTGCAGGATTAGAACCTGGCTGCTCCAGGCCTCTGATTATTTATGTGCTTTTTAGCCACCTACTGAGCACACCTCCCCAGGGATTGGCTAATGTCCAATAATTATTCAGACTGCTTATTTGACTTTCCAGCCCACTATGTTCTAGAAAAGTCTAGAATGCAGAGGGGAAATAATCAGACCTGCAGCTTGTGAAAAACAGCCCAAAGCAATCAACAACTACTCCACTGATTATAGAGGAGCCAAAAAGAACATCCTAGCAACCTAACAGGATGCTACACACAATGGTGTAAAGAATAAGGTAGGTATTCTTCTACCCTAAAAATCCCAACAGTCCTAGGCTTAAAGTAATAATAAAGGCAACTTTTTTTTTCAAAAAAACAAATTGCATACTTACCTGCTCTGTGCAGTGGTTTTGGCACAGAGCAGCCCCAATTCTCCTCTTGTCAGGTCACCCCGCTGGCACTCCTGGCCCCTCCCTCCTATCGAGTGCCCGCGGAGCCAGAAGCTTGCAATGGGGGCACAAAATCTGCTGCTCTGTGTGTCTATTCGGACACAGAGCCATGGCTTGGCCCTGCCCCCTCTCTCCTCATTGGCTTACTGTCTGTGATCTACAGCAGTGGGAACCAATGGCCCTGGCTGCTGTTTCAGCCAATGAGGTAGAGTTCCCCAGAGAGGCGATGCTCACGTGCACTTCGCTGGATTGAGAGGAAGCTTGGGTAAGAATTGGGGGGTTGCTTTACACAGAAGGTTTTACACCTTCATGTATGCATTTAGGGAGACCACTATTTCCCTATGCTGGGTCGGGATGAGCCGAACACCCCCCCGTTTGATTCGCACTAGAACCTTCGGATGGACCGAACCTTCGCGCAAACATTTAGAAACCCATTGACGTCTATGGGACTCGAAAGTTCGAATTCAAAAGTGCTCATTTTAAAGCCTAATATGCAAGTTATTGTTGTAAAACGTCTTTGAGAACCCGGGTCTTGCTCCAGGGAACATCTATCAATGGTAAAAAGTTTAAAAAATGCCAGTTTTTTCAGGAGAAGGACTCCTAAAAAAATGACCGTTTTTAAAACTTTTTTTTCATTGATACATGTTCCCTCAGGCAAGACCCGGGTTCTCAAAGACGTTTTCACAGGCAAACTATAGACACCCAGCAGGTACAATATTTAAAGGAATTTTAATTTATTTATTTTTTTTAAGCATCATTAAAATCACTGCTCCTGATATAGGAGCAGTGATTTTAATGATGCTTAAATAAAAAAAAATAAAAAAATCCTTTAGGCTTCATTTCCACTGGCGTTTTTACAGCCACTTTTCTGAGCGTTTTTTACAGCTTAAAAACGCCTGTCCATGTTTATTTTAGAGCTGGAGCTGGAGCTTTAAAAACACTGCTGCCGCGTTTTTGAGCGTTTTTGCGTGTTTTTGAGCATTTTTGAGCGTTTTTAAATGTCTGCCGTTTTTACAGCTTTATTGAGGGAGCTTCAGAACGCACTGGTCCCGCATTTTTTTTGCAGCTTAAAAACGTCTCAGCCATCTACAGCTCAAAAACGTCATGGTGGGCATGAGGCCATAGACTAACATGGACAGGCGTTTTTAAGCTGCAAAAAACACTCAGAAAAGTGGCTGTAAAAACGCCAGTGGAAATGAGCCCTTAAACATTGTGCCTGCTGGGTGTCTATACCTGTGATAACGTCTTTAAATAGCACAATCACCTGCCTGCCAGTAAATTAGAAAGTTAGGAAGGAAATAGGAAGAACTGATCTAGCTAAGCTATACAGTGTATAAATATATGTACAACACCTGGGATGTATATAAATCATCTACACACTGTAACATTAACTGACTAGCTTGTCTGCCTGCCTGCTCTATCTACCTGCAAAAAATGACACTCTCTCTGTCTCTCTCTGTTCTCTCTAACCACCGCCACAACACACTACACAAGGCCAACACGCAGACGGCTTTTTATTGTGTGGGGCGTGTACTAAACCCCCTGAGCCATAATTGGCCAAAGCCACCCTGGCTTTGGCCAATTATGGCTCTCGTTTTTTTGCGCGCTGTGATTGGCCAAGCATGCGGGTCATAGTGCATGCTTGGCCAATCATCAGCGCGCAATGCCGCAGTGAATTATGGGCCATGACGCGCCACTCGAATTTGGCGCGAACGGCCCATAACGGTCGAACAGACGATGTTCGAATCGAACATATGTTCGAAACGAACGCGGAGCTCATCCGTAATGCTGGGCGAGACTGCTGTGGCGGTCATTGCTATCTGGTAAGCAGATTATTAAATCACCTTGGGTGTGGAGCCGAAATGCACTTTGTACTTTTTGTGTGAAGATTTTATCGCCATTTTCGCAATGCAAGATCACCAGGTATTATTTTAAAGCGGATCTCCACCCTAAAGTGAAGATCCGCTGATCGGAACCCTCCCCCCCTCCGGTGTCACATTTGACACCTTTCAGGGGGGAGGGGGGTGCAGATACCTGTCTAAAGACAGGTATCCGCACCCACTTCCGGCCCGCAGTCTCGGGCAAAAGACGGGCTTTTCCCGTTGTATGCTGGGAACTCTCGGCTCCCAGCACACAGCGAGAGCCAATCGCGGGCGCAGCGCGACTCGCGCATGCGCCGTAGGGAACCGGGCAGTGAAGCCGGAGCGCTTCACTTCCTGGTTCCCTCGCCGTGGATGGAGGGGGGAGCAGCAGGGTGACGAGCGATCGCTCATCCTCTGCTGCGGACGCCGCTGGACTCCAGGACAGGTAAGTGTCCTAATATTAAAAGTCAGCAGCTGCAGTATTTGTTGCTGCTGGCTTTTAATATTTGTTTTTGGTGAACCATCCGCTTTAATTAAATTGGTAGATTAAAAAATATAAAAAATATAAAAAATTGGTGTTAAGATTGAATTAACATGTTAACATTCATATGATATATTAGAGATTGGTTGTACATATACTTTAAGTAGAATGTAAATAACTGTCATATCAGCATTTATCAGCAAAGGACATATGTTTTCCTAACAAATTAAAAATGCTAAACAAAATTCCACAATGGCTGGTGAATCTACCTGTTAACACACTACAAAGTCTGATAAAAGGATTATTAATGAAATGCTATCTCTCTTCCAAGAGGTATCTTGTTTAAAAACAAAGCTGTTTTTTTTTCCTGTTTTTTTTGAAAGAAGCATTTAGTGATTAGAAATCTTTGGATCATTTACTGGTGGAAATTAATCACTCCACTATTAATCACAACCTTGAGGTGGCCAAGAATAAAAACAAAGGCTAATTCTCTTCATAATACATCATATCAATGAGGGATGAGCTGGCGGGAAGCAGGATCCTTGGAATAAACACTTTACACAATGTGGTCTGATTTTAAAGAAGTTTTCAATAAGTCTCGCCACGTCTTGTTTTGTTGGAATGCTGATAGAATTCACCCATCATTTTCCTGGGTATTTGTTAGGGAGGATGGATTCTTTTTTTTTATTTTTTAGAAATATATAAAGAAAGAATAAGCTTCTTTTAAAGCCCTCGTCCAGGAAAATAAAAAAATCCTCCTATGCAATTTTACAAGGAATAATTTCTCATTTAAGCAGCCCATATATTATGCCTTTTTTTTTCATTCAATGCGTGAAAAGAAAGTGATTGCATGCAAAAAAAAATCAGACAGGCTGGTTGTACTGAAGTCGATTGACGAATCAACTTTAATACAACCAGCATGCCCACAGATTGATTAAATCTCATCTGGTCTAGAGGTAAACTGGTGCACATCCACAGACTGGACTATCACTATGTTTCTCCTATATGTAAAAATCATAATTTGTTTGCTAGAAAATTACTCAGAACCCCCAAACATTATATATATTTTTTAGCAGACACCCTAGGGAATAAAATAAACATCCGGGGCCCGGGTGTGACATCATAACATTGCGCCGATCGATTCTTTCTCCAGGTCCCCCAGGTCCAGGCACGGGAGAGCCTGGAGAGGCACCGGATGGCGGCGGGAGGGGGGACGTCCCCTACCGTCGCCTGTAAGAACGATCAAGCGGCAGAACTGCCAATATGATAATTCTTGCTGTGTACAGAATCGCCGGCAGAAAATAATGATGTCTGTAGCTGCAGGTATCATTCAGATATCCCCCGGAAAGTCAAGGCGTCATATGATGTACTGAAGGCGGGAAGTGGTTAAAATGGAACTTCCACTTTTGGGTGTGTAGCGCCTATGTACTTTATAGTACTGGTGTTAGTTAAATTCTAAGGGTAGATCAGAGTGTAGTTAAACTCTGATCCAGATTGTTAAATGCAAAACAGGGTCTCTGTCTCAGCTTGGGTGTGCTGTGGTCTTATTCTGTTGTACTGCAGGTGGCAGCAGTGGATTCAAAAATGCAAAAAAATGTGAAGTTGCGCTGTGAGAAAAATAACAAATAAGTAAATAAAATTATTAATATGAGTGAACGAACTAGAAAAAAAATATATATATAGGTGAATATTAGGATACAAAGTCTGTTGAGGACTCAGTATAAGTGTGAGAGAATAATAACAATGTAGACAATGAAGATAATTCGTTATTTCACAAAGCAGATTTAAATCAAGTCCTTAATTGAATGTTGATTATGTGTAAAGTGGTCAGTGAAGTCCAAAAAGGAGAATAACACCCGTCACCAAAAATACACCAAAAATGGATGGAGGCTTACCAGAAGGCAAGCTCAATGGGCTTGCGGCTATAAACCCTAGCCCGGGCCATTAAGGGATTCTCAGCAAGTGTAGTTGTAAGGAGCTCCAAAAATAACAGGCAGGAACAAAAAGAAAAAACTCACATGGTGAAGTATGTCAACACAGTTTGAATGTGACACTATTAACACCACCACCGTCTCACCCACATAAATTGGAGGCTTACCAGAAGCCAAAGATTGATCTTCCTATGGCTAAAATACCCTTAGCCTGGGCCTTGAGTGATGACACTGCTAGCTGGATGACTCCGATGGATCATCCTCGCTCACTCCTGCAAGTCTGCTGCGGTTTCTATCAGTCTCCCTCCTAGACTCGGCTTCATCCTCCGACCGCTGAGTCATCCAGCTAGCAGTGTCATCACTCAAGGCCCAGGCTAAGGGTATTTTAGCCATAGGAAGATCAATCTTTGGCTTCTGGTAAGCCTCCAATTTATGTGGGTGAGACGGTGGTGGTGTTAACCACTTGAGGCCCGCGCTACCGTCGGATGACGGCAACAGCGCGGGCCTCAATATCCAACATGCCGTCATTTGACGGCATGTCTTTCTGGCGTTCCCAGCGCGCGCTGTACAGCGCGCTGCGGGGAAGCCCTGTGTTGTCCGTGTCCCTCGGACACGGCCAATCACAGATCGCGGCAAACGGCCAATCAGAGCGGCCGTTTGCAATGCGATCTGTGGGCGAATGAGAGATGATCTCTCATAGATCATCTCTCATTGCCGGCTGACACAGAGACAATGTCCTGTCTCTGGAGGGGAGGAGCCCGATCTGTGTTCCTTCCTACATAGGGACACAGATCGGTCACCCCCCCAGTCACCCCCCCCTCCCCCTACAGTTAGAACACACCTAGCATACACATTTAACCCCTTCCTCACCCCCTAGTGTTAACCCCTTCAATGCCAGTCACATTTATACTGTAATTAGTGCATATTTATAGCACTGATCGCAGTATAAATGTGAATGGCGCCAAAAATGTGTCAAAAGTGTCCGATGTGTCCGCCATAACGTCGCAGTAACAATAAAAATCGCAGATCGCCGCCATTTCTAGTAAAAAAAAAATAATAAAAAATAATAATTCTCTCCCCTATTTTGTAAGCGCTATAACTTTTGCGCAAACCAGTCGCTTATTGCGATTTTTTTTTTTTTTTTTTACCAAAAATATGTAGAAGAATACGCATCGCCCTAAACTGAGAAAAAAAAATGTGTTTTTTTTTTTAATTGGGATATTTATTATAGCAACAAGTAAAAAATATTGAATTTTTCTTCAAAATTGTCGCTCTTTTTTGTTTATAGCGCAAAAAATAAAAATCGCACAGGCGATCAAATACCACCAAAAGAAAGCTCTACTTGTGGGGAAAAAAGGACGTAAATTTTGTTTGGGAGCCACGTCGCACGACCGCGCAATTGTCAGTTAAAGCGACGCAGTGCCGGAAGCTGAAATTTCACCTGGGCAGGAGGGGGGTGTAAGTGCCCGGTAAGCAAGTGGTTAATAGTGTCACATTCAAACTGTGTTGACATACTTCACCATGTGAGTTTTTTCTTTTTGTTCCTGCCTGTTCCTGCTCCTTACAACTACACTTGCTGAGGATCCCTTAATGGCCCGGGCTAGGGTTTATAGCCGCAAGCCCATTGAGCTTGCCTTCTGGTAAGCCTCCATCCATTTTTGGTGTATTTTTGGTGACGGGTGTTATTCTCCTTTTTGGACTTCACTGACCACTTTACACATAATCAACATTCAATTAAGGACTTGATTTAAATCTGCTTTGTGAAATAACGAATTATCTTCATTGTCTACATTGTTATTATTCTCTCACACTTATACTGAGTCCTCAACAGACTTTGTATCCTAATATTCACCTATATATATATTTTTTTCTAGTTAGTTCACTCATATTAATAATCTTATTTGTTATTTTTCTCACAGCGCAACTTTAAATTTTTTTGCATTTACTATTGTGTGTGTATAACACTCAGCTGTTGCAGCTCTTTTGTTGTTTATTTAGATATTTAGCGCGGTAATTTTTCCTTTTTTCTATAAGCAGTGGATTCAAGGTTTGGGTGCTCTTTCCCAGCAGCTAATCAGGAGGGTTTTTCCTCGCTGTGCATGCTGGGAGGGGTATTTATGAGGCAGGCGCCATTTGGTCTAGTTCTTCTTCGTCCAGTGTGGCACCCACCTTTAGGGTGGCCACACCACGCGCTATGGCCTACCTGGCCAGGGCGTGCGTGCCACGTGGTGTTCCTGGTTCCGGGACCATGCTGGGCCAGAGCATCTAAAGAGAGATTGGGACCCAGTGAGTGACTGGGTTCCCACCTTTGAGGAACCCAAGCTGTACTGCTGTTCGGTGGGGAGTCAGTCTGAGGAGAGCCATTAAGGGACGGTCCAAAATGGCCTGGACAAACCACAGGGGATTCAGGTGTCTGGAAATAGAGGGGTTAAACCACCTGTCAGTCGGTACCTGGGTGACCAGTGGAAGGAGATCCAGGCGTAACTCATCTAAAGAGGGATATCTCAAAGAATTGAATCCAGAGAGGACCTGTAGCACAGGTGTCTTTCTGAGGCTCACTGAGGGGAGTCTGTGGCAGAGGCTCTTTCTCAAGTTCAAGTTCACTAAGGAGGGTCTATGGCAGAGACTTCAATTGTCCGAGTGATACTGCGGCTGCCAGGTCAGTGAGAGAGGCCTGTCCGGGTATGCTAAGCCCACTACGGCGGGAGTGGCGCATAGAAGGGTTACGTTTGGGAGCAGGACTGTTTCCTATTATCACGCCTGAATCTGCTATTCTTCTTCAACTTTACTTTCCTCACTACAAGTTGCTGAGCACTGCAAAGAGCACCTGTCATGGACATTCCTTTACTTCTACTATATGCAATATGCAACATTCACCCCTTGAAATTTCGGAGGAGCCATGAGGTAATATGCCACCCAAAAATCCAGCAGATCCTCCAGGGGTAGTGCTACAGGTGCAACTCCGCTTTAAGGCCCTGTACACACGATCAGTCCAAACTGATGAAAACGGACTGAAGTTCAGTTTCATCGGTCCAAACCGACCATCAGTCTTTTGTCCTTCAGTCCAAAGTTTTAAAACTTGCTTTAAATCGGACTAACGGACGCCTGACCATCGGTCAAAACCGATGGTTAATACGCAAAAGCATCGGTTCAAAACCCGCGCATGCTCAGAATCAAGTCGACGCATGCTTTGGAGCATTGAACTTTGCTTTTTTTCAGCACGTCGTTGTGTTTTACGTCACCGCGTTCTGACACGATCAGTTTTTGAACTGATGGTGTGTACGCACATCAGACCATCAGTCTGTGAACTGATGAAACTGAACTTCAGTCCGTTTTCATCAGTTTGGACTGATCGTGTGTACAGGGCCTAAGAGGTGACAGTAAGCTAAAAGAAGATTTAGGTCATATTTCTATTTGCATGTGAAAGAAAATGTATACACAAATGTAGTAAATAGCATTTTATGGAGTTCAGCTTTAAATCCATGCAAGAAAAATAAAAGCTGTCTTACCTCTCATTTTCGAGATAGACTTATTAAAAAGGACCTCATAAATGAAAATCAGAATGAAACCCTTTCTAGCTGAGATGTAAAGGTTTACACGCTCCTCGGATGACCTTGTCCTAATATCAAGCTCATTAACAGTGAAGACAATACTCATACAGTATGACCTTTCTTTATCTCTTGTACTCACATTAATCTGAAATTCATTGATTATTTCAATGTCCTTTCCACTTTACATATGCGACTCTGAAGGATATTTATAACAGAGCAGATTAAACCATTAATGATTTAGATGAATAATTTCGAAAGAGTCGTTTAAACTTCCCACCTTAGATTTAACGATATCAAATTAATATTTCTTTGGAGACAAGATAATAGTCATGGGTAATTGTTATCTTTTTTTCCCTCCCTGCCCCATGTAAAGTTTGGACTTATTACCCCCGGGCGCCTGGAGCTTGTGATAAGTATACCAACCGTACATTTTCATCTCACCGGCTAACTCATTTAGGGCAAACAGTGTGATGGAAATGACACATGTCAGATGACTTTTCCACAAAAAATCAAAGTACAGCCAAGTGCATTTGTTCTCTGCAACCTACAGGAGGTCATTTTATACACTTTGCCAGGGGAAATGCCTTCCCTTTAAGCTGACAAACACAATTACGATCGCCGCAGAAGAGGTGAAATTATAGGCCTGGCGTCTGATGGCAGAATCCGCTTCTATCTGAAAGGCTTTTGCGGCGAGTGTGCATATGTTTAAATGTTCGTCAGAGAAGTTTTAAATTGCTGCATTTGCATTTGCACAATTCGGAAACAACAGCATGAAAATTACTGTTTGTACACTGTAGACAGTATTTGTCGTGGTTTAACTACTTGCTTACTGGGCACATATACCCCCTTCCTGCCCAGGCGAAATTTCAGCTTTCGGCACTGTCACGTTTTGAATGAAAATTGCGCGGTCGTGCGGTGTGCTTTTACAAAATTGACGTCCTTTTTTTCCCACAAATAGAGCTTTCTTTTGGTGGTATTTGATCATCTCTGTGGTTTTTATTTTTTGTGCTATAAACCAAAAAAGAAAAAAAACAATATTTTTTACTTTTAGCTCTTATAAATATCCCAATTTTTTTTTTCTCAGTTTAGGTCGATACATATTCTTCTACATATTTTTGTTAAAAAAAATCGCAATAAGTGTATAGTGATTGCTTTACGCAAAAGTTATATCGCTTAAAAAATAGGGGATAGAATTATGATTTTTTTTTCTAGTAATGGTGGCGAAAATTTGATTTTTATTGGGACTGCGACATTATGGCGGACACATTGGACACTTTGACACATTTTTGCGACCATTCACATTTATACAGCGAATAGTGCTATTAATATGCACTGATTACTGTATAAATGTGACCGACAGGGAAGGGGTTAACACTAGGGGGCGAGGAAGGGGTTAAATGTGTTTCCTAGGAGTGATTCTTACTGTGGGGGGAAGGGACTGATTGGGGGAGGTGATCGATCTGTGTCCCTATGTTCAAGGGACACAGCATCGGTCTCCTCTCCCTGACAGGATGTGGATCTCTGTGTTTACACACAGAGATCCACGTCCTTCAATGAATGAATGAATGAATGAATGACTTGTATAGCGCTACACATGTGAACTGAATCGCCTCTAGGCGCTTTTTGCAGCCAGTGTCTTCCCGGCTGGTGCGGTTATTTACCCCATAGGATCTTGACACGCTTGGGACACACAGTCGTACACACATACATATATATATATATATATATATATATATATATATATATATATATATATATACTAGGCCTTGGCTGTGTAACGGCCAATCATGGGTACCTGGCAGACATAGCGGCCGCCAGGCACGCGCATCGGCACCTCAGTGACGGGGCGGGCACGTAGAGCATTGTAGAGCCACCTTGTCAGAGCCAGATGATAGTGGGCGTATCTTCAACCAACTCCGAGTTTGTAACAGCCTCCTGTATGTCTCTGCTTGTTCCTCTCTGTCCTCCTGCAGCATCAGGTTACAGCTCATAGGTGGTAAATAAAAAATACAATGAAGGAGGGCACATCGCATAATCCCGCAAGGTTGAATGTATTTAATGAAGAATATAAAGTATAAAACTTGCATAAAAAACAGTTTTGCAGTTTGAGTCCTCCACGAGCGACGAGCTCGTCTCCTGCCGTCTGGTACTGCCTAATCTAGTGCTCCAATCCTGACGCGTATCGTCATCTAGTGACTTCTTCATCCCTGAAAAAGTCACGTGATGACGATACGCGTCGGGATTGGAGCACTAGATTAAGCAGTACCTGACGGCAGGAGATAAGCTCATCGCTCGTGGAGGACTCAAACTGCAAATCTGTTTTTTATCTCCTTATGAAGTGGGCATTGTCCCACAAAATTCATAGAGATTACAGCTTTAGGAAAAATAGATGATGATCTATGAACTGTTGGCACTTAGACTGCACACTGGTAAAAATTGTACTTTTTTTCCATTCCAATCCAATGTGGTAATGTAGATGTGTGTTTTTTTATGTAAATTGAAATAATATATTGTATTTTTTATACATTTTTTGTATTTCTTACTTAGCACCACTCTATAAAGTCCCATAGGCAATTGTCTTTCTTTCCTGTTTTGGTATATTGGGGACTGATTCTTGTAAAAGCTTAAGCAGGAGGAGGCATGAATCTCCAATGTGTTGCACTGGATTGTCGAAACTGAGTCTCCTCTATATCAGTGGCCTCCAAACTGTGGCCCGGGACCAGATGCGACCCTTTGCTTGCCTTTATCCAGCTCTTGATGCACTATTCCTTTCCACTGATACGAGACACTATTCTGCCAATTGACATCAACAATGGAGCACCATTTCTCCCATTGACACCAACAATGTAGCACTATTCCTCCCAATGATAACAACAATGGAGCACTATTCCTACCCATAATACCAAATGTGGTGATGTTTACTACCATTGAGACATGGAAAATGTCCTATGCTGCTGGCCACAGTTCATTCCTCCTAAAGTCTGAAGGACAAAAAACGGACCCTTTGTATAGAAAGTTTGGAGATCCCTGTTCTATTTGGATATAAAAACCTCAAATGTATTTAATAAATTGACAGCTATTTTTCACATACAGCACTGAATGCACAACATTTAAACTTGCAGTTTTTGGAGTTAAAAGTATCCCACATATGACATTTATGTCAGAATATAATGCACTTGTAAAGTCTCCAGCCTGGAAGCCCCGTGTGTTGGAAAAAGTCAGGTCAGGATTTGTGTACTGCTCTCATGTTTAACAATGGAGCCGACGCTTTCTGCAAGAAACAGTTCCTCAACCTCTCACTATAAAAGGCATCAAGAACAGAATTCGCTTTTTTTATCCTCGTTCCTTCCTGTGACCTGACTAAGCACCAAGGGAAGCAGAAAACAAGAAAATGGGCAAACAGTTTGCTTTAATATTCACTTGAAAAAGAGAACACTTTGGTTTTCAAAAGAAATGCCAGCTTTAAACCTGTTTTTGAAAATCCCTCCTTTTTAACTACTTACACGACTTACCATAATGCCGCGTACACACGGTCGTTTTTTTGCGATGAAAAAAAAACGACGTTTTTTAAAACGTCATTTAAATTGATCGTGTGTGGGCAAAACGTTGTTTTTTGTCTTAAAAAAAAACGACCAAAAAAAAATTCCAACATGCTTGAATTTTTTGTGTCGTTTTTCAAAACGTCGTTTTTTGTTTCACAAAAAGTCACCGTGTGTAGCAAAAAAGTCGTTCAAAACGACGTTTTTCAACCCGCGCATGCCCAGAAGCTAGTTATGAAGCGAGCTTCAATGGAAAAGAGTGGTGAACGTAACCTCGCTTTTTGTGAAAAAACGATGGTGTGTATGCAAAATTGTCTTTGAAAAGTGACGTTTCAAAAACGTCGTTTTTTTACTTCACAGAAAACGTTGTTTTTTTTCATCGCAAAAAACGACCGTGTGTACGCGGCATAAGACTCTTGGAAAATGATCCATGTTTCTTTTATAATTAATGTTGTCACTGTCCAATACTGCCTCAGCTTTTATGGCCACTTTAAAATCTCCCATCATTAACCACAGAGCTTTTTTTTCTCAGAAAATAGGTGCAGGAACTCAACCATGACCCCGATCAGATTTCACAAACAATAGAAGGGTCTTAAAGGGGCATTAACCTCCCTGGCGGTATGATTCTGTCTGGAATTACGTACCAAAAGCGGTACAATTATTTTGCATGGAAATTCTGCGTTTTATACTGTAGGCCTGCAATTTTTAGGAATAACTCACTTAAATTTGTCTAAACCAGAGTCTAGTAGACATCCCGGGTATGATAAAGTTTGAAACACAAAATCATAAAATTATAATATAATAAATAACTATAAATAATTATAACAAATAATAATGTAATTATAATAAAAATTATTCACTAATGTAATCAAATCAAAATCACTGAAATTTGCTCAGTTGCAGAATTGTCGCTGTCATTACTTTTATTTTTTTATGACGAATTTCCCCCCCAATCGCTATCGCTCAATTCTGCAAGTGATTATAATTTATTATCGCTGTTTTCTAGCTGCTCTAAAATCACTTTTGACATAAAGGGACACTTTTGGTTGCTATGGACAATCTACAGTTTGCAGGCACAAAAAAAATGTTTTTATTATGTAAAAGAACATGCAGGGCACTGGGCATACCACTAGGGACAAGGGGTGTGTGTACTTTTTACATACAGTACTGTAATCTATAAGATTACAGTATTCTGTATGTAATGTGTTTGTTTACTTTTTTGAATTTGCCGCCGGTCTCCGCCCCCGTGCGCCGTTACGTCGCAGGGAATGGAGATCGGCGGCGTGCGGGCACTGTGTGAGTCGAATGGAGGACGCCACTCGCTCACACAGCGGGGATGCATCGCTGGATCCAGGGACAAGGTAAGTACAGTACCCCGCCTGGATAAACGGGTAAGCCAGCGCGCGCTGCAGGCTCTGCATTTACAGCGAGCGCGACTCGGGGATATCGATATTTACATGAAAAATCCATCCCGAGTCGCGCTCAGGGATACCGGCAGGGGGGTTAAATACCAGGATTGCATTACATACAGAGTGCAGAGTTCAGGGGGTTACACACAGAGTGCAGAGCTGTCACTTGTAAACACAGAAACCAGACAAAGGGTCTAAGCTAAAGGTGGTGGAACTGAGTTCCCCCAAGTTCCCCCTGAAAAAAAGCCCTGATTAACCATCAACCATCATTAACCACTTAAGCCCCGAGCCTATCTTTCAGATTCGGTGTTCACGAGACTAAAACAGTTTTTTTTTGCTATAAAATTTCTTAAAACCCCCAAACATTATATATATATTTTTTCTAACACCCTAGAGAATAAAATGGCGGTCATTGCAATACTTTTTGTCACACCGTATTTGCGCAGCGGTCTTACAAGCGCACTTTTTTTGGAAAAAAATCACCTTTTTGAATTAAAAAATAAGACAACAATAAATTTGGCCCAATTTTTTTTACATATTGTAAAAGATAATGTTACACCGAGTAAAATGATACCCAACATGTCATGCTTAAAAATGCCCGCTCGTGGCATGGCGTCAAACTTTTACCCTTAAAAATCTCGATAGGCGACGTTTAAAAAATTCTATAGGTTGCATCTTTTGAGTTACAGAGGAGGTCTAGGGCTAGAATTATTGCTCTCGCTCTAACGATCGCGGCAATACCTCACTTGTGTGGTTTGAACACTGTTTTTATATGCGGGCGCTACTCACGTATGCGTTCGCTTCTGCGCGCGAGCTTGTCGGGACGGGCCGCTTTAAAAAAAAAAAATTTGTTTTCGGATTTATTTTTAGTTATTTTATAATTTTTAATACTGAAATAAAAAAAATATATCACTTTTATTCCTATTACAAGGAATGTAAACATCCCTTGTAATAGAAAAAAGCATGACAGGTCCTCTTAAATATGAGATCTGGGGTCAAAAAGACCTCACATCTCATATTTAGGCTTAAATGAAAAAAAAAAAAAATTAAAAAAGATAAACAAAAAAACGTCTCTTTAAGACGCTGGGGGGGACTGACATTTTGACGTCACTTCCGCCCAGCAGAGCTATGGGGACGGGTGGGGGCCATGTTGCCCTCACTTGCATTCCCCACACAGCAGCCGAGTGGACCCGATCGCCCCCGCCGCTACCGATGGCTACGGTAAGCGGCGGAGGGTGCGGAGAGCGGCGGGAGGGGGGGCTCCCTCTCCCGCCACCGATAACGGCGATCTCACAGTGAATGCGCCACAGAGACCGCCGTCATCGTTGACAGGCGTGGCCACTGAAGAGATGGATATCTCGGTTGTGGCAGCAGCTTCTGCCGTTACCGAGATATCCATCTTTAAAAATAGGACCTATATATACAGTGGGTGGGTGGGTGGGCGTTAACCGGTTAAAGGAGTTGTAAAGGAAAAAAATGTTTGCCTAAAATTTATGTCTGCAAGGTAGACAGACAGAATAGTGTAATGATTCTGTTAAAAAACGAGTAAATACCTATTAAATTCCTTAATCTATATCACCTCCGGCATTCTAGTTTCTGTTCTCTCATTCACTTCCTGGTTTGAGGCGATTGTTCATGTAAGAACTACATTTCCCAGTATGCAATGCGGCACGCCCAGTAATTCACACCTCCTTGAAGTCTCTAACACGTAGAGAGCATCCTGCCGCACAGATGTAGTTCCCAGGAGGGGGCGAGCACGTCACTGACCTCCGCAGTAAAGCCTCCCTTCACGGTGGTGAGTAACAATCAGACAAGCTGGAAGTGAACAGAACAGAGAAAAAATAGAGCAACTTCTGAGCAAAAACGATCAATGAGGAAGTGAAAAGGGGAATGTCTGCAGGTAAAGGATGCTTATTATGAAAAACATTTTTTTCCCCTTTACAACCCCTTTAAGGTAACTTTCTACATGATAATGCAGTTCAAACATCATGTTTCAAAAAAGTACGCAGGAGAGAAGTAGAGGGGACAGGGCTGAACAGCGCTCTGTGTGTCAATAAACACACACAGCCCAGCTCAGAATAGAGCTTGAGTGCCCCCATAGCAAGCGGCTTGGTATAGGGGCACTTGGAAGAAAATAAAAACTTGACAATCACTTTAATTGTTTTTCTTGTAGGCATTGGACTGTAAGTATATGACACAGAAGACAATTAGCATATTTTTTTGGCAGCAATGGCAGCTCACAAATATCTCCTATGCAAGGAGGGGAGGAGGAGCCAAGAGCGCAGGCAGGGGACCCCAGAAGTGGAGGTTCAGGTCCACTTTGTGCAAAGTAATTGCACAAAGCAGATAGGTATAACATCTTTATTTATTAAGAAACATATTTAAAAAAAAAAAAAAAAGAAAAGATTAATATTCACTTTAAAGTAAAACCTTGGTTTGAGAGTAACTTGGTTTGAGAGCATTTTGCAAGACAAGCAACATGTTTTAATACATTTTGCCTTGATATACAAGCGATGTCTTGATATAAGAGTAGCGTCATGTCACAACTGAGTATAACAAAAAAGAGAGGAGACTCTAAAGCCCCGTACACACGGCCGAGGTTCTCGGCAGAAACCAGCGAGAACCTCGCTGGGAGCCGCATTCTGCCGAGAACCTCGGCCGTGTGTACGCTCTCGGCGAGCCCCGCCCGTCGGGAAACCCATCGAGCAAATAGAGAACAGGTTCTCTATTTGCTCGACGGCCCGTCGGGATGAATGGCTGGTTGCCTTACCTGACGGGTGGGTCGCCGATTCTGACGGCCGGCAGAGAACCTCGACGGGCGGAACGATGTGTTCCGCCTGTCGAGGTTCTCTGCTGTGTGTATGGGGCTTGAGTGTAGCAATATGGTAACATTTAATGAAGGTACAACATTTAGCAACTTATTGCTACACTTAGGCCGCGTACACACGATCGAACATGTCCGCTGAAACTGGTCTGCAGACCAGTTTCAGCGGACATGTTTGATCGTGTGTACGGCCTATCGGACAGTTTTCCAGCGGACAAAAGTTTCTAAACATGCTTAGAAATTTGTCCACTGGAAACCTGTCCGTCGGATGGTTAGTACGCCCAACCATCGGACCAAAATCCTGCGCATGCGTCGAAATGATTTGACGCATGCGTGGAAGCATAGAACTTCCTTTTTCCAACACGTCGGTGTGTTCTACGTCACCGCGTTCTGGTCCGAGGGGATTTTGGTCCGATGGTGTGTACACACATCAAACCAAAATACCTGTTTCATCGGACATGATCGTGTGTACGCGGCCTTAGAGGTGCCTCTCTTCTCTTTTGTACTCTGTAAAAAATGCTTTGATATACAAGTGCTTTGGATTGCAAGCATGTTTTTGGAATATATTATGCTTGCAAATCAAGGTTTTACTTTATTTTTCCTTGACGTAGGCATTGTAAGTATATGACATAGAAGACAATTTGCATATTTTAAAGTAGGCAGCAATGGCAGCTCACAAATATCTCCCATGCAAGATGGGCTGTAAAAAAGAGCAATAAATGGTTCCATATCTCTCTGGTGTTAAAAAAATAATAATAACATTTTTGGGTAATTTGACCCTTTAAAAAATGTACGTTATACATGTTTTTTCATCTGGAGTTCTTCTTTAAGCCAATGTGCAATATTTGCTTCACTGCTTTATATCAGCTTTTTATTTAGTGTCCTCAAGAGACCATCTGCTATGAATGGGTGCCAAGACCTGTTTTGCAACCACTGAATGATCTCCTAGGGGTCCATGCCACCTGGAACTCCCCCAGCCCTCTCCAGCAGTGTCATCCAGCACAGAATTGGCAGGAGCTGGAGATCTGATTATCTCTCAGCTGCCTGCTGAGAATTTCCTATGTAAGCAATCCAGAAATTAGCAGAACTGGACATGCAAATTCACCGAGGGGTAGAAGAGACGGGAAAAGGCTAAAACAGAGTTTAGATGAGCAGAAATATTGGCCCTTGAATATAAAAGCAGATCATGAAAGGGGAGCCAATAAGAGAATTACAAGTTCCTCAGGCATACACTGCCTTGTTAATAGCATAGTGGAATGGGTTGTAAGGATTTTAACCTAAGCTGTAATAAAGGCCTTGTTTCCTGGATCAAGAAGCTACCTCTGAATTCATGGAAGTGATAAGTGAGTAAAAGTAGCAAGTGCCAGGATTAGGCAATAAAGAGAGTGCGTTAAGGATAGCCTAGATTTGTAAACCCGTCTCCCCTAAGTCACCTGTCTTTACTTCTCCATACCTCCCAACATTTTAAAATTTCCCTGCAGGACATTTGAGCGGGTTTGGTGCCGCGGATCGTAGTTGTTGAGGGGGGGGGGGCCGCGGGATATACCGGTAATCACGGGGGGCGCAGAATCACGGGACTCCAGCCCAGATCGCAGGACCGTGGGATTTACCACAAATCGCAGTCCTGCGAAATCTGGGACGGTTGGGAGGTATGCTTCTCTCTTGCAACCCCTATTAGCTGGCTAGCCTTGTATCACATTAAGAGATTGTACATAGTTTATAGTCAAACAATGCATGACAAGTCTGGGGACAGGGAGACTTAAACAGGGAGGCTTAAAGTAGGGTGACCAGACATCCCTGGTTTCCAAGGACAGTCCCTGGATTGAGGACATTATCCCTGAACGAAGTCTGTCCCCGGTTGTGTCCCCGGATTGGATTTGAACATGGCCTGACAGTCAGTCCAGAAATAAAAATACAAATTCTGAATTACACACCCATGCTCCGTCGCTCCTAGCTTAGGGGGTGTATTTTTTTCCATTATCTGTGCCCCTTTCTGATGATCATGTGCTGGTCGGAGCAGAGGGAATATTTCTTCTGTTTCAAGTCCCGGCTTGCCTGCTTATCTCCTTGCCTTCCTTGGGTGAGTGATCTTCCTTCGCTCCCCACCCAGTAGTAGCCGGGGCCCGGAGAGTAAGGCCGCGTACACACGATCAGACCGGTCCGATGAAACTGGTCTGAAGACCAATTTTAATCGGACCAAATTGATCGTATGTAAGGCCCATCGGACCGTTGTCCGTCGGACCAAAGTTTTAAAATTTGCTTTAAAATCTGTCTGACAGACACCTGTCCGTCGGAGAAAAATGATGGTTAGTACACAAAAGAATCGGACCAAAAACCCGCGCATGCTCAAAATCAAGTCGACGCATGCTTGGAAGCATTGAACTTTGTTTTTTCAGCACGTCGTTGTGTTCTACGTCACCGCGTTCTGGCCCGATGGGATTTTGGACTGTGTACACACATCAGACCACTTCAGCGTGGTCCGATGAAAATGGTCCGTCAGACCAGTCTCATCGGACCAGTCTGATCATGTGTACATGGCCTTATACTTGACAGGCTGTGAGACATGACGGCAACGGCCAGAGAGTCGCTGATTGCCGCTATTACTAGTAAAAAATTATTGAATATGTCCCGGGATTTATTAAAAAAATCTGGTCACCTTAACTTAAAGGGATCATTTGGCTACTCTATATTAGTACACCTAAAACTAAAACAGTAGGAGAAAGCTCATTGGTGTTTTCAATGTACAAAATCCAGTTAGTAACATGGTGTGTGGTTGGCTGTGTACCTCCCTGGCAGCTTAGCCACCCTCGTCCATGGCCAATGTTGCAAAAATGTATGACTAAATATAAATAGGAGAAATTGGCAGGCTGAAGTTTCTCTCCTGGAATCTTTGTTTCTAGAGATGAATTCATCTTGCCCAATTTGAGTCCTGAATGAGGTTGAGTTGTGGCAAATACACATCTGTCACATTAAAGGGGTTGTAAACCCTCCTGTTTTTTTACCTTAATGTATCCTATGCATTAAGGTGAAAAAAACATCTGACAAATACTGGCCCCCCAGCCCCCCCGTTTTACTTACCTAAGCCCTGGAATGTCCCACGATGAGGACACACAGTCCCTCTGCCTGGGGGTTCTGAGCTATTAATTGGATATATTTATTAGCAGCGCAACCATTAGCTCCCTCTGCTGTCAATCAAATCCAATGACACGGTCGCCGAGGGCGGGGCCAAGTCATACACTCGTCATCAGATGGAGGAATAACTGCAGCTGAAGGATAGACCAGAGCTTTGTACACAGACACAGTATGTTGCAGAGAATCTCCTGGATGATGTCACAGGTGGGCAGAGCAGTGCGTGTAGCTGTGCGTTTCCAGGGACCTCCTTCTTTGTCAAGCCTACATAGAGGGAATACTGTTATTGCTTTATACAGGGTAAGGGAGAGGGTGCATGCCATGACACTACAACCTGATAGTCTCAATGCTGACAAGGACAGCGGCGGCGGACTACATTGACCAACTGAACCATGTAAAAACAAAACATATACTTTTAAAGAATGCACGTGAAATTGGATAACAGTGGAATACTGAAATGAACAAGAAAACTATCCAGCATACACACACTGTATGGCAGTAGCTAGCAGACTACATTATCCAACAAGTCTGTTAAATTGTTGACTCGCTCAAAGTTATAAAGACCTCTTACCATAATAGCTGGCGTATAAGATGACCTTTTACACAAAAAAAAAAATGTCCAAAAAGTGAGGGTCGTCTTATACGCCTGGTGCTAGATGTCAGCCCTCTGGATGCTCTGCGAATGTGTGGAAATACTGCATAAATACAGTATACACCACTGAGCCAATCCCAGCGAGCGATGTATTCTATTAATGAATACAGAGCCTGCTCGGATTGGCTTTCAGATGTCACAGCCTCTGCCAATCTGAGTAAGCTTTGCATTAATTATCCACTTAAGCCCCGGACCAATATGCTGCTAAATGCCCAAAGGCGTTTTTACAATTCGGCACTGCGTAACAGACAATTGCGCGGTCGTGCGACGTTGCTCCCAAACAAAATTGGCGTCCTTTTCTTCCCACAAATAGAGCTTTCTTTTGATGGTATTTGATTGCCTCTGCGATTTTAATTTTTTAATCTTTACGTCGAATCGTACATTTCCGTTCGGATATTGCGCCTACAAGAATTCTAATGTTGTATGACTAGTAATAATGTCAAATCTATTTTCTCATAAATCGAAATCTAATCTCTGTAATGTCAAATCTATTATTTATATAGTGTCAAATCTTTTCTCTATAATGTCGAATATCAAATTTTTACCGCAACGAAAATGAAAATAAAGCATTTTTTATGTTTATTCGGTTTTCGTTTCTTGCACTTTCGTTATCGTGTCTTAAAACGATAACGAAAACACCTGATTTTCGGACGAAAATGCATTCTGACGAAAACAAATGCACATGTCTATATAATGATCCACCTATTTCAGTAACCTGGATGATTTCTTGAACATACAGGAATCCGATACAGCCTTTTTGGCCTTTTTGGCAGCATTACTTTTGCTAGAAAATTTGCTTGAGGAAATTCCATGGGCTGATGATTGCTTCATGCCTATGCTCAAGGTACAAAGAAAGAAAACGGCAACACTGGCCGCCCGCGATCACTCAACAGAGACACAGAACAGAGATCTGTCAATGTAAACAAACAGATCCCCATTCTGTCAGGGGAATACAGAGTCATTGTCTGTTCCTAGTGATTAGGAACAGTGATCTCTCTGTACTTCCGGTCAGTTCACTCCCCACAGTTAGAAACACCTGCCAGGGAACACATTTAACCCCTGATCACCCCCTAGTGTTAACCCGTTCCCGGCCAGTGTGTTTTATACAGCAAAATCTGTCCGCCACAATGTTGCAGTCCCACAAAAAATTGCTGATTACTGCCATTACTAGTAAGAAAATAATTGTATATGCTATAACTTTTGCGCAAACCAATCAATATACACTTATTGCAATATTTATTTTTACCAGAAATATGTAGAAGCATACATATTGGCTTAAACTGATTTTTTGGGGTTATTTTTTATAGCAAAGAGTAAAATATATATATATTTTTTTTTTAAATTGTCTGTAGAGGTGATAAAATACCACCAAAAGAAAGCTCTATTTGTGGGGGGAAAAAATACATATTTTTTTTTAGGGTACAACGACGCACGACTGCGCAATTGGCAGTTAAAGCGACGCAGTGCTGTATCGCAAAAAATTAAGTGAAATGTCTAGGGACGCTATGCTCCCTGTTCTATTATCATGCGGTGCTCGCTAAATCTCCTTTGTACTATCACAATTGTGCTACTTATACATATGAGGCTACAGGGACAGATACGACAGTAGGTCACAAATTCAGAGGAGCAGTTGTAAAACTCTTTGAGATTAAATGTTTTTTCTTTATTGTCAATAATTCCTTTTTGTCTATGTTGAACAAAGGGACACATCTTGCACTGGATCTTCTTACACTAGCACATCCCTGTGATACTGAAAAAATAATTTACCACTCCACCTGTCAACCTTTTCTTGTTGCTACATTTTTATCTTGCTCGGAGCTATTTTATTTCTGATGTTCAGAGCCCTTCTATAAACAAAACTTGGTCCCGCAGGTATTACCAGGCTAAATTTTGGATCTTGTTTTAGAATATACCAGTAACTCTTGATTGAATTCTCCAGAATTGTGATACTTCTGGTGGAATGAGATGATAAATCAAACCTCAAGATGCTTACCTGTAGCTGTTTTTGTGGCTGGGGGGTGGTAAAAATATTCCTGGCATGTTTATTCCAAGGTGTTCCTATCATACCTATCATAGGCCATATGACCCTCATATTTGGTAAAATTCTTTCTTAGCCACCGGAATTGGCTTTTCGATATATTCCGGACCAAATTCAGATGGCGACAACTTTTGGTGTGGATGTAAGAATTATTAGCATAGAATTTTTAAAATGATTCCTTGAGATGAATTGGGTATCCGGGTGACTTAATTCAAGGCTTAAAAATGAGCTTGCATTGTGCCCATACAGTATGTAAAAGAGAGACACGTCTGATTGTTGGTGCCAAAATTTGATTTGATTTCCGAAATGACGATTGTATCGTTTACATAGCCAGGGCCGCCATCAGGGGGGTACAGGCATTACACCTGTAAGGGGCCCGATGGTCCCCAGGTAGGGTGACCACGTGTCCCGGATTGCCCGGGACAGTCACGCATTTTGCAGGTCTGTCCCGGGCACATTCATTCCAGGACAATACAGTGTCCCGGAATGAAACTGACACAGCTACCCCCTGGGTCAATCTTTTGCTCCCAAAAAAGGCCACCACATCACTGCTTTACTCACTGACAATACTTGTCCTGGTCGGGAATGCCTGGAGGAGCACAATCCCACCCCCTGCGTGTGATTGGAGTAATCACAAATCCCGCCTCTTGTGTCCAATCACTGTGCTGTGATTTGTTACAGCACAAGCTGATTTATGGGAAGGGGGGTGTCCCTGAATGGTAGTTTGGAAATGTGGTCACCCTATCCCCAGGAGCTCGGCTGGCCCCCCTCCAGTTTTTTATTTATTTTTGCATTACACCTGCAAGGGGCATGATGGTCCCCAAACCCCCCCCCCCCCCCGCTTATTATCTTGCATTAGGAGAGCAGAAATTACACTTGTTTTTTTCGTCAGCACCCCCCTCCCCGGTTCTCTGCTCCAGGGGGGCCCTGCCTAAAGCTGTGTAAGGGGCCCCAAAATTTTTGATGGCTGTCCCTGTATATAGCATACTGATTAATACATTTGTAGGCAAGGAGTATGACAGAGACAACAAAACAACAAGATCTTATTTTCTAACTCTATCCAAAACTTTTCTTTTGAACTATTGGAGGCAATAAAGAAGGAATGAAATCTCTTTTAGGATTTTATTTGCAGGCTCTGTCTCCACTGGGGAGGCTTTCACTCATTTTATATTGGGACAGGAGGTAATAGGACATTTTTCGGATGGGGACATAGACCAGTGTTTTTCAACTCTAGTCCTCAAGGCACACCAACAGGTCAAGTTTTCAGGATTTCCCTCAGATGAAATGGCTGTGGTGATTACTAAGGCAGTGAAACTGATCAAATCACCTGTGCAAAACAATGGAAAGCCTGAAAACATGACCTGTTGGGTGTGCCTTGAGGACTGGAGTTGAAAAACACTGACATAGACTAATAAAAAAAGTTTTTCTACAGTTAAATTCGGAAGGGTTAGAACCTGCAACAGGTTATTATTTATCTCTGTTTCTCTCTCGACCAGCAACAACCACCTCATTTATTTCTTGTCCTGCTTTCACAAGCTATCAGAGGGACAGAAAGTAAGGTCAAATTCCCACAGTCGGGTCATGAACACCAATAAAAAATGTCCAATGTTCGGTGACGTAACATGCAGGGCAGGGCTGATGATATCAAGCCACACACCTAGAAGTTTGTTATCCGCCATCTTGTGAGTGTCTGGGACCAATCTATGAGACACAACACAGTGTAAATATTTGGTTACTAGTACTTGAAGCAAGTTGGGGATTCTGTGACTTACAAAACAAGTGTTGTTTGACCTCTCTTCCTCTAGGGTCACATGAGCCTTCAATTTTTTACACACTGGAGGTTTGCGGTCCTACTGCTGAGAATCTTTGAGGCTGTCAGGATTCACATCTGCTTTCCTTCTGTCACGTATAGAGAAGATCGTTTAAAGTGGAACTTTAGTCAGATCACTGCTAGATCACTTCATGCTGCCCCCTTTGGCAGGTATAGCTATGTAAAGCATTGAAAAAAGTTCCTATACTGTTTAAAATCCAGTCATACACTGTCTCATCCTGCTCTGCACATGCTCAGTTGGTCTCCATTTTTAGGCATTTTTAGGCACTGCTGAGATTGTAGAAGTCGATCTGCTGACAGGCTTAAAATGGAATTAAAGTGGATGTAAACCCACTCGGATCCTTTCTAAACTACTGCCATAGTGCTGATCTATAATGATATAGATGCCTCCTGCATGTATCCTTACCTGTCAAATGTCTCCCCTCTGTCTGTTATAAGAACTGAAAAACTGCAGATTCTGTGGGTGTATCTGTTGTCTGGAGCTCGGTGGGTGGAGTGGTGATGTAAGTAGACTCCTCGCCCACCTCTACACTCCTCTTGTGAACATGCATTTTTTCCTATGTATTTCTTACACTAAATTCTGCTATGATCACTAACATCCAGTCAAAAATCCCAAAAAGTAACCACATGACTTCAGAAAAGGAGTGGGGGTGGCAATTAAAAAATAATGTCTGTCTGAAGCTAGTGCATGAGATATGTAAATAACCTGTCATTCACAGCAAGGGGGCGGAACGGACTAAGGTTTTTCTCTGTAAGTCCGTTTTATTTCACAGAACAATAAAAGAGGATTGCTCGGGGCTGGATTAACTCTGTGTGGCAAGACTGGGTGAAGATGATAGGAAATCTTACACTGTACATTGTGACAGCAAAAAAAAAAAACATTTGGGGTTTACATCCACTTTATACCCTCCTATCTTGTACAGCCAAGGAAGCTGCTTCGGTTTGATCTGCAACTGCCATTGTGCCGCACATGATCAGTTATGACACCAGCCATTTGATGGTTTAATCAGTTTTGTTGAGGACACAATCGAATATAACTGATTTTTTAAACTGGTAAGTCAATAGGTTTAGTTCTGCTATGATTTAGGGGCTCTGGGCTTCAGCAAAATGGCAGCCTCCGGTAAGAAGAAACTGGAAAAATGCTGGAGGCAATTTACAGCACATTAATTTTGGTAATTATTAATGTGGAATTTATGTTCTTTGCTAGAACATTATTTTATTTTTTATCAAGTTGATATGGGTGTAGTTCCGCTTTAACCTACATTTTGGCTCTTCATTGGGACTTTTTGATTTATCATCTTTATGCTCTTATATGTTTTTACATGTTTTTTTTTTGTATCATATACCGTATCTCATCTGTAATGTCGCATACACACAATCAGAATTTCTGATGGACTTTCTTCATCTGAAATTCTGATTGTGTGTGGGCCCCATCAGACTTTTTTCTGTCGATGTTTAGAAATAGAACATGTTTTATTTTTTTCCGATAGACAAAAAAAGATAGGAACTTCCTATCGACTGTGTGCAACTCTGATGGAGAAAAAAAAACACGCATTCTCAAAATCAAAGTTGACGCATGCTCGGAAGCATTAAACTTAATTTTTCTTGGCTTGTCGTAGTGTTTTACGTCACCGCGTTTTGGACGGTCAGAATTTAGTCTGACATTGTGCATGCAAGACTGATGGAAGTCAGCTTCATTGGAATGCCGGCAGAAAATTCCATCGGAAATTCCGATCGTGTGTACGCAGCATAAGAAGCACTAATGTGATTTTTATGTCACTGCTCTGTTGGTTTCCACCAATACAAACTTGACAGAAGTATTTTGTCCTCCCAAATCTCTCCAAAACTAAAAAGAAAGGGGTAGATTCACATAGATCAGAGGATCTTTAGATCCGCATAATCTATCTTATTTACGATCCGCCAGCACCAGTTTGTTTTCACAAAGCGCTTGCCTCTAAAGTGGCGCCGGCAGCTCGTAAATCCCCCGGCGGAATTCAAATTCCGCGGCTAGGGGAGTGTATTATTTAAATCAGGCGCGTCCCTGTGCGATTTAACTGCGCATGCGCCACCGGCTAAATTTCCCAGCGTGCATTGCTCCAAATGACATCGCAAGGACGTCCTTGGTTCCGACGTTAACGCAAATTACGTATGGCCGTATTCGCGAACAACTTACGCAAACGACGTAAAAAATTCAAAACTTGGCGCGGGAACGACGGCCATACTTAACATAGGATACACCGCACTTACCCCTCATATAGCAGGGGTAACTATCCGCCGGAAAAAGCCGAGCGCAAACGACGTAAAAAAAAAAGCGACGGGCGGACGTTCGTTTCTGAATCGGCGGATCTCCTCATTTGCATATGTGTCGCGTATACAAACGGAAGCGCCACCTAGCGGCCAGCGGGAGATTGCAGCCTAAGATCCGACGGTGTAAGTCACTTACACCTGTCGGATCTTAGGGAGATCTATGCATAATCTGATTCGATGAATCAGCCGCATAGATCCGACCGACGGAACTCAGAGATACGACGGCGTATCAGTAGATACGCCGTCGTATCTCTATAATATATGAATCTGCCCCAAAGTTTTGGCTGGAGCTGTACTTTAAACCCAAACTTTTTTTCTTTTATGACAGACAGGTATGAAAATAATTTTAATGTTCCCATAAAGGATATTTCTTAATAGTAATCTTCAATCATTTTTACCTGTTTGGAATTCATTTTAGGAAAATTACATTTAATTATAGTGCCGACAAATACGTACTTTGCCGATTGCTGTCACTAGGTAGGGATGAGCAGATATCTAGTCAAATTCAGTTCATAGAAAAAGGCATTTTAGCAGTGCCAGATCGCTTTCTCATTAGGCAGTGTTGTTTGGCTAATGCAAATGTGTAATCAAATCTTCTGAACAGGTAAGACAAATCATCTCAGTAACTGCTGTTAACAGTTTGATTTAGATTAGAAGTGTCTCCGGCAGGCTTTAACAATCTACCGCTCCCTAGCTATTAAAGAACTATACATTCCAGGATGCTCTACCGGGGGCAACAACAACTGCCTTCCCATTGCTGCTTAAAGTTTTCAATTTTGAAATAGTCAAAAAAAGTTGCGAAGGACATGTAAGTGTAATAACTGGAAATGTTTTCTAGAAAACTGACATCTATTACAGAATGGGAATCGGGTGGGTGCACTTGTTTAAAAATTCTGGCACGGGGAGACTATGGATATTGTGGATTTTAACCACTTGCCGAGCGCCGATGTACGTCGACAACATGGCATGGGCAAGGCAGACATATTGGCGTACAGGTACGTCCCTTTAAATATGCCTGCCCAGGCGTGCCCGCAGCATGCCTCGCGAGTGCGGCCGCTGGTCCTGGGAACTCTATGTTCCCGGGAGACCCGCGATTGCGGTTCGGCAAGGGCAGAACAGGGGAATGCCTTTGTAAACAAGGCATTCCCCTATTCTGCCTAGTGACTCTGTCACTGATGACCGTTCCCCATGATCAGGAACGGTCATCAGTGATGTGTCACGTGTAGCCACGCCCCTTAACAGTAAGAACCACTCCCTAGTACTGACTTAACCCCTGCAGCACCACCTAGTGGTTAACCCCTTCACTGCCAGTGTCATTTTTACAGTAATCAGTGCACTTTTATAGCACCCATCGCTGTAAAAATAACAATGGCCCCAAAATGGTGTCAAAAGTGTCTGATGTGTCTGCCATAATGTCACAGTCACGATAAAAATCGTTGATCGCCACCATAACCAGTAAAAAAAAATGTTCATAAAAATGCCATAAAACAATCCCCTATTTTGTAGGAGCTATAACTTTTGCGCAAACCAATCAATGAACGCTTATTGCGTGTTGTTTTTTACCAAAAATATGTAGAAGAATACGTATCGGACTAAACTGTGGAATTTTTTTTTAGATATATTTTTTGGGGATATTTATAATAGCAAAAAGTAAAAAATATTGAATTTTTTTCAAAATGCCCTTTTTTTGTTTATAGCACAAAAAATTAAAACCGCAGAGGTGATCAAATACCACCAAAAGAAAGCTCTATTTGTGGGAAAAAAAGGACGCCAATTTTGTTTGGGAGCCACGTCGCACGGCCGCGCAATAGTCAGTTAAAGCGACACAGTGCCGAATGGCAAAAAGTGGCCTGGTCTTTGGCCAGCCAAAGGGTTTGGGGCTGAAGTGGTTAATATCTAATGAAAGACGTGGTGTACTCTTAGGCCGCGTACACACGATCAGATCGGTCCGATGAAACTGGCCTTAAGACCAGTTTCATCGGACTAAATCGATCGTGTGTACGGCCCATCGGACCGTTGTCCATCGGACCAAAGTTTTAAAACTTGCTATAAAATCGGTCGGATGGACGCCTGACCATCGGACCAAAACGATGGTTAGTACGCAAAAGCATCGGACCAAAAACCTGCGCATGCTCAGAATCAAGTCAACGCATGCTTGGAAGCATTGAACTTTGTTTTTTCAGCACGTCGTTGTGTTCTACGTCACCGCGTTCTGACACAAATCGGATTTTGGACTGATGGTGTGTACGCACATCAGACCATCAGGCCACTTCAGCAGTGACCTGATGAAAACGGTCCGTCGGACCATTCTCATCGGACCGGTCTGATCGTGTATACGCGGCCTTAGATGTGCCTTCTGACATTTTTTAGCCTAGGAAGACCACCAAAACTGAAAAAACTATTTTACAACAAATTTTACTAATCTGGAGGAATACTCTTTTAATAGGTCACACATTTTTAAGATTTATGACCAGAAAGCAGACCACATAGAAGGTCATATAAAGGTTTATGGTTAAAAGAGTTTGAAGGATAAACAAAAATGTATTTTATTTTATTGCATTAGACTAAGGTTTTCCTACAAAAAAATTACCAATCCTAGATGCTGAAACCTCAGTCCAAGCTATAAAATCCTTTCAATATTATAAAGATTTGTAATGTATTTTTTTTCATGTAGCAGACCATGAGAACAATTTTTCCAACCTGGTCTTACGTGAAACAGACAAATAATTATTGTAAAGCATCTTTAAGCAGAAGACATAGGATCATTAGTCATTCTAAATGGTGTGTCCGATGGGTGGAATATTTTCTGCTTCTAATTTTTAACTGTAGTCTTTGAACTGCTTGATTAAATATATTAAATGGTAGCACGTGGAAAATACTTCTAATTTTACAAAACTGTACTTGTAAAATTAAAAAGTTAATTATTTTACCAGCTATTTTTAGTACATATGACATAATGAATTTGCTCTTGAAAAATGTTAAGGGTATTAGGATGTATTGAATAGATAAATGATTAAATACCTCTACAAGGCAACAGTGGATTATTAAACACCAACAAACTCAAAGGTGAATTGTAATCTCTTTAAAGCTCAACTTCATCTGAAGCATTTTACTAAGTTTTGGGTAAAGTGAGGGAAAGTGAGAACCTCTGTTTTGAGTAGAGGTATATGAACAAAAGCGCCAAAATCTGTGTGTTAAATCAGAGCAAGAAACCGTTACACACCTGAGCCAATACTAGTAAGGATGTGTACATGTTAAAGCAAGGGTGCCCAACCTTTTGAAGGCCGAGGGCCACTTAAGCAACTTAGTAACCAGTCGCGGAAATGTGCAGATGACAGGTCTGTGTCCAGTCTGCATATGCAAAGCAGACACAGACACAGCCAATCTACTCTATGGGCCCTCCGATCCAATCAGATAGAGGAAGGCAGATCCACTTCTGTTTTTTCGGATTTCGGATCAGATTGGAGGTAGGCAGGTGTAAATGGACAAAAGTCTGTTTACATCTGCCACTTCATAGAGGTGAATGGAGGGTCCAATTGTGTTGGACCAATCATGTGAAAGGGGCCTAAGGCTGCTTTTACACTGATGGTCTACGGTCAATTGTGGCACAGTGTACCTGTGGTTTTCCCGCTGGTGTGGTGCACTTTCTGAAAAGCCTTGCTTCCTCTACTGCTGGCTTCATTTACAACACTGATGCTCTCGGCTGGCAAGTCGGCAACCTGCAATCTGGGCTTGCTAACCAGCCATCCCAGAGCAGGAGGTTGCGGGCCACATCAGAGGGCTCTGTGGGCCACTGGTTGGGCACCCCTGTGTTAAAGCCTCAGTCAATGCCACAAACCACATTCCCTGAGGCTTTAACATGTACAAATCTTTACTAGAATCAGCTCAGATGTGAAAAAGTGACTGAAGAGAAAGCAAAGGAGTTTACAACTTGTGTTAGGAACTGTTCTAAGCCATAGGAGACAGCATTCGTGCTGGATGCATTTCCCTTCATGGCTGTCTGTAACAAATGGTGAATGGGAGTGAACCACAACTGCGGTTAGCAAGGATTTCAATGCACTTCTCTATGTGAGAATTCAGTTTTGGACTCCAGGCGTCACTCCACTCAAACAGGAGTTTGGGGGTTCTCTACATCATCTCTCTCTCACATAAAGAAAGGCATTGAGCTACTAAGGTTGGACGTATTACAACATGCGACCAGAACTTATCGTTTAGAATTATACCATACATACAAGATTCCAATGCACTTCTATATGCAAGTGATTATCAGTACGGGACCCCAGGCGTCACTCCACGCAAACAGGAGTTTGGGGTTTTTCTACATCATATCACTTAAACATAAAGAAATGCATTAGGCCACTAAAGGAGTTGGTATGAAATACCTTCAACCCTTAGCATAGAAAAGTTAAAGCAAACATGTTCAGAAAATTAGGGCAAGGGCCCATAAACAAGTAACACTTATGTCAAGCACGTAGTAAATATGAATACTGGTAGCAATTAGTAATTGCATAGGAGAGGCATATATAGCTCAGCTTAATTAAAAGTATATGTTCCTTTAAGATGTTTCTACAGCAAACAGCCAATACACAACAGTCAGTCCCAAGTAATATGAAGATGGTTAACAAGCTTACGTTAAGTACAGCATTTGTTTAGCAGCAATAAATGTAGCAGATCTAAAGCACTACAAGTATAACAACAGCTACTTATCCGTTTGCAGGGCTTGAGGCATGGGATTCTGTAGTGTAGGGTGTCAGCAGTAATAATAGTCTGGAGGTACATAGCATAGTGGCTATATAGTTTTAAGTATTCCTGGTGGGGTAGAAGTGTAGCATGGAGAGCGATGGCACCGGCGTTGTAGCGTAGCCGAGCTACGGCTGACAATAATAGATTGCGCGGTCGCCATGCTACGTTCCAGCGTGGAAAGCATAGTGGTGCATAGTACACTGTCTACTTGTAGAAGTCTCAGAGTCTGCTAATTAACATTGCAACTACCTAAGGGTGTTCTGGCCATAACCCTCTCTCCCAAAGTTTTGTTCAAGAGAAATAAAATCCCTTTGCATTCAAGAAGTGTCTGGCACCCATAAATCTATCTTGCATTACACCCACTATGCCTTAAAACCCACTCTATACAGAAGGATGTCAGCAGCTCTTGGCTCTGGAGGTTCTCATTAGACTAAAGGAGGCCTGGGACCTTGCTACAATAACAGAGTTGATAACATTTATTACATAGTTACGTAGTTAGTCTGGTTGAAAAAAGACACATGTCCATCTTGTTTAACCAATAATACAGGCATTTGTAGAAGTGCTATATGTAAAAGGAGGTTCATTTTGGTATCTTCGTCCCGTCAAAGTATGTAGACAATTGGAGGGAGGCTAAAGTGGACTTTAACGGTACCATATGTTTAACTGATTACCAGTCAAGTCAATAATACAGGCAGAGAGCTTAGGAAGGTATCTTCCCACACGATTTTTGGCAAGATTCACAACCAAATTATAACCAAAAGGGTCCAAGTAAGAGAAGTTCATTGTATAAGTTTAATACAAATTCATATCCTATGCCCTGTGAGACACATACATTATGTGACCTTTGATATACCAATAGAAACCTTCCATAAGATGTTCATTGCCTATCTGTTTGGCACACGTTGGGGCATCGGGGAAAGCAATAAAAGTGACCATGACCACAATGGTAAGATGCTACAAACCGCATTCATTTTGCTGTGTCACACTATAAATAGCAATCTATTTACTTAAGTGTACCGTATCATTTGGGTCAATCCATCCCTTTCTATCGGCTCCACCGGGAAAACTCATGAGGCGTGTACGGTCTTTAATTTGACTGTTCGCACTTGAAATAAAGAATGAGCCGAGACATTCCAGCATATCATTTTTAGGCTAAATTACAGTTTCTGTGAAATTATATTGCCTCTACTTAGCTAAAATATGATTTTGTGGATTTACTATATTTAAGTAAAAACAAATTCATCTAAGAAGACTCATCACATCTCCAATTAGAGCAGCTCTCCAGCTACTGGGCAATAACGCATTGGAATTTACAGACCTAATAGAGATGATTTGGTGTTTGTTCTCAGGAAATATCACTTATGAACGTTTTTACAGCCATGCAGCGCTAACAGTCAGTATTAAATGTCACATGGAGAATGGCTCACATCTGTTCAGCTATTCAACATTCTGAAGTAGAATGATCGAGGCAGACCACAGCACTGGCGCTTAAATGATCACTTTTCTACATTAAAATGTAGTTATGTTTAGTTCTTTTCAGTTGTTTTTTCAAGGGCATGAACATTTAGTATAGTAGCCACATTCTCAAATTTTTAACCATTTGCTGGTATAAAGTGATGAATAAATATGACTTTTAGGGTATGTGTCAATGGACAAACACATTTTGCTTTTAGATGCATTCGGCCCCCACATTTGACATGTAGCTAACCATTATCTAAGCTTAAAGAACCTGCATCAAGCTGCTTTTACATTACCATTGATATATATAGGTCCTAAAGGGAGTTTCCAGTAAAATAATTTCCATAATTTCAGACCATTTTTTTAAATAAAGGAATTCACATAGGGTTAAAGGGGGCTTTCAGATTCTGAGCAAGGCTTGTGGGGATAAGGCTCCCCATGTGGGGACCCCAAAGCACCCTCCCCACGTTGAAGGCACATGGCATGGTACGGTTCAGGAGGGGGGTGCTCTCTCATCTCTCCCCTTTTCCTGCGGCCTTCCAGGTTGCATGTTCAGAAAAGGGTCTGGTATACATTTTGGCGCAGGCTTCCTCTTAAAATCCATACCAGACCTGAAGGGCCTGGTATGGATTTTGGGGGGGACTTTACGCTAATTAGTTTTTAAAATTCGACATGAAGTTCCCCTTACTATCCATACAAGACCCAAAGGAGCTTGGGGGGGGGGGGGCACACAGTTTTTTACAATGATTTTTTATGTACATTACAGCCGCAAGGAATTTTAAATTAAATGTTTCCCTTTTTTGCTGTGGTACTGTTATTAACATGGGAAAGATGTGCTACTTTACAGGCAGACTAAGGGGACCCCACACACGATATTGAAAGAAATAATAGATTTTTAGTATTTCACTTTAAGCATTAATATAATCACTGCTCCTTAAAAAACATTGGTTTAAAAACTTTTTTTGCATTGATACATGTCCCCTGGGGGCGTACCCAGATCCGCAAACACTTTTTAGGGCAATAACTAGCATATAAGCCTTAAAAATTAGCACTGTTGATTTTTCATGTTCGTGTCCCATAGACTTTACTAGTGTTCACAAAAATTTAGGGTTAGGGTTAGGATTTCCCATTGAAGAATAAGGCCAGGAATTGGAACAGGGACCTCCCCCCGAAGTCAAAGATCAGAAGGCGTGTTCCAAGAGGTCAAAAGGTCACATGGCATGGCTGACCCACTGCTAGCAAAGTGTACCGCCTACCCCAACTAAGTCGGAGAATGAACAATTCAGGGAATGAACAAGTTGGGGAAAGCTTTGCGTGCACATTTGGCTCATTCCTATTACTGTCACTAAATATCAGCTGGAAAAGAGTACCGCTCAAAGCCCTGCTATGACTAAGCATCTATCCATGTTGTGAAACATGTTAGCTTTTTTGTCCCCTATATCCACGTTCTACTATTGATTGCAGTGTTGCATGAATTTTTGGATGTTATACAGCTTTGGATTTTATCCTTTGTTCATTTTGTTTCAATAAATTGCAGAGTGCGGCAGTCCAGGAACAATTATTTTTTCCACTAAATATCAGCTCTGGCTAAACAATCCCTGTGCTGGTGACAGTGACTGCATAAAGGTAATCCTCCATGAGACTACACAACCCTCCTTACATCACTCATGCAAAACTAGAATATTGGTTTTAGGTAGGGCTGACCATTAACAATGCAACAGAGATTAAATCATTCTCAAATCAGCGGCATGCTTTGCTTTAGTGAGTCTAATAAGTTATGGCTAGGTATTTGTCTTTATTTACAATAAAAGCACATTTAATTAAGATGTTACATCTTGCTCTGAGATGGGAAAAATGTCTATCAAGGCTGTTCTTGTCAGTGTTCTCGGAGGTGAATTCTTATTGCAGGTGATTAGAGTTTATTAAAACACTCTTATCACTGTCTGATGACTGCAGTGAAGTCTCTGCCTTGTATAGTAAGCAGATGATAGATTATTTATTATACCAAGAAATATCTTTCGTTGTTGGGGAGAACAGTGAGTCGTATATCCATGTAGACTCATTTCATGACTAAATTACATCATTGATGCTTCGTGTCTAAAACTAATGCGAGTCTGCACTCTAATTTAAACTTTTAAAAGAAAAAGTTTAGATTAACTTATTGTATAACAAATGTCTGCTTTTAACCACTTGCCCTCTAGAAGATTTGCCCCCCCCCCCACCCCTTAATGGGCAGGCCATTTTTTGCTTTGCGTTACTTTAACCACTTCAGCCCCGGAAGGATTTACCCCCTTCCCGACCAGAGCATTTTTTGTAAATCTGAAACTGTGTCGCTTTAACTGACAATTGCGCGGCCGTGCAATGCTGTACCTAAACAGCATTTTTGTCCTTTTTTTCCCCAAAAATAGAGCTTTCTTTTGGTGGTATTTGATCACCTCTGCGGTTTCTTTTTTGCACTATAAACACAATTTTTTTTTTTTTTTAAAAGCAATATTTTTTACATTTTGCTACGACAAATATCCTCAAAAAATATATTAAAAATAATTTTTTCCACAGTTTAAGCCGATATGTATTCTACATATTTTTTAATTAAAAAAAAATCACAATAAGCGTATATTGATTGGTTTGTGCAAAAGTTATAGCGTCTACAAAATAGGGAATAGATTTATGGCATTTTTATTATATTTTTTTTTTAGTAATGGCGGCGATCTGCGATTTTTATCATGACTGCGACATTATGGCGGACAGATTGGATACTTTTGACACTAGTTTGGGACTATTGTCATTTATATAGCGATCAGTGCTATAAAAATGCACTGATTACTGTGTAAATGACACTGGCAGGGAAGGGGTTAAACACTATAATAGACTTCTCCCTGGTCCAATTCCAGGATACAAATTTTCTATTCTTGCCACTGATCCAAATCTATGATGATGCAAATGCATGCATGTAGAAGTAAACCTAGAATACAGCAGTCAGTATGAGCTCTCTCTTATCAACAGGGGTTTATTCAGGGTCACAGCCCCTTATATAAATTAAGTGACATAAGCAATCGTCATCACATGTGTGTATTTGATTGGTTCATCCATATATAGTCTTCTCTTGTGACATTTATTCTTGACCACAAGGCTTCACATTCCAGGACATGGGGGCCATTTTCCCTTTGGTTGGTGGGAGGGGGGATGAGTAAGTATTGGGAGAGACATATGTTTGTCATTTATCTGTTTGTCATTTTTGAGTAAGGATATATACTGCTGTCTTGTTACACGAATACCAAAACACACACATATTCTGTACATATATATATATATATATATATATACACACACATCATAACAATAATAAAAGAAAGGAGGAAAGAAAATAGTATTTGAGTGGTTAAAAGAGAGGGATAATCATAGACACAATAGTAATTTTATCAACTCTATCACAACACTAGGGGACAATCAAGGAGTTAAGTGTGTCCTAGGGAGTAAAGTGTCCTGTGGTGGGGAAGGGCTACCACTGACATGACAGCGATCACCGCTCCCGATGAGAGGGAACAGTAGATCTCTGTCATGTCACTAGGCAGAACAGGAAAATGCCTTGTTTACATAGGCATCTCCCCTTCTGCCTCTCTGTGTCATGATCGCAGGCTGCTGGTGAACATCGATATCTCAGGGCCCGCGGGCACAGTCACGGAAAATGCGGCATGCGCTCGCACAGGCAAAATAAAGGGGACGTACCTGTATGCCCATTTGCCTGCCAGTGACATTCTGCCGATGTATATTGGCGTGCGGCGGTCGGCAACCGGTTAAGAACTATCTTCAGCATAAAGAAGAACAAGGAGTCCTGAAGTGATGGTTTGGCCCCCACAGGGCCCTGATCTCAACATCATTAAGTCTGTCTGGGATTACATGAATAGACAGAAGGATTTGAGGAAGCCTACACCCAGAGAAGATCTGTGGTTAGTTCTCCAAAAAGTTTGGAACAATCTACCTGCCAAGTTCTGTAAAAAATGGTGTGCAAGTGTACCTAGAAGAATTGGTGCTGCTTTGAAGGCAAAGGGTGGTCATATTTTGATTTGATTTGGATTTCTCTTCTGTTCATTTACTTTTCATTTTGTTAATTGATAAAAAATAAACTATTAACACTTCTATTTCTGAAAGCATTCTTAATTTACAGCATTTTTTCACCCCTGCCTAGGACTTTTGCACAGTACTGTACATCACCCTCTGACTTCTGTTAATCACAATTAAGAGAAATGAAGTTAGTCGGCCTTCATTATCAGGCTAGGAATTGACGTTGGATACTAGAGCAATCATGTTTGGACACACGCTGTTTGTTCATATGCACCTGGAACTTTCAAGCTTTGCTCTGATGTACATTAATGCTGTAAGCATCCTTTGGAACAATTATTGACTAAAGCAATTTGAATCAAGCTCCCTTTTTCAGATGACAACATTCTTTGCACAACAAAACACTTGACAGCAAATGTGCTTACTGATAAAACTCTATACAGCTTTCAACATGAAAACATTTGGAATTATAGAAACGTTTTAAACCCATCGTTGATCTACCCATGCCACCCTCTGATTTTACCTACAATACGTCTTTTAATATGAACCACACCCAAAACCAGTAGTGTCTGGTTCTCAAAAATTTTGAGGGGACGCAAACAAACTGAAACATTTTGAACCCCTCCATCAATTGCAGCCTCACTGTGCCCATTAAACGCAGCCACTGTACCAAATGCAGCCACTGTGCCATCAAAAGAAGTCAATCTGCCCTATAAACACAGCCACTGTGTCCATCAAACGCAGCCACTGTGCCCATCAAACGCAGCCACTGTGCACCAAATGTTGCCATTGTGCCCATTAAATGCTGCCACTGTGCCCAAAGTGCTGCTACTGTGCCCAAATGTTGCCACTGTGCCCCAAGTACTTCCACTGTACCCCAAGTGCTTCCACTGTGCCCCAAGTGCTGCTACTGTGCCCCAAATGTTGCCACTGTGCCCCAAGTGCTTCCACTGTGCCCCAAGTGCTTTCACTGTGCCCCAAGTGCTGCCACTGCGCCCCAAGTGCTGCCACTGTGCCCCAAGTGCTGTCACTGTGCCCCAAATGTTGCCACTGTGCCCCCCACCCGCCTACTGCCTGACACTTACCTTGTCTCGGCTGGGCAGTAGGTGATGGCGGTAGGCGGCTAGCAGTGTTCGGTGTCCTCCATTTCTTCCCTGATGTCTTCTTCCGCCCCCTCCTCCTTTCGTCCTTTGCGATGATTGGAGCCATAGGCGTCCAATCACAGCCCCTGTCGTTTCAGCCAATCGGGTGACAGGTAAAACAGACCCGGTGCACCTGATTGGCTGAGAGGCGGTTCAATGTTAGCAAAGCAAATTCCTTCACTTTGCTAACATACAGCTGAGTGAGAAGCGAATGCACAGCGTTGCGCCCACTTCTCTCAATTTTTGGGCGCCAAAAGGTGTTCTATCAGGTTAAGGTTGTTTGGGTACAGCGTCGCACGACCGCGCAATTGTCAGTTAAAGCAACACAGTGTCGAACCACAAAAAATGGCCCGGTCATTGAGCCGCCAATTCTTCTGGGGCTGAAGTGGTTAATGTTTGTTTTTTTATTATTATTATTTCATAGTTTTTTATTTACAAACGATTACAAAATATTTTAGTGTTGTTTGGACCTTTTATCTTTTTCAAACGTGGCTTTATTTTTGAAAACAATGATAGTCTGTAGCTGTTGTAAATTTGTCCGGTAAGACTTTGGAGTTTGTTGGGAAGTCTTACGTATAGATGTCTGTTGAGCGACAACAGAACATATCTATCTACGCCCTTTGATGTCAAGGCTCCCTGGATAAAGAGAGTGAAGAGAGAGGATTTCTGGCTCCTCTGAACAGTCCATAATTGTCAGGATGAAGAAGTTTGTTACTCCTTGCCAGTTAGCTACATACCCATCGACTGCCTTATAGAGGATCTCCAATGTACAGTATGTCTAAGGGGCCCATCTATTATTTATTGATAATTCAGCTTCATGCCCCTAGATACATTCTTTTCTTTTAATAAAACAGTAGCATTGATTGCACTGCCAGCATCCCTGCATGAAAGAATGATCTCTCACCTATTTCAAATTATTTTACATGAGATGTTTTGTATTATCTGTTAAGTGCTCGGGCCGTGTCATGTCTGGGGTCCCGCAGGTTGAACATTCCGCTAATAAATGAAAGGTCTTCAATGGAGTGAAAGGTATCAGCCTCAAAAGCACAGTACATTTAAATAAGACATCTCTTTAACCGGGACCCGCTGAGCTGCTGACCCCTTTAGAGAATCAGCTTTTGTCATGGAACTATTTAATGAGGAAGCATTGTGACTCTTCTTTCTTTAAAGGGATTTAATTAGCTGTTTATGTGGCAGTGAAGGTTTAGTTAAATGTTAGTAAAGGGGCAGAAGGGTAATTGCTCCAGGACCGCACTGTTCTGTAGGTATTATGACAAGAGCTCAGGTTGACACAGCATAGTGGTTAGCACTTAAAGGGGTTGTAAAGGTACACGTTTTTTTACCTTAATGCATCCTATGCATTAAGGTAAAAAAACATTTTACAGCACCGCCCCCCCCCCGAGCCCCCGTTGTACTTACCTGACCGTTCGAAACTCCCGGGCGCGTCCACGTCGTCCTCTTCGGTTCCCAGCCTGGCCGTTGATTGGCTAGGCTGGGCGGATTGATAGCAGCGCAGCCATTGGCTAGCGCTGCTGTCAATCAGAGCAGATGACGCGGTGCGCCGGGGGCGGAGCCGAGTGATACAGTCGGCGGCTATGGCCGCCGCTGTATCACGGGAGCGCGCTCGCAAAAGCTTTCATCCATGCGAGCGCCCTCGCATGAAGAGGGAAAGCTTTTGCGAGGAGGAGCCCAGACAGCCGCCGAGGGACCCCAGAAGACAGCTTTCCGGGCCACTCTGTGCAAAACGAACTGCACAGTGGAGGTAAGTATCACATGTTTGTTATTTTTTTTAAACAAAAGCCCTGACTTTAGTGTCCCTTTAAAGTATACCTCAAAAAATAAAAAAAAATTGTATTAAGTAAGGAATGGTTAAAACCTATTTCAGGTGTTCTCCAAAGTGAGGGGAAATCCCTTCTAAAGCCTCGTACACACGACCGGTTTTCCCGTCTGGAAAACTGCCATGAGAGCCTTTGGCCGGGAAAATATTTATAACACTGAACGCTGTGTAAATGTGAATGGTCCCAAAATAGCGCCAAAAGTGTCCGCCATAATGTCACAGTCACAATAAAAATTGCTGATTGCCGCCATTACTACAGGTGAATAGTGTTGAGCGGAATACGCCATATTCGATTTTGCGATATTGCGCGAATATATAGAAGAATATTCGCGAATATTCGCTAATATCGAATATTCGTGATATTTTATCCCAAAAATTTTTTGCAAAATTTCGCTAATGTGAAATATCGCTAATGCGAAAATGATTGCGAAATTCTCATAAACGGAGATCATTTCCTGTATTACTAAACTAATATGCACTAAACACTAACTCTACACTAACTCTACTTAAAAGAAAGGAGAATAAGGGGGCAAAAGAAGGGCGGAGAAGATAATCGCGCAATATTCCTATTGCGCAATTATCTTCTCCGCCCTTCTTTTGCATCAGAGCCAATCAGAATAACTCGAATATTCGGCAAAAGGAATATCGCGCAATATTCCTTTTGCCGAATATTCGAGTTATTCTGATTGGCTCTGATGCAAAAGAAGGGCGGAGAAGATAATCGCGCAATATTCCGTTTGCCAAATATTTGAGTTATTCTGATTGGCTCTGATGCAAAAGAAGGGCGGAGAAGATAATCGCGCAATATTCCGTTTGCCGAATATTCAAGTTATTCTGATTGGCTCTGATGCAAAAGAAGGGCCGAGTAGCTGATGCGATTCTTTTATGTTGCCGAAAATTCGCAATGCGAATTTTCGGCAACATAAAAGAATCGCATCAGCTACTCGGCCCAGGGTCTCTCTCTAATCATACCAGCAATGCTTTTAGACGTCGATGGAGATCAGTAGGATGTGATCTGTTTTACAAAGAAATTTGAAAAATACGAATATTCGCCATAGCGAATATTCGCCGCAATATTCGAGTTATTCGCGAATACTCGAATATGCAATATTCGTAGCGAATATTCGCAATGCGAATATTCGTGAGCAACACTACAGGTGAAACTCGAAAAATTTGAATATCGTGTAAAGGTTCATTTATTTGACTAATGCAACTTAAGGCCCTGTACACACGATCAGACGTGTCTGATGAGACTTGTCTGACGGACCGTTTTCATCAGACAACTCTGAACTTGTCTGATGGTCTGATGTGCGTACACACCATCGGACCAAAATCCGATCAGACCAGAACGCGGTGACGTAGAACACAACGACGTGATTAAAAAAACAAAGTTTAATGCTTCCAAGCATGCGTAGACTTGATTCTGAGCATGGGCGGGTTTTTGGTCTGATTCTTTTGTGTGCTAACCATCGAATCTGTCCGACGGACAGGTTCCATCAGACAGGTTTTAAAGCATGTTTTAAAACTTTGGTCTGACGGACAACGGTCTGATGGGCCGTACACACCATCAAACTGGTCCGATGAAACTGGTCTGCAGACATGTCTGATCTTGTGTACAGGGCCTTAGAAGAATTCTAAAATGTTTTTTTTTTTAAATTGTTGCTTTTTTTTGTTTATAGCGCAAAAAATAAAAAACGCAGAGGTGATCAAATACCACCAAAGGAAAGCTCTATTTGTGGGGGAAAAGGGACGTAAATTTTGTTTGGGTGCAGCTTTGCATGACCGCATTGTCAGTTAAAGCGGAGGTTCACCATAAAACAATTATATATCATTGCATCCAGCATACTTGTGTCAGCTAAAGTATGCTGTTTTTTCGCTGTACTTACCATTTAATCGTTCATTTTCTTTTCAGATTTTTCAGACTCCCGCGGGGAATAGGCGTTCCTATGAAGAGGCGTAGATGATTGACGTGCGGCTATGGCGCGTCACATGTTCCGAAAATAGCCGAAATAGGACTTGGCTATATACGGCGCCTGCGCAGTCAGCTCCTAGTCTGTACGCAGGCGCCGTATAGCGCCCTGAAGAGCCGAGTCCTAGTCTGGCTATTTTCGGAACGCGTGACGCGCCAACGCCGCAGGTCAATCATGTACCCCTCTTCATAGGAATGCCTATTCCCTGCGGAAGGAAGAAAAACAAAACCTGAATGATTAAACGGTAAGTACAGCGGAAAAAAAACCAGCATACTGTAGACTGACGCAAGTATGCTGGATGGGATGGGATGGTACATAGATGTTTTTTAGGGTGAACCTCCGCTTTAAAGCAATGCAGTGCCAAATCGCAAAAAGTGGCCTGGTCTTTGGGCAGTCAAATAGTCCGGGGATGGAGTGGACTCACAGTTGTAGTAGCACCTTCCATGTCCCTGCATCATACCTACCCAAATGTAGCAACATCTGTACAATACAGCAGAACTTGACATGTTTTATGTTAATGACTTCTTGTGTAGCAGATTTTGGTACATGTTTAAATGACATAAAAATGTTTGCCTGTTATCTTTTATGTTATACTTTTCTATGTTTATGTGATGTTTGATCAGTCTTCCCTATCATTTCAAGAATTCCTTCAAAGGGTTTGTAATCAACAAAGTGCCTCGGCATTTGTAAGTTTCACTGAACAGGGACTTAATTAAGATAATCACAGATGGTCAAACATTGGATGCTTTATGTCGACTGCAGAACTGCCAGCTATATAACATTTTCTGCATAGTTTCATCCTCATCCAGCACCTGAAATAAGGATTTTGCTGCAAAAACAAAATAAATTTCTCGCCTAAGCAACATTTGTATTAAAACGACTTAAAACCCTTTATATATAGTACAATTAAACACTTTTGGTATATAAAAATTGTTTACATTGTACCCACAACTGTAAATCATACCGCATTAACCACTTAAGACCCAGACCATTATGCAGGTTAAGGACCTTGTCCCAGATTCGGCACTGCATCGATTTAACTGACAATTGCGCGGTCGTGCGACGTGGCTCCCAAACAAAATTGGCGTCCTTTTTTTCCCACAAATAGAGCTTTCTTTTGGTGGTATTTGATCACCTCTGCGTTTTTTATTTTTTATTTGTTTTATTTATTATTATGTATTATTATTTATTATAAAAAAAATGTAATTATTTTTTTGCACTATAAACAAAAGTATAGTGACAGTTTTGAAAACAATTCTATATTTTTTACTTTTTGCTATAATAAATATCCCCCAAAAATATATATATAAAAAAAAATATTTTTCCTCAGTTTAGGCCGATACGTATTCTTCTACCCTTTTTTTGGTAAAAAATTGCAATAAGTGTTTATCGATAGGTTTGCACAAAATGTATAGGGGCAGATTCACAGAGAATTAGATTCTCGTAGAGTATCAGAAATACACTACGTTGACGTTTTTTACCTGGCTCTACGTGGAATTCAGGTAGATTTTGTCCAGTAAACAACGGCGGTGTAGTGTATTTCTCCCGTCGCAATCCATCTGCGCGAGTAGGGGGCGTGAAGCATTTAAAATAGGCGCGTTCCCGCGGCGATCGAACTGCGCATGCTCCGTTCCCAAATTTCCCGCCGTGCATTGCGCGTAAACACGTCGTCACGTCGTAGTAGCGTCGTTTACGTACATTCCTATTCCCGAACGAGTTACGTTAAAAAAAAAAAATATTTTAAAATCGACGCGGGAATGACGGCCATACTTTACATGGGTTACCCACTGTTAGACCAGCAAAAAGCTCCTCTAACATTACGTAGCCAAAAAATGACGTAGGCGATTGCGAGGGACACTCGTACCTTCGTGGATCGCCGTAAAAAGTCATTTGCATATCCCGACGCATGAAAACGACGCAAACTCCTCCCAGCGGCCGCAAATATATCGCAGCGTAGATCCGAAGGCTTACGAGGACGTAAGCCTCTCGGATCGAAGCCCGAAGCCGCCGTATCATGGTTTGAGGATTCAAACTAGTGATACGGCGCGCAAAATTTGAAATTACTCCTGTCTAACACCAGTTAGACAGGCGTAATTGCTCTGTGAATCTGGGCCATAGTGTTTACAAAATAGGGGATAGTTTTATTGCATTTTTATTTAAAAAAAAAATGTTTACTACTAATGGCGGCGATCAGCCATTTTTTTTCATGACTGCGACATTATGGCAGACACATCAGACAATTTTGACACTTTTTGGGACCATTGTCATATTCACAGCGAAAAGTGCTATAAAAATACATTGATTACTGTAAAATTGACAATTGCAGTTTAGGAGTTAACCACTAGGGGGCACTGTAGGAGTTAAGTGTGACCTCATTTGTGTTTCTAACTGTAGGGGGGCGGGGCTGGATGTGTGACATCAGTGATTGTCTTTCCCTATATCAGGGAACAGACGATCACTGACACTGCCACAATGAAGAACGGGGAAGTTGTGTTTACACACACCTCTCCTCGTTCTTCGGCTCCTGTGACCGATCGCAGGACACCGGCGGCTGTCGGGTATGCGGGTCCCGTGGGCGCGGTCACGGAGATTCGGACCAGGTCACGAGCGCACCGCAGGTGCCATTCTGCCAACGTATATCGTCGGTAGGGGGTCCTTAAGTGGTTAAAAGGGATTTAAAGTGTATCTGAAGCCCAAGAGCAAAAATTTAATATAATGCAGCATACCAGTCTATAGATGTCGTGTCTGCATTATTTTATTTTTCATTATGTTTTGCCTTTTTCTTTTGCTCATTATGCCAGTAGCACACTTTCTGTCATAGAGTAACAGCACTTACTTGCTGTATTATATGTATGGGGTATTAGCATTGTCCCCATAGGACAGGACTGCAAAACACAAACCCCTCTCCTCATCCTCATCTCCTCTTCTAAGGTCCCCCACCGACACAAGAGCGAGCCGCCGGCGGCACGCATGCGCAACCCCAACCTGAAAGTGTTAGATCACTTATATATACATGATTCAGCACACAGGTGCCACTGCCGCCCTGTAGCCGTAAAACTGCATTAGTGAGGATGGGAAGTGGTTAATAATTAGAATGGTAGAGGAGCAAATGGTAAGGTAAGTAAAATAGACAGCTCAGAGATTAAATGGTGATCCTTTGTAATCACATAGAAAAATCAGGCGCCCCCCACCTCTGTCTACATGCGGGATTACATGCCTTCATAGGTGTGCGCAGCCTATTGCATTAGAGTGTGCACCCCAAAGTTTGAACATGGAGCAACAGTGGCAGTGGCTAGGAGTATGCACATATCCTGGCTGTGATGCTATGCTGTGGCAGAAATTATATAGAGCAAAGTAATATTTTTTTCAGAATTTCGATTTTTGCTTTCCTTTTTTTAATTTTTAATTTTTTTATTTGCCCTGTTGGCACTTACAGACTTCTTATTCTTTCACAAACTGAAGCATAGTAAGCACAGTTTACTATACTTCAGTGATGAATGGACACAAAAGCAATTGGTACTGATCGCTCACTGCGTTCATTCAGAAAAATAAGGGGATGGTAAATTACATATTTACCAGCCCCCCCACGATTCCCCTGCAGCAATTTGAGAGGGAGGAAGTGGAGGAGACGCTGACAGTGCTACCAGGGGAGAAACAAGAGGATCGGTTTCTGCAATAAGGCAGTACAGCCAGTAATCCTGCTTGGTAGGTACCTGAACCTTCTTTAGAACAGGTAGTATCTGGGTCTGGTATAGGAGGGCCGGCTTTAGTGCCTTATCAGTGGCACTGGTGCACAGGGTGATTCGGGTGTGCCCAGGCACACTTGACAACAGTAGTGTATTTAGGTTTTGCGCTGCCTTAGGCCTGACTAAACTCGTGCACCCCCTAATTAAAATATACCCCACCGCCTTCTTGTCAAGGCCACACCCCTTGCTGTTTAAGACCCGCCTTTCCCTTACTCTATCCAAAATGAAAAGAAAGTGTTCCTATAGTTCTACTTTAGGCACAGAATTCTGATAATTTTATGGAGAGGACTAAGAAGATATAACCATGCCAATGGTGCAGCAGAAAATACAAGGATGATAGGACACCAGGATGATAGGACAGTCAAAATTAGAAGCTCCCCCCCCCCCACAGTTGCGGAATGCTGGCCGCCTGCATACCGGAAGCAGTGCGGCTGCTTTATGGGGGCACTAGACTAAGTTTCTTCTCTACCCAGTCTGCCCCATAAGACTGGTGCTACACTAACAGTGTAGCGCAAGCCGGCGGGGAGTCTTTCCGTGCTGTCCCCCTGAAAAGTGCTGCCCTAGGCCTGGGCCTTGTTGGCCTAGGCCAGGATACAGCGCTGCTTGGCACACCTCCTGCGCACACCTATGCATGCATTAGAAGTCAATGCGAGCAAATTATCTTTGTTTCCACTGACTTCTATGGGGAAACTCGCTTTGATATGTGAGTGCCTTGGATTACAAGCATTCTCCTGGAACGGACTATGCTCGTAATCCAAGGTTCCACTGTACATTTTATTTATTATCTACAAGTGTAAAATGATTTATAACATACGAAATTATTTTTTAATATACGTAATTGTAAAATGATTTATAACACACAAACTTATTTTTTAGTATATGTAATTGTAAAATTATGTCTAACATACGTAATGTTGTTTTACTATAAGCAATTATAAAAATAATTATAAAATCAGCACTTAATGTAAAAAAAAAAAAAAAAAATCAATCACAGACAAATTTAATTTCCTTCTAAATTACTGCACAGATCCCTTCTATGTCTAACCAATGTGCCTCAGTCAGACATGAAATATATTATAGCCTGGATATAATGGAAATAATATATTTATGGGCCGGCAACAAAGCTCCTGGACAGAGCAATAACATTTGGTGGATACTGATCTGAAATCTATTGTATGCAACTGTCTCCATTCATCCCCCTTCAATTTATGTTTCGCTTTCCCTTTAATAAACACACGTGACTGGTTTTTAGAATAGATAACTATAGATTATCAGCCGTTCCCCAAGGACAAGCGCCTCTACACACACCAAGGGAACCTCGGGCTAAGATAACAATAATTTATTAATATGACACTGTTACTTTAAGTTTTTTATAATGACTCCAGGATGATATAGAGCTGACAATTTAATGAAACATCAATGCGAAGTGGAGATAAATGATTATATCCATAAAGGACAAAACTTTGCGGCTGTGTCCTCTTCTAATGGGTGTCACTCTGCTCTGAATGGTAAGGGGATGGAAAGAGCGGCTAAGCTGCTTTATCTTGTCAAATTAACACAATTTTACTGAAATCTACCCTCTCTGTTCTGGCGGCATTAAACTGTCAGATTCTCCGCCGAAACCCAAGACTGGCAGCTTTCCCCCTGAGTATCATCTGATATCAAAATAAAGGTTTATTAACATTACAAAGAGCATTACTGTCCTATAGTGTCCCTTTCATCATTAGAGGCAGTTGCCTTAAGGCATCTCGTTTAACCTTGGGAAAGGTTATTAGGATTCTGGGATGTCAGATCTTTGAGACTAAAGCAAGTCACTCCATCTCGCTCCGTCTCTCCTTTGGAGACTCTCTGTCTTGTGTGAGTGCTGACATTTCCATAGCCTTCCAAATTATTACAACTATTTTTACATCTGCAGTATTTTCCCCGGATTCACAAAGCACTTACGCCGACGTATCTCGAGATACGTGTAAATATGCACCATCGTATCCATGCGCCGTACCCATAGAACTAAGATACGCCAAAAAACTGAATTTCATCCGACCAACGTAACTTGCCTACACCGGCGTATAGTCGGCGCATATTTTTGCTGGACGCATTTGAAACTCCCATTGATTTTCGATGCAAATATGCAAATTAAGGGGAGATATGCTGATTCACGAACGTACTTGCGCCCATATTTGCGTAAGGGTTACGTCCGGTGTAAAGTTATTCCTCATATAGGAGGCGCAACTCATGCAAAGGTATGGACCAGGGATCGAACGCCGCCAAAATTACGTTGTGTACGTCGTTTACGTAGTACGTGAATAGGGCTGGGCGTAGGTTACGTTCACGTCGTAGGCAGTGATTTGACGTATCATAGGCAGTTATTTCGACGTGACTGTGAGTATGCGCACTGGGATGCGTCCAAGATACGACGCATGCGCCGTTCATTTTTAGTACTTGTTTGAAGCTCTGGCCATCATTTGCATGGGGTCACGCTTCATTTAAATGTATCACGCCCACTTCCAGCCCACTTCTACCTACTTTGACTTACGTCGGCTTACGCCGACGAATATATACGCTACGCCGGCGCAACGTTGGGAGCATTTGCTTTGTGAATTCCATGCTTGCCTCTCAACATTGTGTCTGCGTAGCGAAAAGAAGATACGCTACGCCCGCATAAAGATGCGCCGAGGTATGTGAATCTGGGCCTATATATGTATGTGTGCATCTATCTATTTATCTATCCCAGTGGTTCTCAACCTGGGGGTCAAATTATGATTTGTCAGCTGGTCACCAAATCCTGGGCTGTTCCTGTCTCTCCCAGCATTCTCCTAGCAGGGCTGTCCCTGGAGCCTGCAGCCGCATACTCAGCCTCTTCACAGCTGCCCATTCAGTTTATGGCATGGCTAGGGGGCGGAGGCAGGAGGTCAGCTGACTGGTGAGGAATGTGAAGTGGGAGGGGCTGGAGGAAACCCTATCTCCTGATTTCCACATAGGTGTCACTGCTAGGAGACACCATAAAGACACAGTGAGTAACACTACCTGTGATTATAGTTGCCATTAAAAGTCCCCACTACAGTTCTCAGATCAGGAGACGACCTTGATCAAGAGCTTGATCAGAACTCCCCCCAGTATTTCCACTGATCTCTAAGGCCGTGTACACACGATCGGTTAAACCGATGAGAACGGTCTGATGGACTGTTTTCATCGGACCAAACTGATCGTGTGTGGGCGCCATCGGTTATTTATCCATCATTTTACACATAAATTTAACCAATGGATACCTAATCCAATCGAATGTAGGCACGACCATCGGTTAAAAATCCACGCATGCTCAGAATCAAGTCCACGCATGCTTGGAAGCATGCTTGGAAGCATTGAACTTCATTTTTTTCAGCACGTCGTTGTATTTTACGTCACCGCGTTCTAACACAATCGTTTTTTTTAACCAATGGTGTGTAGGCACATCAGACCATCAGTCAGCTTCAGCGGTCAACCGGTGAAAACGATCCATCAGACCGTTCTCATCGGATGGACTGACCGTGTGTATGCCGCATAATCCCCACCAACAGTGCCACTCATCCCATTCCCCCTACCCCCCACCAAGAGTAAGAGAAGGAATACAACTTGAGAATACATGGAAGGGAGAGGAAAAAGGGGGAGAAACAAAGAAACAGGGGGAGAAATAATAAAACGAAAGAACAAGAGAGACGGATGAGGGAAAAAAAAAGAAATTAGGATAGAGAGAGATAAAGGGGAAAGAAAGGAGAACAACAAGTGGTACATCCTAAAATGTACCATAAGGGAGTTCAATACTGTATGAGTGGAAGGGACTCAGGGAGCGCAAATTACTTGTCTTGCCTTGGGTGCTGACAACCCACACTACGAAAATAATTTTACTGTTAGGAGTCCCCACAACTTGGGAAATTTTATCAAGGGGTCACAGCACTAGAAAGGTTGAGAACCACTGATCTATCCTTAAAGCGGAGTTTCAGGCTTCTCCCAAACACAAATTATACTGTAGCTGTTGACTTTTAGTATAGGGACACTTACCTGCCCCTGAATCCAGCGGTGTTCTTACCTGAACTGATTCTTCAATAGGCTTTGGGTGCAGGTGCCGGGATCTGAAGTAAGAGAAATGGGAAGTGAAGCCTTACGGCTTCACAGAGGTTTCTTGCTGCGCATTACCGAGTCGTTCTGCGCCCTGTGAATGGTCCTGTAGTCTTCTGCGCCCTGTGAATGGTCCTGTAGTCTTCTGTGCCCTGTAAATGGTCCTGTACTCTTCTGCATCCTGTGAATGGTCCTGTAGTCTTCTGCACCCTGTGAATGGTCCTGTAGTCTTCTGCACCCTGTGAATAGTCCTGTAGTCTTCTGCACCCTGTGAATGGTCCTGTAGTCTTTTGCGCCCTGTGAATGGTCCTGTAGTCTTCTGTACCCTGTGAATGGTCATGTAGTCTTCTGCACCCTGTGAATGGTCATGTAATCTTCTGCGCCCTGTGAATGGTCCTGTAGTCTTCTGCGCCATGTGAAAGGTCCTGTAGTCTTCTGCACCCTGTGAATGGTCCTGTAGTCTTCTGCGCCCTGTGAATGGTTCTATAGCAGTGTTTTTCAACTCCAGTCCTCAAGGCACACCAACAGGTCATGTTTTCAGGCTTTCCATTATTTTGCACAGGTGATTTGATCAGTTTCACTGCCTTAGTAATCACCACAGCCATTTCATCTGAGGGAAATCCTAAAAAACTTGACCTGTTGGTGTGCCTTGAGGACTGGAGTTGAAAAACACTGTTCTATAGTCTTCTGCGCCCTGTGAATGGTCCTGTAATCTTCTGCGCCCTGTGAATGGCCCTGTAGTCTTCTGCACCCTGTGAATGGTCCTGTAGTCTTCTGCGCCCTGTGAATGGTTCTATAGTCTTCTGCGCCCTGTGAAAGGTCCTGTAGTCTTCTGCGCCCTGTGAATGGTCCTGTAGTCTTCTGCGCCCTGTGAATGGCCCTGTAGTCTTCTGTGCCCTGTGAATGGTCCTGTAGTCTTCTGCACCCTGTGAATGGTCCTGTAGTCTTCTGCGCCCTGTGAATGTCCCTGTAGTCTTCTGTGCCCTGTGAATCGTCCTGTAGTCTTCTGCACCCTGTGAATGGTCCTGTAGTCTTTTGCACCCTGTGAATGGTCCTGTAGTCTTCTGCACCCTGTGAATGGTCCTGTAGTCTTCTGCACCCTGTGAATAGTCCTGTAGTCTTCTGCACCCTGTGAATAGTCCTGTAGTCTTCTGCACCCTGTGAATAGTCCTGTAGTCTTCTGCGCCCTGTGAATGGTCCTGTAGTCTTCTGCGCCCTGTGAATAGTCCTGTAGTCTTCTGCACCCTGTGAATGGTCCTATAGTTCTTGTATGGTATGATGTAGCAGTCTGCAGTGACCGTTTGCGATTCCATGGTGGAGAGAAAGGTTCCCCTTAGGCCTTGTACACACGACGGGAAATATCCGCTGTAAACGGTCCCCGGACCGTTTACAGCGTATATTTGCGCCGGGATGTTTTGATCCGATGGCTGTACACACCATCGGATCAAATTCCCCGCCGGCGGACAGCGCGGTGACGCGGCGGTGACGTTGACGCCGCCACGTGACCGCCACGTCACCGCACCAGGAAGTAAACACTTCCGCGCGCATGCGTCGGATCCATTCACAGGATACGACGCATGTGCGGCAAGATATGTCCGCTGGTTTGCCGTACTAACCAGCGGACATATCTGCCAGCCAGCTATCCGGCGGAAATATTTCAAAGCATGCTTTGGAATTTTTCCGCCGGATGAATCCGGCAAAAAGCGTCCGTTTGCCCCTAGACACGAGGGGATTTTTCCGCTGAAATGGTCCGTCGGACCATCTTCAGCGGATTTATTCCCTCGTGTGTACAAGGCCTTACAGTTGACACTTTAACTGATACAGCTTGCTCGACTATTTCTAAATAAAGGGTCCACATTTTCTGGTAAGAGTGCATTCTGTCTCACAGTTGAGGTACACCTGGGTGTCACACTTTTTGGACTAAAGTGTTTTCTTCACATCAGATTTCTTCTCTATTTTATATTTATTTGGAATTTTTTGCAGAATTCTTCACATTATTGCACTTATTTGGGGAATTCTTTCTGCTCCCTTTTTTTTATTCATTTAATTTTCATAAAATTATGGTGAATAATTGCACTCACTCTTTAGAGCTGCAAAGATTTATGTATATATCTGTTTGCTATCTATTTCAATAGTTTTTTTTTTTTACAGCTTCCTTTCTTCGGATCTGCCAGCACGATATCTGTTTGCTGAAAAATGTAATAGGTAAAATTAGTTACTCTGTAAATAGTTTAGCAGGGGTTGATTACTCAGGGCTGTTCAGTGTCTCGCGGGCTTCTGTTCTGCTGCTTTCTTCTGTTCTCTAGAGACTTCTAGAAGTATTGGTGGGAGGGATAAACTGGGATAACCCACCCTGCACAGCAAATCTTCACAGAAACACTAGAGTCAGAAAACAGTGTGTGACTTTGTTTTGTTATTTATTGAGAGTTAATAACTCGGATAGGGATGGGAGGTTATGGGATGCCCACTTGACGTCAACAATACTCCAGGGACAACTTTTCCTATATGCAGTCTATATATACAGTTCCTCTATTACCTCCAGCACACACTTGCTTGCAAAACCCGAAGCCCCTTAGGTGTGTAGTATAATTTCAGTGTCTAACTTGCACCACTCCTGTGGCTACTAATCCCAGCACCACCTGACTGCAACTGCAACTGCCTGTTTCACAAGACCTCCAGGCTAACATCTCCACCACAGTCCTCCAGACTGACACTTACCAGCCCACCCGACTGACTCTCTGGAGATCTCCCAAACATGCTGACCTGCTTCTGTTGTCCTCTCTCCTTGTTCCTTTGCCTCCAGGAAGAGTTTCCTCTGTGTGTTTTAGGGGAAATCTTGCAGCACCCGAGCCCCAGGCCTAAAGTCAACTACCCCTGACTAGGGGGCACCCTCAAGGGCCACCAATAGCCTCCTCGACATTCCATCTCCATCTTCGACTCGACTCCCATTGGCTGGCATGGCCCATATCTATTTATGAGGTAGGCTCTGCCCCTTGCCAGCACACTGCTGGGTATTGGCAGAGGCCTCATAAATATGCATGCATCCTTACTCCCACCCTCCAGCTCTGGAAGTTTCTGCAAACTTCCAGACAAGAGGGAAGTGTCAGAGAGAGCTACCAAATGAGTCATCTAGCCCCTGAGTCATTAAACGCTGACCCATATTCATATCCCACGTCTGGCCCTCTAGCACACACTAGATGGTGCTACACAATACAGCCTGTTTTTTTTGTACAAAGCAGCCAGAAGACTAGCAGTCTTCAAATAGTGTATTTCTTCAGTTCGAATGTATTCCATGCTCCCCATCCCTATCCAAGTTCTAATCAAAACCCAACAAGGGTCTTTCAGATAAAGGAAGAATGCTGAAAATCCAGTGTGCCTGGTTGTGTATGCTGTGACTGGGGGAAATAGGTCCAAATCACCAGCAGCTCCTGCGGGGGTATCGCTACATATCTATCTATCTATCTATCTATCTATCTATCTATCTATCTATCTATCTATCTATCTATCTATCTATCTATCTATCTATCTATCTATCTATATATCTATCTACCTATCTATCTATCTATCTATCTATCTCGCTGTTTTTGGTCTTTGTTACTAGTCAAATATCCATTTCTCCGTCTCATCAGTTTATGTAAATTTTTCTATCTCTGTATTGTTAAGCTTCTTCGCTTTCTTCTTCCTTTTTAATTCCCGTGTTTCTTCTTTGTGTCTTCCCTGCCTTATTTCCTTTCTACATCCTTATATATATCTTCATCATCTGCTTACAGTCGCTCTCCCACCTTTTCTCTCTCCCTCTTTCACCCCCCCCCCTTTTCTCTACGAAGCAAACTAGTTTGTATGTGTAATGAATGAAGTGTACTGTCTCATCTTCCCAGTAGATGTCAGAATAACTCTGCTTGCCCGAAAAATAATCTCTATTTTTTTGTTAAAAAGAGAAAAAAAAAGACAGTTAACATTATCTTTATCTTATATAAGGTCGGTGATATTTGTAATAAGGCATCTTTAAGTGCATGCCTGTTGATTTCATGCTCCATTCTAACAAAATGAGGTAGCCTATGCAGCTCCATGCAATTTTTGATCGCACAGAGATCTTCTGAAGGAGAGAAAAAAGTAGAGTCCAGAGGTTAAGAATGGAATGGGGGGGGGATGTTTGTTTTTACTTACACAGCTGGTCAATTTGATGTCTGGGGGACATAAATGGTCACAAAGATATCAGATAGTATGCATCATGAGGGTGAAGGCATCATCCCTTGATAAATGTTTCCTTAACCATTTCCCATCCGGCCTATAGAAAAATGATGGCCGGGCAGTGGTTCCGTTATCCTGTCATATGATGTCTTTCAGGATAACAGCCGGTGTGTAACGGTCGTTCGTGCGACGTGTCAGTCTGACACACCCCAACACCAATCTCGGTAAAGAGTCTCTGATGGAGACTTTTTACCATGTGATCAGCCGTGTCCAATCACAGCTTATCACATAGTAAACAGGAAGAGCTGTGTATTGGCTTTTTCTCACTCATGTCTATATACCTCCTAACCTACGGATTCTGTGGGACTTTCCCGAATAGACACTGTATTCCCACAGTCCCGCGACAGCAGCAATTTTCCCGCAGCCAGTGGAGACAGCACGGGAGGAGAAGATAAGACGATGTCACCCGCAGCCACCCCCCACGTATCTACTCTAATGTCTGGTACTTGCCATACCGCCAGAGCCCCCACTAAACAACGGTGATGTTAGCATAAAAATATTTGCGCCATCCTGAGGTAGCACGGCCTCCCAACATTGGTGCCTGGAGAAAAATATGTTGCTGTCCCGCGGTAGGTATGACCTCTGACAGAAGCGAATAGAGGAGAGCTGATCGACTGCTGTCCTGACGAGGGGGGGAGGTCTGCGCTGATTGATTATCAGCACAGCCCCTCTGAGGATGACCACCAGAGATGGCCACCCATGGCCATCAGGGATGCCAATCTGTGCCCAAAAAATATGCCAATCAGTGCCCATATATGATGCAACACGGTGCCCATCAGTAATGCCTGCCAGTCAGAGATGTATTTAGGTTTTGTGCTGCCCTAGGCCTGACTAAACTTGCACACCCCCTAATTTAAATATGACCCACGCCTTCATGTCAAAGCCACACCCATTTCATATTTATGGGAAGAGGACAGAGGGATGCCCTGGGAAAAGGGCAGAGGATTGCCATAGGTGGCGGACAGAGGGACGCCATAGGAAGAGGACAGAGGGACGCCGTGGGAAGAGGACTGGCCGGCCGCCCCTCTGCAAAGTGCCGCCCTAGGCCTGGACCTTGTCGGCCTAGGCCAGAATACATCCCTGCTGCCAGTGATGCATTTACAGTGATGTGCCATCTACCAGTGCCATCTACCAGTGCCATCTACCAGTGCCCATCAGTGTCGCCTTCTTTCACCGCTTCACGTGCATTTCAGGTGCACATTTTTACTTAAAATCGCACCTAAACAGGACCCGACTCTTTTTAAAAAACAAATTGCAGCCAACCTAAACATATGTGAACTGGCTCCGTAGAAAGCTGGTTCAGTTCACATGTCATGCCATTCAAATGCGGTTTAAGGCGCATCCAATTTGCACATATGTGAACTGAGTCCAAGAAAGATTTGTATACTTACTAATTTTGAGACTGCTCTGGTCTGATCACGGGATCTCCCTTATGTCAGTCAGCTCCAGCCATAGGGGGAGGAGAGAGCATGCAGCAGTAACTGGTAATCCCTGGAAGAGGTGACGTCACCCACAGGCTCCTATGTCTCATCCATTTTCAGCGCTCCGTCCTCTCCACTGCAGCAATTGCTGGCTGACAGAGGAGAGCCTGATTACATCAACAGACTGGAGCAGTCTGAAAATATACTATATTACCAAAAATGTTGGGACAAGTGGCAGCTGGTCCATAACTGGCACAGGGGTGCAGACCCCCTAATATCCATGGGGGGCACCGGACGCATAGATTTTTTTTTTTAAGCACATGAATAAAGCCTGAGGCTCTAATTGGCTTTATAAAGGATGGGCCCACTCACTTGTGATATTAGCGAACCAACATTCGCTATGGTCTTCCTGCTTCTCCTCCCGTCCAATCAGGACAGGAAGTCGGTCTTAAGACCGGATTGGCCGGAAGGAGAAGCCAGCGACCTGGATGGGGTAAGGGTAGACCTGGCAGGCTGGCGGGGTTTGTTAACTGCCCCCTCCACAAACTGCCACTGATTGGGACACCTGTCTTTACACGCACAAACTTTAATGGCATAGTAGTCTTAGTTCGCAGGGTTCGATATTTCAATATTGAGTTGGCCCACCCTTTGCAGTTTTAAGAGCTTTAACTCTTCTGGGAAGGCTGTCCACAAGGTTTAGGAGTGTGGCTCCAGTAAGCAGCAGAGGGCACCAGAGAGCAGCAGGGGGACGTCCCATTCCTGCTGCTGATAAAAGTGATCTTGCAGTGTATCCGCCGCAGAGACCACTTTTATCTGACAGAGGACCGCCCGCTAAAAAAGAGGATACCAGGGTTATCATAGCTGCTACCATAACAACGGTACTCCTCTTCAAACAGCCGACGTATAACGATGGTGGGCGGTCCGTAAGTGGTTAAATTGAATTAAACTGAAAAACGCACTAAAAATGCACAGGTGTGAACCAGGCCTTAAAGGGGTTGTAAAGGAAAAATAGCTTCCTTTACCTTAGTGCAGTCCTCCTTCACTTACCTCACCCTTCCATTTTGCTTTTAAATGTCTTTATTTCTTCTGAGAAATCCTCACTTCCTGTTCTTCTGTCTGTAACTACACACAGTAATGCAAGGCTTTCTTCCTGGTGTGGAGAAAGCCTCTTGAGGGGGAGGGGGTGAGCAGGAGTGTCAGGACGCCCACTAACACACAGCTCCTTTCGCTATCTGCAAAGTAGAGAGTGTCCTGACTTGCCTGCTCACCCCCTCCCCCCTCAAGAGGCTTTCTCCACACCAGGGAGAAAGCCTTGCATTACTGTGTGGAGTTACAGACAGAAGAACAGGAAGTGAGGATTTCTCAGGAGAAATAATGACATTTAAAAGCAAAATGGAAGGATGAGGTAAGTGAAGGAGGACTGCACTAAGGTAAAGGAAGCTATTTAGGGAAAAAAAAATTCCTTTACAAGCTCTTTAAGTGAACCTTTCAATCCTGAAGCAGATTGTCCAGTCAAAATACAACAATGAAAAACAGTTTATAAGATGGACTGTGTTTGATCAGCAGACAGCAGCGGAAAGAAATTGAATTAAGGATCATTCATTAGGTTGTTATTTATAAACTTGCTATTTCGGATATAAAATTTTAACAGAAGGCTTTGTCTGTAATCTGCCAAATGTTTCGGAATATGCGATGCATTCTTTCTCATAGTTGCTAATTTCAAGGGATTTTCAAAGACTAAAAACTAAAAAAGAAAAAGCAATGAATGTCTGGCGCTCATCACACAGGGAAAATAAAAATATAAATACACACCATAGACAAATCGAAATAAAATAACCAGAGCAAAAAAGAAAAAAAAACTGCTCCTGCGAGTCTCTGTGTAGCAGCTTGCTGGAAACAGAGTGTCTGTTCATATATACATAAAAAATACAAAGAAACAAAATACAATTGATAGCTATATAAATGACAGCTTGAAAAAGAATGAATCTGGAGGCTGTGAGCTGCGTCTAATTAGTAGTGAGCTGACTACAGGCTGAGCAAGGCTGTCTCCTCTGTCAGGCTGGGAGTCTCAAAGCTGTGAACAGAAAGGAAAAGAAAGAGGGGCGCCAAGCTGACCATAGTATAGTAAGCAAGTTTATTGTAAAGATCAAAAAATAGAGGAAGATGATGGGTCTCCAAAATGCATTTCCTGACAGCTCTAGGTTTTGTGAGGCCTTAGGCAAAACTTGACATGGGGCCCCACTCACACCCATGATGGGAAAAATAATTCAAGGACAAGAGCCTCTTCCCCACAACCCTGGCCGGTGGTTGTGGGGGTCTGCTGGCAGGGGGCTTATTGGAATCTGGAAGCCCCCTTTAACAAGGTGGCCCCTAGATCCTGGTCTTTAATAACTAAGGGGCGGAGGTCACCCGATGATGTCACCTGGTGAACCTGGTGAACCCGCCCCCTTGTGAGGTCATTGACTGAGGACATGCTGGGTCATTGACGCCACAATGGGTGGTGTCACCGATATTCACTGGTTGTTAGGGACGCTGGCAGCCCCGCTTCTGTGTCAGGGCTTTTAACGCTGCCTGAGCACAGCAGCGTTAAGGTCCCCTGTCCCTCAAAACTGGGGTAATGCATTGGGTAAGTAAGGCAGCTACAGGCATCATTCAGATATTTCCGTTTTCAGCATAAGAACGATCATAGCGGCTGTTCTGCTGCTTGATCATTCTTACGGGTGGCGAGAGGGGACGTCCCCCTCCCGTCACCTTCTGGTGCTTCTACCAACTCACCTGAGGGATCGGCGAGTCAGAGAACGGATCCGCCGGCCCCGGTTCTTGTCTATAGAGATGTTGGCCGGAGTCTCTATGATCGCCAGAGGCCAGGCGCGATGTTATGACGTCACGCCCGGCCTTTGCATTAAAAAAATCTGCACCGCTTCGGCTAGGCAGCGGTGATCGTTTATTTTATTTTAGGCCTCCCAGCCTAGAGGTGAGATGTGGGCTCTTATTGACCCCATATCTCACTGTAAAGAGGTCCAATCATGTCATATTCCTATTACAAGGAATGTTTACAAGTGTTCAAAATTGTCCCTGTGTGCTCGCACACAGAAGCAAATGCATAACTAAGTCCCACCCACATATGAAACCGGTGATCAAACCACACATGTGAGGTGTCACCGCGAACGTTAGAGCGAGAGCAATAATTCTAGCCCTAGACCTCCTCTGTAACACAAAACATGTAACCAGTAAAAAAGCGTGGCCTATGGAGATTTTTAAGTACCGAAGTTTGGCGACATTCCATAAGCTTGTGCAATTTTATAGCGTGACATGTTAGGCATCTATTTACTCGGCATAACTTTATCTTTCACATTATGCAAAAAAATTGGACTAACTTTACTGTTTTTTTTAAAGCATGAAACAGTTTTTTTTTTTCCAAAAAATAACACGTTTGAAAAATTGGTGCACAAATATTATTATAGATTATTTTCACATGTAGGAGCAAAGTGCCAGAATTGGCCTGGTTGGCAAGTGGTTTAATGTAATCATATTGCTACACTTAAGCCTCATACTGTACACACAATTGATACAAGAGAGAGATGCGCCAAACTAAGTGCAGTATGTCGTTTTTAATCAGTAGTAAATTGGTACAACTATGGGTGTAGTTTTCCGGAGGAACCTCTTATGATGACCCCGGCCTCATAGCCACACCAGTGCCTATATTACTCCATGTTTGTGAGTAGTTACTTTATTGTACCAATTTACTACTGATTAAAAACGACATACTGCACTTAGTTTGGCGCATCTCTCTCTTGTATTTTTTTGGCTCTTCTAGAGGCTTGCTTCTGCTTCAGGTGCTGCCGCTAAGTTCCCACATCTATCTAACTGCTGAAACTGGACTGTCCGGAGTATTTTGTTACCATATGGACTTATACTGATTGATGTTTATTTCAACTTTTATTTTTAGACTAGGTTGCTTGCTCAAACTGATTGTGCGCCACAAATTTATTTTTTCTATGTACACACAATTGGACTTTCACCAGACTTTTCCGTGGATTTTGGTCCGAAGGGGCATTGGCCATGAACTTGTTCTGCATACACACGACAAGACTTTTCAGCAAACTTTCACCAAATTACATGGTTTTTCAGCTCTTTACAGCCACCCTTTGGGCAACTTCTGCTATTGTTGTCTTAACTTTAGCATTGGTTCTGAGCATGCGTGTTTGTACTTTGGACTCATGCTCCATCGGACATTTGTTGCTGAAAAGTTTGAGAGCATTCACACCAAATATTTGTCAGATGAAAAAGCATGCTACAACAAATTATGCTCGCAATCCAAGGTTTTACTGTATTAAAATTTTGTAACAATTTGTAATTGCTCATGATGTCATGAACATGTACAAATAATTGTAAACATATAAACCAGAAATTCACTAGGATGCCTTTCCTTTTTTAGCCATTGTGAAAAACTTGGGAATGCCGAAATCTAGTATATCCAGGTTATAGTGGACTAGACTAAAAAGAACCAAAGTCTCCCACTAAACCAACTGAACCAAACTGAAGTCGAGTGGAGCCATGCAAATAATGCTGAGTAATGCAAATAATTCCTTTAAAGATTTAAAAAAAACAAATAAATATGCTAGTAATCAAATTCAAAAAAATTTAAGACACTAATCACATGGATTAACAAACTTTTGCATTGAAGTATTTGTGTATAAACATATACAGTATATACTCGAGTATTAACGGACCCGAATAAAAGGCCGAGGCACCTAATTTTACCACAAAAAACTGGGAAAACGTATTGACTCGAGTATAAGCCTAGGGTGTCCATCTGCATGTCTCACTGTGTCCATGTGCATGCCTCACTGTGCCCATGCCTCATTGTGTCCATGCCTCACTGTGTCCATGCCTCACTGTGCTCACTATGCCCATGCCTCACTGTGTCCATGCCTCACTGTGCCCATTACTCACTGTGTCCATGTCTCACTGTGTCTATGACTAGACTGACGTTTAACATAGGAGTCTATTGAAGGGGTGCCTGGTTTTGAAAAAACGGTGCAACTCTAGTCGTAGTTTCCCTAGACAACAAGCTGTGTACACTTGTAGAGGAGAAATGGGGCTACATGTGTGCCAAGTTTGGGGTCCAGGGGACTTACAGCCGGCCAGTACCGGGTCCCCAAATCACCAGAGAAATTACTGTTTAACATGGGAGTCTATGAAAGGGGTGCCCGGCTTTGAAAAATCAGTGCTCCCCAGCCATAGAGCCTCCGGACAACACACTTTACACACTTGTAGAGGAAGAGTGGGGTCAAGGCAATCTACGGCCGGCAGGTACTGGGTCCCCAAAGTCTCGACTCGTCGTAGTGTTGTACGTCACCGTGTTCTTGACGGTCGGAATTTGGTGTGACAGTGTGTATGCAAGACAGCTTGAATGGAATTTGATCGGAAAAATCCGTTGGAGTTTATCCCAACGGAAATTCAGATCGTGTGCACAAAGCATTATGCAAACTGTACAGTCACTACTTTCTTCAGTGTTGTCACATGAAAATATATAATAAAATATTTACAAAAACGTGAGGAGTGTACTCACTTTTCTGAGATACTGTATATACTGTATATACATATGTAAAACTGCTATGGGGTGGTTATTAAGTGGTTATTGCCACTTTAAAGGGGAGTTCCAGCCTTTTTTTCATGTTTATTAAAAGTCAGCAGCTACAAAAAGTGTATGAATTGCCTTAGCGGTCCCTGGGCGGAAGGAGGAAGTGGGACAGGAAGTCCCACTCCTATTAAAGCCCCTACTCCCCCCTGTTGTAATATATGTTGTAATATGTTGGCCGATTTATATGGGATATTATATATATATGTATGTTGTATTATTATATTATAAGTCCGAAATTGACTTCAGTTGACATTTGGTACCTGTTAAGATAATTACATGTTACACATCAAAACAGGCTTGTCGATTGTCAATATGCAAGGTTCAGGATAAGTCTATTTTACACATCAAACCTGTAATTACATGTTACACATCAAAAGACGCTTGTCGATTGTCAATAGGCAAAGAGACAGGATGAGTCTATTTTACACATCAAACCATTACTCAGGCCACTAATATATGTAATCTAATTACATATTAGATGAAGCTTATTAGTATGCAAGAATGCAAAATTAGGAATAGCTGATGATTGAAGCTGTCTCTGGATGGGGTCACTCTGTCACTCTGAAAGACAGGATGTAGATCAAAGACGGCCAATCAAATTGCTCAGCTATTCAGTGGATAGGGAATATAATCCTGGAGGTGAGTCTTGTCACTCAGAATATTCTCTGTATATTCTCTGTATGAATATGGCACAGGTCTAGGAAAAGATAAGACTTTGAATTACTCTGTTGGATTTGTATCATCTGTGGAATTTGGAATTTGTTCTGTATTGGAAATCAAATAGATGCACTCTCTGGAGAGCCTGGTGTGTTGCTGCGGAACAACATAATTTATAGTCATCATATTAACACCTAGATATCAACTATCTAACTGGACTACACTATACATTGATATCACCACACCCCCCTCAAAAAAAATTGCATGCCAAATGTGGCACGTAAGGGGGCGAGGAGTGGATTAAACGGAAGTTCCACTTTTGGGTGTAACTCCGCTTTCAATTCTAGCATCAACAGTGTGTAGTCTGCTCCTTTTCATTCGGTGTCTCTTTGCAACCTGTGACTACATACTCGTTTCAGGTCAGTGGTTGGGAACATAAGGAAGTAAGATGGCCAGGTAACTAGCATTTTCAGAAGGAGGTCAACAATAGCAGCCCTTCACTTTAGGTCAGACAAAAAATCTGAAAATAAAAGCTCTTCCTGTGCCCTCACAGTTTCCTTTAAACTATACAATGCATACTATTTCTTAGAGTTGATCATTATGCGTTGCTGCTATCTTTCCTTGGCCTGGAGCCACGTGGCAGACTAACAAGGCACGCCGTGGTTTTTGGCAGCCTCCATATAGGGCACAGCTGTCAGCATCTCTTATCCTCTATTTCTGCTACGCAGTTGGTACTGGCAAGAGATCATAAGCTTAAAGTGAGAAGTATATTCTTTGCGTCTTATGTGTAATGCATCAACTTTAGAGCAGCAGACATGGCTCTTAGACCTCCCCAGGTCCCCTGTCACCTTCGTTCTTTTTTATGAAAAAAGATGAAGAAATACACAGATGTTTGGCTGCTTTTTAATACCTCTGAAACTATACCTTAGGGAGGCAATGCAAAGACGTCTAGATACCTACATCTACATTCAAGACACAAGGGAAGGAGAGGAGATCTGTCTATAGAAGAAATATTATGTGAAAATTTATGGCCATGAACTGCAAATGGCAGTGAAAATATGGAAATGCATTAAGAGCTCATTTCTAGACTTCTTTAAAACTAAACTCCAGGCAGATATTAAAAAATAAATGAAGTCATGTAGAGTTTCAAAAAAATCATTAAATGTATTTTTAAACGCAGCTAGTGCAAGTACCTGAATCTAACTTTGTATTTCCTCTTGTTACATCCTGGTCATCAGAACTCAGGGGGAGGCAGTTCTAGGAGCAAAGCCGCTGTGTTGGCTGCACATATGCTGTCCATTAACATACACCAGGAGGTATGAGGCCGCGTACACACGAGGAGACATGTCCGCTGAAACTGGTCCGCAGACCTGTTCGATTGTGTGTACGGCCTATCGGACAGGTTTCCAGCGGTCAAAAGTTTCTAAACATGCTTAGAAACTTGTCCGCTGGAAACCTGTCCATCGGACATGTCCGATGGTTAGTACGCCCAACCATCGGACCGAAATCCCGTGCATGCGTCAAATTGATTTGACGCATGCGTGGAAGCATTGAACTTCCTTTTGCCAGCACGTCGGTGTCTTCTACGTCTGGTCCGCAGGGATTTTTGTCTGATGGTGTGTACACACATCAGACCAAAATATCCCTTCAGACATGTCAGATGAAAACGGTCCATCGAACCTGTCTCATCGGACATGTCTCCTCCTCAGGGCCTTAGAGAGCGCAAAGGGAGGAGCTCATCAGAATGCTGCTGTTCCCGTGTTGTCCAGTTGGGGACATGGAGGTGACCACGTTGTATTGCCTAAATGCAGAAGAAAAAGTGTAATCTCACCAACATGGTGACGCTGTGCAACAGGGCTGTGCAAATACCAGAGAACAGGCTGAAAAGTAAAAAAAAAATCTAGGGCTGTGCAAATTAACTTTTAATTAATCGATTAATCTTTAATTTTTTTGATCGATCAAAATCTTTTTGATTGATTACAATTATTTTGATTGGTACACACCTCTCTGCCGGCTTCTGGGCCTTCAGAGAGTTCCGTCGGAGATCCGGTAACGTCACGGACACCGACGGGGCTTGCCGCGTCCATCTGAAGGGCTCCTTTGCTGTGCCTATATATCTGCATGCTGGCGGGACCTTACTATCTGCCACACACAAGGGCTGTTACACTTTCCTCTATCACTTCCCTCTATCAACCTGGGATTCTACAGCCATCCACTGGGAGTTGTGATAGTTCCCTTCACGGGACATCTACATGCCGACGGACTGATGTTAACCTCTCCTCATCTGGATTCAGCAGTGGTATCTTTGTACACATTTTTATACCAGTATCATACTTAGCTACATGTTTTTATGACTGCTTTTGCTACCGTTTGGTATTACTCGCACTATTTTTACAGTTTATGTAGCTACATCGATTTTATCTCCAGTGCAATATTTATTTGGTTACCTACTTGAAGACTATAGTATAGTATACTCCCATCGAGCGCTGCCTTTGTGTGTTTTTTGTATCCTGCTCTCCATTTTTCCAGTGGTTGGTAGCTGCACTGGGAATCAGCCTGCAAGGAGATCAGCTAAAACTAGTTGGATCTGTATTTTTCTTTTTTTAATCGAAAATAGTAGATTAATCGATTAAAAAAACTAACGATTAATCGAACACAAAATTTTTGATCAATAACAGCCCTAAAAAAATCCCTTGGCTGAGATTAAAGCTCAAAAGTATGAAATTTAATTTTAATTGTGTATTTACTCTTGTGCTTGGAAGTCAGCTTTAAAGAGCAATCCACTTTTTCTGAGAAAAAAACATTCCCCCTCTGGGTGATCTATGTACATATCAAGGATTTTAACAAACTAGGGGCCAGATTCCCGTAGATCCTGCGGCGGCGTCGCGTAAGCTATTTACACTACGCCGCCGCAACTTACAGGAGCAAGTGCCATATTCTCCAAGCACTTGCTCCGTAATTTGCGGCGGCGTAGTGTAAATGGGCCGGCATAAGGCCGCGTAATTCAATGGGGGCGGCTTGTATTTAAATTAAGCACGCCCCCGCGCCGTTTGAACTGTGCATGCGCCGGCCGTACAAATAGCCCAGTACGCATGCTCCAGTTCACAACGGAAAACGTCAATGAAGCCGGCGTAAAGCCCTATTCGCGAACGACTTAGTAAAACGACGGAAAAAGACGACGCTGTCCCGACGCCATACTTAACATGGCATATGACGGACCTTCAGAAACGTACCCCTCATATAGCAGGGGTAGGTTAACGCTTACGAAAAACGACATGAGGCGGCATAAAAACGTTTGGGAATCGGCTTATCTTTCTCATCTGCATAAGCAAATGAGAAATCGACGTAAACGCCACCTAGCGGTCAGAGAAGAATTACATCTAAGATCTGACGGTGTAAGTGTCTTACACCTGTCGGATCTACGCCGTATCTATGCGTAAGTGATTCTAGGAATCACACGCATAGATACCCGGGCCAAAAAACAGAGATACGACGGTGTATCTTGAGATACACCGTCGGATCTCTTTTGAGAATCTGGCCCTAGATTCCTACCTTTTGTTATTCTGAAGAAAGCCTTGTGGGTTTGTCTGTGTCCATATATTGGAGGCGCAACCCATGCAAAGGTATGGACCAGGAAACGAACACCGTCGAATTTTACATCGTTTACGTAGTACGTTAATAGGGCTGGGCGTAGGTTACGTTCACGTCGTAGGCAGTGATTCGACGTATCTTAGCCAGTTGTTTCGAGGTGATTGTGAGCATGCGCACTGGGATGCGTCCAAGGTACAACGCATGCACAGTTCATTTTAAGTACTTTAAGTCTGAAGCTCAGCCCATCATTTGCATGGGGTCACGCTTCAGTTAAATGTATCACGCCCACTTCCAGCCCACTTCCACCTACTTTGACTTACGCTGCCCTATGCCTACGACTATACGCTACGCCAGCGCACAGTTAGGAGCATTTGCTTTGTGAATTCCATGCTTCCCTTCCTGCGTTGCACCAGCGTTGCGCTAGCGTAGCGTAAAGAAGATATGCTACGGCGGCATAAATATGCTCCGAGGTTTGTGAATTCGGCCCATAGTGTCTACAAAAGAGGGGATAGGTGTATGGCATTTTTATCTTCCCGACAACCCTGGGCTGTGGCTGTTGGGGTCATTGGGTGGAGGGCTTATTGGGGTCTGGTAGCCCTCTTTAGCAAGGGGGCCCCCAGATTTTTACCCCCTCCCTATGTGAATGGGTATTGGGTACTCCTACCCATTGACCCCAAAAAGCAGTGAAAAGTAAAAAAAAAACAAGAGCCGGGGTAAAAAGTAAAAAGTCCTTTATTAAAAAAAGAAGCTGGTGCCGTCTTCTCCCAGATCCATTGCCAACTTCTCCCGGTGTTGCCTTCTCCTGGTGCCGTCTTCTCCCGAAGCTGTCTTCTAATGCTCTCTTCTCCCAAAGCTGTCTTCTTATGCTCTCTTCTTCCGAAGCTGTCTTCTTCCTCTTTGCCGGTTATCCGCTAAAAACAAAAAAGGCTGCTCTTCTCCTGAGTCTTCCTCCGTTGTGCTTTACCCCGCTGTCTGGCACCTCTTATATACCCATGGGGTCACCCAGAGAGCCTGCCCCTTGTAAAAATGTAAGGGCATGAGGCCTGGTATGGTTCAGTAGGGGGGCGGCTCTCGCTTGTCCCATCCCTTTCCTGACCTGCTGGGCTGCATGCTCCAATAGTGGTCTGGTATGGATTTTGGGTGTGGGGGGTCCCCTTCGAATCCATACTAGACCCAAAGGCCTGGTATGGACCTGGGGGGGTAACCCTACGCCATTTTTTCAGAATTGACCTTAGCTTGTTTTCTGGACTTGTCTTTGCCTGCTGATTCTGTACTGCTTTACTTGGCTGTTGCTGACCCTGGCCTGTCTCCTGAAGTTGCTCTGTCTGCTGATTTAGTCCCTTGCCACCTGGCTGTTGCTGTCTGCCTTCTGGCTTTGCTTCTAACTTCGGTTCTGGTGACCAGCTGCTCCAGCATCCTGTCGCGAGAACTGCAGCTTCCAGCTCTACCCACCCAAGAAGCGGACATCCCCATCCAGCTAATCTGGCACTTGTGCCTCTCCGTGCCTTCACACTCTCTGTTTCCACCTTCAGGAGTGTTGGGCAGTAGGTGCGAGAGAAGCCTCCACAATGTTCCAATATTCACCAGGTATGTGATATAGCCATAGGCATTAGCCATGAAACAGTCCTTTGAACAATCGTTTCATGAAAACATAGGCTCAAATACCTGTAGTGGAGTTGTTAATGCAGTGAAGGAAAGAATCTGAAGTGAGCTCATCGCAAAATGATGAAAACACTTTGGCCTAACAATTTATTCACATGAGAACAACTGGTCAAGGCCACTACCCATACAAATAATAATCAATGCCCAACGCAATCAATCGATCAGGTTGAGTTGTGATCACTTTATGCCTGTGGGCACCTTCAAATGAACAGTTATGATGCGCAAACACGACCGTTATTCATGTCATGGGAAAAAAAAACAATGTTTTTCTCAATGTGATTCCTCTCAAGCCTGCCTTGCATAAACACGATCGAGATAAAAAATGCTCGAGCGAAGCGCGGTGACGTACAACACGTACGGCGGCACTGTAAAGGGGAAGTTCCATTTGAATGGTGCCACCCTTTGGGCTGATTATGCTAATTTCCCATCTCATAACTTGTTTCTGAGCATGCACATTTTTTTTCCTCTCGTTAAAGCCTATACATGGCCATTTTTCACAACGAGAAAAACTACGACGTTAAAAACGCTCTGGAGACTACACACGGCTGCTTTTCACAACCAATTAAAAAAATTGCATTTTTCTCGTCATGAAAAGCGGTCGTTTGTACGCAGCATGACTCCTAAGGCTAAGGCTGAATTTCTCTTAGGCCACGTACGCACAATCAAATTTATCTGCTGAAACTGGTCCGACGGACCGTTTCAGCAGACATCTCCGATCGTGTGTACAGGCTAGCGGACATGTTTTCCCAGCGGACAAATTTCAAAGCATGCTTTTAAATTTGTCCGCCGGAGACATGTCCGTCGGATCTGTCCGCTGGTTAGTACACTAACCAGCGGACAGAAATCTCTGTGCATTCGTCGAATGGATTCGACGCATGCGTGGAAGGATTTCACTTCCTTGTTTGGTGACGTGGCGGCGTCAATGTCATTGCCACGTCACCGCGTTCCCTGGCCTAGGGGATTTTCATCCGATGGTGTGTACACACCGTCGGACAAAAATCCGGAGGAGACATGTCCGCTGGAAACGGTCCGTCGGACATGTTTCAATGGACATGTCCCTCCGTGTGTACGCAGCCTTACTGTAACAGAGTACTCACAGGCATACTCTTTAGATAATTTAGATAGCTCTATAGACTATAGGTCACAATACATTTTACAAAAGAGCTGAAAAGTAGACTTATTAGCGCAGGAGACATCGATTACGCATAGCGCATAGTGGGATATCCACGTCACCACCCAAGGAGAAGTTGATGCATATAATTAATTTGCACCCTAATAGAAGCTTGTGAAACATATGTCACCCCATTAAAACAAAATTATGACAATGTTAATGATATTTAGGAAACCAAAACACATATGTGTTTTTAAATGTTTTTTTAAATGTTAAACTTAATGTTGTGTATCATATTGACTGGTGCTTCCATATGGAATTGCTGCTCATGAAAATTAGAACCCCAGAACTAGTGTCTATATTACACTCTACAAGATATATTGAAGTGATTATATTAGAAATGGCCTGTGTCGTTGGTTGTCACGGAATTGTGTTATGGGCCCCCTGAAGTTAAATTAAAGCTGTTACAGTATCATTTTGTTACATAATTGTGAAACTAATAACTCATTAGGAATTAATAATATGATTCATAACTTGTTACTATTGGTCCAACTGTATCCTGTCTTAATTGTGCCTAACAATTGGAATAAATACAGGGATGGAGATGCATTTGTTGATACCCTTATACATTTATGCGTTTTTTTCCAGTGCTCTTTACTACCATACCAAGCATAGGTGGAGGCGGGGACACACCCCTAGATACCCATCCTCTATCTACCCATCAGTATTTACATGCCTCTATTGAGGAGACTTTCAAAGTTTAGTTAGGACTACAGAATGCAGAGAGCCTTGGTGATGGCCTGTAGCTTAATCATGTACTTGCAAATGTGTGCAACCAATCCTCTGCTTTTAATGTACAGTTAGACAGTTGAATTTGGCTTGCTGTTTGGGTGGTAAGTGTGAGCCTGGTTATAAACATTTACAACTTTACTTATACTACTGTTTGCTTAAAGCGGAGGTTCACCCTAAAAAACAACTATGTACCATGCCATCCTGCATATTAGCGTCAGCTACAGTATGCCTATATTTTATTTTTTTGCGCTGTACTTACAGATTAATCTATTCGTCTGTTTCAGGCTACCGCGGGGTAATAGGCGTTCCTATCAAGAGGGGAACATGATTGACGGCCGGCTATGGCGCGTCACGCATTCCGAAAATAGCCGGAGTAGACTCGGCTCTTCACGGCGCCTGCGCACAGACTAGGAGCTGACTGCGCAGGTGCCCGTGTAGGACTCGGCTCTTCACGGCGCCTGCGCAGTCAGCTCCTAGTCTGTGCGCAGGCGCCATGAAGAGCCGAGTCCTACTCCGGCTATTTTCGGAACGCGTGACGCGCCATAGCCGGCCGTCAATCATGTTCCCCTCTTGTTAGGAACGCCTATTTCCTGCCCGGAGTCTGAAACGAAAAAAACAGATTAAACTGTAAGTACAGCACAGAAAAAAAATAAAGGCATACTGTAGCTCACGCTAGTATGCTGAATGTCAGTGGAGACAAAGATTTTTTATTTTTTTAGGGTGAACCCCCTCTTTAAAAACGCATCTCACCTAATGTCCCAAAAACTCCCCTCTTTTTTGCTAACAATTGGAATGTATATACATTTTTGCCAGTAAACCAGTCATATGGTGTTAATATGTACTCTACAATGAAGTACAGTTTTTGAAAACTGGTGGACTAGAAGAGTCAATAAAGGGAATCAGGGCTGTTGTTAAAAATCACAGGGCTCGTTCATTAATATTTAGAAATAGGCCACCCAGCTATGCCACAGCTGAGGCTCCAAAGAAATAGTAGACTGCTTCAGTTATGCATGGATGCAGGCACAATTGGTACCGATCACTCATTGTTGTTAATTTACTAAAGGAAGGGCCAGTAAATTACATATTTACTGACCCCTGGTTCCGCTCTCCATCCTGTAGCAGCCAGAGGGGGTGGGGCAGCAGGCAATTACAGGAACGATGCCCTGCTGCAGAGAACCACACTGGGTATTATTCCTGTAATTGCCCACCCCTGCTGCACTGATCCCCCTCCTCGTCCTGCCCACATCTGATTGCCCTTACTATACTGGTCCCCCTGTGTGCCCAGACCCCCTACAGGAGGACCAGTGTTACCCCCTTATCAGTGGGCCTGAATGGAACAAATGTATCCATGACCTCAAGCTTGCAACCACTATTAAGCCAGAGAGCATGCCTTATCAAAAAAAGCTCAGTCATGTACACTAAATTGACTTTGGAATGACATTTGTTGATCACTTTTGTAATCAGAAGTCAACAGGAGCCTTGATACCTATATATTCTTTTATGATTCCGTGATGGTGTAAGACACCAATCTTTCAAAACTAGTACTTTCATAATATTTCATGCTGCAAAAGGGTATCATTTATTGGTGGTGTCTAGTGGAGTTGGAATGCAGCTTCATCAGGACATCTGTCATTCAAAGAGAAATAGAGAGAGTGATGTACTGTCTGTCTCTGGAGGGTGAGGTACACACTACATTTTACAGGTTCATATGGTGTGCATTTCCTTGACCATGAGCATTATACAGAGTATTGGGGCTGCTAGAAGGTCACAAAAGGAAAAGAATAAAAAAAGGATAAATGAAAGAAAAATAATAACAGAAAAAAATATTTTTGTTACAAAACTAGTGTTGCAAGTATAAGCGAAAACGTTGTAGGTGTAGCACAACATATATTCATTTTTGGATTTGCTCATTTCTAATCCAGTGACAAGATAATTTCTGCTTTTAAATCAAAGATACATTCATAGATGTGTTATATCATACCAAAAAGATTGCACATTTCTGCTCATTACCACATCCAGTGCAACAGTCTCACCCTTTAGGGCACTTCAAGGACTGTCTTGGAAATCAGTTTTGCCAACCGTCAGTATTTTTACTGGCAGGCAATAAAAAATTAGCACTTTTCTCCTGCCAGTAAATGCCAGGAGGAGGAAAAGGTTGCCAGTAAAAAATATGACTTTGACGCTCGGCTCGGAACAGCGCATGTGCAGCTCGGGGGCCTACAGCTGGCCGAGACAGTCCAAGGGCCTGCTAAAGTGTGGAGGGCGGGTCTGGTGGAGGCGGTGTCTGAGCGTGTCGTGTGATGTCATGGTGCAAGGGAGCCAAGCTTAGCGGTCAGAGCCTCGTGTGTGGGTCTACAAGAATGGGATTAAGGCAAGCCAGGAGTGGGACTGTCATTACTGTTTGGACTGGAGGGGACTGAAGGGACCACCTGGCATGGAGAGAAACTGCCACTCTGACTCAGGCCGGGACGTGTCATTATCACTGCGAGAGTCAATTTCATGTGTGCATCACCCAATCTAATGTATTGCCCTTCAAAGTCCTGTCCCTGAGCTACATACTATATCGAAAATAAAATAAGAAATATGCTTTTTGCCTTAATATCTACCTTAAATCACATTGCTAATTGCATATTATACTTATTTGTAGTCTAAATACTGGAATTTGCACTTAAAACTATAATTTTGTAACTTTTGTAACTGAAAGTAAAAACTTGGCTGTGCCAGTAAATTTTGGGTGTCATGTCAGTAAATGTCAATCTGGTAGTTTGGCAACACTGTTGGAAATCATCCATCAAATAAAATGAAATAATGACTTCTATCCTTTTGTTGACTTAGGCCACGTACACACGATCAGACCGGTCCGATGAAACTGGTCTGGAGACCAGTTTCATCGGATCAATTTGATGGTGTGTACGGCCTATCGGACCGTTGTCCGTCGGACCAAAGTTTTAAAACTTGCTTTAAAATCTGTCCGACGGACACCTGTCCGTCAGACAGATTCGATGGTTAGTACGCAAAAGCATCGGACCAAAAACCCGTGCATGCTCAGAATCAAGTCGACGCATGCTTGGAAGCATTGAACTTTGTTTTTTCAGCACGTCGTTGTGTTCTACGTCACCGCGTTCTGGTCTGATCGGATTTTTGGTCCGATGGTGTGTACGCACATAAGACCATCAGACCACTTGAGCCTGGTCCGATGAAAACGGTCCGTCGGGCCAGTTTCATCGGACTGGTCTGATCGTGTGTACGTGGCCTTAGGGTGCATTAAAAACAAATCCAAAAGAACAGTTTTAATACACCATGCTCCTTATTAACACTTACTACAGTTTGGTTCAGTTCTGACCCTTTTTTGAGTAAAAGTGCAGTTCCAACTTGAGAAAGGGTTGCAATAGATCTGAAATATAGTCCCTGTCAGTGGCGGCTGGTGCTCAAAATCTTTGGGGGTGCAAAAAAATGCAGTCTCACTGTGCCATTAAACTTTGCCATTGTGCCATCAAACGCAGCCACTGTGCCATCAAACGCAGCCACTGTGCCCAGCAATTGTCACCACTGTGCCCAGCAATTGTCACCACTGTGCCCAGCAATCGTCACCACTGTGCCCAGCAATTGCCGCCAGATTGCTTTTTGTACACTATTCCATAGACTTATTTCTCCTGCATGCAAGAAGAATGAAAATAACATTACAGTTGTCAATTGATAAGAGAAGTCCCCATTGACAGCTTTTTCATGGATGCTTATCGGATATCTCATCAACTGCATCTAGTAATGGGTCATGAAATCTCTTGTCTACTACCACTGTCTTAAAAATTAGAAAAACAAAGTTAATTCATCCTTCTTGTATAATAATCAAGTCAGATGATCACAACATGATAATTTAGTACAGATTAGCACATTTAAGAAGTGTTTTTTTAATAGTTATTTAAAAATAGGCTTATACAGTAAATCAGTTTTATGGGTTTCCCGGCTTGACATCTGCTTATTATTTTTTATTGACAAAGCAAACAAATTCAAGAGTGCTAATGAAGAACGTTGAGCCCTAGGGAGCTCTCAGAGTGCAGGGTCTAGCCAGTTGCTTAGTTGTGTGGAGGACATATCACATATACTGTCAATTAGAACAGCCATGGACTAAATGACTTTTAGACTTTTATAGCTGGAACTATGCATGATGTATGCAAAATTTAGGACTACAATTATTGGCAAGCATGCTGTTAAACATAGTATTTTGAAGAAATACAGTCTAGCATGAGTGACTCAATTAATAGCCTGGAGCTAGTTGCTATACTACACCATTAACCATGAAATAAAATGTTATGGTGTATATGCTGATTTATTTTAAGCCTACATAAGGTTTCTTAGAAAGTCCTTTACCTTGGATAAAATAGTTATGTGTGGATTGATGAGTTGCACTGTATCAGATGCCTGTGGTTGCAGACAGAAAGCACCTTCAGTTCTGATGGTGCTATTTGCCAATGATATTTTTTTATATATAAACCCAGAACATACCCATAGACAGACATCAGTACATTTAGCAATATAGCCCCGGCCTGTCTCCGACTACTAGACATGTGCACACTAAAATATTTTGTTTCGGAATTTTGTTTTCGTCCGAAAAATACATTTATTTAGTTACTCCCGAAATTTGTTTTTATTTATTTTGTTTTGTTATAAAATGCATTTGTCCGAAAATAATTAAGGTTGAATCTGTTAATTGAAGGCTTATGGTGTCTGTCGAATGTTCTAAGAAGTTTAGACGGAGAAGCTAAACTGTACGACGCCGCAATCATACATTTCCGGTCAAATGTTCCGCCTAAAAGAATTCTAATTTGTATGACACTAGTAATAATTATATTTATAAAATGTTATTACTAGTCAACCAACATTCCAATTCTTCTATAGCCTATGGGTGGAGCATTTGACCGGAAATGTACGATTGTGGCGTCGTACAGCTTGTCGAATCTTCTTAGAACTTTCGACAGACACTATAAGCCTTTAATGACAGATTTGATGTTTGTTTTTTGCTGCTTCGTTGAATCTTAATCGTTCATGTCGAATGGTCTACCCAACACTGTCTCTATAATGTCAAATCTTTTCTCTCTATGTCAAATCTTTCCTCTCTATCTAGAATAATCTTGGACTAATAGAGTTAGGTTAGGCACATTCGACCGCAGATTCAATAGACACAGATTGCTATTGTCAGCTTCATGTCGAATCTCCTATCTATATCAAACTGTTGTAGCAACGAAAACTAAAATAAAAAAAAATTTTCATGTTGGATTTTTCGGATTTCGGATTCTGCACGTTCGTTTTCATTTGTTAAAACGATAGCAAAAATACCCGAAATTCAGACGAAAATTAATTCGGACAAAAACTAATGCACATGTCTAGCGACTACAGAGGAAACCTACAGCAGAAGGGTGTGTGGGGATACCAAGCTGGAATTTTGCCCTCAAGAACTCTGACCATATAAAGAAAATTGGGTTTGCCAAATTGGCTATCTATCCATGGTCACAGACAGGCAGCAATGGCAGCATCACATAAAATAAAAATAAAGCTAATACCAGATGGGGAAAGTACAGTGTAAGTGTAACTATGCCAAAGAACATAATCTGAATATAGTTTCCTGCCTTTCTCCTAAAGTAGAATATGCATTGGAAAGCACTGGATGGCAGAATTGTGCACAGTGTATATGTGACTATATGTGACTCCTACCGTGTTTCCCCGAAAGTAAGACCTACCCTGAAAATAAGATCTACCCTGATTTTCCAGGAGGGCTGCAATATAAGCCCTACCCCAAAAATACCCCCCCTCCCCCAGCTGTCAGCGGGGTAATTCAGCCCCCCTCTGCAAGGCTCAGATCGGGTAGAAGAGCTCAGACAGGTCACGTTAGAGCCTAGCTGTGCTCAGCTGATCCCCCACTGCTATCCTCTTTTGCCAGCTGTCATTGGGGAATCTCGGCCCCCCTCCCTCTGCAAAGCTTGGAGCGGGTAAGAGAGCTCAGGCGGGTCACGGAAGTACCGAGCCGTGCTCAGCTGTGGAAAGGTATGTGACACGGTTAGATTGCAGAGACACATACCCTTTGCATTATATTCTGCTCTGGTGGTGACGATTCGGGCAGTTTGCAAGTACTTTTACGCTGTGCACACTGGTGATTAAATTGCAAGTCTTACCTAGAAAAAAATAATATAAGACCTGGGCTAATTTTTGGGGAAACACGGTAGGTTTCCCACCTACACACGGTGTGGCACCCCAAGATTTGTGTACAATATGGAGAAATCAACCTTGTTTTCTCTAAACTTATTAAATTCTGGTCTTGGATCCTGGAAGATTTTTAGAAATTTGAATCAGAATAAGCCATCATTCCTAGTAACACATGTAGATAGGTTGCCTACAGAAATGCTAGTTCAGTTAGTGGCTAGCACAGACTGGGGGGGGGGTTAATTTGTGTGCTGCTGCTCCCAGGCTTTTTGGATCCAGCTTGCCCACTTATGATATAAAAAGGAAGTAGGCCGAGGTCTGAGAGCCTTTCTGAAGCCTCGTACACACGCTTGGTTTACTCGGCAAGAACCAGCAAGAAAACTGCTGGCATGTTCTCTATTTTCTCGTGGTGAGATTCTCTGCAGTTTTTCTGCCGAGAAACCCGAGAGCGTGTATACTTACCTGTCACTGTGGAAACCCGCACATGCTCGAAATGACTTTGACACATGCGCGGTATCTTCCTGGGCATAGGTAGGGTGCAGCAAGCTGTCGGCATGGCATCGAATGTGACAAGCGCGTGCTCGTCGTACGCAATGACAACACGGCGTTCTTGCCTTTCAAGAGAACCGTGGTTCTTTTGAAAGGAGCGTCTGTACACTCAGGCGGCAAGAGATTCTTGCTAAGAATCTAATCAAGAAAAACAAGGGTTTTTCCTGACAAGATTCTGGCCCATGTGTACAGGGCTTTAGCCGTACTGTGATGGAGTTAACTAAAATGATTATTTTGTGTTTATGTTACTTTTCTCCTAAACCACTCAAATATTGCTTTTCTTCCTTATATTGTTTTATTTATTTTATTTCTTGATATATATATATATATATACACACACACATATATATATATATATATATATATATATATATATATATATATATATATATATATATATATATTGCTGTGCTGGCAAAAAAGTTCTTTCTCTTGACGGTTGGACATCGAAAGAAAAAGACTGTCTCTCCCTTTCTGCATGCTTTCACAATTTGAATCAGAGGCAGAATGGGTGTTTGCCCTAGATTTGTGCTAGGGGTTTTCAATCCTTATCAGTACATACTGTGATTGCTGTGGAGGAGGACTGCTAGAAGACTAACAAGCCACTTTATCTAAGTCCTAGTAAGCTGGAATATTGTATATCTGTTTTTGGGTTCCAATAAGCTTTAATATAAGAAGAAATATGTTCTATCAGTAATTGATATTTTTATATGTATGAAAATGCTGTTTTTTTTAAAGGCCCTATGTTGTACATGGTACAAATGCACTTGTTTTGGGGGGTAACATTTTTTAAATAAAACATCCATACAAATTGTTAAATTCTATTCCTAAAAGAAGATTCCTACAACAATGCACTACAAACTTATCTGATATTGTCATTTGAAACACCAATTAAATCTATGGCTCCATAAAGTGCATTATTTTCCATAAAGCTTATCTTGCAAACATTACGATTATAGTCTCCAGAAGCTACAAAACTATAAAAATTGTTCTTTTCTTTGCAAGAAAATAATACCATATTTAATTAGGCAATTCCAGTGGGGCTACTGTATACATGAATCACGGGGATCAGTAGTGCTGGAATAAATCTGTGTGCATGCGATGCTCTTTGTGTTTTCTAAGACACAAAAATAACTTTTCTCTCTCTTAGTGCAGTTTGGATGGAGTTTTAACGTTTTACAGGGATTGTATATTTCCCTGGGTTCTCTTTCTAAAAAAAAGTTAAGCTTGGTGTTTAAAGCGGATGTCCACTGAAAAAAAAAAAATTAAAAGTCAGCAGCTACAAATACTGCAGCTGCTGACTTTTAATATCAGCACACTTAGATGTCCTGGAGTCCAGCGCCGTCCGCAGCAGAGGACGAGCGATCGCTTGTCACTCTGCTGCCCCCCGCCATCCTCGGTGAGGGAATCAGGAAGTGAAGCGCTCTGGCTTTACTGCCCGGTTCCCTATGGCGCATGCGTGAGTTGCACTGCGCCTGCTGATTGGCTCCCGAGCCGAGTGTTCCTAGAACACAACGGGGGGGGGGGAGGTGATGTCCTGCCTGCAGTGTGCCCGCAGACTGTGGCCGGAAGTGGGTGCAAATACCTGAAGGGGGAGGGTTTAGCTCCGCTTTAAGGAACACCAGTCAAGTGTTAAAAAATTCAAAAAGTCAACATAAAAAATTGATAAACAAAATCTACTTCTTGCATGTTTAATTTTTAATAAAGGGCGATGGTACCCACAAAATATTAGAACAGGGTTGTTGGCAGACCTGGTAAACCTACTGCCTGGCTGGCCAAGGGCACCTTCCCTCTTCTTCATGCTTAACCACTTGCCGACCGGCTCACGCCGATGTACATCGGCAGAAAGGCATGTCTGGGAAGATCAACTTATATGTACTGTAGGTTGCCCTTTAAGAGCGGCATTGTGGATGTGCGTGCACCCGCCATGAGCTCCGGGCATACCCGCGATCGTGTCAGGGTGAGGAAGAGGGGGGAAATGCTTATGTAAACAAGCATTTCCCCAGTGAAAGGACAGTGACCACATCTTCCTGTAATAGCCCACCCCCTTTACAGTTAGAACACATCCCTAGGACACACTTAACACCCTCAGCACCAACTAGTGGTTAACCCCTTCACTACCAGTGTAATTTTCACAGTAACCAGTGCATTTTTATAGCATTGATCGCTGTAAAAATAACAATGATCCCAAAAATGTGTCGAAAGTGTCCGATGCGTCCACCATAAAGTAGCAGTCACAAGAAAATTGCAGATCGCCGCCATTACTGGTAAAAAAAAAAAAATATAATAAAAACGCCATAATTCTATCCCCTATTTTGTAGATGTTATAACTTTTGCACAATCAATATACGCTTTTTGCGATATTTTTTTTACCAAAAATATCTAGAAGAATATGTATCGGCCTAAACTGAGGAAAATTTTTATTTTTTTAAATATATTTTTTATGGATATTTATTATAGCAAAAAGTAAACAATATTATTTTTTTTCATAATTGTCGCTCTATTTTTGTTTATAGCGCAACAAATAAAAAACGCAGAGGTTATCAAATACCACCAAAAGAAAGCTCTATTTGTGGGGAAAAAAGGGTTTCGATTTTGTGATGAATCGCAAAAAGTGCTCTGGTCTTTGGCCAGCGAAATGGTCCGGAGCTTAAGTGGTTATAGATATAGGTTACATTACCTGTAATAGGAAAAGTCTATGCTGTCTTAAGTTACAGTCTCCTGGCCTGAGTCCTACAAAAGGAATATCCACACAAGAAGCCTTTTAATGTTAGGGCTCTTTCACACGGAGCGTCCGTTCAGATCCGCCTGCCAGGTTTTTTTTGCGGACCTGAACGGGTGCTCCGTGCTCCTCTATGGAGCCGCGGATGTCAGACGGTCAGGCGGTCCGTTTTCATCCGATCCCCCCATAGGGGAGAGTGGAGAAAAGACAGGGCGGTCCCTGCACAGTGTGCGGGGACCGCCCTGTCATCCGGCAGCTCAGCGGAGATCAACGGAGCGATCCCCGCTGAGCAAACGGAGGTGCACGGGGCGGATCATTACTGATCCGCCCCGTGTGAAAGAGCCCTTAATGTTAAGGGATCTATATGTCATCTCCATACAGTAACTTTAAGGCCGCGTGCACACGCTCAGTTTGGTCCGATGAAACTGGCCTTAAGGTCAGTTTCATCGGTCCAAACCGAGCGTGTGTACGACCCATTGGACCATCGTCCATCGGACCAAAGTTTTAAAACTTGCTTTAAAATTGATGGTTAGTACGCAAAAGCATCGGACCAAAAACCCGCGCATGCTCAGAATCAAGTCGACACATGCTTGGAAGCATTGAGCTTCATTTTTTCAGCACGTCGTTGTGTTCTACGTCACCGCGTTCTGACCCGATCGGATTTTGGACTGATGGTGTGTACGCACATCAGACCATCAGGCCACTTCAGCGGTGACCCGATGAAAATGGTTCGTCGGACCATTCTCATCGGGTCGGACCGATCGTGTGTACGCGGCCTCAAAGACAAGTTTGACATTTTATTTTTTTCAAGAATCATACGTACCTAGGTAGATGCAGCATTGATCCATTGCTGCATCTGTCCCTCAAAGGCTCTAAGACTGAGAATTGAGCGATCAAACACAGCTGGTCGCTCATTTCTCAGAGCTCCTTGAGCGGAAAACCAGTGACTGTCAGTCACCGATTCTCTGCTCTGCCCCCCCCCCCACATTCACTGGAATGCTGGGCTGCCTCAGGCTCTTAGTAGCTTGCTGAGAGGCTGTACTGGGTGCCAGTACAGGTTTGTGGATGGATCCCAACCATATTGTCGCAAACTTGCCCCAGCCTGGACTGGCTCTGTTATATCAGCCAACAGCAGGCTTCAGACTGTGGTCTGCTGAAAAGAGGTCACAGCAGTGCAAAAGGGACAGCACTCCTGTGATCCACAGGAGAAGTACAGCTAAACAGGCTTTAGCTGTACTTCTCCGTTAAGTCCAGCAACATAATTCAGCATGGGATAGAAATACACACAAACAGAAAATGTCCAGCCAAATTTCAAACACTCCTCAATGTAGGTCTCCCTTTACCACTTGCCGACCATCTAATGATGATATACGTTGTCAGAATAGCACGGCTGCGCAAAGCAACATACCTGTACTGCTGGTGTCCCGCGATCATGTCACGGAGCTGCAAAACAGGAAGATGCCTATGTAAACAAGGCATTTCCCTGTTCTGCCTAGTGACAGGACAGTAATCTACTGCTCCCTGTCATCTGGAGCAGTGATCACTGTCATGTCAGTGGTAGCCCAGCCTCCACACAGTTAGAATCACTCCCTAGAACACACTTACCTCTTCCTCGCCCCCTAGTGCTTAGCCCCTTCCCTGCCAGTGTCATTTACACAGTAATCAGTGCATTTTTACAGCACTGATCACTGTATAAATGACAATTGTCCAAAAATAATGTGAAAAGTGTCCGATGTGTCTGCCATAATGCCACAGTCATGATAAAAATCGCTGATCGCTGACATTACTAATAAAAATATATATATTTTTTTAAATGCCATAAAACGATCCCTTATTTTGTAGACGCTATAAATTTGGCGCAAACCAATCAATATATGCTTATTGCAATTTTCTTTGCCAAAAATATGTAGAAGAATACGTATCGGCCTAAACTGAGAAATAAATTCATTTTTTATATATATTTTTTGGGGATATATGTTATAGCAAAAAGTTTTTCAAAATTGTCAGTTTTTTTGTTTATAGCTTAAAAAATTAAAACCGCAGAGGTGATAAAATACCACCAAAAGAAAGCTCTATTTGTGGGGGGAAAAAAGGACATCAATTTTGTTTGGGTGCAACGTCGCACGACCGCGCAATTGTCAGTTAAAGTGACGCAGTGCCAAATTGCAAAAAGTGCTCTGGTCAGGAAAGGGGTAAATTCTTCCGGGGCTGAAGTGGTTAAGTGGGTTCTCCTCCAGAGTCTTCATAGCCTAACTTGAAGGGTACTCACCTACAGGTTTACATGTTGTGTACAAAGAGTAGCCCTTTCAGTTACTTTGTTGGTAAAGACTCCTCCCACACAACATTTAGGGACTCACCACTCCTCCCACTAGATCCACCCAAGGGAGTGACCTCACTAAAAGGTGTCAAGTCTCTGATGTGAGGCCGAGTGGCAGAGAGGGCGCCCCTTGCGGTTAAGTTCAGCGCTCCCCTGGGAGTGATACAGGGGATACGGTGCCCAAAGGTGCACGGGTTGCCAGTAGTGCTGCAATAGGCTGGTAAGCAGAATGTGGCAGGGGTGCGCTGGGTAGTGATGTCAGTAGCCGTGCAAGAAGAAAGTCTGTGGTAGGTGTTTGCAGGGTAAACCAGGAGCAGGGTTCTGAGCCAGGCCAGAGGTCATATACAGAGACAGTCCAAGAGCAAACAGGAGCAAGCCGGGTCATAAACAGTGGGCAGTGGATCGAAGAATAGTCAGCCAAGCCAAGGTCAAAGCGAGGAGATAATCGGGATCACAGGTTAAGTCAGAAGCAGAGGTCAAGCCAGGGGTTTCAAGATAAACAGACACAGGAAGCTGACGACAATCCAGCAATTTGGGTCAGACAGTGACAGCCTTTTATAGGCCAGCAGGGGGATCCATCTGTCACATGACGTGCCTCTGGCGGCCATTTCTTCCACGGCCATTTCCCTGACACAGCCTTCGGCCATTTCTTCTACTGGCAAGATTGCCAGTACTTTCACGCCATTTCCCTGACAAAAGGGCTACTCTTTGAGGCTACTGCTGTCATAAAGTGACATTTTTACCTTCTTTTTACCTTCCATTATCTATGTGTTCTTTGTCCTCGGCTGAATTCTCAACTGGAAGTGACCATGGTAGCTCAGCTGAAAATTTGTAACTGCCATGCTGGGATTGGTGTGGAATATCTCCACCACTTTAGTGGAAAAGAGTGAAGACAGATGGGTATTTAAATACTTGTTATTCCCCACACAACAGCAGACATTTAATCTTGGACATATGGTAAGCATTGTCTGTAGGGGCTGCTGCAAAAGATTGAAGGCATTTACAGTATATCAGCACCACAGAACAGCTTTCTCATGGCACAAAGAACATATCAGAGAATATTTAATTTTACTTCACACAAAAATGTACACAATCTGTTGTTGCTGTCTACAGGAAATAGGAATAGGGATAATGTCACATGCCTACTGTTACCATCTGCAATTATATGAATCAAGAAGCCACCCGTGGGTGTCTCCATGCAGCCCTAGAACCTCTGTTAATTAAAGATATGGTCACTTTACAACAAAAACCCACTCGTTAATCTCCTCGTGTCCATTTACCCAGTGGCGGCTGGTGCGCAAAATGTTTGGGCGAGAGCAAACTAACTGAAAAATTCAGGAAAAAAAACATCAATTGCAGTCACTGTACCAAACGCAACCACTTTGACCATTAAATGCAGCCACTGTGCCCATCAAACGCTCCCACTGTGCCCCAAGTGCTGCCATTGTGCCCCAAATGTTGCCACTGTGCCCCAAGTGCTGCGACTGTGCTTCAAATACTGCCACTGTGCCCTAAATATTGCCACTGTGCCCCATGGGCTGCCACTGTGCCCCATGTTCTGCCACTGTGCCCCAAGTGTTGCCACTGTGCCCCACGTGCTGCCACTGTGCCCCCCATCATCTATCCGCCGCTAACCTTTGTCTCGGCTGGGCAGCGAGTGACGGCGGCAGGCAGTGAGTGTTGTCCAGAGTCCGGTGTCCTCCATCTTCCCCGACCCCGATATCTTCTCCCGCCCGCTCCTCCTCTCGTCCTCTGCTTTGATTGGAGGCCTGATAGGCGTCCAATCACAGCGCCCGTCGCTTAAGCCAATCAGGTGACAGGTAACAGACCCGGTGCACCTGATTGGTTGAGAGGTGGTTCAATGTTAGGAAAGCAAATTCCTTTGCTTTCCTAACATACAGCTGAGTGAGAAGCGAATGCACAGGGTTGCGCCCTGTTCTCACATGTTTGGGCACCTATTAGAGCCTATGACTCTAATCAGGTGCATCCAAAAAACACCCCCACCTCTGTAATTCCGGTGCCCGAAAAGGGTCCGGACACTGAATACCACCTTTCACTCTATCTAAACCTGCAAGGCTTTTTGGGTATGTCTCTGCCATCTTTTCTTCTAGAGAATGATATTAGTGCCCATTCTTCTTTTCCCAATAGCTCAAGCTCTGTGGGATTGGATGGAGAGGATTTGTGAATTGCCAAAAATCCTCAATTGGATTTAGGTCTGGACTTTGACTGGGCCATTCTAACACATTGATATGGCTTAATCTAAACCATTCTATTGTAGCTTTGGCTGTATGTTTAGGGTCATTGTCCTGCTGCAGTCTCAAGTCTTTTGCAGATTCTGACAGGTTTTCTTCTAAGATTGTCCTGTATTTGGCTCCATCCATCTTCCCATCAACTCTGAGCAGCTTCCCTGTCTCTGCTGAAGAAAAGCCACCAATACCACCAAGTTTCACAGTGGGGATAGTGTGTTCAGGGTGATGTACTGCACAAATAGCGTTTTGCTTTTAGGCCAAAAAGTAACATTTTGGTCTCATCTGACCAGAGCACCTTCTTTCACATGTTTGCTGTGTCCCCCACGTGGCTTCTCGCAAACTGCAAACGGGACTGTATATATATTTGTCTATTTATTTTTTATTTGCTATATGTTTTCACAAAAGTGGAGTTACCCTTTATCTAATTTTTGCACAACTCCCTGGGCTTCTTGACACTTCAGGTTGGATAAGTTCCTGATCAGTATGAGCATAATCACAATTACATTTTGAATTTTGAAATATTTTACTTAATTAGTGATTCTTAGCTAGGCTTCCTATTACTATAGAGACTATGATATGCAGCCATGTTACCCTGATTAAGCCCCAGAGATATTGCTGTGAAGAGTCCATGTTTGTGTAGATTGCATAATAATTTTTGTATACATGCTCTTTGCCATCTTGAACCTATTATGCATCTGTGGGCCAGATTCAGGTAGAGTTACTCTGGAGTATCAGTGATACTCCAGCCTAACTCTCACTTTGAGCCGGCGTTTCTGTTTTCAGTAAGCAGAAAACAAGAAACGCCGGGTTGGAGTTACTATACGAGCGGCGTAATTGTATTTCGCCGTTGTATCGGAACTGCAATTTTAAAAATGGCGCCGGGGGCGTTCCCGCTGATTAACGCCAAGAATATGTTAATCAGCGAGAATTGGCAATTCACGATCGTATTCGGGCCCGACGCAGTGACTTTCCGACGTTTCCGTAAGAGATATGTGGCGTAAAGATAAAGCAGCCCCCTAGTGGAGTATCCTATGTTAAGTATGGCCGTCGTCATCGCGTCGCAAAAAAAAAATTCGAGTCGTTTGCGTAAAACGTCCGTGAATGGGGATTGACGCTCATTGACGTTCACTGACACAATTTGGAGCATGCGCACTGACAGTCGACGCATGCGCAGTACGTTCGCCGCGGGATCGCGCCTAGTTATAATAATACACGCCCCCTACCCGCCCAATTTGAATTCCGCCGGCTCATTTTTGCTACGCCGCCGCAACTTTAGGAGCAAGTGCTTTGTGAATAACAGTACTTGCTCCTAAAGTTTCGGCGGAGTAACGTAAATGAGAAACGTTACTCCAAATTAAAGATTCGCCCATCTACCTGAATCTGGCCCAGTGACTTTCCGACGTTTCCATAAGAGATACTCGGCGTAAAGATAAAGCAGCCCCCTAGTGGAGTATCCTATGTTAAGTATGGCCGTCGTCATCGCGTCGCAAAAAAAAAATTTGAGTCGTTTGCGTAAAACGTCCGTGAATGGGGATTGACGTCATTGACGTTCACTGACAGAATTTGGAGCATGCGCACTGACAGTCGACGCATGCGCAGTACGTTCGCCGCAGGATCGCGCCTAGTTATAATAATACACGCCCCCTACCCGCCCAATTTGAATTCCGCCGGCTCATTTTCGCTACGCCACCGCAACTTTAGGAGCAAGTGCTTTGTGAATAACAGTACTTGCTCCTAAAGTTTCGGCGGAGTAACGTAAATGAGAAACGTTACTCCAAATTAAAGATTCGCCCATCTACCTAAATCTGGCCCATTGAGTTTAACTTTGCACTTATTTAGTAAGCTGCAAGTTATAGTTACTCTTTACCTGATCATTCGTCTGATTACCCAATCTGTTACAACAGTGATCTCTAGCAGTCTCATGTAACACATCCCCAGTCTCTGACTGCTTTGTGAAGCAGGTTTCCAGTCTCCAACAAAACCTGTAGAATGTATATAGTCACTGATCATTTCTTTTCATATGTCTGTTGTTTCTATTTCCTATGTTTGTAGTCTCTGACTATCTTCTCTAGTATGTCTGCAGTCTCTGACTATCTCCTCTAGTATGTCTGCAGTTTCTGACAATCTGCTCTATTATGACCTGAAAAGCTTGTAAGCAAGAGGACACTCTCCCTCCGCCCTTACGGTGTGAGTGGTGCTGGTGTCTGAGTTACTTATACATTAGTATTGGTAAAGTTGCTCCCTGGACACTGCTCTTACAGCCTGATCAAGGTGCAATGTTAGGAGGCCTCTGCCGTAGGTGAACTTCATTACTATATCCTTCCTGGGCGGGCAAAAACAAGGCAAGTGGAGCAGAGCTGGCAGTGGCTGCCCAACATTGCACCTTGGTTGTGCCGGGAGAATGGCATCCCAGATGCACATCTGCTCTACTACAGTATGTCAGAAGTCTCTGGCCATCTTCAGAAGGTCTACAGCAGGGGTGCCCAACCTTTTGAAGAGCGAGGGCCACTTAAGCAACTTGGTAACCATTCGAGGGCCGCTATGAGCGCAGCGGGCGGAAGACAGGTCACGGCTACACTATAGGCCCTCCTATCCACCCAGATGAAAGGGGGTGAATTCTCTTCTGTTTTTCGGATTGGAGGTAGGAGGGCATAAACAGACATCTGTCGCTTTATAGAGGTGAATTAAGGGTCCCATTTGGTTGGGCTGATTGTGTGAAAAGGGCCTAAGACTGCTTTCACACTGATGTGCTGCGGTATACCCACACCGTGAGTGCAGTGTAGTGCACCTGTGTCTGCGGGTTAGCTTTCGGCTTATGGGGCTCTGCTCTGTAGCCGCTTTCTTCCTCTACCACCAGCTTCATTCACAACACTGATGCTGTGGTATGGCGGGTCAGCAACCTGCAATCTGGGCTTGCCAACCCTCCATTCCAAAGAAGGAGGTCGCGGGCCACATCAGAGAGCTCCGCGGGCCACTGGTTGGCCACCCCTGGTCTACAGTCTCTGATGACATCCTCTAATATGTTTGCAGTCTCTGACAATCTCCTCTAGAAAGCTAGCAGTCTCTGACCATCTTCTCTAATATGTCTACAATTTCTGACCATCTCTTCTAATATTCTAGCAGTCTCTGACCATCTCTCCTAATATATTTGTAATTTCTGACCATCTTGTGACGTAGGTTAGAATTCTCACAATGAGATTGTCAGACAAATGATTATCTGTTTTTTTGTTTTGTTTTGTTTTTTGCATACTGGTCTCCATATTGAAAATGAAGAGGTTATTGAAGTTATGGAAATTGTTGTACAACAGAATTTTTATTTTAGAAGTGATGTAATTGTGTTGTTTTTGTATTGTATTTCGAGCGAAAACTGTACTGATTAAACAAACATTTTACGATCTGTAATCTTACTAGAAAAAAATTCCTATTTGACCCTTCGGATAATTTCAGATGAACTGTTGTGATCGATTCTCAAAAGCTGTGTACTAACGATCAGATTGTCGTTGGATCACTTTGAAACTGGTATTTTTCAGCAAATTTTCTGATCGTGTGTACTAGGCTATATCTGTCTGCAGTCTCTGACCATCTCCTCTGATATGTCTGCAGTTTCTGACCAACTCTAGTATGTCTACAGTCTCTGACCATCTCCTCTAGTATGTCTGTAGTCTCTGACTATCTCCTCTAGTATGTCTGCAGTTTCTGACAATCTGCTCTATTATGACCTGAAAAGCTTGTAAGCAAGAGGACACTCTCCCTCCGCCCTTACGGTGTGAGTGGTGCTGGTGTCTGAGTTACTTATACATTAGTATTGGTAAAGTTGCTCCCTGGACACTGCTCTTACAGCCTGATCAGTGTGCAATGTTAGGAGGCCTCTGCCGTAGGTGAACTTCATTACTAAGCCTTCCTGGGCGGGCAAAAACAAGGCAAGTGGAGCAGAGCTGGCAGTGGCTGCCCAACATTGCACCTTGGTTGTGCTGGGAGAATGGCATCCCAGATGCACATCTGCTCTACTACAGTATGTCAGAAGTCTCTGGCCATCTTCAGAAGGTCTACAGCAGGGGTGCCCAACCTTTTGAAGAGCGAGGGCCACTTAAGCAACTTGGTAACCATTCGAGGGCCGCTATGAGCGCAGCGGGCGGAAGACAGGTCACGGCTACACTATAGGCCCTCCTATCCACCCAGATGAAAGGGGGTGAATTCTCTTCTGTTTTTCGGATTGGAGGTAGGAGGGCATAAACAGACATCTGTCGCTTTATAGAGGTGAATTAAGGGTCCCATTTGGTTGGGCTGATCGTGTGAAAAGGGCCTAAGACTGCTTTCACACTGATGTGCTGCGGTATACCCACACCGTGAGTGCAGTGTAGTGCACCTGTGTCTGCGGGTTAGCTTTCGGCTTATGGGGCTCTGCTCTGTAGCCGCTTTCTTCCTCTACCACCAGCTTCATTCACAACACTGATGCTGTGGTAAGGCGGGTCAGCAACCTGCAATCTGGGCTTGCCAACCCTCCATTCCAGAGAAGGAGGTCGCGGGCCACATCAGAGAGCTCCGCGGGTGACTGGTTGGCCACCCCTGGTCTACAGTCTCTGATGACATCCTCTAATATGTTTGCAGTCTCTGACAATCTCCTCTAGAAAGCTAGCAGTCTCTGACCATCTTCTCTAATATGTCTACAATTTCTGACCATCTCTTCTAATATTCTAGCAGTCTCTGACCATCTCTCCTAATATATTTGTAATTTCTGACCATCTTGTGACGTAGGTTAGAATTCTCACAATGAGATTGTCAGACAAATGATTATCTGTTTTTTTGTTTTGTTTTGTTTTTTGCATACTGGTCTCCATATTGAAAATGAAGAGGTTATTGAAGTTATGGAAATTGTTGTACAACAGAATTTTTATTTTAGAAGTGATGTAATTGTGTTGTTTTTGTATTGTATTTCGAGCGAAAACTGTACTGATTAAACAAACATTTTACGATCTGTAATCTTACTAGAAAAAAATTCCTATTTGACCCTTCGGATAATTTCAGATGAACTGTTGTGATCGATTCTCAAAAGCTGTGTACTAACGATCAGATTGTCGTTGGATCACTTTGAAACTGGTATTTTTCAGCAAATTTTCTGATCGTGTGTACTAGGCTATATCTGTCTGCAGTCTCTGACCATCTCCTCTGATATGTCTGCAGTTTCTGACCCACTCTAGTATGTCTACAGTCTCTGACCATCTCCTTTACTATGTCGGTAAATTCTGACAATCTTCTGTTACCTATGCCGAGCATTATGTGCAGCTCTTTGGGGCAGCAGTTATTGACATAGGAGTTCATAACTTTATAAGTCGACAACAACTGCCATAGGGTGGGTTTTTTGTTGAAGGTATGATACAGATACTGAATGATGTTAGAAGCCTGGTATGATGTTAGAAGTATGATGTTAGAAGTTTTTCACCTACTTCAACAACCAAACTTAACTACTTCCCACCCGGCCACTGTGCATATATGGTTGGGTGGGCACTTTCTCTTTCTGAGTGGACATTCAGGAAAATCCCTCAGAAGAAGGGGGATCGCGCGCACGTACCGGATGCACTTGTGTCACCTGGACATAGCGCATCTTTGATCCGCAGGAGGGCTCTGTGATTTGCCCTGCTGATCACATGATGGCTGTGTCCAATCACAGCCATCATATGTAAATTGAGAGCCTGTTGCTAGGTGATCACCTCTCCTCTCCTCACACAGAAGTCGTCAGTGAGGAGAGGAGAGCAGATTGCTGCAGCCAGCCAGTGATCAGTGAATATGAGCTGTTTTTTACAGCTTTTTACACACTGATCACCGGCCCAGTGTCAACACACATGTTCCCACACAATCTAAACACACAAGTCCTCAAAATAGTGTCCCCAAAACACATGCCCCACTAACATGTCCCCACACATGTCACAACACAGTAAAAACACCTGTCCCCCACGTATGTAACAGTAAAATCACATGTCCCAATGATCATCTGCACACATATGTCCGTGATCACCTGCGCACATCTGTACATGATCATCTGGATACATCTATCCGTGATCACACAAACCAATTATACACTTAACAGGATTTTTTTTACCAAACACATGTAGCAGAATACATTTTTGTTTACATTTTTGACAAAATTAGATTTTATTGGATTTCTTTTAAAATAGAAAGAAGAAAACAATGACGTTTTTAAGGGTCTGGAAAAAACAACGTTTTTTTCAACCCGATCATTAAAACGGCCTTGCCTACAAACGGCCTTGCCTACATGCTCTAGAAAAGCGTGGTGACGTACAACACGTACGACGACACTATAAAGGGTTCCATTCGGAAGGCGCCACACTTTGGGCTGCTTTTGCTGATTTTGTGTTAGTAAAAGACGATTCACACTTTTCTGTCTGTTAGGCCTCTTACACGCGATGGCCCAGATTCATATAGCAATTACGCCTGTCTAACTGGTGTTAGACAGGAGTAATTTCAAATTTTGCGCGCCGTATCACTAGTTTGAATCCTCAAACCATGATACGGCGGCTTCGGGCTTCGATCCGAGAGGCTTACGCCTTCGTAAGCCTTCGGATCTACGCTGCGATATTTTTGCGGCCGCTGGGAGGAGTTTGCGTCGTTTTCATGCGTCGGGATATGCAAATGTGTTTTTACGGCGATCCACGAAGATACGAGCGGTCTTCGCAATCGCTTACGTCTGTTTTGTTTTACGTACTGTTAGACCAGCTTTTTGCTGGTCTAACGGTGCGTAGCCCATGTTAAGTATGGCCGTCGTTCCCGCGTCGAATTTAATTTTAATTTTTATTTTTTTGCGTAACTCGTTCGGGAATAGAAATGTCCGTAAACGACGCTACTCAAACAACGAATGACGCAACGACGTGATTTCGCGCAATGCACGGCGGGAAATTTGCGAACGGAGCATGCGCAGTTCGATCGCCGCAGGAACGCGCCTATTTTAAATCCTTCACGCCCCCTACTCGTCTAGATGGATTGCGACGGGAGAAATACACTACGCCGCCGTCGTTTACTGGACAAAATCTACCTGGATTCCACGTAGAGCCAGGTAAAAAACTGTGGCGTAGTGTATTTCTGATACGCTACGAGAATCCAATTCTCTCTGAATCTGGGCCGATAGGTTTAACCAGAGGACAACGGTCTAATGGACTGTTTTCATCAGTCAAAACCGATCGTGTGTGGGCCCCATAGGTTATTTAACCTTAGGTTAAAAAAAAAGATAACTTGCTTTAAAATTAACCTATGGACTCGTAACCGATAGGTCAGAACCGATCGTTAGTACGCACGACCATCGGTTAAAAATCCATGCATGCTCAGAATCAAGTCGATGCATGCTTGGAAGCATTGGACTTCATTTTTTTCAGCACGTCATTGTGTTTTAAGTCACCGCGTTCTAATATGATCGTTTTTTTAACCGATGGTGTGTAGGCACATCAGACCATAAGTCAGCTTCATCGGTTAACCTATGACAACAGTCCTTCAGACCGTTCTCATCGGATGGACTGATCGTGTGTACGTGGCTTTACAGCGTGATTAATGTGCTTTCTCCATTACGAATGCTAGTTTTACCAGAACGAGCGCTCCCGTCTCATAACTTGCTTCTGACCATGCACGTTTTTTTCACGTCGTTAAAGCCTACACGCGACCACTTTTTACAACCTTAAAAACGACAACGTTAAAAACGTTGTGAAAAAATGGAGCATGTTCAGAAAAAAAATTGGCCATTTTTTAGATCGTGAAAAATGCTCTGGAGCCCACACACGATCATCCCGCTGAGCTGACGGCTGACAGGGCGGTCCCCGCACACTGTGCAGGGACCGCCCTGTCTCTTCTCCGCTCTCCCCTATGGGGAATCGGATGAATACGGACCGTCTGTCCGTATTCATCCGATCCGTTCCGCCAGACGGAAGAAAATAGGGTTTTCTTCCGTCTGGAAAACCGGATCCAGACGGAGGCGGGTGATTACGGACGTTAGCGGATACTCATCCGCTAACGGCCGTGATACCCATAGGGCACCATTCTAAGTCCATAAACATACTTAGAAAAAGTGGACCGTTTGTTCGCTGGTGTAAAAGGGCCCTAAAATAAAATTTCATTTTTTAGAACCCGAAAAACGGTCGTGTGTACGCGGCATGAGAGCGCTGAAAGCTGAAAATTGGTCTGGGAAGGAAGGGGGCGAAAGTGCCCAGTATTGAAGTGGTTAAATAAAACAGTAAGCTTTATGGATATTATACAACATAAAGTTTTACTTTTCTATCAAGATACAAATAAAAAAAAAAGAAGGAAAACAATATAAAGAAGTTATTAATACATAAATCTAGTGACTATAATGAACAGATGACTATAATGAAAAACATGTGAAACTTTCCTTGACATTCATGAAATCCACCTTATTTCTCGTCATCGCCTTCCCATATTCATATAACAACATGTTTATTCACTATTCAGATAATTAACATGGATTTAAAATTCACATCCTCTTGATATGTACAACAGATGTGCCGAAAATGTAAAAATAGAATATCTTTGATTCTTATATCACCCATGAAAAATTCAAGTACCACGCACCTGCTACAAATTTTACAGGCTAATTGGTAATGCAAGCAGTAAATTACTTTCAGAATACCAATCAATTGCACTTCTTGCCTATATAGAGGAAATCTAATATTTGTTAACTCTTTAATTACTGGAGCTCATGCCACAGGAATAATCGTATCGTATTCATATTAGCTCGATGATAAAGTGTTAACTCACATGACGCATCAGAGGTATTAAACAGTCTTGTCAATTGTACGGTAATTTAAGGTCTATTTCTGTTGGCCAAAATTGGCATTTGTCTATTGGAACATGATATGTTATTTAGATGATGAACGGCAGCTTGCTTTTAGAATAAAATTAGGATGCCACCCAAAGTTTCAGTTTTCGCTTTATTTGAAAATAATGATCAGGTTGGCATATGTTTCCCGTAATTCTTGTTTCCATTGTGAGTGTGACTACAAATGCCAATCTAGGGAAACCAGCTTTTGAAAATTTAGAGATGTTGTTCTAAATATGCATGTTAAAACCAGGGGCAGACTGACCATTGAGGCCCTCGGGCACTGCCAGAGGGCCCCATGTCACTTGGGGGCCCCATCAGGGTTGCCAGGCTCAGTAAAACCAGGGACAGTATGTCAAAATCTGTGTTTTTTTTTTACTTCTGTCCCTGATATGTCTGAAACCGACATGGTTTTGATGTGAAAATCCCATTTTAAATGTGTTGTGACACCGGCGCAACTACGTGTATAATATGTTAATCTGCTGCAGTTAATGTGAACACCTGTGACAAGTGAAAAAATGAAAACGTGGATTGTGTATATGTGACATATACTCCTGCGCTGATTATCTCAAAACCATAAACATATATATAATATATATATATATAAAAACAAATGTCCATGAACACCAGTGTTAATATTAAACCATACAAATAAATTTAAATCCAGTTGGTGCGTGCTATTGCACCTAAGAACAGTTCTTAATCCTTTTGTTTATCTTGTTTCAAAGTAAAAAACGTGCTCTGTGCTGTTGAATCAGGTATATTCTCCGTGAATTAACACCCTTAGTTTGTGTCACCACCACCTTAGTAAAGATTGCACTCACCAGATCACATAAGGGACACAGCATATAATATCCTTTGAACAGCAGTTTCTGCACGACCCTTTATCCTATATATCAGGCCCGAATGGCTCTCCACCTCTTGAGGCTCCCCCAAAAAGAAAAAAGCCTCTTATGGTGTAGTAAAAAAGTAGAAAACTCACTCACATTTTGCAATGCCCAGCCGGCATTAGCTAGTCCAGCGTTACTGTTTGTGCAACGTGCGGCGTGCGTTCCAAGCCTCGTTTCGGATGCGGTTCAACGGGTGGAAGTTGCAATGTTGACAATGGAGGCGACTATTGGCGGATTCGATGTGTAAAAGGATAATGCCTATATGCCTCTACATGTTTCGCATGCACGCATGCGTCATTAGGAAGCTCACCGCATGCGTACATTTTTCGCATGCGTGCATGTGAAACATGTAGAGGCATATGGGCATTATCCTTTTACACATCGAATCCGCCAATAGCCTCCTCCATTGTCAACATTGCAACTTCCGCCCGTTGAACCGCATCCGAAACGAGGCTTGGAACGCACGCCGCACGTTGCACAAACAGTAACGCTGGACTAGCTAATGCCGGCTGGGCATTGCAAAATGTGAGTGAGTTTTCTACTTTTTTACTTTCATAATAAAACATTGGTTTAAATATACTACACCATAAGAGGCTTTTTTCTTTTTGGGGGAGCCTCAACTGGGGGAGAGCCATTCGGGCCTGATATACAGGATAAAGGATCGTGCAGAACCGCTGTTCAAAGGATATTATATGCTGTGTCCCTTATGTGATCTGGTGAGCGCAATCTTTACTAGAGGTGGTGGTGACACAAACTAAGGGTGTTAATTCACGGAGAATATACCTGATTCAACAGCACAGAGCACGTTTTTCACTTTGAAACAAGATAAGCAAAAGGATTAAGAACTGTTCTTAGGTGCAATAGCACGCACCAACTGGATTTAAATTTATTTGTATGGTTTAAAATACCATTTTAGCTGCCCCACCTCTGTACTGCCTCCTGGCATGGTGGCCATCTGTAAGCCTGTGGGCCCCATAATCTTCTATTGTCCTGGGGTCCCATGAGTTGTCAGTCCGCCCCTGGACTTAAAACTGTACACCGGGCCATAGTTAACAACCACTTAAAGGGGTTGTAAACAGGGGTCAAGTCCTGGGGAAAAAAGTGTGGGAACTCCCACCCAAGATCCACTCCCCCACCAAAAAAAAAAAATGATACGCTCATATGCATAATTACTACATGTTTTTTTTTTTGGTTTTTTTTTTTCGATCCACTGTACCTTAGTAATCCTTTATGTTACTGGCCGATTCCTGTATTTGGATTCATCGGGTAGTGTGCGGGTATTCTGTCACTTCCTCGATGCCGCAATGTCTCCTGGGAGCTTTTGTCATTGTTCCCAGGAGACATTGCGGAGGTCTGCCGCGAGTTATCGCGGGATTTAGAAAGAACTTTAGGCAAGCCCCTGACAGTGACTCGAGCTGGGCATCGCCACTTAGTGAAGGATTGGCTCGGGCAGCTTGGCTGCTCTAGTCCTCCAAAGGGAACTGTGTTCCTGCTGTGAAAAAAGTGCAGAGACGCCGTTCCCACGCGTTGTCGCAGGACTTGGGCCCTGGTTGTAAAGGTATATTTTTTTCCTAAATAGCTTTCTTTACCTTAGTGCAGTCCTCCTTCACTTACCTAATCCTTCCATTTTGCTTCTAAATGTCCTTATTTCTTCTGAGAAATCATCACTTCCCGTTCTTCTGTCTGTAACTCCACACAGTAATGCAAGAATTTCTCCCTGGTGTGGAGTGTCATGCTCGCCCTTTCCCTTGGACTACAGGAGAGTCAGGAAGCCCACTAACACACAGCTCCTTTCTCTATCTGCAACATAGAGAGTGTCTTGACTCTCCTGTAGTCCAAGGGAGGGGGTGAGCACGACACTCCCCATCAGGGAGAAAGCCTCGCATTACTTCCCAGAGGGGGTTAGTTCTTGCGGGGAGGAGCCGAGAGAGTCGCCCTGGGACCCCAGAACAGGAGGATCGGGGCCACAGTGGAGGTAAGTATGACATGTTTGTTATTTAAAAAAAAAAAGAACCTTTAGGGCCAGATTCTCATAAGACATACGACCGTCGTATCTCTGTTTCTGTGCCCGGGTATCTATGCGGCTGATTCCTAGAATCATTTACGCATAGATTACGGCATTGTTCCGACTGGCGTAAGTTACTTACAACGTAGGATTCTAAATGCAATACTACGCTGGCCGCTAGGTGGCGTATATGCAAATGAGCATGATACGCCGATTCCCGAACGTATTTGCACCGTGTCACCGTAGTTTACGCTGTTTCCGTAAGCGTAAGGTTACCCCTGCTATAAGGTGGTTTAACTTTACGCACGCCATGTTAAGTATGGACGTCGGGACAGCGTCGGGATTTTACGTCGTTTACGTAACTCGTTTGCGAATAGGGCTGTGCGTTATTTACGTTCACGTCGAATCCAATGTATTTGCAGCGTACTATGGAGCATGCGCACAGGGCTACTTTTACAGCCGGCGTATGCGCAGTTTGTTCGGCGCGGGGGCAAGCTTAATTTAAATACAAGCCGCCCCCTTTGAATTACGCGGCCTAACGCCAGGCCATTTACACTACGCCGCCGCAAATTACGGAGCAAGTGCTTGGAGAAAACGGCACTTGCTCCTGTAAATTGCGGTGGCGTATTGTAAATAGGAAACGCTATGCAATCGCGGATATACAAGAATCTGGCCCTTAGTGTCACTTTAATGTGTACTGTCCTGAGTGCCAACCGTATAATTATGTGGGTACAGCGTCACACGACCACGCAATTGTCAGTTAAGGTAACACAGTACCGTATCGAAAAAAATGGCCTGGTCATGAAGGGGGTTAAACCTTCCAGGGCTGAAAAGGTTAAGTTACCACAGTTACTGCACTTCTCTTGTTCTACAAGCTACAGTGTACATTCTGTGGGTTGCCACAGTCTTACATACCCCGGCAGTAGGGTGACCACATTTCCAAACCACCATTCAGGGACACCCTCCCTTCCCAAAAATCAGCTTGTGTTGTAAAGAATCACAGCACAGTGATTGGATGCAAGAGGCGGGATTTATAATTTCTCCAATCACAAGCAGGGGATTGTGCTCCTCCAAGCTTTCCCGGCCAAGACAAGTACTGTCAGTGAGTAAAGCGGTGATGTGGCGGCCTTTTTTGGGGGCATCAGATTGTCCCGGGGGGGGGGGGTGGGGTGGCTGTGTCAGTTTCATTCCGGGACACTGTATTGTCCTGGAATGAATGTGCCGGGACAGACCTGCAAAATGCGGGACTGTACCGGGCAATCCGGGACACGTGGTCACCCTACCCGGCAGTGTAGGGCCTGTAGCCGCTTATCCATGGAAGCATTTTTGCAAACACGGCTTTGTTTATTGCTTAGAACTATATGACATTCAATTTCTTCTGCTATTCTTTATCATTTGTTCAGCTGCCTAGTACAGCTCACATTACCTAAATGTTTACTTGGTATAATTGGTTCTGAACATGCAAGAAAACAGTCTTTAAAAAAAAAAATGAGGCCACAGGTTGATCAATAACACTGTCTGGATCTCAGGCTGTCAGACACTTTCTGTCTCATCCTACTTCTCTTCAATGCATAACTGATAGCAATGTCAAGTCTTCTTTTACATAAAAGGGGTAAATAGGGGTGTTTATTCTGAGTTTTGCGTAAATTAGGTCAAATTTGCTGTTGTATGGCCATACAGACTTTCCTGCTCTTATCACTGATAATTAAACTGATTCCACTCAGGACAGAAAACATTAAAGAGGAAATGCAGTCTGCTCACATAATTTGTAATAAAAACATTTTTGTCATTCTGAAGCTTCCCCTCCAACATTTTTGCATATTATTTTATATATACTGTGAGTCTGTACTTGCCAAATATGCTCCACTGAGTCTGGCTGCAGCCATTTTAACTGTGGGCAGCTGAAGCTGCCGCCTGTTCACTTCCTGTATTTACACAGACACAGAGAGGTACACCTCCATCTATGCAGCTTTCATTGGCCCTCTTATGACTCACCCCTTCCTGGCAAATGCTCATGAGAGATGTCATGGATATGCAATAAAGTCTGGCAGCATGCCTGTCTCCATTTGTTCATTAGAGGCCTGACTCTCTTTCTGGCTGTCTTCTATCACCTCTCCTCCCTGTATGGCTCCACCCCAGGCCATCCCAGGAAGCCTATATTAACTGTTGCACCGCAGGCCTGTCTTGCTGTACAACTTTGTTTGTTAGCTTCAGTTTCTGTTTGCCGTATGCTACGTTAACCTTTCTGTGTACAGATTTTGTCTTGTCTCTGACTACTCCTGTTTGCCTGTTTCCCTGACCCTTGGCCTGTCCCTTGGTTACCCTTGTCTGCCTGTTGCCCCCTGACCTCAGCTTCCCCTCACTATCACTTGTGTCCTGTGTGCTGCTTCCCCTCTATCCCTACGGAGCGTGACCTAGGGGACTCCAGGAGCCGCAACCTGGATCCATCTGCAGCGAAGGCCATACCTCACCACTAGAGGCTCTGGTGAACACCAAGCTGGATCTTAGACTCCGCGCCCTGGGGAATCTTGGGCTCATGCTTCCTATCCATCCGCAGCAGTCGGCTATAGGGTTCACTACCCTGTGGTGCACCCCTGACCTCAATGGGGTGCACTTGTCATCTGGCCACAGGTTACCTGACAATAGAGAGCTGTGCATGATCTCATACGCCTAGGCCTTTTACAAGACAAGAAACAGGAAGTGGGCTATATAAGGTATTTACTGACAGAAAAATGTTTTACTAACCAAAGTAAAAAGATTAAAAGATGAAGAATTGCTAAATTTCCACAGAGAATGAAGTGATGGACATCTAGATTGGAAACTTTTTTTTTACCACTTCCGGACCGGCTCATAATGATATACGTTGGCACTTTGAAGAGGAATATCGTTAATGATAGAGAAGATAAATGGACAGCCGCACGCCCAAAAACCTTGATCATTGTCTTTATTTTAAAAAAAAGATAAAAATGGCACTACAAATCACAGTTAAAAAATGGGGATGACATCCTATGCGTTTCACACTATTGGTTAGTGCCTAATCATGAGCCTTCTCCTGTGAAGACACTGATTGCATAAGCACACCCACCTGGAGCGGTAACCCCCTTTCCCCAAGAGGAATATCGCTGCTATGGCAGCAGCTAGCTACCATTACCCCGGTATCCTCTTCTTCAGTGAGTGGTCCATTTTTACATAAAAGTGGTCTCTGTGGCGGATTCGCCACAAGATCACTTTTATCGGTGGCACGAATGGGCCCCCCCTCCCGCCACGCTCCAGTGCCCTCTGCCTCTTACCGGGGCCGCCGGCAGCGGTGCAGACGATCACGTCCTCTCCCCTCTGTGGTATGGAGCTGAGTGAGGGGAAGATGGCCCCCACCCGGCTCCATACCATTGCAGGGTGGAAGTAGAATCCAAACGTCACTTCCGCCCATACCTCTTAAAGGGAATTTTTTTTTTTCAAAATTACATTTTTTTATTTTTTATTTTTTTTTATTGCATTTTAGTGTAAATATTAGGGGCCAGATTCAGGAACAGTTAGGCTGGCGGATCCAGTGATCCGCCAGCCTAACTGTGACTTTAAGCCGGCGTTTCTGTTTTCTGTAACCAGAAAACAAGAAACGCCGGGTTGAAGCTCCGATGCGAGCAGCGTAACTGAGTTTCGCCATCGCATCGTTACTTCAACTTAAAAATGGCGCCGGGGGCGTTCCCGCCGATTTCCGCTCAAAAAATATGTTAATGAGCGGAAATCGGCAATTCACGATCGCATTCCGGCGCGACGCAGTGACGGTACGACGTTTCCGGACGGGATACGCGGCGCATAGTTATACCTACATGGGGTTGGAGTATCCTATGTTAGGTATAGGCGTCGTCATCGCGTCGGAAAAAAAAAAAAAAACGTCGCTTGCGTAAAACGTTCATGAATGGGAATGTGACGTCATTGACGTTCATTCACAGAATTTGGAGCATGCGCACGGGGATGTTTTGACACTCGACGCATGCGCAGTACGTTCGCGGCGGGAACGCGCTTCGTTTTAATACTACACGCCCCGTACCCGCCCAATTTGAATTCCGCCGGCTCATTTGCGATGCGCTGCCGCAACTTTAGGAGCAAGTGCTTCGTGAATGACAGCACTTGCTCCTAAAATTTCTGCAGCGTAACGCAAATGAGAAGCGTTACTCTGGAGCAAAGATGCTCCCATCTACCTGAATCTGGCCCTAGGTCTTTTTGACCCCAAATCTCATATTTAAGTGGTCCTGTCATGCTTTTTTTTTTATTACAAGAGATGTTTACATTCCTTGTAATAGGAATAAAAGTGACCATTTTTTTTAACCGCTTAACGCCTGCCGCATGTATATGTACGTCCACAGAATAGCACGTACAGGCAGATTGGGCGTACATGTAAATCCCTGTCTTCTTGCGGGTCCGATCGGGACCCCCCCCGCTACATGCGGCGGGCGTCTTACCTCCGGGAGTGATCCGGGATGAGGGGGCGGCTATTCGTTTTTGTCCGCCCCCTCGTGATCGCTCCCAGCCAATCCCCTGAGCCTCCGCCCTGCACTTCTTCTGCCTGTGTAATGTAAACACTGGCAGAGGAAGTGATGTCAGCTCTCCTCTCGGCAGTATTTTCAATCTGACAAGAGGAGAGAAGACATCACAAGTAAGTTGCACCTAACGCTACACTGACACCACACACATAGGCACACTTAACCCCTTCGGATCACCAGCCCCCTATCACAGTGTCACTAATAGCAGTGATCATATATTTACTGATCACTGCATTTAGTGTCAGTGTGACAGGCAGTTAGTGTTAGGTCCAGGGTAGCCCCGTAAACCCCCTAATAAAGTTTTAACCCCTTGATCACCGCCCTAGTTAACCCTTTTACCCCCTATTGCCAGTGTCACTAAGCGATCGGTTTTCTGATCGCTGTATTAGTGTCACTGTTGCCGCTAGGTAGCTAATTTTTTTTTATATTGCGATTTTTTTATTACTAAAGACATGTGGAGATTTTTAAGGGTAAAACTTTGTCGCCATTCTACGAGCGGGCGCAACTTTGAAGCATGATATGTGTGGTATCAATTTACTTGGCGTGACATTATCTTTCACAATATAAAATAAAATTGGGCTAACTTTACTGTTGTCTTATTTTTTAAATCCAAAAGCGTATTTTTTTCCCCAAAAAAGTGCGCTTTTAAGACACTGCTGTGCAAATACTCTGTGACAAAAAGTATTGCAATGATTGACATTTTATTCTCTAGGGTGCTAGAAAAATATATATAGGGCCAGATTCAGGTAGATGGGCGAATCTTTATTTTGGAGTAACTTTTCTCATTTACGTTACTCCGCCGAAACTTTAGGAGCAAGTACTGTTATTCACAAACCACTTGCTCCTAAAGTTGCATCGGCGTAGCGAAAATGGGCCGGCGGAATTCAAATTGGGCGGGTAGGGGGCGTGTAGTATTTAAAATAGGCGCGATCCCGCGGCGAACGTACTGCGCATGCGTCGACTGTCAGTGCGCATGCTCCAAATTCTGTCAGTGAACGTCAATGATGTCAATCCCCATTCACGGACGTTTTACGCAAACGACTCGAAAATGTTTAAATTCAACGCGATGACGACGGCCATACTTAACATACTCCACTAGGGGGCTGGTTTTTCTTTACGCCGCGTATCTCTTACGGAAACGTCGGAAAGTCACTGCGTCGGGCCCGAATACGATCGTGAATTGCCGATTCTCGCTGATTAGCATATTCTCGGCGTTAATCAGCGGGAACGCCCCGAGCGCCATTTTTAAAATTGCAGTTCCGATACGACGGCGAAATACAATTACGCCACTCGTATAGTAACTCCAACCCGGCGTTTCTTGTTTTCTGCTTACTGAAAACAGAAACGCCGGCTCAAAGTGAGAGTTAGGCTGGAGTATCACTGATACTCCAGAGTAACTCTACCTGAATCTGGCCCATAATGTTTGGGGGTTCTAAGTCGTTTTATAGCAAAAAAAAAAAACTGTTTTTAACTTGTAAACACCAAATCTCAGAAAGAGGCTTGGTCCTTAAAGTGGATGTAAACCCCCCCAAAAAATTCTCTGCTGTCACAATGTACAGTATAAGATTGTCTTGTCATCTGTGCCCAGTCTTGCCACAGAGAGTTAATCCAGCTCTGAGCAATCCTCTTTTATTGTTCAGTGAAATAAAACGGACTTACAGAGAAAAAACATTAGTCCGTTCCGCTTCCTTGCTGTGGGTGACAGGTTATATACATATCTCATGCACTAGCCTGGAGATTTTTTAATTCCCACCCCCACTCCTTTTCTAAAGTCATGTGGTTACTTTTCTGGATTTTGACTGGATTTTAGTGATCATAGCAGAATTCAGTGTAAGGGGAGTGTAGAGGAGGGCGGGGAGTCTATTGACATCACAACTCCACCCACAGAGCTCCAGATAACAGATCCACCCACAGAATCTGCAGTTTTTTTTAGTTTTTATAACAGACAGAGGGGAGACATTTGACAGGTTCAAAGCAGGGAATAGACAAGGCACTACCACAGAGTCTTCAGAATTTTAGGCTTTATTGGAGTTTTACTCCTATGCAGGGCATTTTTTCAGGGGAACTTGGTGGATTTCACTTCCACCACCTCTGGCTCTGACCCTTGAGGGGGGGCTGCTTACTACAATCACTTGTAAACACAGAAGTCCGGTTTCTGTGCATACAAGTGACAGCTCTGCACTATGTGTGTAACCCCCCTGAACTCTGCACTCTGTGTGTAACCCCCCTGAACTCTGCACTCTGTATCTAATGCAATATTGGTATTTAATGCCCCTTTAAGACCCTCCTACTGTTCATGAAATTTGACTGACCACACCCACTATTTAATGTGATTTGGAGGGTGTTTCTGGGTGGAGGGGTTTTGGGGGGGGGGGTGGTGGTTGAGTTACAGCACCTATTGTTTGAGACGAAAAGCCTTGCCCCTATGCATGCATGGTTCACAGGGCCGTCTTTAATATTGATTGGACTCTGGGCAAACATTTTCTTGCCCCCCCCCCCCTCCCCTGAATCCACTTGTCAACTATCTCCAGGCAGTGTAGGCTCAAGGGGCAGCTGCTTTGGGCCCAAGAATAATGACTGGGCTCGGGGCAGCTTCCCCTTTTGCCCTGCCTTAAACACAGCCCTAATGGTTCATAGCATAATAAGGACAGATAGCTCCGAAGAACATATTCAGAATTTTTTCAACATCTTTTGGCAGGTAAAACCACTAAATATATTTGTTTGAAAGCGGTGTTAAGCTGTTTGGCCGGAGCTGCTTTCTAAATCAAACAGCAAATACCATTTGCATATAAAACATGACAACTGAATTAATTTTATTATGGTTTATTATTTTCTTTAAGTTAGTTAGTTAATATTTATTTAGCCCCAACTTTATCATCCTTGACTACTAATGGGCATTTGTTATAGTCATTTAAGACATAAATTTCAATTCAGCATCTTGCATGGTTGTTAAAGCCAAGAAGTTCACCCTGGTACTCCAGAATATTAATGCTTTTAATAAACTTAGGATCTTAATTAGGACGACGATCACACTTGGAACGAGTTCACAGGTAGGTTCCTGCCCCTAAGTAGCAATGAATCCCTCTGTGGCTCTTAAAGGGGTAAGGCCAAGGTCAAGCTAGTTAAAGGTGCGATCCTGGCACATCAGTAAAATAGAAGTATATTGTATTGAGAGGCAGGGCTGAAACGAATGTAAATCATGCCGCACAATCCGGTATCGTAAGAATGTAACCTCCAAAGCTGATACAAAGGTAAATTGCGTTCCCTTGTGGCATCAATTCATATCCATTAATTGTAACAATGCATGATGGGTCTCAGTTGATTGCCAGCTTCTTTAGTATTTGAAATGTGCTTCTCAGCATAGCGCATAGGACACCGCTGGGACTCATTTGACCCTGACTTTCACATTAATTTTGCTGTGCTGTGAAGAGCGGAGACAAAATCAATGGCCATCAGTGGTTATTCAAGGTAGAGTATCTGGTGCTATTGAATACCAATGGCAATACAAAGCATTAAACTTACTTAAGGTCTCATCCGTTGACATAGTCATCCGGTCTAGTTCTCCAAACTTTTCTGTCCCCTGCCTACTTATTTATTTATTTGTACAGCATTGAAGAACATTTAGGGACCAATTCCACTGCTGCAGTTTGATGAGAATCCAAACTGCAGAAACAGCAAGGAAAAGGTGTAGTCGATGGGGCAACTTCAACCCTTGCGGTTCAACAGGTTGCCATTTTGCAATATGAAGCCTGAACCCCTTTTACTCAGGAGATGCATACTTTTCATTTTCAGTAGGCTAGCTGATACACCAGAAGTACACTTGAAGCAAAGCAAAATGCAACAGAAAAAGCAATCCAAACTGCAATAGTTGAATAAAGCCCCGTACACACGGCCGAGGTTCTCGGCAGAAACCAGCGAGAACCTCGCTGGGAGCCGCATTCTGCCGAGAACTTCGGCCGTGTGTACGCTCTCTGCTCGCCCCGCCCGTCGGGAAACTCGTCGAGCAAATAGAGAACAGGTTCTATATTTGCTCGACGGCCCGTCGGGATGAATGGCTGGTTGCCTTTCCTGACGGGCAGGTCGCCGAATCTGACGGCCGGCAGAGAACCTCGACGGGCGGAACGATGTGTTCCGCCCGTCGAGTTTCTCTGCCGTGTGTACGCGGCATTAGCCTTTAGAATCCTGTTCATACCATCACACTGTGGTACCCTCAATGCACTTTGTCAACAGATTAAGGGCCAGATTCTCAAAGAAGTTACGTTGGCGTATCTCGAGATACGCCGCGTAACTTCTAGGATGTGCTGGCGTATCTATTTTCTGTATTCAGAAAGCAAGATACGCCAGAATTTTGCTTAGATCCGACCGTATCTTAGTTGCACATTTTACGCTGGTCACTAGGTGGCGCTTCCGTCGATTTACGCGTCAAATATGCAAATGAGCTAGATACGCCGATTCACCAACGTACTTGCGCCCGGTCGCATTTTTTACATCGTTTGCGTAAGCGTAAGTCCGGCGTAAAGTTACCCCTGCTATATGAGGCGTACGTAATGTTAAGTATGGACGTCGGAACAGTGTCGAATTTTCCGTCGTTTACATCGTTAACATTCACGTCGAAACCAATGAGTATTTGCGGCGCAATTTTGAGCATGCACACTGGGATACGTCCACGGACGGCGCATGCGCCGTTCGGAAAGAGCATCAATTACGTGGGGTCACGATTTATTTACATGGATCACGCCCCCTACCTGCCTATTTTGAATTAGGCGCAGTTACGCCGGCCCATTTACGCTACGCCGCCGTAACTTTGGGCGCAACTTCTTTGTGAATACAGCACCTGCCTCTTAAAGTTACGGCGGCATAGTGTAAATGAGATACGCTACGCCCACACAAAGATACGCGTCTGTACGAGAATCTGGCCCGTAGTTCACAGAACTTCATGCTAATGCACTGTGCATTGTAGTGCACTGCGTTTCAGAAAATGCAACAATGGCAGCTGCTTTGATCCTAGAGCTAGCAAAAGAGGAAAAGTGCACATGGGCAGGGCAATATACAAGACAATGCAAAATGAGTCTCAAGTATACTTTGACTTTCAAGTTAGCCAAAAAAAGTCCTTGGAACGGATGACCGGAGAGGATTAATATCAAAAATCTATATGAACCGGCTATCTACGGTGCAGGATCATACCTCTTTGAGATGCCGTAATAAATGGGTAGAAGATATAGGGCCAGATTCAGGTAGATGGGAGCATCTTTGCTCTGGAGTAACGCATCTCATTTACGTTACGCTGCAGAAATTTTAGGAGCAAGTGCTGTTATTCATGAAGCACTTGCTCCTAAAGTTGCGGCAGCGTATCGCAAATGAGCCGGCGGAATTCAAATTAGGCGGGTACGGGGCGTGTATTATTTAAAATAAGCGCGATCCCGCGGCAAACGTACTGCGCATGCGTCGAGTGTCAATGCATCCCAGTGCGCATGCTCCAAGTTCTGTCAGTGAACGTCAATGACGTCACGTCCCCATTCATGAATGTTTTACGCAAACGACGCGATTTGTTTTTTTTCCGACGCGATGACGACGGCTATACCTAACATAGGATATTCCACTAGGGGGCTGCTTTATCTTTACGCCGCGTATCGCTTCCGGAAACGTCGTAAAGTCACTGCGTCGCGCCCGAAAACGATCGTGAATTTCCGACTCCCGCTGATTAACATATTTTTTCTGCGTTAATCAGCGGGAAACCCCCGGCGCCATTTTTAAGTTGAAGTAACGATGCGATGGCGAAATTAAATTACGCCGATCGCATCGGAACTCCAACCCGGCGTTTCTTGTTTTCTGGTTATAGAAAACAGAAACGCCGGCTTAAAGTGACAGTTAGGCTGGCGGATCACTGGATCCGCCAGCCTAACTCTTCATGAATCTGGCCCATAGGGGATATAGATCATTACACGTGGGATAGAGCCTTAGAATCAATCACTGTAGTATCGGTATCCACGTATCATAGACTTTCACAACTATTTATTCTGCATAGGGCATATAGAACACCAGTGCAGATGTATAGGTGGTGGGGGGGGGGAGAGAACCCCCCTCCCCCCCATGCCCAAAGTGTAAAATACATCAGGGGGATTTTATACATCTAATATGGAGATGTCCAAAAGTACACCGGTATTGAGAGGAAGTCTCCCAGTGCATAGCTAGACTGGCTTAGGTACCAGTTCCCTTAGATCCCTTGGTGTATCTACTTGGTGCTATAGTTCCCGAGCTGTTCTCAAAAGGAATGTACTTTATGATAACCAGACTGTTATATCTGGTGAGAAAACTTATTGCACAACATTCGCCCAGAGGCGATTTAGTTTGCATGTGCCGCGCTATATACGTTTTTCATTTATTCATTCATTCAACATTGGATGGCACCAGGGGTACCCTCAGGGAGACAGTGGATCCAATATGTAAACTCCCTACTTTTAAGAGAAAGATTGTCATATAGCCATAGGGGGGAAACAAGGAGGTTTGATTGTATATGGCAACCATGGCTGGAGGATGCCAGTCTTGCGTTACCACAACTGGTAATGCACAGACTCCAGAGATAGGGAGTCTAGTGGGGGTTAGGGGGGGATAGAAAGGAGTAAAAAAAAAAAAAAAAAAGCATAATATAAATGAGAAAAAGCACACGTACTAGACCCTAGAGAAGCCTGGGGGCAGAAGGAAAATGACACTTAGATATAATAAGGTATAAATAAGGTGATGGGCAAGGGGGGAGGGAAGGGAAGAAGGAAAAAGAAAAATAGAAATAACACACAAAAGGCTACACGGTTGAGTATAAAAATGTTTTAATGGCTCCTGCAGAGAGGGGGGGGGGGGGCACCGAAGTGCCAGAGTTCTCCCTTCCCTCCTTCTCTCATTGTTTGTGTCCATCCAGAACTAGTGTTCTGAGCATAGGTTTGTGTCCATCCAGAACTGGTGTGTGAGCATAGGGCAGCCTGTCCAGCCTGGCAGTGCTTGGGGGAGAGAGCTGCTCCTCTTCCTGACACAAGGGTTCTAGTTTTCAGTGGCTGCTGAGTGCTGATTTTCAGGAATTAATTCCTCACACTGGGAGTCTGGGACCCCGCACTGTCTCCTCCAACTCCAGTTGGAATGCCTCCACCTCCCATCTCCATCTCGGGCTGCACAGAGAGAGAACGGAGGTGAGTCAGTGTTCAGTGTGCTGTGTGCTGGGGGTGGCATGCCCAGCATCCCTTTACACATACTCTTGGCTGCCCCTGCTCTAGCTGTTTTATGGCGTGATAAATTGCATGGGATACACAACCCCTGTCCCTTCCTGTGCCTCAGTAGTCCATCTACAGATGTGATGTATAATGAGATGTACCAAAAGCCCTTTCACACTGACAGTGCAGAGAGGCCTCCCTCCAGGTCCCAATAAAGTACTCTACTTCTCTTCCTGTATTTTGTTTCTTGTTAAGAGATCATGTAAGGATTCCAGGGTAATGAAGACTTTGTGGGGAGCATCTCAGTGGTTGAGTCATTGCCATAGAAACATTTGCAAATACATGTGGAAGTTTTACTGTCATGTTAAGGCACCTCTGACATGTATGAGTATTAGCTTTGGGACATACATTTACCAACCACTTTATTAGGTACTTCTGTAAGTTTGTCAATTGGTTGGTAACACAGATTAAGTATTTTTGCCAGCAGGAGGAACACTCTGGGAGACACAGAAGAGGGGTAAAAAACGTACCTGCTTGCATGTGTAGTTTCCTTGCCTGCTTGATACGTGGGTTAATATAATGAAACTACATGCTGATTGTACTGTATTGTTACCTATGTGGGTTCAGTGCTCCCTCATGTCTTACTTTACTGGGGCTCCACATACAGAAGAATAACATCTTTTACGCTTCCAGCACTGACTACAGAGACATTTTGAGAGATACTGTACAGTGGTGAGCAATGAGCTCTCGACCAGCTCTTATTACACTGTGTGCTTGACCATGTTCATGTTTGTTCTGAAGGCAAAGAGGGGACCCCCACACTGCATGGGGCCTTGCACACTATGGTTCCAGGCCCAATCCCTGAGAGGGTTTTGTTCTGCAGCAGGCAATGGAGGACAAAAGCCTAGTGTGCTATGGTCCATGAGGTCACCAAGAGTTGGACACAAACTAAACAACAACTGTGAAGGAATTTAAAAGTACATGTCTAGTGTGTGTAAGGGGACTGTATATACGACTGCTGTAATAAGATGTTCTGTATACACATGAGCGTCTACAGGTAGGGGCAATGGGGACAAGTGCCTCCCTCCCTGGAATCAGGAACCAGCAAGGTGTCCGCCATAGGCGTGCACATGGGTTGTACACGCCTGGCATCTGCACCCTGTACATAGTACAAGCCTGGCATCTGCACCCTGTACATAGTACACACCTGGAATCTGCACCCTGTGCATAGCACAGGCCTGGAATCTGCAGCCTGTACATAGCACACACCTGGAATCTGCAACCTATACATAGCACAAGCCTGGAATCTGCAACCTGTACATAGCACACACCTGGAATCTGCACCCTGTACATAGCACAAGCCTGGAATCTGCACCCTGTACATAGCACACACCTGGAATCTGCACCCTGTACATAGCACAAGCCTGGAATCTGCAACCTGTACATAGCACACACCTGGAATCTGCACCCTGTACATAGCACAAGCCTGGAATCTGCACCCTGTACATAGTACATACCTGGCATCTGCACCCTGTACATAGCGCAAGCCTGGAATCTGCACCCTGTTTATAGCACACACCTGGAATCTGCACCCTGTACATAGCGCACACCTGGAATCTGCACCCTGTACATAGCACACACCTGGAATCTGCACCCTGTACATAGCACAAGCCTGAAATCTGCACCCTGTACATAGCACACGCCTGGAATCTGCACCCTGTACATAGCACACACCTGGAATCTTCTCCCTGTACATAGCACACACCTGGAATCTGCACCCTGTACATAGCACACTTCTGGAATCTGCACCCTGTACATCGCACACACCTGGAATCTGCACCCTGTACATAACACATACCTAGAATTAAGTCTGCCATTTCCCCTTTAAAAATAAATACTTGCGAGTTGTGGCTAAGCCCCTCCCCTTCATGACATTGTTGAAAGGGGGCGGAGCCTGAAAAAAGTTATGCGGATGCCTATGTGTATACATATAAGGGAGATGCAATATACCTGTTGTGATAGGGGTGTTCAGAACTGTTTATATGCCTGCAGGGGAAAGGGCAAGTGTAAGGATGAAAAAAAGGGTGCTACATACTTTATATGGTTGCCTTTTTTGGGGGAACTTAATATATGGTGGTTGTGGTGGGTAGGGGATCTGTATTTATGGCTTCTGTATAGGTAAGAACTGCATATATATCGCATCAGAGCTGAATTCCGACTTATAGATTTTGATAAGATTTGTCTTGCCTGATAAAAACTGACCGCTCGTCTGTCCACCCTCTTAGAATTACACAGCCAATACTCCACTGCACTAAAATCTCTGTAGATTACCATCCTTATATTTGACAGATGTGATTCTGAGGCTGAGGATTTTCAGCTCTTAACAGCACAATAGGTATCCAAGGCAAGATCATTATCACTGGAACAAAGGTTTAACATCACCGGTGCTGCTAGAACTGCCACTGGCTCTATTTATTGAAGCAAATAGCTGCGAGATGCTGGCAATAATATTTTTAAGCCTAAATCAGCAAAATTTTGTAAAGATTTGCAACCTCCGACAACAAATTATTGAAAATCTGTTCTGATTTGAATAGTTTAAGCAAGAAAAATCTGTTCTATGCAGACAATACATCTTTGGCGAAGAGTAAATGCAGGAGTCACACGGAATTTATTAAAACGTTAACAAAATATTTATTTTGCTGTGTCAGAGTATCTGTCTTTGTAATTTCGCTGTCTCTGCCACAGAGCATGCAGCCAAATAAAACACTAAAGAAACATAGATTATGTGTTTGTTTAGAAAAAAAAAAGCAATAAAATATCTATGTCGCTGGTTGTTGTATTTGTAAGGCAAGCAGCTGTTAAAAATTTAAAGAAAAGAAAAGACCTGAGATGGTCATGGGGTTAGCGGTCCAATCCAGTGATGACCCTAATGTCTATTGCCGCGTACACACGATCATTTTTCGCCATGAAAAAAACTAAGGGCCAGATTCAGGTACAATTGCCCCCGGCGCAGAGTATCAGAGATACACTACGCCGCCATATTTTACCTGGCTCTAAGACGAATTCTGGTAGATTTCGGCCCGTAAGGTATGGCGGCGTAGTGTATTTCTCGCGGCGGAATCGAAATACGCGATTAGGGGGCGTGAAGCATTTAAATTAGGCCCGTTCCCACGGCGATCGAACTGCGCATGCTCCGTTCAGAAATTTCCTGTCATGCATTGCGCGAAATAACGTCGTTACGTCAGTTTTTTTTGAGTAGCGTCGTTTACGTACATTCCTATTCCCGGACGACTTACGCAAACACAAAAAAAAATTATGAAATTCGACGCGGGAATGACGCCCATACTTAACATGGGCTGTCTAACGTTAGACAACATTTTTGCTTCCCTAACTTTACGCAGCAAAAAGATGACCTCAGATGCCGTAAGAGAATGCGACGGACGATTGTAACTTTGTGGATCGCCGGAAAAAGCTAATTTGCATATCCCAACGCTGAAAACAATGCAAACTCCACCCAGCGGGCAGAAAAAGATTGCAGCGTAGATCCGACGGCATACGAAGACGTAAGCCTGTCGGATTGAAGCCGAAGCCGTCGTATTATGGTTTGAGGATTCAAACTAATGATACGACGCGGGTAATTTGAAATTACTCCGGTCTAACAGGAGATACACCAGAGTAATGGCTCTGTGAATCTGGCCCTAATTTTTTCGGCATTTGGAAAAAACATTGTTTTTTCCAACTTTATCATTAAAACGATGTTGCCCACACACATTTGTTTTAAAAAAATGCTCTAGCAAAGCGTGGTGACGTACAACACGTATGACGGCACTATAAAGGGGAAGTTCCATGCGATGGCGCCACCCTTTGGGCTGCTTTAGCTGATTTCCTGATAGTAAAAGACGATTTGCGCTTTTCTGTCTGTTACAGCGTGATGAATGTGCTTACTCCATTATGAACGGTAGTTTTACCAGAACGAGCGCTCTCATAACTTGCTTCTGAGCATGCGCAGGTTTTTAACATCGTTTTAGCCCACACACGATCATTTTGTATAACCCGAAAAACGACATTGTTTAAAACGTCATTAAAAAGTGCAGCATGTTCGGAAAAAAAATTGGTCGTTTTTCAGAACCCGAAAAATTATGTGAAGCCCACACACCATCATTTTAAATTACATTTTTTAAAACCTTTTTTTTTTCATGCTGAAAAATGATCGTGTGTACGCGGTATTTGACTTTTATCACATTATATCCAGCACCTTTAGCTGACAGATCTTAGGTAAAAAAAAAGTGACTAATTTGATAATTTTAGTTGATTGCTATTGTTTATTAACATAATGTAGGAGCTTCCTTGACACACTTCCTGTCCCACCTCTAAAGGCATAAATGCGTGTACATGGGCCATCTAAGCATGCATACTTGCACATCTGTGCAATAAATACACCAAAAACATCTCAGGTGGTGGAATTGTGATCACACATAGGGGTCAATTCACAAAGAGAAACGTTATTGGTTTTCTTCAGGTGTTAAATTAGCACTCCTTATTTAACGCTAGCAAACATGGTATTCACGAAAGCTAGAATCGTTATTTAACACAGTCGTTATGGTTTTCAACTGACTCTTTATCCAAACGTTATTCTAACTACTCAGACGTTATTATTAAGATTCGGGACGTTAAAATAACTCTTAAGATCGTTAAATAATGCTGGAGAGATGCATTCTGGGAGCAGAAGGGGAGGAGAACAGCTGCATGTGGAAAAGAGAGAGACACAAGCAAGACACATGGAGATTGAGCATGTGATGTGCATAACTTCTAGTGTGTGCTTTTCTAAAGCCATGTGTATTTCCTCATACAGAGAATAAATCATGGGAGATGATAATCGGAATTTAGCTATCACCTGGGTTTCAGAAAAGTCATCCAAAATAGTATGTGAACCGGATTACACGTTTATAAATCTGAACAACATTCTAACATGTTCTTCTTCGCCTCTGGATAATTTTAAGTTCAAATAGAGCACGGTTCTAGCTTGCCCAACACTACACTACACTACAAAAATCGCCAAAAGCTTCCTCTAACAACAAAATATCGCCTGGGAAATGTCATAACGCCACCCTGAGGGAGGTGTTAATTTAACGATTGCTTAACGATTGATAACTGTCCAAAAAATCTTTGTGAATTGCACTTCTGTACATATTTAACGATTTGAATCTTTAAAATAACGATTTGAATCTTTAAAATAACGATTTGAATCTTTAAAATAACGATTTGACTCTTTAATAAGGATCCACACCTTAAAATATCGTTTCTGTGTAGGGAAACGTTATTTGATGATTTTTCAGAGCGTTAAATCGTTTAGTGAATTGAACTAGCTTCAATAACGTGCAAAATCGTTAAAATAACACTCGCAATCTGAAAATAAAGCTTTGTGAATTGACCCCATAGTATAGTACTGCCTTTTAATATCTAGGTCTGCTTTAACTTACTCTGCGCTCACCTTCTGCAGAATTCAAAAATCTACCCCCAAAGGTGCCACTGAGTGTAACAGGTTATTTTATGGTTGCCTTCACAGGGATAGTTGTATCTGTAAGACTAGATGTCTAGAGCACCCCCACCCCCATTCATCAGATGTCAAGAGCCCCCCACCATCAGAAGTCAAGAGTCGCCCACCCTCCCTTACATCACAGTATGATCACAGTCCTTGCCTAGTGCTGCTGCCGGGAAGAAGTTGGGACAGATCTGAGAAGCAGAAAGTGCAAGGTCTGAAGGAGGACCAGAGGAGGTCTGGAGTCAGCTGCAGGGTCAGGGGAGGTGGAGACAAGGGGGCAGCAGCTGCACAGGTTTATCACAGATAAAGATAGACTGGAACAGTCTACGGTTCACGACTAGGAACCATGAAGGAACTTTAGCACAGGTAAAGAGTCTCTACTCATAGGATCATGGTACACAATCAGTCATAAGGGGCAGCCCCTTTTAAAGTAGTCCAGAATTCAGTCCAAATGACATCAGAAGAGACAAGCAGCTCTTCCTTTCAGCTCACAGACCCATCCCCTTAGGGGAAAAAAACGATTTCCTCATAACTCCAGGCTGTTTAACAACAACCCAGCCACCATCTGGGCACACCTCCCTGGGGATAGGCTGGGCCCTGCTTAATATTCAGGCTGGTCATTTGAATTCTCTCTCCCTAAGTTTTAGAAATGTCTTCTAGAGGCAGGGACAAGCAATCAAATTTCCAACCTGTGAAGCCATGAACAGACAAGACTAAACAATCACTGCAGCGCTGGTTACAGAAAAAGCCAAAGACTAAATTTACCTAGCAGCCTGACTAGGAGGTTGCTTTATCATCCAGACCCTCCCTCTCCTTTTACTACATTTTTGCGTAGCCTCCTAGGATACATCACACATCCCAGAAGGCTTCAGAACAGCCTCCTACAATCTATGCATCTCATGCATGGTGGGAAGCTGGTTATGACTGATTGGGACGGATAGCAAATAATAAAACACTGGCAGAGGGTCTAACTACGCTTTTAAAAATAAAAATTTTGCCTTTCCACTTTGATAATAAATCGTTGTTATGCCCCGTACACACATGCAGTATTTCTGATGGGAAAAGTTCCAGAGGGGAAAGCCGAGAACCTGCTCGGTTCAGTCTTTCCCCTACACACGGCCGGTTTACCCGATAGAAAAACTGCGAGGAGCACACAAATGGTCAGGATTCCCGGCCAAAAGCTCCCCTTACAGTTTTCCCATTGGGAAAACTGATTGGGCCAGATTCAGTAAGAAGTTACGCGGCTTATCTCTAGATAAGCCACGTAACTTCTTAGATGCGCCGGCGTATCTTTCTTCTGTATACAGAAAACAAGATACGCCGGGATTGAGCTAAGATACGAGCAGCGTAATTGTATTACGCCATCGTATCTTAACTGCATTTTTAAGAAGGCCGCCAGGGGCGTTCCCGCTGATTTACGCCTAGAATATGTAAATCAGCGAGATACGCCTATTCACGAACGTACGCCCGGCCGACGCAGTGAATTTACGCCGTTTATGTAAGGCAGTTCCGGCGTAAAGATAAACCACCAAAAAGATGGCGCATCCTATGTTAAGTATGGACGTCGGGACCGCGTCAAATTTTTCAGATTTCACATCGTTTGCGTAACTCGTCCATGAATGGGGATTTACGTCAATTACGTTCACATGGAAAACAATGCGTCGTAGCATCATAATTTGGAGCATGCACACTGGGATATGTCCACGGTTGGCGAATGCGCAGTTAAAAAACGTGGGGTCACAACACATTGCCATAAAACACGCCCACCTCATTCACTCTTGAATTAACCGGGCTTACTAAGCTTGGTGAATACAGCATTTGCCCCGCTAATTTACAGTGGCGTAGCATATCAGAGCTACTGTACGTTACGCCCGCGTAATTTTAAACCGGGCTACCTGAATCTGGCCCATTGTGTGTACGAAGCATTGGACAGTTATTCTTTAGATCCGAAGTAACTGTTTATGTCTAAATCCATGGCACTCCAATACTATTTCTAGTTTTGCATTTCAGCTTTAGAATGCATATCTATCCCCTCTATTACATAACTGGCTTACAGATTTGCACAGTACATGTAAAACAACAAGCTGGCAAATCTGATTAATGTTCTCGGTTATGTTAAATATATCAGACTCCCAGGATGATGAAACTTCATTCAGGGGCGTTCAAAGGTGTTTTCTGACACAAACCTAATCTGCCTTGTCCCTGGAGCTGAGCATCTTGCATAAATATATCAGTAATAAAAACTGTAGACTCTTCCAGGTTTAAAAGCTTTTTTTTTAAGTATATGGCTTTCTGATATATTAAATGCAAAACAATGGCTGTCATTGTTGGATCAGAAAACATTTGCGGCATAATCCATTTTCAGATTTTTTTCCAAGAGGTGTAAATTACATTACATTCCTAAATAATGTAGAAAATAATATATCAGGGAGAGATAGGTAGAGTGTTCTATGATGTTTGTGTCCCGTGTCAAGCTGTCCAATAACTGCTTATGCGGTCTTTCACAAACCATTCCCCCAACATACAGTATTTATAGTTTCCATATGGTACCATCATGTTTTGAAGGCAGTTAACAAAGGAATGGTGGCTCCTGCGGGAGTGTCAGCCCGCTTTAATCTTATGTCCAATCCCTGAGTTGTAAAAAGAAATGTAGCTGTTACTTCGCCATCCCTTTTGATGTGCAGTACTCTTTGCTAGTAATTCACCAAAGATGAAGGGCCAGATTCAGATACACTTAATATTGCGCTGTGTAATCGAAATACTCTACACTGCCGTATTTTACCAGGCTCTACACCGAATTCTGGTAGATTTTTGCCCGTACGCTACGGCGGCGTAGTCTATTTCTCGCCGCGTAATCGAAATACGCAATTAGGGGTCGTGAAGCATTTAAATTTACGCCTAGAATATGGCGATCGAACTGCGCATGCTCCGTTCAGAAATTTCTCGCCGTGCATTGCGCGAAATGACGTCGTTACGTCATTCGTTGTTTGAGTAGCGTCGTTTACGGACATTCCTATTCCCGGACGACTTACGTAAAAAATAATAAAAGATGTCGGAAAACGTAGAAATTCGACGCGGGAACGACGACCATACTTAACATGGGCTGTCTAATATTAGAGCACCAAAAAGCTGGTATAGTGTAAAAAAAAGATGACTAAAGGTGCCGTAAGAGATTGTGAATGAAGATCGTAATTTCGGGGATCGCCGGCAAAAGCTCATTTGCATACCCCGACGCGGAAAACGACGGGAAGTCCACCCAGTGGCCGCAATTTTATTGCAGCGTAGATCCGAAGGCGTACGAACACGTAATCCAGTCGAATTGAAGCCTGCAGCCGTCTATTCATGGTTTGAGGTTTTCGACTAGCTAAAAAACGTGCGTAATTTGAAATTACTCCAGTCTAACACCAGTTAGACAGGAGTTACGGCTCTCTGAATCTGTCCCGAAGTTCTTAGTACAAGGAAATCTGGGAACGATAAAAGGTCTGCAAAAAAAGAAAAAGTTTAGTGTGGGATCGGGTCGAATCAGCTCAGATCAGATCAAAAAAGGTATGTATACTGATTTCTTCTTTACAGGATTAGGTAGTTTAATGTTAGTTTAATGTTAGATTGTGGATGTCTGTAGATGCAGACATTTTTGTTTTAGGGTGCACTTATCCTTTAACTCTCCTCTTCTAGATACTTCTTCATTAGATACACTTGCTGTAATACATGGGGGGTAATTTACTAAAGGCAGAGCCACTTTGCACTACAAGTGCAAATTACAAGTGCAAAGTGCACTTGGAAGTGCTGTCGCTGTAGATCCGAGGGGGAAATACAAGGAAAATAAAAAAAACAGCATTTTAGCTTGCACGTGATTGGATGATAAAGTCAGCAGAGCTTCCCCTCATTTTAAATCTACCCCTCAGATTTACAGCGACTGCACTTCCAAGTGCACTTTCAGTGCAATATCAAGTGCACTTTTCACTTTTAGTTTGCACTTGTTGTACAAAGTGGATTTGCTTTTAGTAAAAAAAAAGTCAAAAGACTGACCATGTTCAGTTTGTTTAGACTAGTGCAGTCCTAGCTCACTGTGCTCCAAGCCATAGCAATGGCAATCAAAACGGTTCCAGCTTCCTGAGTTCTAAGCTTCTCTCTTCCAGCTACAGGCATTCAATTAACCAAGCCTCTTGTCAGCCTTTCTCCAGTGTTCCTTCTTAAAGTCTTGCACCGACCTGTCTCTCTCAAGGATACAGTGTCACACACTTCATTGCATGGCTCCAGTAACATTTAACATTGGCGTCTATTTAAATTCCTGGCCAGCTTGGCATTGCACAGCTCCAGTAACATTTAACATTGGTGTCTATGGAAATTCCTGGCCAGCTTGGCATTGCATGGCTCCAGTAACATCTAACATTTGCATCTATGGTAAATCTTGGTCAGCTTGGCATGGCTGTGTCATGCTAAACTGACCAAAATTGCACCGAACTGCACAGCGCGAGATCGGCAGGTGCGTGCTGGGTAGCTAGCATGCACGGAATCCAGGAAAAAGGACACTGTGGCTTCAGACCATCACACTGGAGATGGCTGCCCCACCCAACACAGAGTAAGAAAACATTGATGCACAGATAGAAAACTGGGCATAATTTACAGCATACCTTTGTTACATTGCACGAGGCATGAGTATTCTAGGGGTGTTTTTATCTTAAAAGTCATATTTCGGCCGGAACTCCACTTTAACAGTCAACATATTAGAAATGTATTAATATAATTTAAAAAGTATACATTGCTGACACAATAAAATAAAAAAATGAAGAGGGGGGTAACATTGAGATACAGTCACAGTAGTCACTATACTGACTGTATCTTAACATTTTTTCCCATCTCTTTTATTTTACAGTACCTGTCCGTGAGAATGTGTTTCCAGCGCGATGGCATGTGTTTGATATGAATCATAAGGGGGAACTCCACGCCAAAATTTAAATAAAAAAAACGGCATGGGTTCCCCTCCAGGAGCATACCAGGCCCTTGGGTCTGGTATGGATTGTAAGGAGAACCCCCCTACACCAAAAAAACGTACCAGACCCTTATCCGAGCACGCAGCCTGGCCAGTCAGGAAAGGAGTGGGGACGAGAGAGCACCCCCCCTCCTGAGCCGTATCAGGACCAGGCCCCCCCTGCCCCAAAGCATTCACCCCCATATTGAAGGCATGCGGCCTGGTACGGCTCAGGGGGGGGGGCGCTCGCTCGTCCCCACTCCTTTCTTGATCGGCCGGGCGGCGTGCTCGGATAAGGGTCTGGTATGGATTTTGGGGAAACCCCAGAGCCGTCTTTTTGGTGTAAGGGGGTTCTCCTTACAATCAATACCAGATCCAAGGGCCTGGTATGCTCCTGGAGGGGAACCCATGGCGCTTTTTTATTTAAAATTTGGCATGGAGTTCCCCCTCATGATTCATACCAAACACAGCATCAGGAATTGGCAGGAATCCAAGTCGGATCCCCGATTATTCTAAGGCCGCGTACAAACGACCGGTTTTCTCGGCAGAATCCATCAAGAAACTTGATGGGAGATGTATTCTGCCGAAAAAAAACGGTCGTGTGTACACTTTTCGCCGAGGAAACTGTAGAGAAACTCGTCAAGCCAAAAAGAGAGCATGTTTTCTTTTTCCTCGAAAGCCGAACAAGAAACTCGACTGGGAAAACGATGTGTTTCGCCCGCCGAGTTCCTCGGTAGTGTGGCGAGCCAGCTCGGGCTTCCGCGACTGAGCTCCTAGGTGATCAATCTCACCCGATAAAAGCAGCGAGATTGACACAATGACGCAGTCACCTACTGTATTATGTTGGTGATATTTGTATTATATCTGCTATTTCCTCTTTTTGGGTATATTTTAAATTTACTGATCAGATCAACAGTAGTGTTGCTCACGAATATTCGCATTGCGAATATTCGCTACGAATATTGCATATTCGAGTATTCGCGAATAACGCGAATATCGCGGCGAATATTCGCTATTTCGAATATTCAAATTTTTTCAATTTTTTTTTTAGAACAGATCACATCCTAGAGATCCCCATCGACGTCTAAAAGCATTGCTGGTATGATTAGAGACCTTGGGCCGAGTAGCTGCAGCGCTCATTTTATATTGCCGAAAAATCGCAATGTGATTATTCGGCAATAGCGATATCGCGCGATTATTTTATATTGTAATATATCACGAATATTCTGAGCCAATCAAAGTGCTCCATTCCGCATTTCTCGAATATTCGCAATTATTTTATATTGTAATATATCACGAATATTCTGAGCCAATCAGAGTGCTCCTTCCGCATTTCTCGAATATTCGCAATTATTTTATATTGTAATATATCACGAATATTCTGAGCCAATCAGAGTGCTCCTTCCGCATTTGCCGAATATTCGCAATTATTGTGTATTGTAATATATCACGAATATTCTGAGCCAATCAGAGTGCTCCATTCCGCATTTCTCGAATATTCGCAATAGCGAAAAATCGCAATAGCGAAAATTCGCAATAATTAAATTTCCAAAAAATATCACGAATATTCGTATTTAGCGAATATTTCTCGAATATTCGACTATATATTCGAGATATATCGCGAAATCGAATATGGCATATTCTGCTCAACACTAATCAACAGGTGAACATGAGGGAAAAAAGAAAGCAAATGTAGCCACCACATTTAAAGATTGGTATGCTCCAATGAATGCAACATTTTTATTTGTGGTTTAAATACCACTCTAAAGTAAAAAAAAAACAATAATCACTCAAAATGAATTACACTTTTCATTTAAATAAATATTGATCTCTATAATTTGAAATAAACTTCAATTATTTAAAAAAAAATAAAAAATAAAAACTCTCCCTTGAAAATCCTCTTGACAGGAACATAGGTTTAGTCTAATTTTCATTTAGTGCATGACAAGCCCTTGAAGGAACATGAAAGGGTTAAGTGCTAATCTGCTTATGAGTGTATTTTTCCACTGCTTTCCAGTTTTAATGGATGTTTAGCACAGATGCACAGTTACCACACAGATCGCAGCTGTTACCACCTCAGACGAGGAATTAATTTTCTTGAAAGAGACTTTACCACTTGTTCCCGTGTATGCTAATTCTGAAATATAGCCCAGTGGTGAGCTGGATAATTCCTGTGTGTCAAACTGTGAATAATTTTAAAATAAAAAATAGGAAAAAGCTACATTACGTATTCTTTGATAGCCAGTTACAAAAAAAAAAAAAGTTGTCGAAGCTCTCCGCTCTCAACTATCTATAAGAAGTCTTTTGAAACCAAGTAAACCACTTCTGAGTTCTGACCTTCATCTTTTTCCTGCCCCGATGGCTGGCCCTCAGCAGGCTTTGAAATGGAATGAGATAAATATGAAATGAATTGGATGAATGGAATAGGTTGATAATCCTGTCTGGCGGAGGGGGTGAGATGTGTAACAAATAAGCTCAGTCCAAGCAGAATTCTTTCTAGGTAGTGCTACATCAAATGCTTTGTGCCCATCCTTTGCAAAGCACGGTGTAGATGGTGACCTCTTAAAGGAAATCTTTGACCAAAAATTACTCGATAGGCAGCAACTTATTAAAGGTTCTCTCCACCCAAAACGAAGTGTTTTATTTGTTGGTATGGTTGTACAGTTAAAGTAGTTGTATAGTCCGAAGTTTTTTATTTTTTTTAACTTAACCACTTTAGCCCTGGAAGCATTGGCTGCCCAATGACCGGGTTATTTTTTTTGCGATTCGACACTGCGTCGCTTTAACTGACAATCGCAAGTCGTGCAACATTGCACCCAAACAAACTTGAGGTTCTTTTTTTCCCCCCACAAATAGAGCTTTCTTTTTGTGGTATTTGATCACCTCTATAGTTTTTATTTTTTGCGCTATGAACAAAAAAGTGCGTCAATTTTGAAAAAAAAGCAATATTTTTTACTTTTTGCTTAGTTCCAGTGAAGGGAACTGTTAGGCCGCGTACACACGATCGAACATGTCCGCTGAAACTGGTCCGCGGACCAGTTTCAGCGGACATGTTTGATCGTGTGTACGCCTATCGGACCGTTTTCCAACGGACAAAAGTTTCAAAACATGCTTAGAAACCTGTCCGCTGGAAACCTGTCCGTCGGACATGTTCGATGGTTGGTACACTAAATCATCAGACCAAAATCCCGCGCATGCTCAGAATCAAGTCGACACATGCTTGGAAGCATTGAACTTCGTTTTTTTATCACGTCGTTGTATTCTACGTCACCGCGTTCTGGTCCGAGGGGATTTTGGTCCGATGGTGTGTACGCACATCAGACCAACACACCACTTCAGCCTGGTCTGATGAAAACGGTCCGTCGGACATGTTTTATCGGACATGTCTGATCGTGTGTACACGGCCTTAAAGGGGTTGTAAAGGTAAAACATTTTTTTCCTAAATAGCTTCCTTTACCTTAGTGCAGTCCTTCACTTACCTCATCCTTCCATTTTGCTTTTAAATGTCCTTATTTCTTCTGAGAAATCCTCACTTCCTGTTCTTCTGTCTGTAACTCCACACAGTAATGCAAGGCTTTCTCCCTGGTGTGGAGTGTCGTGCTCGACTCCTCCCCTGGAATATAGGAGAATCAGGACACCCACTAACACACAGCTCCTTTCTCTATCTGCAACATAGTGAGCATCCTGACTCTCCTGTATTCCAGGGGAGGGGGCGAGCATGACACTCCACATCAGGGAGAAAGCCTTGCATTACTGTGTGGAGTTACAGACAGAAGAACAGGAAGTGAGGATTTCTCAGAAGAAATAAGGACATTTAAAAGCAAAATGGAAGGATGAGATAAGTGAAGGAGGACTGCACTAAGGTAAAGAAAGCTATTTAGGGAAAAAAAATGGTACCTTTACAACCCCTTTAAGGCATCAGCATACCAAGACATTTTGGACAATTTCACACTCCCAACTTTGTGGGAACAGTTTGGGGATGACCTCTTCTTGTTCCAACATGTCTGCACACCAGTGCACAAAGCAAGGAAGAATGGAGGGTGTTCTGTGAATGGTGTTCATGCCAAGTGCCCATGCACCCTGTAGCAGTGGCAATCGATTGAGTACAGTCTACAACGATTTCCATGTACAGGAAACCTTGTTGTACAAAAGTTGATCTACTGATCATTAGACGAGGAATAGAAGTAACACATTTGCTCCTGTGACAACTAATAGGGCATTTCTATTGCTATTTACTCTTATGCCGCGTACACACGACCGTTATTCATGTCATGAAAAAAAACAATGGCCCAGATTCAGGTACATCTGCACATTATTGGACCGGCGTAGCGCACCGCCTTTACGTTAGACTTGCGCAATTTTGCAGCGTAATCCCCCTATTCTCGTAGCTTTTGCGCAGGAAATTGCGCATGCGTAACGTTTTTCCCGAGGCGTAAGGAGGAGTAATACAAATTGGGAAGGACGTGGGCGTGTTACATTGAAATGAGCCGTGACCCCATGCAAATAAAGGGCCGGCCGGCTCGTGCATGCGCGCTTGAAGGGGACCATGGTCAGCTCCGCTGTGTGCATGCTCACAACTCGGGAGCGGCGCAATCAGTGAAATTGGAAATGGACTAGGGCAACGTTGTGAACTACGCAAACAGCATAAATAGACACACACAAACGCACTTGCATTGCAAAAGTACATCCCTTTGTCCCTTCCAATTTAACCTAGTGCTTTTGTCCTGTTGTTCGTTGCGGTGTGTTTTGTAGTTGTCAGATTAGTGTTCTGTGTGATCAAGTGTTTGTTAGTAGATCTTTGAAAGTGTTTTTTGATAAGTGTTTGAGAGACTGTTTGTTTGATTGATATATTTCTGTTCGTTTGTTTTCCTGCTGTATTTTGGTTTTGTTTTTTTGTGACTGTTTCTTGCTGAGTAGTTTTCTCTTTGTGTGTGTTCTTGCTTGATTGGTTGTGCTTGTTTGTGTGAGTGAATTTTGTTGACTGGGAGTGAGTTTTTTGGGAAGTATGACAGAGAGAAAGAGAAAGCTCAATTTTACAGTTGGGGAAAAACAAATTCTTGCCCGAGCCATTAGCGAGTATGGGCGTTTCCTCCACGGCCCAGACAGTGCCAACACCACCCTGGCCAGGAGGAGGGAGATTTTGGATATGATCACTGAGCAGGTCAATTCAGCGGGGCAGGGGGAGACACGGACCCGGTCTGGGATTGACAAAAAAATCAATGACCTCCGGCGTCTGGTCAAACAGAAGCTGGCCAGAATGCATGCCCATGCCAGGGGCACAGGAGGGGGCCCACCATGCCGTATTAGGCTGACAGCGGAGGAGCGTGCGGTGGCCCTGACCTTCCATCGGCATGAAGTTGAGGGCCTGCCCGGCTTTGACTCAAGTCCGGAGCCCGTGGTGCCAGGTAAGTATTTTTTTTAATATCAGGTGTGTAGCATGTGTGGGGGAGGGGGTGAAAGGGAATATGTGGCAAGTGTGTGGATCCTCCAACCTGTGAATGTTTTGTGTCATCCACAGATGTGCAGGAGGGTGCAGGGCCATCTGGCCTGACCGCACCAACCCCAGGACAGCAGCCTAATGAGGCCCCCCCAACAAGGCCGGAGTCCGCGGAGGAGGTTCAAGAGGAGGAGGAGAATCATGAGGAGGAGGAGAATCATGAGGAGGAGGAGTCCATGTCAGGCACTGGACGTTTGGTTTTTGAGGACTCTTCCCCTCTGGCTGGCAGCAGGCAGCCCTCCCTAAGGGGGAGCCCCCCCCCTCCTCCCCCAACATGGCTCCCCTCACAAGGACCTCCCCTTCTCCCCGGCCACAAGCATCAGCTGGAGGCAGGATTTCATCCCAGAACACCAGGGGGGTGGCCGATCTCCTGCCCGCCACTCTGAGAAGGGACCAGTTCCTCCAGACCCGCCATCTGGGACAGGTCAGCCAGACATTGGTGCGGATGGAGGAGAGCCTGTCCTCCATCAAGGATACGCTGGGGAACCTGGACTCCCACTCCCGGGCTTTCACAACCTGCCTAAACAAACTGCAGACGACATCAGCAGGCGTTGGGCAGGATGTGAGGGCCCTTACCCAGGCTATCCAGGCCAACACGGCAACACTTGGTGCTGCCCTGGACAGAATAGCCGTGGCCTTGGAGGGCAGGCCGCCAGGTGGGCAGAGATCAGGGGCTGCTCCTCCTTCCCCGGTTTTACCCCTCCCCCATGAGTCTCCCCTGAGAAGCTTGGGCCGTGGCCGGGGGCGCCCCAGGTGTGGCTCACGCAAAGGGCAATAATTTGTTTTTTCCCCTTTTTTTTTTGGGTTGTGAATGCTGTTTGAATGTGGGGGTGACATTAATGCCGGAAAAGGGGTGTCACCCTCAATTTTGGTGGAGTAGGGTTCCCCAGGGAGAAGTGATGCCCAGGTCCGTGTGAATGTTGTATGAATGTACAGTGACATAATTGGAGCCTTGGCGTGGCGTTGCTGCTCACAAGTCCAGCATGGTGGACTGGTGCCAATCCAATTTGATGTGGATGTGATGTGTCTGTGCTAGGGACCACAGTGGTGTGCATGCATGCATTGTCATTGTGCCATGATTAATGTGTGTGTTTAACGTGCAAAGATGCCCAATGTGAGTTGTCTCCTGGTTGCTCTTCCCTCAGAAGACGGGGTAGCCTCGGTTAGGGGGGGATTGTCTGGTTCAGGGGTCAGGTCATCACGTAGGGCAATCTGCAGGCCCTTTCTTACTGCGAAGTTGTGCACCATGCAACATGCACCGATGATCTGGCACACGAAGTTTGGGGAATACAAGAGGGTACCCCCAGACTTATCCAGGCATCGGAAACGTGACTTTAGTAGGCCAAAGGTGCGCTCCACCACTGCTCGTGTTTGGGCATGTGCTTGATTGTATCTTTCCTCTCCTGGAGTTTGGGGGTTCCGGATAGGAGTCATGAGATGGGGTCCCAGTGGTTATGCAGAGTCACCTGTAAGGGAAAAGACAGGAGGATGTTAGTCATGCATGTGCCCCTTGTGATGTGTGCATCATGGGAGGGGATAGTCATGCCTGACTCCCATGTCACTCACCAACCAGCCAGGTGTCCCCATACACGTTCTGATCGAATTCAATTCGGATGTGGCATTGATTGTATATGTAGCTGTCATGGCTGGACCCTGGGTGTTTGGCACGGACGTGCCATATGAGGCCTTGGGCATCGACTATCACCTGTACATTGATGGAATGCCAATGCTTCCGATTGCGGTACATGTGCTCTGTCTCCTGGGGGGGCTGGAGTGCCACATGTGTGCAATCAATGGCCCCCACAGTGCGTGGGAATCTGGCAATTCTGTAGAAATCTGTCTTTGCCTTCAGCCGCAGCTCCTGAGGCCCCATACACACGATCGGACATATCCGATGAAAACGGTCCGCGGACCATTTCCATCGGATATGTCCGATCGGGAGTTTGACCCGATGGCGTGTACACACCATCGGATCAAATTCCCCGCCGCCGGACGGCGCGGTGACGCGGCGGTGACGTTGACGCCGCCGCGTCACCGCCACGTCACCGCACCAGGAAGTAAAACACTTCCGCGCATGCGCCGAATCCATTCGGCGGCGGCGCGGCGGCGGTGGGGGACGACATGTCTGCTGGTAAGTGTACTAACCAGCAGACATGTCGGGCGGACAGATTCCACCGGATGGATTTCAAAGCATGCTTTGAAATCTGTCGGGTGGAGAAATCTGTCCGCTAGCCCATACACACGAGCGGAGATGTCTGCTGAAACGGTCCATCGGACCGTTTTCAGCGGACATATCCCCTCGTGTGCACGAGGCCTCAGTGGTGGGTTTGATGATTTGGTTGGCCATGCGTCTGAGGATTGCAGGGACAACCTGGTGCACACATCTGCTCATGGAGGATTGTGACATCCCAGCCACCACTCCACTTGTTCTTTGAAAAGAGCCACTGGCAAGGACATGGAGTGTTGCCATGACCTTGACCAGTGGCTGCACTGCATGTGAGCGTTGTGTTCGGCTGGTGATGTCCTCCTGCAGGGTTGTGGTTAATTCCAGGATGACATGAGGGGTGAATCTGAAGATGCGAAACACCTCAGAATCACTCATGCCAAACAGGTCTATGCGGGTGTGGTATATCCTCTCCCGTGCCATCCTCCGTGCCATCCTCCGTGCCGTCATCCTTCTTTGTTCATCTAAAGTCAGTAGTATAGCTATGCGCGACGATGCCCCTGGCATGTTGGCATACAGATTGTTGTGCAACACGTGTGACTGCTGAGCTCCTCACTAACAGTGTTGCTTTATCTAACAAGTAGACTTTTTTTCTCTTTTTAGACCAGCTTTTATATGGTCTAATTTTAGACAGGACATTTTGCTGTTGCGCACACTGCGTCGCCTGCGCTGCCCCAATGTTCTTTTGTGGATCCCCGTAAGTCCCTCATTAGCATATTTGACTAGCAAATCAATGGTCTGTGTAGCGCACTTTTGCGCCAGTCTAACGAAATTACGCGGGACAAAAAAAAGTAGATTTTTTGCGTATCTCGTTCTGGGGATGCCGTGCATCGAAATGCACGCGCACATTTCGACTTACGCACGCGCATCTCCTGTTGCGCAGGCGTAATCGCTCTGTGAATCTGGGCCAATGTTTTTCTCAACGTGATTCCTCTAAAGCCTGCCTTACATACACACGATCGTGAAAAAAATGATTGAACAAAGTGGGGTGACGTACAACACATACAACGGCACTATAAAGGGGAAGTTCCATTCGAATTGTGCCACCCTTTGGGTTGCTTATGCTAATTTCCCTTCTCATAACTTGCTTCTGAGCATGCACATTTTTTTCATTCTCGTAATGCTGCGTACACATGATCGGTTCGTCTGATGAAAACGGTCTGATGGACTGCTTTCATCAGACGAATCGATCGTGTGTGGGCCGCATTGGTTTTTTATTCATCGGTGAAAAAACTAGGAACTTGTTTTAAAATGATCTGATGGTTAAAAAACTGTCTGTGGGCACGTCCATTGGTTAACAATCCACACATGCTCAGAATCAAGTCGACGCATGCTCAGAAGCATTGAACTTAATTTTTCTCAGCACGTCGTTGTGTTTTAAGTCACCGCGTTCTGACACGATAATTTTTTTGATGGTGTGTAGGCAAGGCTGCTGAAAAAATCTATCAGACCGTTTTCATTGGATAAACCGATCGTGTGTACAGGGCATTGAAGCATACACACTACCGTTTTTCTCGACGAGAAAAAATAGAGGAGGTTCTAAATTTTATACGCCCATTTTTCTCCTCGGGAAAAATGCTCTGGAGTCTACACACGATCGTTTTTCACGACCGGTGTACGCGGCATTATTCCTGTTCCTTTTTTCAATTGACAAAGATGACCAGATTGGATGATATCCATTCCCTAACATCCAAAATTAAAAGAAGTAGAAGTTTTGGCTTTAAATGCATTTTAATGTATGAAAAACACCATGGCCCGGATTCACGTACTTGGGCGCATCTTTATTCTGGCGTAGCATATCTTGTTTACGCTACGCCGCCGCAACATTGAGAGGCAAGCCTGATATTCACGAAGAAAATACACGCAACGTTGTGGCGGCATAGCGTAAACCGACGTAAGTCAAATTAGGTGGAAGTGGGTGTGATTTATTATAATGAAGCGTGACCCCATGTAAATGAAGGGCCGAACAAACAGCGCATGCACTGTCCCGTGAATGCTTCCCAGTACGCATGCGCTGAATCACGTCGGGACAAACGCCTAAGATACGTTGAATCACTGAACGTAACCTATGCACAGCCCTATTCACGTAGTACTACGTAAACGACGTACAATACGGCGGCTGTATACCTTTGCATGACTTACTCCCTACAACGTACGTAAACCGCGTATATTAGTACGTTCGTGAATTGGCGTAACTTACTAATTTGCATATTTAACATGGATATGCCGGCGTAGGCAAGTTATGTTGGGCGGCTAAGCGAATGTTTTACAACGTATCTAGCTTCGCGAATTGACGTAACAATACGACGGAGCACATTTGTACTTACGACGGCATGTCTCTAGATACGCCGGCGTAAAACTTTTATGAATCCGGGCCCATCAGTTTTACTTTAAAGAAAAGGAAGGGATATCAGCACTGCAGACTGATGTGTCTAATAAAACAAAACTGGATTTCTTTGAAGCAATTATGGTGTTATGATCAGATTATTAAAATTCACTGATTGGGCTTCTGACGATGTAAGCTCATTTGCTGTAGACGAGTTATCAGAGCACAGGCTTTCCTCCTAACAATGCTGTTGAAAAATTAGGTCTAGTGGAAAAGATAGTGGTGAAATCAGGACTCTTCTATTGTTCAAAGGAAAACCAAGGCAAGGGAATCACTCCATAACTGATTGCTTAAATATAGCCTGGCACATGGATTTCCAGAACAAGCACTGTCCATGAACAAAACACAATTTTGTGATATTGATTCTCCTACTGTATGTACATGATCGAGCCCTTTTAATAATACGTTGTTTTGCCAGGTAATTATATTGGTATCACCCCCTGAAATGGTAACAAACTACAGTACTAAACATTTTTTATAGCTGTTGTTTTGGAAGCTTTTACAGCTTATTAGTAGAGTTAACACAGAATTATTGCTCTCACTAATGTTTACAGTGACACCTCACATGTGTGTTGTAATTGCTGTTTACATACACGCATGGGAACTACATGCATATTTGCTTCTATCCATGGTGGGGGGTGAGAGGCTTAGAGGAATAAGGTGTTTTTTTTTTTTAGTTTTTCTTCTTCTTATTGTTATTTTTTTATTATTAATTTGTTACGTTCCATTCGTTTAGATACAGCATTCATTATTTCGGATAATTTTTAACGTCTGATAAATTCATATTTGTTACTAGTGAATACAGCCACAATTGAAAGGAAATTCCAATACCTATAATTTAATAGTTAGTAATAGTTATGTTATTATTAGTTAGTTATTATTTCAGATTTTAGAATTTCCGAATTTTGCATTTTGATTTTCTGAATTCTCGAATATACAAATTTACAAATATTCGGGAAAAAAAATCATTAAACGGGTTTTCATTAATTTGGCTGTTTTCGAATTAACAAATTTGTCGAAATTTGTTAATAAAACAATTCAGAAACTAAATGAATTACACATGTCTATCCTATATGTGATACCATGGTCAGGCAACAGGTACTCTTTATTAGACATGTGCACACTGAAATATTTCATTCCGGAATTTCGTTTTCGTCTGAAAAAACTAATGTATGGCCATACACAGTTTTTCTTTTCAAAATCAGAAAGTTTTGTTTTTTTTGTGATCCGATGATGCCACCATTGATGTTCGAAATTCGGCCGACCAAAACTTTCATGTTGCTGGGAATATTCGCTTCTCTCCGGGAATATTCTTTTTTCTCCGTAAATATTTGTTTCTCTCCGGGGATTTTCTTTTCTTGCACATGCACATTTTTATTTTCAATTACATTTCTCGCACGATTCTCCCATCATTGATCAGAAAATCGGCCATTTTTCCAAAAATTTTCAACATGTCGGATTTCTCAAATTTGTTTGCCACACGAAAATCGGCTGTTGCTGCAGCCCACTAATGGTGCGAAATACGAACGAAAATTCTTTGATACGATTTTGCAAGAGTATGGCCGGCTTTAGTTACTCCCGAAATTAATTTTTATTTATTTTGTTTCCTTAAAAAATGCATTAGTCCGAAAATCCGAATTAATTAAGATCGGATCTGTCATTGAAGGCTTAAGGTGTCTGTGGAATGTTCTAAGAAGATTTGACGGAGCAGCTAAACTGTACGATGCCGCAATCGTAAATTTCCTGTCGAATGTTCCCCCTACAAGCTATAGTAGAATTCTAATGTTGTATGACACTAAAAATAATTATATTTATAAATTATTAATACTAGTCAACCAACATTCAAATTCTTCTATAGTCTGGGGGGTCGCGCATTTGACCGGAAATGTATGATTGCGGCGTCGTACAGTTTAGCTTCTTGTTGAATCTTCTTAGAACTTTCGACGGACACCATAAGCCTTCAATGACAGATTCGACGTTTGTATGTTTTTTGCTGCTTCGGCGAATCTTCGTCATTCTTGTTGAATGGTCTACCCCAACACTGTCTCTATAATGTCAAATCTTTTCTCTCTGTCGAATCTTTCCTCTCTATGTAGAATAATCTTGGACTAATAGAGTTAAGGTTAGGCACATTCGACCGCAGATTCGATAGACACAGATTGCTATTGTCAGCATCATGTCAAATCTCCTATCTATATGGAACTATTGTAGCAACGAAAACAAAAATAAAGCATTTTTTTATGTCGGATCTTTCAGATTTCATATTCTTCGCGTTTGTTTTCGTTTGTTAAAACGATAACGAAAATACCCGAAATTTGGCGAAAATGCATTCGGACAAAAACAAATGCACATGTCTACTCTTTATGGATATATGTCTCCCCTGCCCTCCAAAGCAGCTAATTAAGTACAGATTGTGCTTGGTAAGCTGCTTCCTTGGCTGTAACAGGCTGTAGCAGGAAACCAAAAGCTGTCTTTTACAGCTCAGTCTCTTTGCTAGAAGTGCAATCAGCAAAGAAACATTGGCCACCCCGTGACACATATGTACGGAGTGTGGGCATTAGATCCCATCCTTTTGCTGCCGCACATGCACTATATTAACAAAAGTATTGGGACACCTGCCTTTACACGCACATACACTATAATGGCATCCCAGGCTAAGTCTGTAGGGTTCAACTCTGTGCAGGAAAGTCAAGTTCCTCCACCCAATACTCAACCATCCATGTCTGTATGGACCTTGCTTTGTGCACTGGTGCTCAGTCATTTTGGGCCATCCCAAAACTGTTTCCACAAAGTTGTGAGCATGAAATTGTCCAAAATGTATCCTAATTACCACTCTGCATGGAATTTATCTCGATATGGGTTTGGGATTGCTATTCACCTTCACATACTTACATATATCATTTCCTTTTTTACACAGTTTCAGGTGCAATATATTTTTCTCCTTGCCCCTATGCTATAAAACAAAGACATACCTTCTTGACTACTATTTTGTTACTGTTATCTATTTGGCATGTCCCAACACATATGCCCATGCCATAGCCTGTAGTGCACTTTTCATGCTGTGTATCTCCTGTTCGCTGGTGATTACAGTGTCGTCTGTACATAAGATGTATCATGTATTATAGTATCTTTAGTTACACTGTCTCTAAAAATATATGAATGGTTCTTCTCTCCTTAGAAAATACACAAGCCCCTGAAGAAGCAAACTTTGTGAAACATGTAGAGCTTAAAGCGGAGGTCCACCCAATTTTTTTTTAAAAGCCAGCAGCTCCAAATACCGCAGCTGCTGACTTACCTGTCCAGCGCACCCGCGATATCGGCAGCCAAGGCCGAACAATTGCTCATCTCTCGGGTGCCCCGCCGCCATTCTGGATTGGATAAGGTATTCAGGAAGTGAAGTGTTGCAGCTTTACTGCCCGGTTCCCTACTGCGCATGCACGAGCCGTGCGGCACACCCTCACTGGTCCCCATTCACTCCTGGGACCAGTGTGTTTCCCAGAAGACAGCGGGATGTGACGCGATGGGGTGTTACTCCCGTGGCAATCTATTCCCGGAAGCGGGTGCAAATTATGTTTCTTGAACAATTAAAGGCACTCCTTGGATTTTGGACCCCTCTATGGATCTAGGCACAGGATGCATAGCAGAATGTGTTTTGGAGTATAATTGTACTGTAAGTATGTGAAACAAACTGTTAATATCACAAATTTGTGAAAAAAATAATAATTTTTATTTAATTTCTTAATTTTTGTAAATAATTGTGACAAAAAATGCAACTTAAAAAATCGACTGCGCTCTCTCCTTGTGCAGGGTGACTGGTCCTGTCTCCACCCCCCCTGTAGTTTTCTGCAGGTAACCTGTAGTGGGTGGAGCCTGCTGAGCCCCTTTCACTGCTTTGCTGTCTGCATAGGCTATGTACAGCATAGTGATAATGACTCTGCTACTTTTACAAGGTAACACCTATATTTTCAAAGGCATCTGGTACATGCAAAGTACATTTAGATCTATTATGGCTATTGAGGAATATATTTAAAGTGTTTGTTACCCTTGCATTTCATATTCCTGATACGTGTCTGCTGTACCATGTACTTGCATAGAAAAGTCTCCTGTTCTATTTATATTGCTTCCTTTGTGTGAAATCTCTTGTGTTCTTGCCAGTCACTTTTCTTTCCTATTAGAAACTGACCGCACTAAGCAGGAGAGCACACCATGGTCAGTTCTCTAGCTATGCTGGAAACTCAGCCTGCTCTCCTCCAATGATCAGACTTGTCCTGACATGCCCCTCTGCATAACCATTCACTGAAGAGTTCAGTGCACTCTTGCTTCTTCTCCCCCAGCTCTTATGCAGCTGAGAACAGATGGTATATGATCACTTATAAAAAAAGGAAAAAAATGGTTTAATAGAATTTCTAAAATTGAAGAAATGGAGGAGCTTGTCCATATTTTACAAGAGCGCATCACAAAATTTACCACTACCTGGGCCTGCTGGACCCACTTTAAAATGACTCAGCTTTTTCGAGCCCACAGTGCTTGAATTGCATCCAGGCCAAACTTAGGCTGGACAAAACCTTGTTGGGTTGACGTTTTGATCCCCGGCTAGAGTGGTCCCTTTGGGGGACGACCACCGACACTGATGTCCTTCAATCGCACCTTCCCCCTTCCCTACCCCCCTTTTTTTTTTCTTCTCTTCTTCTTTCTTTTCTTCCCCGTTTTCTTTCCCTTTGTGCTCTTCGTTTCTCTCTCTTTCTCTCGTCTCTTCTTCCCTATGCCCTCTCTTTTCTTCCTCACAATAAAGATGGAAAACGACAAGTGGAGATGACTTTATGGTGGTCTCTCGCAGGTCGACAATACTGTTACAGCCTATAGGTCTCGGCCTTAGGTTTTGACCCTAGTCTAACGGGTCGACCTTGGGTTTTTGTTTCTGCTTTGTTGTTTGATTTTCTTTCTGTTATTATCATAGGCCGTGTAACCTTATATCAACTCTCGTGTCTGTACTTCTCGTTTCTGTACAATGTATTGTTCATATGTCCTTCAATAAAATTCTTTATGAAAAGAAAAAAAAAATATTTATAATTTTTTTTTTCCATCTATACAAAAATGTTTTGCCTAATATTTCAGTTTTAAATTAAATTGGTTGTTTTACAAGCTGGTTGTTTACAATCACTTTAAATTTAAGTTTCATACCCCGAGATCAGCTTTAAACTTTACTTCCAGCTGTTGCTAATGAAATTTTACTTTGTATCTACTGCTGACATTTTCTTTTAAATAAGCCAGAAAAATACCTGTGAGGCAATTACGTTAATCAACAGAAAAGTAAATGAATTAAATAAAAATAATTGTAACTTTCTTGTTGGCATAATCGGCTTCAGGGGAGTTATTCTGTTTGTAGGCGTAAGTGCTTTCATCTTCTGCTTGAGAGTAATGGAAGTTTCCAGTGGCAGGGTCATCCTTCTGCTTCCCCCACATCTACATCCCAGGCAAAGCAGACTCAGTGTGCAGGTTTGATGTTCATTCATAAACATTGACATCACCAAAAGATTACCAGCCATGCAACACTCCCAGGCTTAGTGGAACAAAACTATTTGTCTCGTTATACCTTAGATATGTATTTGAAGTTGGCTCATTTCTAGCAGTATAATGAATTTGGCCTTCTGCAATGGGAAACAATAAAACCCTTAAGTATGACCTGTCATTGAGTCCACTGTGGTTATGTATCTTTGTTGTGTAAATAAGGGAGCCAGATCATGCTGCAGACTAACTGACTCGCTATCTTTGTAGTAAAGCTTCATGTTTGCCGAAAAGTCAATTCAGTTAAATTGTATTTCCCTTTTTGCAGCCAAGTTGGAATAATTAAAACGGGCCCATGCCTAAAGTGTTTATACAAAAAAACAAATTGTTTACAAGTGTTCTGTGCTGTGCAAACTTCATCCAGCGATCTGCCTATTGTGGTTGTCCTCTGGGATCCTCCACCTACACAGAAAACTCACCAGATCACTTAGACCACCTATTATACAGTAAGTCATTAATTGCTTGCTGAGCAGCGCGCGACTATATACTTCGGCAGCATGGCACGGACAGGCAGAAGGACCGTGAGCCTGACCACAGGTCCCTTGGACTCGATCGCCGCGAGGATACCCGCAATTGTCTCACGGTGAGGAAGAACAGGGAGATGCTGATGTAAACAAGCATCTTCCTGATCTGCCTAGTGACAATGACAGTGTAATCGGAAGCGGTAATCACTGTCTTATCACGGGTAGCCCATTCCCTCTACAGTAAGAATCACTCACTAGGGTACACTTAACCCCTACAGCGCCACCTAGTGGTTAACGCCTTCACTGTGTTATTTTCACAGTAACCAGTGCATTTTTATGGCACTGATTGCTGTAAAAATGACAATGGTCCCAACAATGTGTCAAAAGTGTCCAATGTGTCCGCCATAATAATGTCGCAGTCACGATAAAAATCGCTGATCGCTGCCATTACTAGTAAACAACAAATATTAATAAAAATGACATAAAACTATCCCCTATTTTGTAAACGCTATAACTTTTGCGCAAACCGATCAAAAAAATGCTTATTCGAACTTTTTTACCAAAAATAAGTAGAAGAATACATATCGGCCTAAACTGAGGAAAACAAATATATATATATATATATATATATTTTTTTTTTTTTTTTTGGGGGGGGGATATTTATTATAGCAAAAAGTAAAACATATTTTATTTTTTTTTTCAAAATTGTTGCACGATTGCGCAATTGTCAGTTAAAGCGACGCAGTGCCGAATCACAAAAAGTGGCCCGGTCTTTGACCAGCAAATTGGTTAAAGTGTCACTAAATACACATCATAAAAAAAACTATCCATAAATGGTGTATTACACATACTGTTCATACTTAAACACTATGAGATTTGTTTTTTTGTATCCTGCAAAAAAAAAACGGGTTGATCCTGCTGCTTTCTATCTCCACCTTTTGCCCATGTCCCCTGTGACAGACCCAGCAAGGACATGGGCTTTTGGAGAGGACTGCAGGGTGTGCTCTTGCCTACTGACTATGGGCCCTGGCTTTTGTGTGAACACTACTCTTTGGGAGTTGTGGGCCTGGGGTACCCTTGGAGTGGTCTTGTTCCTGATCCAAGTCCATGTATGTGGATTCCCCAAAACACACAGACTCTGGGAATCTAGGCCTGGGATCCATATTTAGGTCCTAGATGCCACATTACCAGTAATGACTACTTTAGAATGTGAGACCCAAAGCAGATGGTAGCTCAAGGCTGCTGGTGCTGCTGGCACATTTGGCACCTTTCATGGGGGGAGTGAATAACTGTCAAAACCAGGTACCCGCTCCCGCTTCCATGTAAAATCATCACATAGTTGTGCGGCGATCTACGAAACTTCGGCTTGGGGTGCCAACATCGCAGGCTCCCTGGACAGGTACGTGTCCATATATTAAAAGCCAGCAGCTACAGTATCTGTAGCTGCTGACTTATTATTTTCCCCCAGGCTGGAACTTCTCTTTAAGGTGTTGTGTTTTTCTGCTAAGTATCTCTCTCCCATTGTTAATTGGGTCACCTAGTGTTTCTGTTTGTCTGCTAGTATTGTGTCCACTCCGCCTCGTTGGCAAACTTTTGTGAAATGTCATATGTTTATGTTGATTAGCTTATGGTTAATTAAATCACTGTCAGATATTAGTTGCTAGATGTGAATTAGCATATATAGTATATGTTGGCTGTTCCTTAGTTATGTTAATTATATTCCTGTATGCAGTTTCCTTTGTACACAATAATGTGATTTCATCTGATGTTGTGTGGTATATAAATAAATAAGTAGCACACTTTTTATTGTTTGGTTTGAGCTTGTTACACACCCTACTTGGATTGGTAATTTAGATGCTGCTGTCCATTCAATCCAATTGGGTTGTTATTGTCGGAAAAATAGAGAACCAGCTCTCAATCTTTTGTTGTCGGAAATTCTGACAGCAAAAGTCTGATGGAGCATACACACAGTCGGAATTTCTGTCCAAAAGCTCACATTGGACTTTTCTTGTTGGAATTTCCGATCGTGTGTACACAGCATTAGTGGTTTGGGCAGCAATCACGTAAAGCCTATTAGTAGGCTAATTACATTATATATTGATTTCACATTAATATATTGATTATATATTTTTTCATTAATACAAATAATACCTGGTGAGTCTGTCTTGAAGATGTTTGTCCAAGCACTTCTTGACAACACTGTTTTTGTGCCTTAACTGTTGTTGTCACCCTGTTATATGGAGGCACACTGTTGTCACCATCACGAAATCTGTCCTGGGAGATGGTATGTAACATGTTAGCAAGCATGCATGTAGACAGGAAGTTGCTGTAAATAACCTGCAGGAGATCACCAGAACTGAGATGCAACAAAGGATGAGCATGGTGGAACATTTGATATAAGCCTAGGGTGTCCATTTGCATGCATCACTGTGCCTTACTTTGCCTCACTGTGTCCATGTGCATGCCTTACTGTGCCCATGCCTCACTGTGCCCATGACTAGACTGACACTTAACATGAAAGTCTATGTAAGGGGTGCCAGGCTTTGAAAAATCGGTGCTCCCCAGCCGTGAGTTCCCAAGACAACACTTGTAGAGAAGAAATTGGGCTACATGTGTGCCAATTTTTGGGTCCAGGCAACCTACGATCGTCCGGTAACGGGTCCCCAAATTCACCGGAGAAATTACCCTTTAACATGGGAGTCTATGGAAGGGGTGCCTGGGTTTGAAAAACTGGTGCTCCCTAGCTGTAGGTTCCCAAGACAACAAACTTTGCACACTTGTAGAGGAAGAGTAGGGCTACATGTGGGCTGGTACCGGGTCCCCAAATTCACCAGAGAAATTACTTATTAACATGGGAGTCTATGGAAGGGGTGCCCGGGTTTGAAAAATTGGTGCTCCCCAGCCGTGAGTTCCCAAGACAACACTTGTAGAGAAGAAATTGGGCTACATGTGTGCCAATTTTTGGGTTCAGGCAACCTACGATCGTCCGGTAACGGGTCCCCAAATTCACCGGAGAAATTACCCTTTAACATGGGAGTCTATGGAAGGGGTGCCTGGGTTTGAAAAACTGGTGCTCCCTAGCTGTAGGTTCCCCAGACAACAAACTTTGCACACTTGTAGAGGAAGAGTAGGGCTACATGTGGGCCAGTACCGGGTCTCCAAATTTTAAGAGATCAGGTGCAAAAAGGTGACTGGAGTATAAGCCGAGGGGGGCATTTTCAGCACAAAAAAAATGTGCTGAAAAACTTGGCATATACTCGAGTATATACGGTACTTTGAAAAACAAAATGTCATCCAGATGGTGCTTAGCTCTACAATTTGTTAAAATTATATTAGCTGTGTATGCTATGTCATTTTCTAAAATGAAGGTGCAGTCTTCTTTAATTAATATGTTCTACATAATAATGTCTGCACAACGGGCCAGATTCAGAAAGCATTTACGCCAGCGTATCTATAGATATGCTGCGTAAATACTAAAAATAGCCTGCGTATCTTTTTTTGCTATTCATAAAAGAAGATACGCCGGCTTTCTTCTAAGATACGAGCGGCGTAATTCGCTTACACCGTCGTATGTTAGTTGCATATTTACGCTGGCCAGTAGGTGGCGCTTCCGTAGTTTTTCACGTAAAATATGCAAATGAGCTATTTACACGATTCAGAAGCGTACTTGCGGCGGCGCGGCGTATTTTACGTCATTTGCGTAAGCGTTCGAGTGGCGTAAGGTTACCCCTGCTATAGCAGGCGCAGCCAATGTTAAGTATGGACGTCGGGACCGCGTCAAATTGAACGTCGGTTACGTCGTTTGCATAAATCGTTCAGGAATGGGGCTCAACGTTAGTTACGTTCACGTCGTTTACATTGAGAAAAAAGCAACGTGATTTCGCGCATGCGCACTGGGAACGTCCACGGACGGCGCATGCGCCGTCCAAAAAAACCCATCAATAACGCTGGCTCATGATTCATTTACATGAATCACGCCCCCCAATTCAGAAATTTGAATTGCGCGGCCTTAAGCCGCAACACATACGTTACGCCACCGTAAATAAGGGCGCAAGTTCTTTCTGAATAAAGAACTTGCGCAAATATTTACAACGGCGTAACGTATCGGGGATACGTTACGCCAGCAGAAAGATCCGTGGATCTTTCTGAATCTGGCCCAACGTGTGTAGCATTTATTATAAATTAAAAACTTTTATTTATCTGCTACCTAGAGACAAAACTTGTTTCTCAAAAGTGGATCAAAAGTGGATTCATGAAGCCTTCGCTGTCTGACACAAAGGTGTTTTCTAAACTCTATTGATAATTTTGTTTGTGCTGATAAATTGAACTGGAATTAGCTGCAAAATCGGGCGGTAATGGAAGAGTTAAACTGGTTAACTCCGACCTTTCTGTCTGTAAGCTTCTGAAAAATTCAATGCAGTTCTCAACTTTTAATCAACAGTGAGTTTGCTGCCTTATGCATTTGATTGCTTCAATATGTGCCTGGCTTCAGCATCAATATAAGTTAATAGAAAAGGTCATGAGGACTTTCTAGCCGCTGACATTGGGCTCTTAATCACCAGCGCGTGGTGTTTTGTTACACAACGGTCAGGTTTTCCAGATGCAGACGCCAACACCGCTACTGAGACATGTTTACGCATTTCATTGGTGCAAATATTTTGCTTTTGCATATGTTTTCATAAATTAAAAATTACTGTGTCCGAGGCTAACGGCGGCTGAGCACGCTTCAAGTTCTTTGCAAAATAAAACAAACAAAACAAGAGGCATGCTCACCAAGAAAAATAATCTTGTTATCTTTTAAGATAACAAGCAAGTCATAAAAATGAGTAAAACTAGATTTCAAAGGAATTTAATTAGAAGAGTTATAAAATAAACATTTGTGCATACACTGAAAATGACCATAAGTACAGGCTTTATTGTGTGATCCACAGGGAGTGCTTAAAGGCCATGTTTTCCTGATAACTGTGTAGCTGCACAGCTGTATTGGTTCCAATTAAAGGGATACCATGGTGTATTCTCAGTAAACACATTTCGAGTTATTATTGTAACAATTACCTGAAAGATATGTTTGATGATGTTCACCTTTTGCCTTCCTATTTCTTTCATATATTGATGTTTTTGTTTTATATCGCCATTCCTAAATGCTTCATTTAAGGGGTCATCTATACATCATGAATTGTGATTAGCATCACTTTTCAAAAGTTTAACCAGTTCATTACTGGGCACTTAAACCCTCTTCCTACCCAGACCAATATTCAGCTTTCAGCGCTGACGCATTTTGAATGACAATTGCGCGGTCATACAACACCGTACCCAAGTTATATTTTTATCATTTTTTCCCACAAATAGAGCTTTATTTTGGTGGTATTTGATCATCTCTGTGATTTTTATTTTTTGCGTTATTAACAAAAAAAAGACTAAAAAAACACACAATATTTTTTACTTTTTGTCATAATAATATCCCAATTTATTTTATTTTTTTTATATTTTTTTCCTCAGTTTTGGCTGATACGTAAAAATCACAATAAGCGTATATTGGTTTGCACAAAAGTTATAGGGCCAGATTCTGAAAGATCTGCGTAAATTTCGACGGGTGTAGCGTATCTCATTTACACAACGCCGCAATAACTTACAGAGGCAGGTACCCTATTCAGAAAGAATTTGCACCATAGGTTACAGCGGCGTAGTGTAAATGGGCCGGCGTAAGCCCGCGTAATTCAAAGTAGGTGGAAGATAGGCGTGATCCATGTAAATGAATCGTGACCCCACGGAATTGACGCTCTTTACGAATGGTGTCCGTGAACGTATCCCAGTGCGCATGCTTGAAATCACGTCGCAAATACTCAATGCTTTCGACGTGAACGTAACTTACGCACAGCCCTATTCGTGAACGACTTACGCAAATGACGTAAACGACGGAAAATTCGACGCTGTCCTGACATCCATACTTAACATTGGCTACGCCTCCTATAGCAGGGGTAACTTTACGCCGAAAAAATCCTTACGTAAATGACGTAAATCAAGGTGCTGGACGCAAGTACGTTTCTGAATCGGCGTATCTAGCTCATTTGCATATTCTACGCGTGAATCCTTCTGGGGCTGAAGTGGTTAACCACTTAAGCCCCGAACCAAAATGCAGCTAAAGGACCAGGCCCCTTTTTGCAAATCGGCACTGCATCCCTTTAACTGACAATTGCAGGGTCATGCGACGTGGCTCCCAAACAAAATTGGCGTCCTTTTTTTCCCACAAATAGAGCTTTCTTTTGGTGGTATTTGATCACCTCTACGGTTTTTATTTTTTGCGTTATAAACAAAAATGCAAAGTTTTTTTACTTTTTTACCAAAAAAAAATATATAAAAACATTTTTTTCCTCAGTTTAGGCCGATACGTATTCTTCTACCTATTATTGGTAAAAAAAAACTCAATAAGTGTTTATCGGTTGGTTTGCGCAAAATTTAGAGCGCCTACAAAATAGGGGATAGTTTTATTGCATTTTTATTATTATTATTATTTTACTACTAATGGCGGCGATCAGCAATTTTTTTCGTGACTGCGACATTATGGCGGACACTTCGGACAATTTTGAAACATTTTTGGGACCATTGTCATTTTCACAGCAAAAAATGCATTTAAAATGCATTGTTTACTGTGGAAATGACAGTTGCAGTTTGGGAGTTAACCACAGGGGGCGCTGATGGTGTTATGTGTGTGTATGAAGTGTGTTTACAACTGTAGCTCTGACATCATCGATTGTGTCCCCCCTATAACAGGGATGATACAATTGATGCAGCCGCCACAGTGAAGCACGGGGAAGCCTAGTTTACACACGGCTCTCCCCGTTCTTCAGCTCCGGGGACCGATCACGGGACTCCAGTGGCGATTGGGTCCACGGGACCCACGGCTGGGTACTAGTACAGGACGTACCTGTACATACATCTGCCCAGCCATGCCATTCTGCCGACGTATATGTGCAGGAGGCGGTCCTTAAGTCATATTCAGCACCATGTATAGTGCACTTCACATGATCAGTAACATGGACAGCATACAGCCCAGAATCAGTACTATGCATGGCACTGCACATGTTCAGCACCATGGACAGTGCACAGACTAGAATAAGCATTATGCATAGCACAGCACAGGATCAGCACCATGGACAGTGCACAGCCCAGATGTCGCCACTATTCAACACCATGGACTTTACGCAACACATATTCAGCACCATGGATAGTTCACATCACAAGATCAGCACCATGGACTAGACATGTGCATTCGTTTTCGTTAGAATGCATTTTCGTCCAAAAATCTGGTATTTTCGTTATTGTTTTAACGAACGAAAACGAAAGCGCAAGAAACGGAAACCGAAAGATCCGACATAAAAAATGCTTTATTTTCGTTTTCGTTCAGATCCGACGATTTTCGATGCTTTGTCGAATTTCCGTCGTTCAATTTCACAAAGTCATCGAAAATCGTCGTTCTGTATACAGTGAATAGGTAGGAATTCCTACCTATTAACTGTATTCAGAATGACGATTTTCGATGCTTTGTCGAATTTTCGTCGTTCAATTTCACAAAGTCATCGAAAATCGTCGTTTTTGGACGAAAACTTTCCCGACGAAAACAAAATAAATCAAAAGGATTTTCGGGAGTAACTAAATAAATTTATTTTCCGGACGAAAACGAAAAAACAAAACAAAATATTCCAATCTGCACATGTCTACCATGGACAGCACACACCCCAGAATAAGCACTATGCAGGCTCAGTACTATGGATAGCATACAACACAGGGGGGTTGATTTCCTAAAAGGGAAATCCACTCTGCACTACAAGTACACTTGGAAGTGCAGTCGCTGTAAATCTGAGGGAAAGATCTGAAATGAGGGGATAAGCTTTGCTGATTTTGTCATCCAATCATGTGCAGGCAAAAATGCTGTTTTTTTTTATTTTCCTTGCATGTCCCCCAAGGATCTACATTGACTGCACTTGTAAATCAACCCCCCCCCCCCCCAGCCTTGATCATGAACAATGCACAGGCCATAATCAGCTTTATGAATAGCACATAGCACTGGATGAGCACCACAGAACACTCTTTAAAATGAATACAAACTTGTGTGGTATAAGTATTTGGCATAAGTATTTGTAAGTATTTGGCATACAAATTCAATTTTTTTTGTCATAAAATGCAATCATTTTAATTATTTTAATGATACAACAAGGCAGGACCAGCATTCAATACACAACGTGTCGAACAATTAAACTAGTGAATACTAAATGAACAAAACAAAACAGAAAATAATAATAAATAATAAAAAAAAAAAGATTGCATATTCACTATAATACCACAATTCAGACCACCCCACCCGGTTTGATTTAATCAGAACCAAACGACGTTCCCTTGATGAATGTATCAGTATGAAAAGCGCACAATCATCCGAAAGGAGATCGATTTCGATTAATAAGCTGTATCATTTGACAATAGCAGCAGAACGTTTATTTTCTCCTAAATGAAGGCAAGATACATGAGTGTTTTTTTAGTTTTATTTAGTTGTTTGCCATAGGTTCAATGTTAAACAGGCAACAGTTAGTGCCGGTTCACACTACTGCGACTTGGGATGCGACTTGTGTCACTCCAAGTTGCGCGACATGAGAAATTTAATTGAAGTGAATGAGAGCCGTCTTAATGTACACTACTGAAGTCACTCTGACTTCAGAAAAGGTTTATGTACTACTTTAAGGTGACTTCTAGGCAACTTGCAGGCAACTTGTACCCATAGATTTAAAAAAGAAGTCGCCTACAAAGTCGTATCACTGTCTTAACTGAAGCAACATTTAAGGAAGAGAAAATAGTTTACTCAGGCAACCCCCCCCCGCTCCCACAGAGCTGATTATTTTGTGATTGGCCACAGCCAAAGTCGCCTGTCCTGGAGGCAACTTTAAAGGGGGTTGTAAAGGTAAAAAATAAATAAATACCCAAATAGCTTCCTTTACCTTAGTGCAGTCCTCCTTCACTTACCTCATCCTTCCATTTTGCTTTTAAATGTCCTTATTTCTTCTGAGAAATCCTCACTTCCTGTTCTTCTGTCTGTAACCACACACCGTAATGTGATGCTTTCTCCCTGGTGTAAAGAATGCCTCTTGAGGGGGGAGGGGGCAAGCAGAAGTGTCAGGACGCCCACTAACACACAGCTCCTTTCTCTATCTGCAAAGTAGAGAGTGTCCTGACACGCCTGCTCGCCCCCTCCCCCTTAATAGGCTTTCTCCACACCAGGGAGAAAGCATCACATTACTGTGTGAAGTTACAGACAGAAGAACAGGAAGTGAGGATTTCTCAGAAGAAATAAAGACATTTAAAAGCAAAATGAAAGGATGAGGATGAGGTAAGTGAAGGAGGACGGCACTAAGGTAAAGGAAGCTATTTAGGGGAAAAAATGTACCTTTACAACCCCTTTAAGTCACATTGTAAGTTGCTCCAAGTCACGCTGAAGTTGCCTTGTAAGGTCGCGCTGTAAGTTGGGTTGCCCCGTGTGAACCGGCTCCTAGGATGGGTTGGCTGAAAACTAGATGTCATACATTATTTTTCTAAAACCTGAAAAGAAAGCTTTCTGGTTACAGAAACCATGAAAGTCTTCTCAGTGACTTGATCAAAGACAAATATAGTTGAAATTTGCTGGAAAATGAATTGCTGCCTCCGCGTATCATGCCAACCCCTTTTCCATTATGAGCCTATCACAAAGGATAAGACTGAAAATTGTTCTCTTATAAGCAAATGCATTCAATATCCACCCTATGAGAGAATGGTTTCATTGTTTAAGATGGGTGTTTGGTTTAATGGTTTTTAATTGGGTTATTCTACCTAATGTTCTCTCTTTTTTTTTGTTAATGTCAGTTCCACTAATGCAGCTATTAAGGAAAAGTTACAGCAGATTCAAACTGAGCTTTTTCATCTCTTTTCACCATGGGATATAACAATATATGTTGGTATACATAAGCAATTACTACCTACAGAACCTGCCCTGCAGGTTTTATACACACAGAAAAACCTCAGTTTAATTAAACAGCTCTCCCTTGGCTTTGTACAATCTGTGCTTATTGCCCATTCAAACAAGCATATAATCAATTAAGTATTTTATTATCCAATTGATTTTCAGAACCTTTCTTTTAAAACAGGTTTTTTGGTTCCACTGTATATACGGAACAGTTATGAAAGCCGGATAAACAGGGTTCTTTCATTGGTAAAGAGAACAATAAATAATAAAACAGTCTGAGCCAAGTGTCAACAGGAAATCTAAAGAGCAATAGAAATACCTGCCGTGTATTGCTGGATGTAAAAAAGCAGACAGTGAATGTCGAAATATCTAGACCTCAGCAACTGTATTTTGTTGTTACAATGATATTTAAGATATAACAATTACTCCTTTTAACCACTTCAGTTCCAGAAGGTTTACCCCCCATCATGACCAAGCCATTTTTTGAGATTCGGCAATGTGACAGACTCACCCGACCCAGGGGCTTTTGGAGGGGACTGAATGCTAGCCTCTTGCCTTGCGATCATGGGCCCTGGCATTTGGGGGAACGGTGCTCTTTGTGAGCTGTTTGCCTGGGGACCCTGTATATGCCATATTAGAGTGACTGATTCACACTGTTGGGACATACAGTGTAAGGAGATGCTAATGCCGTCACCTCCAGCCATCTGTCTGTTCTCTGTGCTAATTCACCTGCTATTGTGTGAATATGTCCTGTGTTTACACTTATGATAATGCATATTGTATAGCAGGTGAGCGAAGAGACGTGACGTCAACCCTTAAAGGTCATATCTATGAGTCACCTAGTCCGGGTAAATGATTAGTTAATTAGCTCATGTTAATTTATGTTCTGGTTACCTCCTCTTTAACTGTATATAAGGTTGTATTCTTGGTTCTAATAAACACTCCGGGCCAGATTCTCAAAAGAGATACGCTGGCGTTTTGTAGGAAACACCGTCGTATCTCTCTTTTTTTTACTGGGTATCTATGCGTGTGATTCCTAGAATCACTTACGCATAGATACAGTGAAGATCCGACAGATGTAAAAACAATTACACCGTCGGATCAGAGATGTAATGACATCGCTGGCCGCTAGGTGGCCTGAACGTTGATTTCTCATTTGCCTATGCAAATGAGCCTAATCCGACGATTCCCTAACATTTTTACACCGCCCCGTCGTATTTTACGTCGTTTCCGTATGCGTAAGGCTACCCCTGCTATATGAGGGGTAACCTTACGAAGTTCCGTCGTATGCCATGTTAAGTATGGCGTCGGGTCAGCGTCGTCTTTTTCCATCGGTTACATTGTTTTACTAAGTCGTTCGCGAATAGAGATTTACGTAAACGACGCTCACGTCGGTTTCATTCACTTTTTCCGACGTGAGCTGGAGCATGCGCACTGGGCTATTTTTGAGGCCGGCGCATTGAGGCAGTTCGATCGACGCGGGGGCGCGCTTAATTTAAATACAAGCCGGCCCCTTTGAATTACGCGGGGATACGTAGAGCCATTTACACTACGCCGCCGCAATTTACGGAGCAAGTGCTTTGGGAATTCGGCACTTGCTCTGTTAAATTGCGGTGGCGTAGTGTAAATGGCTTACGCTACGCCAGCGGCAATTCTATGGGAATCTGGCACTCCATGTTCAGCAGACAAACAAGTCTCATCTTGTTTGCTGGTGAGCTGCTGGAATATCTGATATCTATATCCAGACTGATAGGAAGTGGTATATGACAGAAGCACTCAAGTGGAGTGTGGGACGTTCCGTTACAGGCACTGCATTACTTCAAGTGACAATTGTGCAGTCGTGCATAGGATGCATTAAGGTAAAACATATTTTACCTTTACAACCTCTTTAATAAATGTATCCAATTTTTGATATACTTATTCTATTTTGAATTTATCTACTTACCTTGTACTGGAATAGTCCACTTGCCCATTTCTTCCTCTTTGGGGTCTTTTGGGTCTTGGGGTGCCCTAAGCCCTATCTCTATTTAGCAATAGGTAAGCTCTGGGTTTTTGAATGCTTAAGATTTTTAAAAATGTCGTTTATGGTTTCTGACTAAACTGGAGGTGATGTCATGTCATTGCTTCCAGTTTAATGTTACGAACAGCTGATCAATGCTTTGCTTGGCTGTCTGACCAGCCAGTGGACATGCCAGATGGTTGCTCGGGTCTCCCAGTGGGACGGGAGAGCCTGAGAGAGACGCATAATTTGGCAGGAGGTGGGGGGAATCTCCTCCCGCTGCTAGCAATTGGGTGGCTGGTAAGCTATCCACCAATAGCCAACCACAGGCTTTAACCCCCCTGGCAGTATTCCTGAGTATGGCTCAGAGTGGAATTTCAGGACCAAAAGCGGTAACCCCGAGCCAGACTCGGGACCACCTTGCAGAGTCTACAGGCACAAGTTACTTACCTTGTCCCTGGATCGAGCGGTGTCCTCCTCGCTCGATTCACAGTGCCGAGTGCCGCCAAGCTCCATTCCCTGCGACGTTACGACGCACGGGGGCGGAGATTGGCGCCAAATTTAAAAACGTAAACAAACACAGTACATACAATATACTGTAATCTTATAGATTACAGTACTGTATGTAAAAAATACACACCCCCTTTGTCCCTAGTGGTCTGCCCAGTGCCCTACATGCCCTTTTATATAATAAAAACTGTTCTTTCTGCCTGGAAACTGAAGATTGTCCATAGCAACCAAAAAGTGTCCCTTTATGTCAAAAGTGGTTTTAGACCAGCAAAAAAACAGCAATAATAAATTAGAATCACTTGCAGAATTGAGCGATAGCGATTTGTGGGGAAATGTATCATCAAAAAATGTAAAGTAATAATTTTTATTATTAATATATTATTTGTTATAATTATTTACATCTATTTATTGTATTATAATTTATGGTTTTGTGTTTCAAATTTTACTATACCCAGAATGTCTACTAGACTCTTGTTTAGACAGATTTAAGTGAGTTATTTCTAAGGCCTCGTACACACGATCAAATCTGTCTGCTGGAAACGGTCTGCTAGACCGTTTCAGCAGACAGATTCGATCGTGTGTGTACGGGCAAACAAACGGATTTGGCCACCCGACAGATTTCAAAGCATGCTTTGAAATCTGTCGGCTGGGAACCCGTCCGCCCGACATGTCTGCTGGTTAGTACGCTAACCAGCAGACATGTCTTCTCGCACACGTGCCGAATGGTTTCGACGCATGCGCGGAAGTGTTTTACTTCCCGGTGCGGTGACGTGGCGGCGTCAACGTCACCGCCACGTCACCAACATGTCAGTGCGCTGTCTGCTGGCGGGGATTTTGGTTTGCTCGTGTGTAAAACCAAAATCCCAGCAGACAGATCTGTTCAAATCGGTCGGTCCGACCGATTTGTACAGACACATTTAATCGTGTGTACGAGGCCTAAGAATTACAGGCCTACAATATAAAATGCAAAATTTCCATGCAAAATAATGGTACCACTTTAAAATCTGCATTAATCATACCACCAGGGAGTTTAAAAAACGATACCGGGGTGATGCAGAAGCAGACATCATCCTGGTACAGGCACCACCTCCTCAAAAATGCCGCCCAAGGCAAACGCCTTGTTTGCCTCACAGTAGATACTCCCCTGGCTTGGGTCTATCAAGGACCAATCACTAAACTATTCAGCTCAATTAACAGTAACATATAGCAGACAGTATTTTCCATTTTCAGGCACATATGTGTTTTTATTTTGTATTTTCAGTTGGATGGCCACTTATACAGAGAGATAATCTGACACCACCGCATGGCACATAAAAGCTGTCAGGAGTGATAATGCAGACAATGGAGTTGTAGCTAATATTATTTTCTAGCGGTTGGCAGATCTTTGCTCTGTCTCTCTTGTTATGCCTAAGAAGTTCCCAAATACCAGTCTGTGTAGATGGACTTCTCAGCAAGTTCAAAATGCTTTCACGGCAGGGATGAAATTTACAGTGTTCTCAGAAAATGTTTGGAGACTCCAATAACATACAGAGAACAAATACACTTTTTATGGTCTGCTGGTTATTAATCTGACTTTTCCACAGAGACAAAACTGATGGAATTTTTGAAAACTTTATGCTGCTGGTACACTGTGCCAGCATGGGGCTGACAGGCTGAATTTCATTAAGCTACATCTTGTTCATTTTTCTTATTATTAATGCTTGTTGCAATTACAATATGTTTCAACATGAAAAAAAATAAAAAAATATTAAACAGTAGTTTGAGATGTTCAAGGTCATGTATTCAAAGACTCATTAAAAAAAAAAAAAGCTGAGCTCTAAGCAGATAAATAGAACACACCAAGGAATGCCATTATTTTTCATTAAAGTAATATTATAAAATGTATTTTTCTTTTGACATAGCTAGTGTTAGTACTTGAATTAACTTAGTGTCAGCTTATAGCAAACTGCACTTCAGTATTCAGATTGAGAGAAAAGGCAAAAGAGTTAAAGTGATTGTAAATTCTATTTTTTTTTTGTATAACAAACATGTTATACTTACCTGCCCTGTACAGTTGGTTTTGCACAGAGCAGCACAGATACTCCTCTTTTTGGGTCCCTCTTCGCTGCACCTGGCCCCTCCCTCCTGTTGAGTGCCCCCACAGCAAGCAGCTTGCTATGGGGGCACCCGAGCCAAGCTGCAGCTCTGTGTGTCCATTCAGACACAGGGCTGCTGTTCCCTCGCTCTCCTGACTGGCTAACTGACTTTGCTTGACAGCACTATAGTATACTACTTCCTTATTAGGCCATTGATGTGACAAAGGGCAGGTACAGTATTCTAGCTCTGTAAGCCCTTGCAGTATTACACTTGGGATTCCATTGGTGGGGTTACCAGATGAGGAGCGGTCCTCTCTACTAGTCTCCATGACCTAATTGGGTTCAGTGATATACAGAACTGGTGTTTTCTAGCAAAACGTCAAGCTATGATGTGATTTCTGACAAGAAAAAATTGATTTTCTAATCTGTATGCATAAGCAAAGATCACTTTAAGTGAATACTGCAGGTAAAATGATGAATAGATCAGGGATACAATGAACCGTTGGACTGATCATTAGAAAGTATCCAAAGGCAACTAGGGAGAGGGCCAAGCTTGAATTTTACAGTCAAATTTGAAATTTTCTTGCAATTTTAGTTCCCTCTATCGCGAAACCCACTGATGATTTTGACATTCGGTTTTCATTAAATGTAATGCCTGCCTATGACTTTTTTTCATAGTATGTTCTATTTGAGCTCCAAGGATTGTGAAAGATTTACTTTAAAGTGAAACTGCATGCAAGCTATGACCATTCAAGTATTTACATGAATTGTGTGTTCCCGAGCTTAGGAAAATAATATTGATAATCTACACCTCTACCAATGTGAAATAACAATAATGACTTACTGCAGCTCTATTAAGGTACTATACCTTTGAATTGTATATATACTGGTTTAAACACTGCCTGGTCCCATAAGTGTTATACAGATACCAACATAAATACCCCTGTGAAAAACAATGTAAATATACAATAAACAATTTAAATAAAATAGAACATGAGGCATTCATAAATAAGTTCATATCCTTGTTTTTCTCCATGCATTCAAATTGGGACGATAGATTGTGCAGGCTTTAACTGTCCTGGGTGCTGTCTCGTTTAATAAAGTGCAACTTGAGTTCCCCCCAGTGTGCCCCTCTCTCCTGCACCGCTCTATTGTAGCATTACCCCCGAAGGAGCTGCTGGTTTGATTTGGGTGGCATGTTACCTATTGTCTACTCGCCGTCTGGCAGCAATTAATGGGGCATACTGGCAGCAATTGATTGGGCACAGTGGCGGCAATTGATGGGCACATTGGTGGCAATTGATGGGCACAGTGGCTGAGTTTGATGGGCACGGTAACTGTGTTTGAAGGGCAAAGTGGCTGCGTTTGATAAGCACAGTGACTACATTTTATGTGTACAGTGGCTGTGCTTGATGGGCACAGTGACTGCACTTGATGTTTTTTTTTTCAGTTTGTTTGCGCCCCCCAAAAATGTTGAGCACCAGCCACCACTGCGACTGATATGGACTCCTATATTATAGGAGTCATAAGCTCTTAATGGTCCTGGTTATGCTGAAGCATGTGGTCCTCCTTGGTGATTATATCCCATAATAGCATGCCATGCCCTTATATTTTATTCATGAACGAACATAGAGAAGATAGCAGAAAATACACAAATACTGTAATTCAGTTTATTAAAATAGTGTGGTTAAACAATCAAGCTCATTTGTAAATGAGAAAATGTGAGCAAAATGGCAAACTGAAGGTTTGCATCAGTGGGCATCTCACCACCCAAAAATGACGTCACCACCAGCTGTCATTTGACGTGTTACGCCCCTCCACCAGGGCATTATCAAGCGGTTGATGCACGCTAAATTTCTGGTTCGGCCTTTTGCCATTTCCCCTTTAGCCACCCTTAGATGACGTTAGGAGAGGGACTGATAATGCTCCCAGGTGGGGTACATATGGGAGGGATAGTAGATGGAGGGTATTCTCTTCCTTTCACCAGGTGAAGGCAATTCTTGGACTGGTAGCTACCACAAAGTATATGATATGGATATGGATGTGATATGGATAGACATATTTCTATCTTACACATGCAACATTCACCCTCCATTGTTCTCTCGTGGGTCTCCACTGGTTCCACGCCTACAGCTTCTGGGCCAGATGTACCTCATAACCACTGGATAGAAATGCTGCCATAGTAACCCATCTAAGCCAATGTACATGTCTTATAAGCATTTACTCCTGAAGAAGTGAGCAGTAGCTCACAAAACGTGTCAAGACTTAGATGCTTTTTATATTCATGTATCACATCTGTAACCCTCAAGCATGTATTTATACATTGTAGCTATTACCAAATTGGTTTGGCATTTCTGTATTTGCACTTGATGTACTATGTTTACCTTGAATGAATCCAGAAAGTATGTTAATTTCATATTTAGTTGCCACGTGTGTTCACCTCATGTAAAGTCCCAGGGCTATTTTGTTTTGTTTTTGTATGTTGATATGGCAGTGGAGGTGTGTCACTGGTGGCACCAGACCACTTATACATTTGTTATATTTTAGGGATTAATTACTCCACAGTGCTTGAAGCTACATATGTCAGTGAGGAATTGTTATAAAGCATTTTTACTGCTTGCTAAAAAAAAAATTCCAAAGCAGAGCCCCAGTTACACTTTAAAATAGCTAGGTCTTATTTCCCTATAAAAAAGAAGAAGAAAAAGAAAGGCGCACCAGCCTCGTGTGTTACCATTGACAATTTATTAAATAAAAATAGTAACAAAAAACTACTCACAAGAGAAATGGTATAAAAGGCTTGTCAACAATGATGTGATAGATACCCCTCGAACCACACTCCAGGAGAGGGGGGATAGAGGTGTGTCACTGCCGGCTGATGCGTTTCGAGGCAGCAAGGACCTCTTCATCTGCTGACTGCTGGGCTCTGATCAAGAGGTCCTTGCTGCCTCGAAACGCGTCAGCTAGCAGTGACACACCTCTATCCCCCCTATTCTGGAGTGTGGTTCGAGGGGTATTTATCACATCATTGTTGTCAAGCCTTTTATACCATTTCTCTTGTGAGTAGTTTTTTATTACTATTTTTATTTAATAAATGGTCAATGGTAACACACGAGGCTGGTGCGCTTTTCTTTTTCTTTTTTTTTGTTCTCTGTTAGGATGCTCCCCGTCCATGAAGGGCAGCAAGGCCACTGTTACCATTTTTGATATTTGTGGAAACTGACTAACTATTGGACAATCCATCCGTGCACAGGAGTTTGTTGTTTTTTCTGCTTATTTCCCTATAACCAATGGATATTGTAATGATGATGCCATTTGGCTATAATTGTCCCAGACAGTAATCAGAGAAACCTTCTTGTCTGCTTTGTAGGACCTCTAAATGCCATGTTGGATTGTAATGAAAAGAAAGAACTATCATGCTTGTTTGTATTTTCAGTTTGGCTACACTTTCTGATTAATTCTCTTAGCAAATGCAAGCTATGCCTCTGCTTCAGCTGTGTGCATTTATGCAGTCCTATTACTAGGAATCTGTGGTTTGGCTCTTAATTATTAGATTGCTTAATATTTTCATAGTATTTTCACAGTCCTGAACAGCGTTTCATTAGGAACAAGAATGAAGTCCCATAGATGTGCCTGAAGTGCATTTGTCTCGTAAAGCTCAACGTTGCATAAAGTAAAGAGTGCCAAACGCTGCCATCTGATGTTGGCTCAACGCGATAATGTCTATGATGTCAAAATTGGCACCACTCAAGCTGCTTATTATCATCAATTAATTTGCATGAAAAATAGCGGAGTTCTCTGCACCATAATTTACAATGCAGAGTCACCAGCTTTATCAATGTCTGCAAAAATTTGGAATCATGTGAAACTCAAAGTCACATCGGTAGCCAAAAACACTGCTTGAAAATTTGATTTTCTGATGCTAGGTTGTATTTCAAAATCTATAAAAATAACCTTTATTCCTAGAATATAAATCATTTTGTCTTAAAAGGAAAGAGTATTCAAGCAAATTTAACAGTGTTGTGCAAAACAACTTTTATTTTTATGAAGACAATTGTTTTAAAGGACAAGAGAATGTTCAGACAAGGAGTAATGCAAGCGTTTTTCGGGATGTAAAAAATAAAACTTTTAATGGTCTTTTTGGTCTTTTTTTCAACCCGTTCGTTAAACCTGCCTTGCCTACACACGATCGTGAAAAAAAATGCTCTAGCAAAGCGCGGTGACGTACAACACGTACAACGGCACTATAAAGGGGAAGTTCCATTCGGATGGCGCCACCCTTGGGGCTGTTTTTGCTGATTTCACGTTAGTAAGACAAATTGCGCTTTTCAGTCTGTTACAGCGTGATGAATGTGCTTACTCCATTATGAATGGTAGTTTTACCAGAATGAGCGCTCCTTTTTTATAACTTGCTTCTGAGCATGCACGTTTTTTTCACGTCGTTAAAACCCACACACGGCCATGTTTTACAACGTTAAAAACTACAACGTTAAAAACAATGTGAAAAATTAGAGCATGTTCTAAATTTTTAATGCCCCATAAGTATATCTACAGGCAAAGTTTTTTCTTTTTCTTATTTTAGTTTTGGAGAGATCTGGGAAGTGTTAAAATTCCTGTAAAATTTTGATTGCTCTCTTTGAACCAACTTCGTCCTGGTGATCAACTTTTTGGTGAATTGTTACCCTCACAATTATTTTGGAGTTTATATGTGAAAGAATAGTTGTAACCACTACCATAGTTTGTCAGTCCTATTAAAACTCCTCTAAAGCCTGGTACACACGATCGGATTTTCCGCGGACAAAGCATAGGATTTTTGTCCGAAGGGCCATGAACTTGTCTTGCATACAAATGGAAAATAATTGTCTGCCAACAAACACAAAACAACGTGTTTTTTCAGCTCTTTAGCACTACCCTTTGGGCAACTTCTGCTAATGTTGTGTGATGGTTAGCATTGCTTCTGAGCATGCGTGTTTGTACTTTTTTAAGGACTTTCGTATACACAATCTGATAATCCGACAACACACATTTGTTGTCGGAAAAATTTAAAGCATGCTATCCAACATTTGTTGGCAGAAAATCCAACAACAATTGTCCGATGGAGCATAGAAACGGTAGGATTTTCCGACAACAGCCTGCTATCACACAATTCCCGTTGGAAAATCCGATCGTGTGTATGGGTGTGTATTAACCTCCTTAGCTGTATTCCCGAGTCTGGCTCGGGGTGAACTTTTCATACCAAAAGCGGTATCCCCGAGCCAGACTCGTGATTGCATTGCAGGATACAGGGGGAAGTTATTTACCTTGTCCCTGGATCCTGCGATGTGTCCCCGCTGTGTGTGCCGTCTCCTCCGCTGTGTCTCCTCACTCGATTCACAGTGCCGAGCTCCGTTCCCTGCGACGTTACGACGCACGGGGACGTAGTTCAGTGCCAAATTCAAAAAGTGAAACACACAATACACATACAGTATACTGTAATCTTACAGATTACAGTATTGTATAAAATAATTACACACACCCCTTTGTCCCTAGTGGTCTGCCCAGTGCCCTGCATGTCGTTTTATATTATAAATACTTTTGTTTCTGCCTGAAAAATGTAGATTGTCCATAGCAACCAAAACGTGTCCTTTTAAATCAAAAGTGCTTTTAGACAGCTAGAAAACAGCGATAATAAATTAGAATCACTTGCAGAATTGAGCGATAGCGATCAAACAATAAAAGTAATGACAGCGACAATTCTGCAACTGAGCAAATTTCAGTAATTTTGATTTGATTACATTATTGAATAATTTTTATTATAATTACATTATTATTTGTTATAATTATTTATAGTTATTTATGATATTATAATTTATGATAAACTTTATCATACCCGGGATGTCTACTAGACTCTTGTTTGGACAGATTTAAGTGAGTTATTCATAAGAATTACAGACCTACAGTACAAAACGCCAAATTTCCATGCAAAATAATGGTACCGCTTTCAGCACCTAAAATTAGAAGGAATCATACCTCCAGGGAGGTTAAATGGGTGTTCCAGCCTGTTTTTAAGTTTTTTTAAAAGTCAGCAGCTACAAAAAGTGTAGCTGCTGGCTTTTAATAAAAAGACACTTACCTGCTCCACGGTTCCAGCGACGCTTCATTCTTCATTCCTAGGTTGGACCCCCGGCAGTGACAGCTTTTGGCTTCACGGCCGGGCACCCACTGCGAATGCGCGATCGCCTACAGGGAGGGGCTGCAATAAGGCGATTAAGATAGTCGCCTTACCAGCCCCTCGGCGGAAGGAGGAAGTGGGACAGGAAGTCCCACTCCTCCTGAAGCCCCCACTCCCCCCTCCAAAAAAATTACATGCCAAATGTGGCATGTAAGGGGGCAAGGAGTGGATTAAGCGTAAGTTCCATTTTTGGGTGGAACTCCGCTTTAAGGCTGAGTTGCCTTTATAAATATCCAGTGCTCTTTAGGACCACATTGTTTCTTTGTAAATTTGTATTGTATCCCTCTGATATGCTATGAATATTCTGCATGTTTAGAAAACTGCCTATCACAATATAAACTATATTGTTAATTTGTTAAACAACATGAGGTGAATTCCCTACCCTGCAGACATTAGTAATTATCGAGCCTCTCCCTTTCCTAAAAAGACATTTACCTACTGTAGCATTTACGTGACACTGGCTACCGGGGGAAACACAGAAGTATTCATTACATAGTATTCTCCCTTGATTTGTACAGTTAATGTAGTAGGTTAATTAAATGATTAATTTTCCTCATGAATTAATGGTGTTCATGGTTGCACCCTCAAGCAATATAGAAAAGATGTGTATATGTCATGTGCTGCCTTTTTGGAGTCTAATTATTTTGTAGTGTTGCGTTTTAATTATTTGTATGTGCCTTCTCTGTGGATACCTTCATTTTTAGCTTCGTTTTGATATACTGTATTGTATAGACAGTTATTTAAGAAGTTTCAGATTTGGCATTAATGTTGCATGTCAGTTCCAAGTTAGCTATGTGACCACTAACAAACTTCACCTTCACCCAGTACTACTGTGGAAAAAATATATTCTGCAAATGTGAATATACCATATTTATCGGTGTATAACACGCACCTTTTGCCCCTTAAAATAAGGGGAAAATCGTGGGTGGGTGTTATACGCTGAACAGCTGCCTTGGAGGGAACGAGCGCTGCCTAAATAGACAGAGCCAAGTGTAATGTATACTTGACTCTGTTTGGCTCCATTCACAGTCACGCTTCCCGCCATTGGAACGGTGTTATGTCCATCATAAGAGTCAGGCCAAGGGGCGTGACTACAAGACGAGATGAGCCACGAAGAGCCTGAGTACACAAGACATCCGACTCTGTATTTCGGTGGTGCTCGTTCCCTTAAGGGTGCAGATTGACACTGGGGGACAAGGCTGCAGATGGATGGCAAGGCTGCAGATGGATGGCAAGGCGGCAAGGCTGCAGATGGATGGCAAGGAGGCAAGGCACCAAGGCTGCAGATGGATGGCAAGGCGGCAAGGCTGCAGATGGATGGCAAGGCTGCAGATGGATGGCAAGGAGGCAAGGCACAAGGCTGCAGATGAATGGCAAGGAGGCAAGGCACCAATGCTGCAGATGGATGGCAAGGCGGCAAGGCACCAAGGCTGCAGATGGATGGCAAGGCGGCAAGGCTGCAGATGGATGGCAAGGCGGCAAGTCTGCAGATGGATGGCAAGGCGACAAGGCTGCAGATGAAAGGGCAAGGCTGCAGATGGATGGCAAGGAGGCAAGGCACCAAGGCTGCAGATGGATGGCAAGGTGGCAAGGCTGCAGATGGATGGCAAGGCGACAAGGCTGCAGATGGATGGCAAGGCTGCAGATGGATGGAAAGACAGCAAGGCTGCAGATGGATGGCAAGGCTGTAGATGGATGGGCAAGGCTGCAGATGGATGGGCAAGGCTGCAGATGGACACTGATAAGGCTGCATTGATGGGCATTTAAAATGTAATTTTTTTCCTTAAACTTCCCTCCTAAACGTTTTTTTCCTTAAACTTCCCTCTTAAAAATAGGGTGCATGTTATACGCTAGTGCGTGTAATATGCCAATAAATATGGTATGTTGAGACAGTTAGGGGCTTATAGCAGGCGCAGTAAAAACCCCCATTCATAAAAACGGCATGCCTGGGAGTGACGTCATCACAGCGCCGGAGTGGCGATACCTGGAAGTAACCTTTTTTCTTCATTTTAAGCCGATAAGTATTCTTCTTCATATTTCTGGTTAAAAAAAAAACTCAATAAGTGTACATTATATTGATTGGTTTCTGCAAAAGTTATAGCATCTACAAAATAGGGGCTGTTTTATCACGTTTATTATTATTTTTATTTTTTTTACAAGTAATGGAGGTGATCTACTTTATTGGGACTGCGACCTTATAACGAACACATCAGACACTTTTGACACATTTTTGGGACCATTGGCACTTATACAGCGATCAGTGCTATACAAATGCACGGATTACTGTAAAATGTCACTGGCAGGGAAGGAGTTAAAACTTGGGGGCGATCAAGGGGTTAAATGTGTTCCCTAATGTGTGTTTTAGACTGTAGAGGTATTGGGACTGGCTAGGGCAAGAGACTGATCGGTGTTCATACTGTACTTAGCTAGAGGCGTCCTAAATAGCCGACGTACAACCACGACGACTCGCTCAGGGGGGTCAGGGGGGCCAGCCTGGTCCGGAAGCTGTTAAACAAAGAAATGTTTTGAAAACTCTTTTTCAGACTCTATTAAAAAAAAAAAAAAAACAGCTTTCACTTTTTCCCTCTTGTTTTGTAGAACGTACTCAGCATGGGAGTCTGCTAAAAGGAAACTTTTACACTTTTTATGGGTGAAGGTGTCAGAGGTTTTAACGCTCTGGAAACATAAAGACACTTTTTGTCTGTTACTTTTTTGCCTCTTTCACTCTCTTATTAGATTGTTGCTGCAAGGGTGTTTGAAGGGATCAGAAACTGACAAGCCATTACCAGAATCTTAAGTTTAATATTCAGATGTTGTCTTGATGTTTGCACACATTCTCTTTGTAGTTTCTCTTCTATACCATTCAAAACGTTGTCTAAGGCTGAATAAATGAATGCTTACAGTAAGTCCCTAAAGCTAGTGGCCTTTAGATTGTTATATACTGTAATGAACAGTAATGTTATACCATTGATATCGCAAAATGCATTTTTGTAGAACAAGTGTGCAGTAGAACAGAGCTTTCTTTAACCACTTGCTTACTGCGGACAAATACCCCCTCCTGCCCAGGTGAAATTTCAGCTTCCGGCACTGTGTTGCTTTAACTGACTGACGGTCGTGTGATGTGGCTCCCAAACAAAATTTACGTCCTTTTTTTCCCACAAATAGAGCTTTTTTTTAGTGGTATTTGATCACCTCTGCAGTTTGTATTTGTTGTGCTATAAACAAAAAGCGACAATATTTTTTTACTTTTTGCTATAATAATTATCCAAATTTGAAAAAATTAAATAGAAAATGTTCTCAGTTTAGGCCTAAATGTATTCTTCTACATATTTTTGGTAAAAAAAAAAAAAAACGCAATAAGCGTATGGTGACAGGTTTGCGCAAAAGTTATAGCGCCTACAAAATAGGGGACATAATTATGATTCTTTTTATTATTATTTTTGTTTTTACTAGTAATGGCAGCGATCTGCGATTTTTATTGGGACTACGACATTATGGCGGACACATCGGACACTTTTGACCTATTTTTGGGACCATTCACATTTATACAGCTATAAATATGCACTGATTACTGTATAAATGTGACTGGCAGGGAAGTGGTTAACACTAGGGGCGAGGAAGGGGTTAAATGTGTACCCTCGGAGTGATTCTTACTGTGGGGGAAGGGGATTGACTGGGGGAGGTGACCGATCTGTGTCCCTATGTACAAGGGACACAGCATCGGTCTCCTCTCACAGACAAGACGTTGAGCTCAGATCCACGATCCTGCTCAGTTACTGCGCAATCGCGGGTGCCCGGCAGCCATCACGGCCACCAGGCACGCGCATCGTGTTCCTAATAACGCATGCCCTCTAGTGGCTGTGAAAGACGAGGAAGTCATATGACATCCTGTCAGAACAATAGATCTATCGTGCCGCCGTCAATTGACGGCGGCCGGTAGTATAGTGGTTAAACAGAAAGCATTTACTGTTATATCATCAATTCAATTACAAATCCAGACAACAAGAGGTTTATTCCAAATCTAAGATGGAGCCATGAGACAAATTCTATTTTGCCAGCCTTTTAAACTGAAAATCCAGAATTGCTAATTTATTGCACAGCCTAATGTTAACCACCTAACCCCCGGACCATATTGCTGCCCAATGACCAGAGCACTTTTTGTGATTTGGCACTGCGTCACTTTAACTGACAATTGCAGACGTGGCTCCCAAACAAAATTGACGTCCTTTTTTTCCGACAAATAGAGCTTTCTTTTGGTGGTATTTGATCACCTCTGCGGTTTTTATTTTGTGCGCTATAACCAAAAATACAGCGACAATTTTGAAAAAAATGTAATATATTTTTACTTTTTGCTATAATAAATATCCCCCAAAAATATATAAAAACACATTTTTTTCCTCAGTTTAGGCCGATATGTATTATTCTACATATTTTTGGTTAAAAAAAGTCACAATAAGCGTTTATCGATTGGTTTGCGCAAAATATATAGCGTTTACAAAATAGGGGATATTTTTATTGCATTTTTATATATATATTTTTTTTACTACTAATGGCGGCGATCAGCGATTTTTTCGTGACTGCGATATTATGGCGGACACATCAGACATTTTTGACACATTTTTGGGACCATTGGCATTTTTATAGTGATCAGTGCTATAAAAATGCATTGGATTACTATAAAAATGCCATTGGCAGTGAAGGGGTTAACACTAGGGGGCCGGGAAGGGGTTAAGTATGTTTCTGGGTGTGTTCTAACTGTATGGGGGAGTGGACTCACTAGTTCATACATTGTATGAACAGAAGATCAGCGTTTCCCCCGCTGACAGGACCGGGAGCTTTGTGTTTTTTATTTTTTTTTTCCAAAGTGTTTATTGAATTTTTTAACAGGGATAAAGAGTACAATAATGCACATTGGTGAGCGTTGGGAGCATGTGCGGACGCAGCCGCCATATTGTTCTTGTAACATATTGAAATACAAACAAGGAGTCCAGATGCTGCAGAACTGTAGCTATTAGTGGTAACAAACAAAATAAACAGAAACATGCACAAAGAAATGAAATGTCACGGGTGGGGTCTCTTGTCCGGGAGGCCATGAGAAGTGTCAGTCACACCCACCCTGGAACAGTCGATCGTGGGAGATGCTTCGTTAGAGGGCGAAGTGTTCGCTTTAGTCTCCCCATTGTCACGGGGGAAACGGCTTGGTGCAGGATATAGGAGACCAACTGACTTCTCATTTAGATACTTACGCCAGTCTCGTTAATAATCATCTGAGTGGTAAGGTGGTGGTGCCTGACATTAGGCAGCAGACCTTGGAAGCAATCAAGATACTGTAGAGGGAGGGAATAGGGGTCATGGCCACAGGGGGAGGGGAATAGCACTGGGGGGAGAAAATAGGGAAAGGGACAGGCCGCCACAGCTCGGTAGGGCAGTGGGAAGTGAAGGCATCTGGCCAGGGTCGTCAGGGTCTGATAGTCTTGTATTCGTCAGTCGTAGTGAAATGGACCCAGGCTGCCCAAGTTTCGGTAAACTTAGCAGGATTATCATTGGCCTGGTGGATTAGCTCTTCCATCTCCATTGTTTTTTGGAGACGCTGGAACCAGTCGGTTAGGGATGGGGGGTGCGGAGAGAGCCACTTAAGTGGGATGCACATTCGAGCAGCATTTATCATGTGCATGGACAGGGATCCGCAGTAGCCTCTCGGGAGCGTCTGGGAAAAGTGGAGAAGAAATTGGGCAGGCGTGTAGTCTAAGTTGTCAGTCGTCACGTGTGTAATAAGTCTATGGACCTCTGTCCAATAGGGTTGGATTTTAGGGCAGGTCCACCAGACGTGCAGGAAAGAGCCCATCTCCAAGTGGCATCTCCAGCAGACCCCAGGGAGTGCGGGATTAATTCTGTGCAGTTTGAGCGGGGTTCTATACCACCTGGAGATGAGCTTGTAGGCGTTCTCTTGCGTTTGAACATTGACTGAGCCTTTGTGGGCGAACCTATAGACTGTTTCCCATTCCCCGTCTGTAAGATCGAGTGTGAGGTCGCGTTCCCACTGTTGGTTAGTCCAGTGGATTTTGGAGGAATGTGTGGAAAATAATAGACCATAAATAATGGAGATTAGGTGTCTCTGTGGTTCCCTCTTGGAACAGAGGCTCTCGAAAGGGGAGTAAGGCCTGGACCAGTGGGAGGTTGGTGCCGTCTTGACTAAGAAGCGTCGGATTTGTAAGTAGGGCCAGAATGGGAATTCGTCCCTGCCGATGTTGGCGGCTAGTTCCGATTGGAGCATGAGTCTACCTGAGAGAAAGAATTGGCCCGCCAGTACCGACTTGTGGGGCCAGCTGTCGGACAGGAAAGCGGGGTGCATGCCTGGCGGGAAGTCAGGGTTCAGTCTGAGGGGCGTCATGGGGCCGTGTCGGTCCGACAGTTTGTATTTGTTACAGGCCTCCCAGAAGGCTCGCAGGGAGGGGAATATGAGGGGGTGTTCTTTATAGCCTCGGGGAATGTTGCCTTGTGAGACCCAGGGCAATTGGGAGATCGGAATGGGAGAGAACTCCTGCTCCAGTCTCACCCAGTTCTTTCGTTCCCCGCTGGCGACCCAGTCATATATTCTTGTAAGACCACAGGCCAGGTTGTACCTGCGGAGGTCCGGTAACCCTAGGCCTCCCTTCAACTTAGGGACCGTGAGCCTGTCATAGCTGAAACGCGGACGGGCATCGTGCCATACGAATCTTACACAGGTCGATCTGTAGGATGATAGGAAGGCCGGTGGGAGCTTGATAGGGATCGTTTGCATGATGTATAGTAGCCGGGGGAGAACGTTCATTTTGATCACTGCAATCCTCCCGAGCCACGATAGGTTTTTCGAGGACCAACCCCTGAGATCTCGTAGGATCGTCTGGAGTAGAGGGGCATAGTTAAGGGAATACAGGTCTGTGAGGGAGGCGGGAAGTTGGATCCCCAGATATGTGATGGCTCTTGCATTCCATTTAAAAGGGAAGTTGGTCTGACATAGGTTGCACAGGGGTTGGGGCAGTGAAACGTTCAGGGCGGATGATTTGGTGAAATTGATTTGGAAGTTTGACAACGCCTTAAAGTCCGCAAAGTCTTTCAGTAAATTAGGAACAGTTGTGAGGGGGTCTCTGAGGAATAGGAGAATATCATCAGCGAACGCGGCAAGTTTGTACGTGCGGTCTTTAACGTCAATACCCTTGATCGTTGGGTTAGATCGGAGTCGTCTCAAAAATGGTTCTAGGGTGAGGACAAATATTAGGGGGGAGAGGGGGCACCCTTGGCGGGTTCCGTTCGTTATGGAGAAGGCGTCTGACAGGTGGTTATTCACTCTGAGGGAGCTTTGTGTTTACACACATAGCTCCCGGTCCCCGCTCTGTACCGAGCGATCGCGTGTGCCCAGCGGCGATCAAACCCGCCGGGCACACGCGTGGGACTCGAGGGAGAGCCCCCTAGTGCCCGCAAAAGTAGTCGACGTAGAGCGGGCTCTTGCCGCAGTAAAATGACGGCGGCTGGTCGGCAAGCAGTTAATAAAGAGTAACTCCACTTTGCAGGAGATGACATTTCTGGGAAGGTTCTATACACCAACTACAGTACCTCACAAAAGTGAGTACACCACTCACATTTTTGTAAATATTTTATTATATCTTTTCATGTGACAACACTGAAGAAACTAAAACAAATGAAACCCCTGTTTATAATGCAAACTCTTATGCTGAGTACACACGACCATTTTTCACGACCGTGTGTGGGCTCCAGAGCATTTTTCATGACAAGAAAAATGGCCATTAAAAATTCAGAACATGCTCTATTTTTTCATGTCGTTTTTCACGTTGTCATTTTTCAGGTCGTAAAAAATGGTTGTGCGTACGCTTTAACAGCGTGAAAAAAACATGCATGCTCAGAAGCAAGTTATGAGACGGGAGTGCTCATTCTGGTAAAACTAGCGTTAGTAATGGAGATAGCACATTCATCACGCTGTAAAGCCCCGTACACACGGCCGAGGTTCTCGGCAGAAACCAGCGAGAACCTTGCTGGGAGCCGGATTCTGCCGAGAACCTCGGCCGTGTGTACACTCTCGGCGAGCCCCGCCCGTCGGGAAACCCGTCGAGATGAATGGCTTGTTGCCTTTCTCGATGGGCAGGTCGCCGATTCTGACGGCCGGCAGAGAACCTCGACGGGCGGAACGATGTGTTCCGCCCGTCGAGGTTCTCTGCCGTGTGTACGGGGCTTGACCAAAAAGCACGAATCGTCTCTCACCAAGCTTTTACTAATACAAAATCAGCAAAAGCAGCCCCAAGGGTGGCACCATCCGTATGGAACTTCCCCTTAATAGTGCCGTTGTACGTCACCACGCTTCGCTCGAGCATTTTTTTTCCACGATCGTGTGTAGGCAATTCAGGCTTAACAAGAATCGGGTTGAAATTATTTTTGTTTTGTCTAGACCATTAAAAATGGTTGTGTGTACGCGGCATTAGACAGGATAGTTTGGTTTGAGGCTGGTCGGTAAGTTAAGCTGGGAATTTTCTTTGGTTTCATTTGACATGTATCGCCCTTCCACGAGCTCCTTGCTGCAAAGACCAGTTATAGGTGGGGACGGTGGCCATTTGTTTGTTCTTCCATTCTATAGCCAAAACTAAAAAATAAGTTTGGATGGAGAGGACCTATCATTATTCTACATTATAACTATGAAAGCCTGGATTACTGACATACAGTATCTCACAAAAGTGAGTACACCCCTCACATTTTTGTAAAGATTTTATTATATTTTTTTTAATGTGACAACACTGAAGAAATTACACTTTGCTACAATATAAAGTAGTAGTGTACAGCTTGTATAACAGTGTAAATTTGCTGTCCCCTCTAAATAACTCATTACTTGTTTCATTAGTTGTATGGATCCACTTCAATGTTATGTTTGCAATCTCTTTACTTGTGTACATTCTGTATGTTATGAAACTGACATTTCATCGGCTCTGTTGTGCATGTTTTAAAAAAAATAAAGCCGTTTTTAAGTTCAAATGCAATTCACATGTTCAAGAAAATACGGCATAAGCAGAAACCTTTCAAAAACATGAATGCCTGACCCAATCAGGGGTTAGTTCAGTAGCTATGAGTCAAACACATTACACTTATATTACTAGTAAAAAGACGAGGAGCGGTGCAAAAGTAATGTAAGGAGAGAAGGATAAGAAAAGAGAAAAGAGTATAGAGTAGTCTGGAGCTATCCTACAAAAATCCATATATACAATGTAGCTAAACATGTAATGGTAGGGTTGGTGAGATACGCCTCAACTCTGTAACTTTATATACAAAATCCTGTTTTTAAAACTTCTAAGGTGGACCTGCTTCACTGTCATATTTGTGGCCCTGCAACACTGTGAATAGGTCCTTAAAAAAGCAATGTATTTTCTCTTGTCCATTCCTTTTGCTTCTTTTGAAAATGCAGAAAAATGAATTCTAAATGGCGTTATGCAAACAAGTTGTAAGGCAGGACCCACTGACCTTCTAAATAAGATTGGTAGCTGTGTATGATATTCTTAACCTGTTTCCTGTCTTTGAAACAAGTTGACTTTTGTGTCATCAGTAGAGCCTTTTGCCAATTTAGCAGGAATCACAGAGCTCTCTCTCTCCCTTGCTGACAGAATGATGATCTGCCTTGTTTACATAGGCAGACCACTGTTCTGTCTCTCCAGCAAATGATCGCCGGTGGATATCATGACCGCTGTGCCTGTTGATTTGCTTTCGCTATGTCCAATCAAATTGGGAGCGTGGCTCTGGTAGTGAGCGCCCGAGAGACGATAAAAGCAATCATGTACAGGTATGTGATTTTGCGCTAAAGAGCCACCCTTCTGTATTATATGTACAGTACAGTATGTGGAGTGGTCCTTAAAGTGGATGTAAACCCCCAAAAAAATGTTTTTTGATGTCACAATGTAGAGTATACGATTTTCTATCATCTCTGCCCAGTCTTGCCACACAGAGTTAATCCAGATCTGAGTAATCCTCTTTTAATGTTCAGTGCAAATTAACAGACTTCCAGATAAAAACTTGCCAAATTATAAAGTCCGTTTCTCTGTTTTTGCTTTCAGTGACAGGTTATTTACATATCTAGCTTAATTATATGCTATGTTTTGTTTATCATAACGTAAGGTGATCCAAAGTTCATTGTATATTACCAGGATGTATTAGGTGGGGGAGGGGTGGATTTCTCACTTTTTATACCTCATGTTATGATACACATAACATAACATATGATAAACATGTCCAAGCTAAATATGTAAATAACCTCTCACTCAAAGCAAGAAGAGAGAAAACTGACTTTTTATTTAGTCAGGTTTTTATCTGGAAGGCTGTTCATTTTTGCTGAACATTAAAAGAGGATTACTCAGCACTGGATTAACTCTGTGTGGCAAGACTGGGCACAGATGATAGGAAATTGTATACTCTACATTGTGACATCATTTTTTGGGGGGTTTACATCCACTTTAAGCAATTAAATAGACAGGTAGACTCCCGCTGCTGTCAATCAAAAGCTATGACACGGGAGCGGGGGCAGGGCCGTGTCCCACTGCCTGTGTCAATGGATGCAGCAGTGGGACACATGAACGAGCCCCCACAGGTGCCCCCATGGAAAGTGGCTTTCCTTGGGGCATCTGATGAAGAGGAGGAGCTTGGAGCGCAGAAGAAGAGGATCAGGCTTCTCTGTGCAAAACCATTAGGCATGTTTCTTTTTTTTTTAAAGAGGACGATTTACAATCTCTTTAAAAAAGCCTCCTTTGGAACCGAAGATTTATCTTCTATGTTAGCCAAACATGTATAATGCTTGACCAGTATAAAACCCAAATAAATGTATTTTTTTTTTTTTTTTAGGATATTTAACTGCCATATTGATTTTAAACAGATGTTCTGTATTACCTGTCAGGGATATTATTTTAACAAACAGTTGTTTTAATCTTTGTAAATATTTTCCATAGTTGTAAGAAGATCACAGAAGAAAATATTGCAAGTCTAATAAACTCTTTTGCTGTGTACTAACTTGATAAGCTACACAGTTTATATCACCCGGGAAAATGATTATGTCTAGAAGTATATTAGCCTTCTGCTTTCAAAAACGCTGTAATATAACAAGTACCTTTTATTATTCAATTCAGCACTTGTGAATTTTAGTATAGATTTTGTGCTGTTGGTGGCCTAAATTACATTAACTCAATGCACAGAGGATACAGAATATCTGTAAGAAGCAAAAAACAGTATAAATAGTTTATCGTTTATGAAAATTTTATGAAAATGAGAAAATTATTTTGCTGGGGTCATTTCTAATATCACCCTTATCTGAAAAGAAAAAAAAAAAACACATAAACTGCTTTAAAGATTGCCAATATGTTTAGGTTAAAAACATTTTTTTCTTATATCCACAAATATTTGCAGTCATTGTTAACAGCATTTTAGAGCAGAGAATCCATCAAAAAAATTTCAATGTATTAAAACAATTATTGGAAAATTGGCTTCTTCTTACCTTATAATTTAACTCTTTGCTTCAGGAATATGAACTGATAGTAGCTAATGTCGCTCCAATTAAAAGAACAAGCCGAGGAAAGGCCCCGTACACACGACCGGGTTTTCCAACAGGAGAGCTTTTGGCAGCTTTTGGCAGTTTTTGGCAGTTTTCCTGCGGGGAAAAAGACAGATGGAGCATACACATGGTTGGGATTCCAGAGGAAAAGCTCTCATCTGAGTTTTCCCAATGGGAAAACCGAATGTGTGTACAGGGAAAAAGTAGAGAGCAGGTTCTCGGTTTTCCCCTTGGGATGTCCGACAGACCTTTTGCCATCGGGAATCCTGAGCGTGTGTACAGGGCATTACATGCTGTAGATACTCCAACATTGAGGTTTCTCTGCCTTACTTTTCAGTTCTTTCCTACCTGGCAGTTTTGAGTATATTGATGGAAACTGCAATTCATTAACTCTTGGGTTATAATTCTATTCTCAGGAAGATTTAGCAAACAATAAAAATAGTAAGCCAGCCCAGGGTAAACCCCTCATACTAGCAGCATGCCTCAATTTTGGAATGTTTCAAAACAAGCCAACTGAGGGACGGGCAACAGCAAACAACACATTAAAGGGAAGGTTAAGGTTTTAGGGGGTATCAGTGTGAGGTCAGGCACAAAGGTTAAGCATTGCTAATCCTTTTTCCACCACTGAGTGATGATCTATCCTAGCCTGTCTTCTAAATGCTTCTATTTTCCTTCCCATTTATCTTTTTTTGTAAAAACCCTTTACTTTAAAGTCCATTGAGGGGCACTGGAAATTATTTCTGTCTGGTAAGAACTGCCTGTTTACTCTAAGGCTGCGTACACACGATCGGTTCAAACCGATGAAAACGGACTGAGGTTCGGTTTCCATCGGTCCAAACTGATCATGTGTAGGCCCCATCGGTCCATTATCCTTCGGTCAAAAAACAGAGGGCTTGCTTTAAAATTGAACCGATGGACAGCTAACCGATAGGTCAAAACTGATCGTTAGTACGCACGAGCATCGGTTAAAAATCCACGCACGGTCAGAATCAAGTCGACGCATGCTTGGAAGCATTCAACTTCATTTTTTTCAGCACGTCGTTGTGTTTTACATCACCACGTTTTCACACGATCGGTTATTTAAGCAATGGTGTGTAGGCACATCAATCCATCAGTCAGCTTCATCAGTGAACCGATGAAAGCGGTCCTTCAGGCCTTAGTTTCTCTGTTCCCACCCAGATGAACCTGCTCTCATAGTCTTTTGCTATCCCTCTCAAACTTAAGGAGACACTTTTGCCCTTTATTGACGTAGTTCATATCAATCTGAAGCAAAATAATAAGCTTGTTGCTTCACTAGTGTCATACTTACAGAAACAATACATAGAGTTGGGAAGGTATGGCATATAATTGCCTAACACATTATTTAAATTTATCGGTGCCACATCCTGAAATTTGCAAATTCAAAACAATCTCCTGAAAAACAACAATGCACAGCACATCTGTAGTATATACACATTAGCTGCATATAGCAATTCCTTCAAACTGTAAAGCAAGAGCATCATAGGGTTTTCATTTTCAACATTCAACAGGAATTTTTTCCCCTACTGTAGCAAATTGGATCATGCTTTGCTGTCTTTCCTTAGGATCAACTGTGTTGCATGACAGCGCAATTGTCATCGTCAAGTAGACATGTGCACAACAAATTTTTAATTTTTATTTTGTTTCGTTCCATCTTGTTCCGTAGATTCATAAAGATTCGTAATTTTGGGGCATATCCTTATTCTATGGTTTGTTTAATCAGAAAAATCTATTAATTAAAACACCATCTATGAGATCTTGGGAGTGGGACCTTAAAAAAAATATATGACGTCTCCCAGTGGAAGCTTGCCATCGCATCAGTGTACAAAGCTACCAGATGTGCTAATCTCTGGGACTTAAACCAGAAGATTCTGTTGCGATGGTACCTAACTCCCATATGGCTAGCGCAATTTCAAACACAATCCTCTCCTATTTGCTGGCGGCTATGCGGTCATAGAGGCTCGCTACTACATATACTTGGGGAATGCCCTAAACTGAGGAACTATTGGAGTGCAGTGTTTGACCTCATACGCTCGGTCACTAACTGCAACTGTTTCCCTCGAATAGATATGGCTATTCTATCGCTAGGAGTAGACTCATTCCCCACGCCTTATAGATTGATAGTTACGCATATTCTTCTAAGTGCAAGATTAGAGCTAGTAAGGAAGTGGAGGTGCACGGAGGTTCCTACCCTAAGAGAAGTAGTTAGAACTACGAATCTCCATATTAACTATGAGCTAATGTTTGGAGCATCTCAGCGTAGGCCCGGAAACGGGGACCAAATATGGGAATCTTGGGTGGTTTGGTACAAATCCAATGAGACTAGGTTTTAGACCCTAAATCTGCTGCTTTCCTTTTTGCTGTCTTATACACAGCGGAGCAATACATCCAGTTCTGGCTCTCTTAATCTTTTTCTTTTACCTTTCTCCTCTTTACCTAACTCTTCTACCCTACGCTCTTTCCTTTCTTTCTTTCTATTCTAATCACTCCTTGTTACACATTCTTGCATACCACCAGTTCCGCGTCACTCTAGGTGCTGACTGTTGTGATACTGATTTATGTCACTGTAAAGTGTTGTTGGGTATACATCTATCATTGGTGCAGTTGGCCCTCACGCTGCTGGGCGCAGTGTGTTCCTCTTAGGAGCGCGGGCGGTGTGGGGGACCTACTACTGACTTTAGTGTATTTACCGTCTTTACAAGTATCTAAGCCTATTAGGTTATACTTGGATTTGGTAGTTTATACTTATTCCTAGTATCATGATGATGTATCTCACTAAAGGTCTTTCGCCTTTCACAATGTTATGCTTATTATGCATCTTTGTGACCCATGTTATATTACTATGTACTCAAACGTATGTATAGTTTGTTACTTATTCTGATATATTAATAAAAATCTATTGGATGAAAAAAAGATTCGTAATTTCGTAAGACACAAGTTTTCCTATTCGGACCTGTTTGTATTTTTGTAACAGTTTTATTTTCTTTGATTTCGTGATTTTCATATTTTAGTACTTTCAGCTATTCGGATATTCGAATTGATCCGAATGTACGAATACTAACAAATTTGTCCGAAAATCCATTTGTTATGGGCCAAAGAGCACATGTCTATTGTCAAATGAGAGAGCACTGAAAGCTGAAAATTGTCTTGGAAAGGAAGAGGGTGAAAGTGCCCAGTATTGAAGCGATTAAAAATTATACAAATAGGAACATAATTTTCATAATTTTATTTTTGAGAAATTAGTTATATAAAAAACAGCCAAAGTGTTTTGGGAGTTCATCAGGACTCAACACAATATAAAACTTTGGTGGTTTTAACAAAAACAGTGACTTCACAGATCTATGTTAGAACCAGTACTTAACTCTTCACATGAAGTAGCCATTTGTCAGCAACTGTCCTCTTATTCTTTTGCTATCTATGTTTTATTGGGTAGACTTCCCTTCTCTTTCTGTCCTGTAGCCACAACAGGAAGTGAGAATAAAATGCACCAAAGTGAGTAATAACCCTTTTAGTCAGTCATTGCAACTTGTGCCACCATTTGGAATTTTTTATTCCTGTCTAGTAACAACTCAAAAAATTTGATTTTCTCATCTCTTTCCTTCCCAGTGATATTGGTAAGTGGTAAAAATAGAGGAATAGATCTCCCTAGCAGTGACATTGATACTCCCTTGATAGGGGCTCTAATTCTTGCCTACTCCATCCAAATCTAAAAATTTGTTTTTGGATTAGATCAGTGGCAGCCCATCCATAAGGGGTACAGGGGCCCCCCTAATCCATGCATCCGGCCCCTAATCTACACGCGGCAGACGCATGAATTTCAACAGGGTTTTTTTTTTTTAGGAGCCAGAAGCTCTAATTGACTTAAAAAAGGGTGGGCTCTGGGCGCCCTGAGCCCATCCAGTTGCAAAACAATAGATAATTAAAGCGGGGGTTCACCCAAAAAAAAATATTTTAACATTATATTCAGCCAAGTTGTGAGATAGCGATTACGGCAATGAAATAAAAAAAAAAACAGCGTACATACCGTATTTTCACCGCGGCTTCTGGGTATGTTAACTGCGGCACTGGGCGTTCCTAATTGATTGACATCTTTCGGACCGGCGCAAACAGCGCGTCATGAGTTGACGAAAGAAGCCGAATGTCGGTGCGCAGGTGCCGTATAGAGCCAATAGAGAAAATTGTTAAAAAAAAATTTTGGGTGAACCCCCGCTTTAGGAAATTCGCTATTATCTTCCTGATTCTCCTCACTGACAATTAGGAAGCGGGTCCTGAGACGAAGCGATCGTATTAGCCACTGAGGAGGAAGAGGAGGAGAAGACGCAGTGGAAGCTGCCTCATGATGCCCAGGAGGTGGAGACGCAGGGTGAAGCCGATGAAGAGGAAGAGTTGCCCATGACCTAGATGGGGTAAGTGCAGGGCTGGTGGGTTGGTGGGTTGGTGGGCTGCTTTTACCCTCAAACTAACCCTCCCTGTAACTTTACTTTAAAACCTTTCCCTTTGTTTGCTTACTCATTTTTTCCTGTGCACTGGCTCTTTTTGTGCTTGAAGTTACCAGTGGCAGAATCACTTTTTTTAGTAGGTTGCATCTGTGAATCAATAAAAAAAAAAATGTTTTATTTTGGGCAATAAGCTGAATATTAGTCTGTTTGTGACAAGTATTTGTAGCATAAGGACTCAATTTTGGTCTATCAAGCAAATGATACGGCGTTGTGCTTTTCTGTAATAAACAACTGGGACATTTTCTTCATAGAAAAAACTGACCTTCAATAATAACAAAATCAAATTTGATGGTAAAGAATGTGTTTTCTAATTTTGCTTAGGCAACTGGTTAGATGTTTATATATCTGTAGGCTGTACACAGAGAGGCATCAAATGGAAATTACAAAGATTTATATATTCATAGGGTGATGATTACTGCAATTCTGGGGGATCCTACAGTATACAGTACAGTACCTTGCACTGAGATATCAAATAAAAAATGTAGCTTCAGGCACTAACTGTGTTCCAACTATTTCTCAGTTTTGTGCTGTGACTCCAATTTGTGCTCTGTATCAATGCTCAGAAAGCAGTTTCCCAACGTGTTTAACTATTCAGTGACTCCAGCAAGTTACAGAAGATCAAAACAGATCCTGTGCTAAGATTACTGTATATTTTTCTATAACTGTTCCTGTTGGCAAAGAGGTCATTAAATGAACATGTCTACGTGCTTAAAATATAGCTGCTTGTGTTCACAGCATCATTCTTACTCTGCTTCTCTTTTACCTATCTCGAGTACAATTCAGTTCTTCTATCTTTTTATTTTTTGCATCTGCCAGACTTGAATTTTTAGAGAGGCAACAAAGATTGGAAGTTATACTGGCAAGAAATAATCTACGCACAACACAAGTTCTTCTAAACCTGAAGCCCTGTACACACAGCCGGGGTTCTCATTAGGAAAAAAACGTTTTTCCTGACAAGATTCCTGGCAAGATTTTCTTTACGGCCGAGTGTACAGATGTACGATTCAAAAGAACCGCCGTTCTTTTGAATGGCACGAACGCGGTGACATCATCGACTACGACGAGCGTGAGCTCGTCATATTCGATGCCGCCACCGCCATCTTGCTTCACCCTACCTATGCCTTTGTAACTATCACGCATGCGTCGAAGTCATTCTGAGCAGGTGCGGGTATCCATGGAAGCAGGTAAGTATACAGACGCTCAGGTTTCTCGGCAGGAAAACACTGCCGAGAATCACAACGAGAAAATAGAGAGCAGGTTCTAGATTCTGGCAGTTTTCTCAACGAGAAACCTCAAAGCCTCGTACACACGCACGGTTTACTTGGCAAGAAAGCTCTGCCAGCAGTTTTCTTGCCAATGAAAACTCTGCGTGTGTACGAGGCTTTAGACAGGTAAATAAAATGTAAACATATTTATCAACCTACCTTAGTTATATCTATGTATATTTTAAAAGAAAGTTAAAGTTTATATATTATTACAACTTTTTGAAAGTTTGTTTATATACAGAATGCAATGACATACAGTACCTGCTTAGACCAGCATGGCAATTTGCTGACTTGGCACCAACCACAGGCAGCTTAACGCCTAATTAAGACGCAGAAGTTTAATCAAATGCAATTTTCCTTCAGATAATTGTTGTACAGAAGATGTTTTTTTTCCCGTCTATTTTAGTGGAAAAAACATTGGGCCAGATCCACAGAGAATTGCCCTGGTGCAGTGTATCAGAGATACACTACGCCGTCGTATTTTACCTGGCTCTAAGTCGAATCCAGGAAGATTTCAGCCCGTAAGGTACGGCGGCGTAGTGTATTTCTCGCGGCGAATTCGAATTACGCGATTAGGAGGCGTGAATCATTTAAATCAGGCGCGTCCCCATGGCGATCGAACTGCGCATGCTCCATTCAGAAATTTCCCGCCGTGCATTGCGCGAAATTACGTCGAAACGACGTTTTTTTTTGTAGCGTAAATTACGTACATTCCTATTCACGGACAACTTACGAAAAAATAAAATAATTGAAAATTTGACGCGGGAACGACGGCTTTACTTAACATGGCCAGTTTAACTATAGACCGGATAATAGCAGCTTTAACTATACGCCGGAAAATACCGACTAGCGACGACGTAAGAGAATGCGACGGCCGATCGTAACTTTGTGGATCGCCGTAAAAAGCTAATTTGCATACCCGACGCGGAAAACGACGCAAACTCCACCCAGCGGGCGCAAAAATATTGCAGCGTAGATCCGAATACGTACGAAGAGGTAAGCCTGTCGGATTGAAGCCCGAAGCCGTCGTATCATGGTTTGAGGATTCAAACTAATAATACGACACGGGTAATTTGTAAGTACGCTGGCGTATCAGGAGATACACCGGCGTACTGGCTCTGTGGATCTGGCCCATTAACTTTCCATACCTTGTTGGGTTCTTTCTAAGGAAAGTGGCATATGCTGCCATGTGGCATTACCTATATAAATAAAGTGGTGTGAGCCAGGCTGCCCTACATATATTCATTTTTGGAACATCACACTGTGTATTCACCACTTTGACTTTTGAAAATTGCTGGTTCAGTTATACTTTTTACCAAGAATGGTTGCCGCATGTTGTTGTTAGTTGAGAGACTGCTCGAGTTGCAGAATAGATACATTTACATTCAACTATTATTTTATTTTAACTTTAAATAACTTTAATGTATCAAATGGTAATACAAATTATATCAAAAACACAGACTACATGGAAATAACAGACTGCCACTTACATCCCAGTGCTCCGGTAGCAGTTACAAACTAGGCCCAAGACTTATGGCGTGAGAAGAAGTCCAAATCTGGTCCAGGCAGACACCATCATGGTTTCCTGCAACTCTACCTCGCCTGACCTTTTACTTGCCTTATGATATCTGTAAGGACCATGTGAGTGTATCTGAGGCGTGTGTGTTTTAAGTGACAACATTGTCTCTTAAACTTTTTTTATTTCTGTGTAGTCTGTGTTTTTGATATATTTTGTGTTATCATTTCATACATTAAAGTTATTTACAGAGAGTGAGACTGTGCCTGCTTTATTCCCTTCCTCCTTACAGAACTTCTTTGGGGTCCTCCCCAAACGGTTGTGCCAGTATTGTCAGTATTTTAAGAGTTGAGGGGGATAGCTCCACTGATCATATTGGTGAGACAGTACCCCCGATTTGTAGATACAGTATTGTATTACATCTCAGTCTTTTTTCAGGTGCTTTTTATGACTGTTTTACAGTACTTGTTCTTTCCCTACTGGAGGAGTTCCCAGCCTGATGCCGTGTACACACAATCGGAATTTCCGACAACAAAGCCATAGATTTTTTCAAACAGAATTTTGGCTCAAACTTGTGTTGCATACACACGGTCACACAAATGTTGTCTGAAATTCCGAACATCAAGAACGTGGTGACATACAACACTACGATGAGCTGAGAAAAATGAAGTTCAATAATTCCGAGCATGCGTAGACAATTGGAATTTCCAACAAGAACTTTTGTTGTCGGAAAAATTGAGAACCAGCTCTCAAACTCCCAAAAGGTCTGATGGAGCATACACACGGTCGGAATAACCAACCAAACTCTATCGATCGTGTGTACGCGGCATGAGTGCATCTGCCCCTTGTAGTTTGGAGTTTGCTGCATGTTCATTGAGGTCCCAGCTGTGGCTTAACTGGGGGGCCTTCTTCTAAAAATGCTTTTTCTGAAGCTGATCAAAGGAACTCTTATTCAAGGACCTGGTTTGAAAAGCTCACTGAAGAGTACCCAGAGAAAGTTGGAAAAGGTCTTGCTGCCCTATGGCATTGTGAGCATTAAAACATTAACCTCTCTCTCACCGAAGAGTGTCTGGTGGATACTGCAAGGAAGCATCCGGTGATCCTGTAACATTATGAGAGCTAACCTGAGCTCATGGTCCTAGCGACTTTATGCTGTTTCCATTTGGTGGAACAGCCAGGGGTAGTCCTGTCTGGCATAGCTCTGGAAAATTAACAGTAGCAATGTGAAGTGCCCTCCAGCAAATATTCAGTGCATCTGGAGTATCTCCCTACACCCCATCCAAGTTCTTTAGCAATAAAAAAATACTAAAAAGACATCCTCTAGACTGATTACTGAGCCAGAGTGAATGAACTGTTGCTGTGTGCCTAGCTGACTCTGCATCAACCTTGGGAAAGAACCGGTTAAATTACAGCGTCTCCTATAGAGGTAGCGCTATATGTGTATATTGTTTGAATTTATTGTTCCAAGATTTAGTTCATCAAATGTAACACAACTAAATATGAGCTGACAATGTATGTATCTATAATTTAAAAAGATAGACTTCTTTGGACACTAAACTTCTAGGGTGTACAGTCCTGAAAATGTGATTATAGCTATGGAAGATACATTTAAAAGAAAAGACTCAAATCAAAGCATTTTTCTACAGTGCAGATACTAAATGTATGTTAACCTTTGGTGATTACATGGTGAAGTCTTAACATTTTTTCATGCTGCTAAGTGGTAGTATTTTTACACAGAACCTTTCTGTTTCTGTCTCTATATTATCACCCTGCAGTACAGATCATACCTATTTTATGGCTAAACATCTGAAGAGAAATGCTATTCGAAAGGTTATGAACAACTGTACTAAAATAAAGTTAAAGGGCCAGATTCAGAAAGAATTAGATTCCCGCAGAGTATCAGAGATACTCTACGCCGCCGTACTTTACCTGGCTCTAGGAGGAATTCAGAGAGATTTTGGCCCGTAAGGTACGGCGGCGTAGTGTATTTCTCCCGGCGGAATCAAAATACGCGAATAGGGGGCGTGAGGCATTTAAATTAAGCGCGTCCCCGACGCGATCGAACTGCGAATGCTCCGTTCAGAAATTTCCCGCCGTGCATTGCGCGAAATCACGTCGTTACGTCATTTTTTCTTTGAGTAGCATCGTTTACGGACATTCCTATTCCCGGACGACTTACGCAAAAAAAAAAAAAAAAAATTGAAAGTAGACGCGGGAACGATGGCCATACTTAACATGGGCCATGTAACGTTAGACCAGCTAAAAGCTGGTTTAACTTTACGTAGTGAAAAAATGACGTACGCGATTGCGAACGACGCTCGTAACTTCGTGGATCTCCGTAAAAAGCTCATTTGCATACCCCGACGCTGAAAACGACGCGAACTCCACCCAGCGGCCGCAAAAAGATCGCAGCGTAGATCCGAAGGCATACGAAGACGTAAGCCTGTCAGATCAAAGCCCAACGCCGCCGTATCATGGTTTGAGGATTCAAACTAGTGATACGGCGCGCAAAATTTGAAATTACTCCTGTCTAACACCAGTTAGACAGGCGTAATCGCTCTGTGAATCTGGGCCAAAGATTTTAATTTTAATAATAGTGGTCAGATACAGAAAAATAATATTTGATTACTATTTTAAATTATTGTAACAAAAATACACATCACTTGACATTGTAAATTGTAACAAAAAAACATAGAAGTTGACATTGTATTTATCTATAACTTACATGGAATTATTCAAGTAAAACCTTTCATTGCTAGAAAGCCCACTTTGTTCAAAAATAAGGCTAGTTAGATTAATTTCAAAATCATTATCCTCAATTTTATTTTGAAAGGCGTGAAGTTCTTTCATCAAATTCCTATCAGAATTATAATGTTTCTACAAACATTTATCTTTACTAAACAATTTGGGAACATCGCAGCCACCACAAAAAAATTGGTATATTTCAGAAATGATCTAATGGTTCCAAGATATTTAAGTTACTTTCACTTACTGGTAAAACCAGGTAACAAATTTTTGGCCTGATACACTTACTAATGCTTATTAATAACGGCTGTATGTCCAATAGCTTTAATCTTAAAGAGTAATGCCGTGTACACACAATTGGATTTCCTGTCGGAGAAACCTTGGATGGGTTTTCCGATGGAATTCCGCTCAAGCTTGGCTTGCATACACACGGTCACACAAAAGTTCTCTGAACTTTTGACAGTCAAGAACGCAGTGACGTACAACACTACGACGAGCTGAGAAAATTAAGTTCAATGCTTTCTGAGCATGCTTTAAATTGTTTCGGAGCATGCATCGGAATTTTGCGCGTCGGAATTGCTACAGAATTTTTTCCATTGGAAAATTTAAGAACCAGCTCTCAATCTTTTGTTTTGGTGAAAATTCCGACAGCAAAAATCTGATGGAGCATACACACGGTCGGAATTTCCGTCCAAAAGCTCACATCGGACTTTTATTGTCAGAATTTCCGATCGTGTGTACGCGGCATTACTCTACTTTTGTTGAGAAAAAACAATCCCCTCTGAGTGATAGATGTACATTACAAGAATTTTATAAAAATCTTTTTATTTTCAGATTCCTACCTGTCTCTGCTCTGAAGAAATAACTGTATGTTGTCCTTTGAATATTGATTCAGAATGGGAGGGTCTTCATTATAATCAGGTGTTGCACTTGCAGTGTTCTGAAGAGAAAGGTTGCAGTGTGGGCATCCTTTAGAATTGTAGAACAGTATCTCACAAAAATTAAAATTTCTGTTGTAGATGATGCCTAAAATTTGACTTGCCTTTGAGTACAGACTTCTGGAAAAAATAGTAAGCCAATCACACAATCAGGAAACTGTAGTTCTGGAGGTTGCCATATTGCATTAAATTGTATATTAAATTACAGATTTGCAGGTAGAAATGGAAATATACGTTTTATTAACATTCAATTACAATATGGCTTGTGCATTATTTATTTATTTTTATTTACCATATTTTTTTCCCATAAAAGTGTAGACACCCTTTCAACATAATTCAAATAAATTGGACAATTCAGACAGGTGCGTTGGGGGCTGGTATATTGTGCTGCATTTGGTAGTGTAAAAAAGCAGAGATATTTTCATGGCTGTATTGATCCTGCATTTTTTTACCACATGTGCAAGTGCATGCAAGCATGAATAAACATGCCTAAGCACTTGTAAACACATGTGTGTCTAAATGCAGAGGATACAAATCTGTCTAAATGCACGTAAACATGTTTAAACACAATCAATATACTATACATGTGTCTTAATGTGTTTTAACGCATCTAAAAAGATGCAATTGTTTGCCCTTCTGAAAAAGGCACATGTCCGTGTACACGTTATTGAACTAGTATTAAGCCCTGGTTCACACTGGTGCTTTTTGAGATGCGATTTGGCATGTCAAATCGCATGTCAAAACGACAGATTTTGCCTCAAATTGATGGCAATGGCACTGTCCTAATCGGTGCGACGCTGCATCTGCGGCATTGCACCGATTTCAAAAAGTAGTCTCTGTACTACTTTTTGCGATTTCAGCCTGCGATTTACATTGACATCTGTGCAGAAACCTGCACAGATGTCTCTGAAATCGCGGCTTAAATCGGGACTGCTTCACTCCCGCAGCCCAGTGTGAACCTGGGCTAAAAAAGTATCCATTCTATCATATCTGCCAGACCAATTTACCATGAAAAGCAAATAAACATCTTTTTTTTGTAGTTGCTTATGGTATCCTAAAGGAAAGTGTACATTTTTGTCAAAATAAATAATATAACACAAATAATTGTCCCTAATTGTTCTCAATCGGGAACCAGATGTCACTTTTAGCTTATATTGCACAGAGCAGGAGGTCAAAGTATAGGTATCTCCTGCATTGTGATTTTCATCTTTTGTGAGATGTGTTTTAAGTACATGCACAAAAAGCTTTCTTATTGCAGTAAAAGTTATTATAGCAAAGGAAGACCTTGGCATTTAGTAGTGAATTTGAGATGCTTTAGCAAGACCTACAGTATATTACCATTCACTGAAAAAGGCCTTCATTCCCTTCAATATATAATTGACCTTAACATGTACATATAATGAAGACGGAACCTCCCACCTAATAGTTGGTCTGAAAAAAGCACATGAACAGAGCCAAGTAAGTAGATGTACAGCATAACCGAATGACCTCCAGTCTACTAAAGCATTGTGTATTATCAAACAATGACCATATTTTGATATAATTCTTACTTTTTTTTATCATTTTTGTGTGTTGTGTGTTGAGCAGACACTTTTAGTTTCCGTTGGAAGCCCATGTGACAGATTCAAGAATTTACTGTCTAGTGAACACTTTCTTGTATCATTATCAGAGAGATAGCAGCCCAGGAACAGAAAAGAGTCAACAATTTATTAGACTTCATGGATTTGCTTTACAAGTTTACTGAAGATCTATCTGAAACAATTTTTACTTCTAGGATAGAAGTAGGATTGGACTTTGGATAGCCACATCCAAGCTTAAGCTACACAGTAGAATTGTCTGACAATAGTAGATAGAAACCCAACACCCGTTTTTTTGGGGCTCAATATGGGAGACCACATATAATTATAAAACATAAGAGATTTATTGTGCAACATTAAAATATAGGGTGAAAAAGCAAAGGCAAGATACCTAGAAAAACATCCACATCATAATGCCACAAAAAAAATGGGTAAACGTATTGACTCGAGTATAAGCCTAGGGTGTCCATCTGCATGCCTCACTGTGCCTCACTTTGCCTCACTGTGTCCATGTGCATGCCTCATTGTGTCCATGCCCCACTGTGCTCATGCCTCACTGAGCCAATGCCTCAATGTGCCCATGCCTCACTGTACCTCACTGTGTCCATGCCTCATTGTGCCCATGCCTCACTGTGTCCGTGCCTCACTGTGTTCATGCCTCACTGTGCCCATGCCTCACTGTGTCCATGAATAGACTTATGTTTAACATGGGAGTATATAGATAGGGTGCCCGGATTTGAAAAATCGATGTTTCCCGGCCATAGGTCCCCCAGACAGCAAACTTTGCACACTTGTAGAGGAGAACTGGGACTACATGTGTGCCAAGTTTCAGCCAGTACCGGATTCCCAAAGTTACTGGAGAAATTACCGTTTAACATGGGAGTCTATGGAAGGGGTGCCCAACTTTGAAAAATTGGTGCTTCCCGGCCATAGGTCCCCCAGACAACAAACTTTGTACACTTGTAGAGGACGAGTGTGACTATATGTGTGCCAAGTTAGGGTCGGTACTGGGTTCCCAAGGTCCGAAAGATCAGGCGCAAAAAGGTGATTCGAGTATAAGCCAAGGGTGGCATTTTTAGCACCAAAAAATGTGCTATACTCGAGTATATACGGTAACATGTTATTATGCTTATATAAGATGTTATATGCAGGGTTTACATATACTTTGATATCTTAGGTTAAACACGTTTCTGGAAATGTTTTATATTACATTTATAGATAATTATATATGATCAATGTCTGCTTTATTTAACTCTTTTCCTGGGTAAAAACTGTCAGGCCTCGTACACACGAGACAATCTATCTGTTCAAATCGGTCGGACCGACCGATTTGAACAGATCTGTCTGCTGGCATTTTGGTTTGCTCGCGTGTACACACGAGCAAACCAAAATCCCCGCCAGCAGACAGCGCGCTGACGTGTCGGTGACGTGGCGGTGACGTTGACGCCGCCACGTCACCGCACCAGGAAGTAAAACACTTCCACGCATGCGTCGAAATCATTTGGCGCGTGTGCGAGAAGACATGTCTGCTGGTTAGCATACTAACCAGCAGACATGTCGGGCGGACGGGTTCCCAGCTGACAGATTTCAAAGCATGCTTTGAAATCTGTCGGGTGGCCAAATCCGTCGGCTTGCCCGTACACACGGTCGAATCTGTCTGCTGGGACGGTCGGGCCGACCGTTTCCAGCAGACAGATTTGATCGTGTGTACGAGGCCTCACTTCCATTAGCATCAAGGTCCACCATGCTCCATGATTGTGTAGTTGTCCATCTCCAATTTATTCTTGGGTAGTCATGAAACAATGGGTAATAATGAAACAATGGGTAGTCATAGGGATTAGAACTCTTTGCATATCAAAGTAATTGCACATTGACCCTTAGATTTTCTTTAACAATAACATATGGACAATTACAAACTCAGCTAGAACAAGGTTGAGCACCACTTCTCCAGGCCATAATTGAAAAGCAATGTACTGGATAAATATTAAAATAGTAAGCAAACTAATTTCACTTATTTAATAACAAGTTCTTCCAAGCTTAAAGACACAATGGCTTATTTCATGCCAAGCTAGAATCATTCAACTTTTTGAACTGCACAATAATAACAGCGTGCGGTCTATTATTTGCCTGTATTATTATTCCACTACGATTTCCATAATTCTCTACATAACAATTGAAAAAAGAGCCCCAAAGCCATTGGACTATCTGCAGGTTTTTTTAAAAAAAATCAGGAGAGCGCGAGTGAGGAGAATATTGTAATTAGTCACATAGGAAGTTGTTTATCTGAACTGTTAACTATTTTATATCTTGAAGGGTTATGTTGATTTATAATTCCCTAATCTAGTATGAATTGAGCCCTAAGTGCTTGAGGTTTACTTTGCCCAAGTTTCATGTTGTTTATGTAATTTTGAAGCTACATCAAGATGCGTAACTATAGGCTCAGACTGCCAGCAATTCATTCCAAGAGGCAGTTCTTTTCTTCTAGTCAGCAGGAAATCTTCAGAAATATTATCATCACTCCTCTGTATCTTGCCTGGCCAGATAGCATTCATTGTAAATGGATTCCCAGCAGATAATTTAATGCCAGCAGTAGAGTTTAAGGAAAAATATTAAAAAAAACATACACAAGCATTCTTACTCGCCATGGTGTTAGTTGGCCTATGTAGGGAAGAGACATTGGTAATTAAACATTAACTGTTGGAAAACATGCTTTAATTCCACATTCTTACTTTGCTCTGCTGTTTCCGAAAGTTTAAATCACGCGAGGGGTATTAGGGACGCCAACCATGAAAGCAGTTTATGTTAGAGGACTTTTTAAGGAGTCATTAAATTTTCATTTTGACTGGTGGAAAAGTTCAGATTTTTTTTTTCTTCTCTACTTTGCTAGCTACTCCATTAGGATTTCATTTTATCGAAATTATTAGTCGTTCAGCAAGATCTCAGTCTAAACAAGCTTGGTAATTTGCTGATAGAGCGTAACCAACCAATTGTATCTTGTGTCACAGAGTAATCACAACAAGGGCACAAAGGCAGAGCTATATGAAGATTAGGATGCCAAGCGCTGAAATTAAAGCTTTTGTCCTTTTGGTATGGAGTAAAAATAAGGAAATGTGGCTCCTAATCTCACAAAACAAGAGAATACAACGTGAAAATGTGCAAATGACCCTCCTTCTTAACTTTTCCTTTATTTTACTCCAGTTCTTCCCTTATAATTTCCCCTAGACAGCCTTTTGCCTTAGTATTTTTATCAGAGCTTTTTTTTCTCAAAAATAGGTGCAGGAACTCAACCACGACCCCATTTAAATTTCACAAACAGTAGATAGGTCTTAAAGGGGCATTAAATACCATGATTGCATTACATGCAGAGTGTAGAGTTCAGGGGGTTACACAAAGCTGTCACTTGTAAACACAGAAACCAGACTTCTGTGTCTACAAGTGATTGCGGTGAACAGACACCAAAGGGTCTGAGCCAGAGGTGGTGGAACTGAGTTCCCCCAAGTTCCCCCTGAAAAAAGCCCTGATTGTTATTACTATTTCCTCATTAGATAGGTACTGTATAGATGATGGAATATATCAACCACACTCAAAGGTAGGGGCACACTTCAAGCTAAGCGCATTGCTCTAGGTGCATCTTGGTTGTCCTTGCCAGGTCCAGATGGATGTCAGCTTCAGGACTTGTCCTATCCCTCTCACATAAAGGGGTTGTAAAGGTACATTTTCTTTTCCTTAATAGCTTACTTTACCTTAGTGCAGTCCTCCTTCATTTTGCTTTTAAATGTCCTTATTTCTTCTGAGAAATCCTCACTTCCTGTTCTTCTGTCTGTAACTGCACACAGTAATGCAAGGCTTTCTCCCTGGTGTGGAGTGTCGTGCTCGCCCACTCCTTTGGACTTCAGGAGAGTCAGGATGCCCACTAAAACACAGCAACGTAGAGAGGATCCTGACTCTCCTGTAATCCACGGGAGGGGGCGAGCATGACACTCCACACCAGGAAGAAAGCCTTGCATTACTGTGTTAAATTACAGAAGAACAGGAAGTGAGGATTTCTCAGAAGAAATAAGGACATTTAAAAGCAAAATGGAAGGATGAGGTAAGTGAAGGAGGACTGCACTAAGGTACAGGAAGCTATTTAGGAAAACAATTGTACCTTTACAACCCCTTTAAGTGAGAGGGATAGGACAAGTCCTGAAGCTGACATGCATCTGGACCTGGTAAGGACAACCAAGATGCACCTAGAGCAATGCGCTTAGATGGAAGTGTGCCCCTACCTTTGAGTGTGGTTGATATATTCCCTTATCTATACAGTATGAGGAAATAGTAATAAAAATAATAAGGCAAAAAGCTGTGTAGAGGAAATTATAAGGGAAGAACTGGAGTAAAAGAAAAGAAAAGTTAAGAAGGAGGGTCATTTGCACATTTTCACGTTTTAAGCCGCGTACACACGGCAGAGAACCTCGACAGGCAGAACACATCGTTCCGCCCATCGAGGTTCTCTGCCGGCCGTCAGATTCGGCGAGCCGCCCGTCGGGAATGGCAACCAGCCATTCATCCAGGCGGGCCGTCGAGCAAATAGAGAACATGCTCTCTATTTCTGCTCGACGGCATTCCCGACGGGATGCTCGCCGAGAGCGTACACACGGCCGAGGTTCTCGCTGGAATGCAGCTTCCAGCGAGGTTCTCGCTGGTTTCCAGCGAGAACCTCGGTCGTGTGTACGCCGCCTGACTCTCTTGTTTTGTGAGAATAGGAGCCACATTTCCTTATTTTTATTCCATACCAAAAGGACAAAAGCTTTAATTTCAGCGCTTGGCATCCTAATTTTCGAGGGATAGAGATAGGACAAGTCCTGAAGCTGACATGCATCTGGACCTGGTAAGGACAACCCCTTTAAGACAACCTTACAAACGCAAGCCACACGCCACATATTTCAGTGTTAAAAAATGTATTATTGTTTAAAATAACATACACTCCACTTCCCAACAGACACTTCACCTTCTTTTTGATCCCCAGGAGAAATGAAATAAACTTCTAGATCATCATTCTATATTATCATTCCTTTTAAATTTAGCAGCTATTCATATTTTGTGCATTTAGAAATACAACCAGACCTTTTTTTGCAGGTTAAACATTGTTTTCTATAGTCACAAAAATGACCTTGTATTATTTGCAGAGAATTTGGTATAGAAGCTATTTATATATTTATACATGCCGACCATATCTCCACCTTAATCACCTCTTCTCGAGGATGAATACATTCAGTAAATCTTTTCTCATAGCTAAGGTCCTGCATCAGACACATTTGCAGTGTTTTTGTGAGCACATGGTGTTATTTTTATTTGTACTTTTATAGACCAGGCATTTTAAATCTTTTATATATTATCTAAGGTATAACTTAACCATGTAACCTACTGTTTGCACTGTGGAAGCAGGCATAGAGACACCCACATAAACATAGGATGGGGGGTCCAAAGCAGGAGTTTCCCAGTGATGAATTTCCAAACAAAGGCTTATGCCGCGTACACACGATCGAGTTTCCCGAAACACGACGGGAAAACCGAGGACCGGCTTGGTCTCTTTTCCCCGTGTACACACGACCGGTTTTCCCGACAGGTTTTCTCTTGGTCGAGAAAACCGGCCATGTGTAGGCTCCCTAGCATTGTTTCCCTATAGGAAAACTGCTGAGCAAAAAAACGCTGTGATTCGCGACGAGAAAAATTTAGAACATGTTCTAATTTTTCTGATCGTGATTCTCAGCGGTTTTCTCGTTGGGAAAATTGCTGGAGAGCCTACACACGGCCGGTTTTCTCCTCCAAGAGAAAACATGACACTTTTCCCAACGAGAAAAGCGATCGTGTGTACGTGGCTTTAGGTTTAAAGTGAAGTTAAAGTGGTAATAAAGGCCTTTTCTTTATGTTTTTCCCATGGTTTTTTTTCCAGTGGTAACTTGGTTTTGGTACCTCCAGCACAGAATGTATGTAATGACAAGGGGTACTAGAGTGTGCTGGAGGGTCTACTGATGCTGGCTGCTAGGGGGATCTATGGACACTGGGGAATCTATTGTTGTGGAGGGTCTAGTGTTGCTGGGGAGGTTTATTGTTGCTTTGTAGGATCTATTGTTGTTGGAGGGGGGTTCATTGTTGCTGGGAGAGTTCTACTGTTGAGGGAGGAGTCTATTGTTCCTGGCTGCTGGGAGGTCTATTGTTGCTAGTTGGGGTTTAGTGTTGCTGGTGTGGGGGTATTTTTTTATTTTATTTTTTTAAGTTTAAAAGTTTTATTGAATATTTTCATGACATACAAAAGGCAAATACATGGTGCATAGAAACAAAGATGGTCAAAACAAGTATATACACTTGAAAAGCACATTTGAAGTGTCTAGACTAACATAGCGAACAGGCTTGAACACAAAGAAAAGTTTACATATTTAACCCACCCAGAACACCTTAGCGATAGCCAAACCAAAGAATATTGAAAATTACCAGAATGGGTCGAGGTCCGAGGCTCCAATCACCCGAGCGCCCCAACGGGAACTAACTGCATCCCAGGTAACGCGACCCCAGAGCTCCCCCCCATTACTATCAGAGCAGCAACCACCCATGTGCTGAGCGGGGAGACACTCAGGGTGTGGGGGTATTTTTGCGGGAGCATCTATTGTTGTTGGGCAGATCAATTGTTGCTGGGGGTCTATTATTGAAGGGTGGTGTCTATTGTTGTTGGTTGCAGGAGATCTAATTTATAGCTTTTCTTGTTATCAGTATCAAATTCCATACATATTACTTGGTTCTGTATTAAAAGGGATGGTACTGGAAGGTGGGTAGGAAGTGGAGCCAAGGGATGGTGCTCGGAGATGAGTAGAGGGCGGAGGCAAGGGGTGACTCGAAAGGAGGGAGTATTGTATTTTCCGGCCTATTAGGTGACCTTTTGGGCTTAGAAACGTCCTCAAAACCCGGGGTCATCTTATACACCGGTACCAGACCTCGGGCATCCATTATTAAAAAGCAGCGCCTCCTCCTTGTGGTGTTCCGTGATAGGCGGAACACTTGGTTTCCCAGCAGAGCCTCTGTTCGGTGTTCCGCCTATCACGGATGTCTTCTCATCCTCGGCTTCGGACGAGAGGACCTCCGTGATAGGCAGAACACAGGCGCCTATCACGGAACAGCATAGGAGGAGACACGGCTTTTGAATAATAGACGCCCGCAGTACAGGACTAAAGGTATGGCACAGTGAGACATTTTGACGGCACAGTGAGGCATGGGGTGACACAGTGAGGCATGGGGTGGCACAGTGAGGCATGTGGTGGCACAGTGAGGAATTGAATGGCACAGTAAGGCATGTTGATGGCACAGTGAGGCATGTTGATGGCACAGTGAGGCATGTTGGTGACAAACTAGTAGGAAGGGGGTCATCTTATACAGCTAGTATATCCCAAAACCAAAATTTAAGCTGGAAAATTAGGGGGTCATCTTATACGCCCACTCGTCTTATAAACCGGTAAATTTGGTACCTGCACCAATTCCCTGAGAAAAAAAAGCCCTGGAAAGCCTACCTGTAGGTACTGTAAATATCTCCTAAACGTGCACTGTTTAGGAGATATTTACTCCTACCCCTGTCATTCCATCAGAGCCCTGTGCTGTAAACAGTGGCTCCCACACAAATGCATGGGAGTGATGTAATTTCGGGTCAGCCATTCAAAGGACCAGAGCCCACAAATCTGGAAGGAAGACCGGCTGAAGATGGAAGCTCTGTCAGTGACAGAATGCCCATGGAGTGCTTCATTTTAAGGTAAGTTTTTCATAATGTGCTAGTATGCAATGCATACTAGCACATTATAGCATTGCCTTGCAGGAGATTTTTTTTTGTTATGGATAGAATGGGGAAGGGTTTGAACCACTGACTTTTTTTTTTGCTGTCTGAGTCTCCACTGGGAAGATTTACCACCTCTTTTTGTCTTGATAAACATTGTTATTGTCATCCCTACAAGTAATAAAAAAATCCTAAATTTGAGTTGCCTCCGAAGAATAGAGAATACATCTCCCAATACATATATTCTGATAATAGCTATCTAAGAGGGGATTCCCCTTACTTTGGAGATATTTTCTTTCAATTCTTGTTTAATGTATGGGACAGGAAGAGAAGGTGATTCTCCTTAATGGAACACAAAGGGAATATAAAAATTGACAGGGGGTCTGACCATGACCTATTCTATGCAAGACAAAAAAGGAGCTTTGGGCCAGATTCTCAGCTGAGATACGACGGTGTATCTCAGATAAACCGTCGTATCGCAGTTTTTTTCAATGGGTATCTATGCGAGTGATTCTTACGCATATATACACTAAAGATCTGACAGGTGTAAAGCAATTACACCGTCGGATCTTAGATGTAATAACAACGCCGGCCGCTAGGTGGCCTTTACGTTGTTTTCTCATTTGCCTATGCAAATGAGCCTAATACGCCGATTCCTGAACGTTTTTGCGACGCGGCGGCGTAGTTTACGTAGGTTGCGTACGCGTAAGGTTACCCCTGCTGTATGAGGGGTATGTTTCCGAAGTGCCGTCGTTGCCATGTTAAGTATGGCGTCGGGTCAGTGGCGTCTTTTTCCGCCGGTTACGTAGTTTTACTAAGTTGTTCGCAAATAGGGAATTGTGTAAGTGACGATCACGTCATTTTGACGTCGGTTTCAACAACGCTTTCCGACGTGAGCTGGAGCATGCTCACTAGGTTTTTTTACTGGCCGGCGCCCCCCATCATTCAGTATTTGAATTACACGGCCTTACGACGCCGCATTTACGCTACGCCGCCGAAAATTACGGAGCAAGTGCTTTGAGAATACGGCACTTGCTCCAGTAATTTGCATAGACGTAGTGTAAATGCGATACGATACGCTACGCCGCCAGATACGCCATTTTTTGAGAATCTGGCTCTTTGTGTTTAAATTAAATTTAGGTGTGGATTAGTTTAAATGTTGGAGCTACGGGAACACTTATGCCGCGTACACACGACCGTTTTTAACGGTCTTTTCTAGACCATTAAAAACGTTTTTTTCAACCCGACTATTGTTAAGCCTGCCTTGCCTACACACGATCGTGAAAAAAAATGCTCGAGAAAAGCGCGGTGACGTACAACACGTACGGCGGCACTATAAAGAGGAAGTACCATTCAGATGGCCTCACCCTTGGGGCTGCTTTTGCTGATTTTGTGTTAGTAAAAGTTTGGTGAGAGACGATTCGTGCTTTTCAGTCTGTTACAGCGAACGCTAGTTTTACCAGAACGAGCGCTCCCATCTCATAATTTGCTTCTGAGCATGCACGTATTTTAACGTCGTTAAAGCCTACACACGGCCATTTTTTACGACTTTAAAAAACGACACAAAAATTTACGGCATGTTCTAAATTTTTAATGGCCATTATTAACGTTGCAAACAATGTTCTGGAGCCTACACACGATTGTTTTTAATGACATTAAAAAAAAAATGTAATTTTAACATTGAGTAAAATGGTCGTGTGTATGCGGCATTAGTATGTATTCAGGTTATTGGGAGGGTTATTACGAGAGTTAATTGTAGGGCTGGGGGAATGGGGAAGAGTTCATCATTGGGGTTACAGAAAGGGTGTATTTGAGTGTTAGGCCGCGTACACACGACCAAATACATCTGTTCAAATCGGTCTGACAGACCGATTTGATCAGATTTGTCTGCTGGCTGTTTTGGTTTGATCGCTGTACACACGATCAAACCAAAATCCCCGCCGGCAGACAGCGCGGTGACGTGGCGATGACGTTGACGCCGCCACGTCACCACACCAGGAAGTAAAACACTTCCGCGCATGCGTCGAATCCATTCGACGCATGTGCGAGCAGATATGTCTGCTGGTTAGCGTACTAACCAGCAGACATGTCGAACGGACGGATTCCCAGCAGACAGATTTTAAAGCATGCTTTAAAATCTGTCGGCTGGCCAAATCTGTCTGTCCGCCCGTACACACAATCGAATCTGTCTGCTGAAACGGTCTGTCAGACCGTTTCCAGCAGATAGATTTTAAAGGGTGTACGCGGCCATAGGGTGACAGAATGAGTCAAAATGAGTGTTTCAGTGAAGATTATTATGGGGAGGAGCCTTGTGCCGTGTACACACGATCGGAAATTCCGACAAGAAAAGTCTGATGTGAGCTTTTTGTCGGAAATTCCGACTGTGTGTAGGCTCCATCTGACTTTTTCTGTCGGAATTTCCGAACAGCAAAAATTTGAGAGCTGGTTCTCAATTTTTCCGACAATTTGTCTGTATATGCTCGAAAATCATTGAACTTCATTTTTCTCGGCTCATTGTAGTGTTGTACGCAGGGCCGCCATCAGGGGGGTACAGGCAGTACACCTGTAAGGGGCCCGGGGGTTCCCAGGGGCCCGGGTGGGAACCCCCTAAAAATTGTATTTATATTTTTATTAGAAACATATATATTTTTTTAATATATTTTTATTTAATTTTTTATTAAAGGGCCAATTTTTTTTTAGGGGTCTGGAGGTCCCCAGGGGCCCGGAGATCCCCAGGGCCCAAGATGACAACCTGCCTTTTTTTTTTTTTTTTTTTATATATTTGTTTACTTATATATATATAATATTATTATTATTGTTATTAAAGGGCCCAGAGGTCCCCAGGGCCCTTGTATTATTATATATATATATATATATATATATATATATATATATATATATATATATATATATATATATATGTATTAAAGGGCTCAGAATGTTTATTTTTTTATTTTTGTTTATATATTATTTTATTTTTTATTAAAGTGCCCAGTGGTCCCCAGGGCCCTGGAAGGCACCCCCTTTTTTAAAATGTTTATTTCTTTTTTATATATATATATATTTTTCTTTTTTATTAAAGTGCCCAGACGGCCCGGATGGAAACCCCCCTTTTTGTGTAATTTCTTAAAAAAATATATTAAAGGGCCCAGAGGTCCCCAGCGCCCCAGATGGCAACCACCCTTTTTAAAAAATATATAATTTTTTTTCTTTTTATTAAAGGGCCCCCTTTTTTTAATATATATTTTTCTTTATTTCTTCTTTTTTTATGTAAAGGGCCCCCCCCACGCTTCTCAATTTCAGGAGCCCCCCCCCGGGTTCTCTGCTCCGGGGGGCCCATGCCTGAAGCTGTGTAAGGGGCCCCATAATTCCTGATGGCGGCCCTGGTTGTACGTCACTGTGTTCTTGATGGTTGGAATTTTGTGTGACCGTGTGTATGCAACACAAATTTGAGCGTGGGAAAAAAATGCACGTTTTTTTTGTCGGAATTTCCGATCGTGTGTACGCGGCATAAGGGTGGGATATTTCTGTAAAGAAAATTACCACCTGGTGCTAAAATCCTACATTCTACTTTGTTGCACTACCAAAAATGTAGATACTCTTTAAGTAGTCCACCATGTTTACTAATTATCTTATCACAGTCAGCTGGGAAACAGATTTTAGATATTGTGATGTGTGGCTATAAGATGGCTGTTGATGTTGTAGATTTTCGTGCTTACACAACAGTTGCAGAGCCCATAGGTTTCAATGAATACTTCAGAAGACATCACAAAAATACTTTTTTTAAACACATGGTGACAGTTTTAAAGACAACACATTTTAGCTGCCAAAATCATTTCTAGCGCTTCTTCTTCTTCAGCTCCTCAAAAAAGCTGTTTTCTGATTTCAGACAGATTCTGTTCAATACTTGCGATCTGCGTTTGTATAAACAACAGCTGAAAAAAGATATATATATGAATTTCAGTGCTGCATCGCCAGGTGGAAGGTTTGCCAAATGTGATATCAGCTATTCTCATTATTTAATCAAATATGCACAAATCTCTGCCAACATCATTGGAAAATCAAATTATTCCAAAAGAGCAATTTTTTTTTTTTTTTTTTGCATATCAATTTTATTTTCTTAAAAACTGCTATGCACAAGTCACAAATGAGTAGGACTTAATTGAAAAATAAATTAGCAATCAGAGTTCATTATCTACCCCATCTTGCAGCCGAAAACACTTCAACAATCCAAATGTGCACTTTAATGTTTAACTCTTCTTGCTGACATCGCTCTCCGACTCGGTGCTGGAGCCACTGGCAGGAAAAGCGTAGCTGCATTCTATAGTAGTTTACAGTAGAGTCAGTTGAAAGCATAAGCACATTCAAATATATGTAAAGCAAAAGGGTTGAATTTTTGGATACAGTGATAAAGGATTAGGACTGTGTTTCCTAACCAGGATTTTGTGGAGCTCTAGGGTTGCTCCTGAGGCTACAAGGAGTTCCTTGAGCAGTTGCAAATTGATCTTCTACCTGCACTAATGCAAGGGTTTAAGGGGATCAATCCAAGAGGCTGTGGGACGGCGATACTAATTGATACAAAGTAGTTAAGGGAAGGATTACAACCATTCAAAAATCTCTGGTTAGACGGCTTACAGTACATGGGGTTCACCAGGGCTAACCTTCATTGGGCACCCATAAACATCTCTAATGCCGCGTGCACACGATCATTTTTCGGGTTGTAAAAAAACTATGGGCTAGATTCAGCAAAGAGTTACGCCGGCGTATCTCCTGATATGCCGTCGTAACTCTGCGTGAGTGTGGTTGTATCTATGCGCATAGATTTGTGTTAGATCCCACCGCCGTCGTATCTAAGTTGCATATTTACGCTGGCCACTAGGTGGCTTTTCCGTCGATTTACGCGTTGAATATGCAAATGAGCTAGATACGCCGATTCACGAACGTAGTTGCGTCGTTTATGTTAGGCTTACGCCCGGCGTAAAGTTACCCCTGCTATATGAGGCGCAGCCAATGTTAAGTATGGACGTTGGGACAGCGTCGTATTGTATGTCGTTTGCATAATTCGATTCAGAATGGGGCTGGGCGTAAGTTACGTTCACGTAGTTTATATTGACTATTTGCGACAGGATTTGGAGCATGCACACTGAGATACGTTCACGGCCGGCGCATGCACAGTTTGTTTGGCGCGTCGTTTACGTCGGGTCACAATTAGTTTACATACAACACGCCCCCTACCTACCCTATTTGAATTACGCGGGGATACGCCGGACTATTTACGCTACGCCGCCGCAACTTACGGAGCAAGTGCTTTGTGAATACAGCACTTGCCTGTAAAAGCTGCGGAGGCGTAGCGTAAATCGGATACGCTACGCTCACACAAAGATACACTCTCCATCCTGAATCTAGCCCTATGTTTTTTTCACCTTGATCATTAAAACGGCGTTGCCTACACACGATCGTGAAAAAAAAAATGCTCCAGCAAACATACAACACATACAACGGCACTATAAAGGGGAAGTTCCATTCGGATGGCGCCACCCTTGGGGCTGCTTTAGCTGATTTTGTATTAGTAAAAGACGATTCGAACTTTTTTGTCTGTTACAGCGTGATGAATGTGCTTACTCCATTACGAACAGTAGTTTTACCAGAACGTGCGCTCACGTCTCAAAACTTGTTCTGAGCATGCGCGGATTTTTCACGTCTTTAAAGTCCACACACGATAATTTTTTACAACCCGAAAAACGACAATGTTAAAAACGTCGTTAAAAAATAGAGCATGTTCGAATTTTTTTTGGGCCGTTTTTCAGAACCCGAAAAATGCTCTGAAGCCCACACATGATTGTTTTTAATGACATAAAAAAACTGAATTTTTTACAACCCGAAAAATGATCGTGTGTACGCGGCATCAGAGCTAAACTAAAGAAGGATCACCAGACCTAATTAATAAAGGAGTTCAAAACATAATGGTTCACAAAAAGTTTGCTGTAGCTGTTTTACTGGCATAGTTCTGCTGCATCTGATTCCTTTGCAAGCAAATTATCTGTCCATTCAAACATTTGCAAACATTACCGAGCCTTGATGTAAGAGGAGCACGGCTTGTCCCCAAAATAGGTTGGGTGTCTTGTGAGTCATTAACCACTTGCTTACTGGGCACATATACCCCCCTCCTGCCCAGGTGAAATTTCAGCTTCCGGCACTGCGTCGCTTTAACTGACAATTGCGCGGTCGTGCGGCGTGGCTCCCAAACAAAATTGATGTCCTTTTTTCCCCACAAGTAGAGCTTTCTTTTGGTGGTATTTGATCACCTTTGCAGTTTTAATTTTTTGCGCTATAAACAAAAAAGAGCAAAAATTTAGAAAAAAAATACAATATTTTTTACTTGTTGCTATAATAAATAGCCCAATTTTTTTTAAAAAAAACTTTTTTTTTCTCAGTCTAGGTTGATACATATTCTACATATTTTTGGTAAAAAAAAAAAAATCGCAATAAGCGACTGGTTTGCACAAAAGTTATAGTGCCTACAAAATAGGGGACAGATTATTATTTATTTTTTTACTAGTAATGGCGGCGATCTGTGTTTTTTTTTTGGGACTGCGAGATTATGGCGGACACATCGGACACTTTTGACACATTTTTGGCGCCATTCACATTTATACTGCGATCAGTGCTATAAATATGCACTAATTACTGTATAAATGTGACTGGCATTGAAGGGGTTAACACTAGGGGGTGAGGAAGGGGTTAAATGTGTACCCTGCATAGTGTTCTAACTGTGGGGGAGGGGGGTGACTGGGGGAGGTGACCGATCTGTGTCCCTATCTACAAGGGACACAGATCGGTCTCCTCTCTCCCTGACAGTGACAGGACGCTGGCTCTGTGTGATCCGGCAATGAGAGATGATCTCATATGTTTACATTTGAGATCATCTCTCATTGGCCGCACAGATCACATAGCAAATGGCCACTCTGATTGGCCTATCGCCACGATCTGTGATTGGCTGTGTCCAAGGGACATGGCCAGCTTAGAATTTCCCCGCTGCGTGCTCGGGAGCGCACGTGGGGAACGAGCAAAGGGGCGGACGTCAAAAGACGTCCTGTTGGATTTTCAGGTCCTTTGGTCTAGTTCTCCTTCGATTTATTGCCAGGGGCACTTGCACACTGGACAACTTCATTTTTTTTTCTGTGTATTTCTTTTCTATTTGTTAAAGCCATCATGCCCACATATAGACCACCTTTTGACCAACCACTGCTTAAATTTAATGATTTGGAGATCATTACGGATGTAGATCTAATCACAAATGGAATGGTAGTAGTTTTTTACAAAAAAAGCTACAATTTGTAGTAAACAGTGGTTGGTCAAAGGGTAGTTCATATGGCTGCAGAATTTGTATATTCGCATTATATTTTGGCAATGTATATGGGAGAATGTTTCTATTTTTGGATGAATAAAATTGATTATTATATAAAAAAACTGGAGATCTTTTTGCAAATCTGTGACACCTTAAAAGCCTCTTATAAGTGTTTTTTTTTATCCAAAATTTTAACAAAAGTTGTGCAATTTCGACAAAGTACACTGCTCAAAAAAATGAGAGGAACACTTTGAAAACGTATCAGATCTCGACGGGCAAAAATCTCATGCTGGATATCTATACTGATATGGACGGGGTAATGTGTTAGGAATGAAAGGATGGCACATCATTTGATGGATTGGAAAATTATCCACCTACAGAGGGCTGAATTCGAAGACACCCCGAAAACCAAAGTGAAAAAATTATGCAACAAGCTAGTCCATTTTGCTGAAATTTCATTGTAACAACTCAAACTGGTCCTCAGTAGTTTGTATGGTCCCCAAGTGCTTGTCTGCATGCCTGACAACATCAGGGCACGCTCCTAATGAGACGACAGATGGTGTCCTGGGGTATTTCCTCTCAGATATGGACCAGAGCTTCATTGAGCTCCTGAACAGCCTGAGGTGCAACCTAGCGGCACCGGATGGACCAAAACATAATGTCCCAGAGGTGTTCTTTTGGATTTAGGTCAGATGAGCTTGGGGCCATTCAATGGAATCAATTTATTAATCCTCCAGGAACTGGCTGCATTCTCTCGCCACATGAGGCCGGGCATTGTCATGCACCAGGAGGAACCCAGGACCCACTGCACCAACGTAGGGTCTGACGATGGGTCCAAGGATTTCATATCGATACCTAAGGGGCAAGGAGGGGGGCCAAATGTCCATCTGAGTTCACTGAAGCAGCAGCGCTTCCTGTCAATACCAGGTACCCACTCCCCCTCAAAGGGTGCCAAATGTAGTTGCAGAGTAGGGGAGGCAGACAAGTGGAGCTTCCCTTTTTGAGTAGAGCCCCGCTTTAAACTACCAGTGATAATGTAAAAGTAACAAATAAACCATTCTAAAAAACATTTTCAACATATAATGTAGTTGCTTACTTTGTCATGTGTATTCCCATGCCCTCAAAAGTGTTCAATAAAAATGCAACACCTTTTCTATCAGACATCCTGTGTCGATGAGCCATTGTTTGCCAAATAACTACTGTACTTCCTTGCCCATAGAAGTCCATAGGAATGCAAAAGCAGCTTGAAGCAGGTAAAATGCAGGTCAGAAGGCGGTAAAGTGCAGGTAAAATGCACAACAGAATGATCTCGGAAGAGGCTTAAACTAATGTCAAGGCAAGCTTCATTTGCTTGATTTTTATTTATTTGTTTTGCCTAAAATGAATGTCTGCAAGGTAGACAGACAGAATAGTGTAATGATTCTGTTAACAAACGAGTAAATTCCTATTAAATTCCTTCATCTATATCACCTCTGGCGTTCTAGTTTCTGTTCTCTCATTCACTTCCTGGTTTGCATCATTTGTTCATGTAAGAACTACATTTCCCAGTATACATTGTGGCACGCCCAGAATTTGACACCTCCTTAAAGTCTCTAACACGTAGAGAGTGTCCTGCCACACAGATGTAGTTCCCAGGAGGGGGCGAGCACATTACTGACCACCGCAGTAAAGCCTCCCTTCACAGTGGTCAGTAAAATCTTTTTATAGCAACAAGTAAAAAATATTGTATTTTTTTCAAAATTGTCGTCCTTTTTTGTTTATAGCGCAAAAAATAAAAATCGCAGAGGTGACCAAATACCACCAAAAGAAAGCTCTATTTGTGTGGAAAAAAGGACGCCAATTTTGTTTGGGAGCCATATCGCACGACCGCGCAATTGTCAGTTAAAGCGACGCAGTGCCGCAAGCTGAAATTTCACCTGGTCAGGAAGGGGGTTTACATGCCCAGTAAGGAAGTGGTTAAATGCTGTTAAAAAGGTAAGCACACCAAACAAAAAATTGTTCAAAATATATCAAAATGTAATAGTCTTAAAAACAGACATTTAGAGATTAGTATGGACCACAATTACAAAAGCAGGATAAATGACAGTATGCAGGTAGCCAACAAGTTTCAGCACAGATGTGCTTCGTCAGGGCCTTGCAACTTTTCTTTTGAATTGTGTGGTCTGTGTAGGAGATAGAAATACGTCATTAATACACATTATATAATATGATACAGTAAAATACATATTCATATCGATAAAGGAAAATAAATGCTGTGTGCTCACCAACTCTGCTAGTAATTATACATGTTTCGAGCTAATGCTCATCGACAGGGGCATGGCTCCTTCACCCACTCCACGCCATATATATACTGACAAGACAATTCACTGTGTCTCAAAACAGCTGCAATCAATTCATTTGGATAAACTACACTAATTGGCTACGCCCACTGGTGTCTGCAATGAACCACATTAATCATACTTGTCCAGCCATATTGTCATTAGATCGTATACATTCATTGGTGGGGTGTAAGTAGGTGTCCGCCCACTGGTATGTGTCATAAATGAGGGACGCAAAACCGAGCTGTTTATCTAGCAGAAAGATATTTATATATAATTATATTACTACTACACTTTGCAGATCACTGTTATGCTTTTGCATTCTTGCCGAATTTGCCTAATATCTTCCTTGTAGTAAGTTGTAGAAATCATGTTTCTGGTTACCAAAATAATGGCATGCTGCCATTTTGAGTATAGCAAACACAATTGAGAACCTCTGATCTAGTAGATTGCTTAACCACTTAAGACCCGGACCAAAATGCAGGTAAAGGACCTTGCCCCTTTTTGCGATTCGGCACTGCGTCGTTTTAACTGACAATTGCGCGGTCGTGCGACGTGGCTCCCAAACAAAATTGCCGTCCTTTTTTCCCCACAAATAGAGCTTTCTTTTGGTGGTATTTGATCACCTCTGTGGTTTTTATTTTTTTTGCGCTATAAACAAAAATAGAGCGACAATTTAAAAAAAAAAACAATATTTTTTACTTTTTGCTATAATAAATATCCCCCAAAAATATATAAAAAAACATTTTTTTTTCCTCAGTTTAAGCCGATACGTATTCTTCTACCTATTTTTGGTAAAAAAAATCGCAATAAGCGTTTATCGGTTGGTTTTCGCAAAATGTATAGCGTTTACAAAATAAGGGATAGTTTTATTGCATTTTTATGATTTTTTTTTTTTTACTACTAATAGCGATCAGCGATTTTTTTCGTGACTGCGACATCATGGCGGACACTTTGGACAATTTTGACACATTTTTGGGACAATTGTCATTTTCACAGCAAAAAATGCATTTAAATTGCATTGTTTACTGTGGAAATGACAGTTGCAGTTTGGGAGTTAACCACAGGTGGCGCTGTAGGGGATGTGTGACCTATGTGTTGTGTTTACAACTGTAGGGGGGTGTGGCTGTAGGTGTGACGTCATCGATCGCGTCCCCCTATTACAGGGATGACGCGATCGATGCTACGGCCACAGAGAAGCACGTTTACACACGGCTCTCCCCGTTCTTCCGCTCCAGGGACGGATCGCCGCACTGCAGCGGCGATCGGGTCCTCGAATCCCGCGGGCCCGGTCCTGGAGCATCGGACCGGGTCACGGGCGCGCGCCCGCGACCCACGGCCGGGTACTAAAATCAACGTATATATATACGTTGATGTGCCCAGCCGTGCCATTCTGCCGACGTAAATGTGCAGTAGGCGGTCCTTAAGTGGTTAATCGTGAAAAAAATAAAGAATTTTTCTGAAGACAAGCCCACTGATGTATCTGCCTTTGGTTGATCATTTAGAACAACTAAAACTGTCCTTGTTACATCTTTATCCTTATAATCAACCAACGAAGAAGGAAAAACAACATCAAAGTCTTTAGTAGAACAACACAAGTGAGGGAACAAATCCAATTAGCTTTAAAATATATTATTTCTCACACAGATAACGATGTCTTATCTAAATAATAGAGTTCAACGCAATAAAAGGCAAGGTTAATAAAACCAAAAGATAAAAGATAATTGGAACGAGTCTAGTGACACAAAATAGGAGGCTCTATGTTATGTGTTTAAAGCTGCTCTCTATCATTTATTCATCAGTGTTCAAGCTGCTGGATCTTTTGATTGAAGTTGTGAGTGATGTCACAGTGGAGGTGGAACTTGTTGTCCCTTTTTTGTTCTCAGGTCGCTCCAGGCCACCAAAATAACAGAATGTATCAATCTGAAATCAGACAAGAGGCAAATGGATAAGGCTCAAGGATAATCAGTTTGAAGTTGAATAGCACATAACCTAATTTATTTTAATTTGCTGTGTATTTAAAGAATGTGTAGAAAAATATATTTTTCTGGAATTTCTTCTGATTTTCAAAAAGGTGCTCAGCCCCTTAAAGCGGTTGTATACCCGGGATGATTTTTATATTTTGTTTTTTCCACCTGAAAGGCAAAAGCCATTATGCGCAAGTATGCACTACATACCAGCTTATTATGAAATACTTACCTCGGAACGAGGTGTAGAGAACTTACCTGGTCCACGCCGAGCGAGATGTCATCTTGCCTCGGCGTGTCTTCCGGGTATCGCCGCTCCAGCATTGTGATTGGTTGGTGCGGCAATGTCGTCACTCCTGCACATGCGCGCGGGAGACTTCAATCCAGGTGCCGACCCTTTAGCCGAAGATCCCCGCTGCGCATGCGCCGCTGCAATCAGCGGCGCATTGTGAGGGGAATATCTCCTAAACCGTACAGGTTTAGGAGATATTCTTTATACCTACAGGTAAGCCTTATTATAGGCTTACAGTACCTGTAGGTAAAAGTGGTAGTGAAGACTTTACTACCACTTTGATATATATGTGAGGGGGGCTAGCCACTCCACTCGGAGAAAAGAAAAATAACTGGTACTTGGGGGACTTATTCCCTTTTCTACATTTTTAGACAGCTCTGATATGTAGGGGTTGGACAAGAGACCTCATCCAATTAGAAACTTGGAGATCACAGTTTGATGCTCACTCTCGGTAATTGAACTTCCTTTTACTTTCATTCTCAAGCCACGTACACACGACCGGTTTTCCTGGCAAGAAAACAGCTGGGAGAGCTTTTTTCTGTGAAAACCGGGCGTATGTATGCTCCCTCGCCAGGGAAACTGAAAAAAATTCCGCCAGATTTACTACACTTGCCAAAAGAAAGGCAGGGCAGGGCCGAGGGAGCATAAGCCCTGTACACACGGCCAGGATTCCCGACCAATGCTCTCCCCGCAGTGCTTCAGAAGATAAGTATGAACAAGTTATGGGTGCACCATAAAATGAACCCCTTGCTTTCCTCTGCATGGTCAAAGCCTATGTGTCCTTCAACCACTTGCCGACCGGCTAACGCCGATATAAATTGTCAGAGTGGCACAGCCACACAAAGTACCTGTACGTTGCCTGCCACAAGCTCTGTGACCGTGCCTGCCGTACCTGTGGACTCTATGTCTGTCCGCGATCACGTCACAGAGCTTCAGAACGGGGAGATGCCTATGTAAACAAGGCATATCCCTGTTCTGCCTAGTGACCGAACAGTGATATACTGCTCCCTGTCATCGGGATCAGTGATTACTGTTGTGTCACTTGTAGCCCAGCCCCCACACAGTTATAATCACTCCCTAGGACACACTTAACCACTTCATCTCTGAGATCTTTGGTTCCAACCACTGTGTCTTTGTACGACGCAGAAAAGGTGAACAGATGGACTCTACATGCCTGGTTCCCACCGTGAAGCATGGGGGAGGAGGTGTGATGGTGTGAGGGTGCTTTGCTGGTGACACTGTTGGGGATTTATTCAAAATTGAAGGCATACTGAACCAGCATGGCTACCACAGCATCTTGCAGCGGCATGCTATTCTATCCGGTTTGCGTTTAGTTGGACCATCATTTCTTTTTCAACAGGACAATGGCCCCAAACACACCTCCAGGCTGTGTAAGGGCTATTTGACCAAGAAGGAGAGTGATGGGGTGCTGCGCCAGATGACCTGGCCTCCACAGTCACCGGACCTGAACCCAATCGAGATGGTTTGGGGTGAGCTGGACCGCAGAGTGAAGGCAAAAGGGCCAACAAGTGCTAAGCATCCCTGGGAACTCATTCAAGACTGTTGGAAGACCATTTCAGGTGACTACCTCTTGAAGCTCATCAAGAGAATGCCAAGAGTGTGCAAAGCAGTAATCAAAGCAAAAGGTGGCTACTTTGAAGAACCTAGAATATGACATATTTTCAGTTGTTTCACACTTTTTTGTTATGTATATAATTCCACATGTGTTAATTCATAGTTTTGATGCCTTCAGTGTGAATCTACAATTTTCATAGTCATGAAAATAAAGAAAACTCTTTGAATGAGAACTTTTGGTCTGTACTGTATATATACAGTATATATGTATATATATATATATATATATATATATATATATATATATATATATATATATACACATATATATATATATATATATAGGGGCGGACTGACTATTGAGGCACGTGGGCAATGCCACTAGGAGGCCCCCCACAGGGTTGCCAGGCTCAGTAAAACCAGGGACAGTATGTAAAAATCTTTTTTTTTTAAACATCTGTCCCTGATATGTCCAAAACCAACATGCTTTTGATGTGAAAATACCAACATTTTTGCTGCCCCTCCTCTGCACTGCCTCCTGGCTTGGTGGCCATCTGTAATCTTCTATTGCCCGGGGGCCCCATAATCTTCTATTGCCCGGGGGCCCCATAATCTTCTATTGCTGGGGGCCCCATAATCTTCTATTGCCCAGGGGCCCCATGAGTTGTCAGTCCGCCCCTGTATATATATATTTACTGTATAAACTGTATGCATATTTCCTTTTTCCTGTATATTTGTGTTTGTTTATTTATCTATTTATCTACTCAAATAAAAAGAAAGAGAAAAATATATTGTATATTTTTTACTTGCTTAACCAATTTTAAATAATATTTTCTTTTAACATCATAACAACAAAAGGAAACTAAATTGCCCACTGTAGAAGTCATCTTGTCCCACGGCCTAATCTGTTTGACAAATGCCAGGTCTGTTCAGAGAGGCCAGGCTGTGAGAACCCATTTCACTAACATATTTCATCAATGGGACATGATCTTCTCCATTGAATTTGCATCATCAATGCTTAGAAAGTCATTTTATTTGCACGTTTTCTCCTTAGGCGATTATTGACCACACTTGGCCAGTGGAGTAATTGCTGGACTCGGGTCAATAAGCATTGAAGGATTCTTCAATAAAGCTAATGTCTGCATATTAAATGCTCCCTGAGCCTGACACAATGTCCAATTTACCCACTCTGAGACTAAAGACTAACAGAGAAACATTAAAGGGGAATTATACAAATGAAAACCAAAGGAATAAAATACTCTTAAAGTACATTTAAATGATATTTGTTTGTTTGTTTGTTTGTTTGTTTTCTTTACTTTTAAATAGAGTAGGGAGTCTTTAAATAGGCTTTGTATTGGTCTCTGTGCCTCTGCTGAATAGATTAATCCTCTGTTCTGGTGACCATTATCGCTGGGATAGAACCTAATGTGGAATCCAACCTTTTTCAGTTATCATCAAAAAAAGATGCAGAAGTGAAGTCATCCATAGACATGTGCATTCGTTTTCGTTAGAATGCATTTAGAAATCTGTTTTTTTCGTTATCGTTTTAACGAACGATAACGAAAGCGCAAGAAACGAAAACCGAAAGATCCGACATAAAAAATGCTTTATTTTCATTTTCGTTGAGGTAAAAATTCGATAAAGAGAGATTCGACATTATAGGGAAAAGATTCGACACTATAGGGAAAAGATTCAACATTATAGTGAAAAGATTTGACATTATAGGGAAAAGATTCAACATTATAGGGAAAAGATTTGACATTATAGGGAAAAGATTCGACATTATAGGGAAAAGATTCATCATTATAGAGAAAAGATTCGACATTATAGATAAAAGATTCGATATTATAGGGAAAAGATTCGACATTATAGAGAAAAGATTCGACACTATAGAAATAATAGATTTGACATTACATAGAATAGATTTAGATTTATGAGAAAATAGATTCGACATTATTACTAGTCATACAACATTAGAATTCTTGTAGCGGAATATTCGAACGGAAATGTACGATTCGACGTAAAGATTCGACATTCCGTCGAATATTCTTTTGACCATTTGACAGAAACCAAGTATTATTGGATTTTCTGACGAAAGCTATTCCCCAATGAAAAACAAAATAAATCAAAACGATTTTCGGGAGTAACTAAATAAATTTATTTTCCAAACGAAAACGAAAAAACAAAACAAAATATTCCAGTCTGCACATGTCTAGTCATTCAAAGGGAAGCTGATGCTGAAAACTCTGCCAAAAGGGGGGGTTTCCTTTCATTAAGTGATATTTTTTAGACATGTGCATGATGAAAAAAAAATGGTTTTGTTTAGTTTAGATTCGTTAATCTAGTTATATAGTTTCGTTAATTTCAGTTGATTCGTTCAATAGGTATTCGGGATTTGTATTCGTAATTCCTTTTTTGTCTTTTTCCAATTTTCTATGAATTTACAGATTTTTTCAATTCAAAACGTTGGAATAATAAAAATTGAATCGGCCCAATCGAAAACTCTTTTTTTTTTTTCAATTTTAATGTGACAAAGTGAACAAACAAAGGAAAAATCTTCATCAAATGATTACAATGACTCTTTAAATCCCCTTTGGCTTAACAACAACAGCATTATTTTGAAATATTACTCTAATAGCATACACAGTCTTTGATTTCAGAAATATGTTTACAGTTATGACGCGTACACATGATTGGAATTTCCGAAAACAAATGTTCGACGGGAGCTTGTTGTCAGAAATTCTGACCGTGTGTGGGCTCCATTGGACATTTGCTGTCGGAATTTCTGACAACAAAAATTTGAGAGCTGGTTCTTACATTTTCCGACTAGTTTTGTTGTCGGAAATTCCGATCGTGTGTATACAATTCCAACGCACAAAATTCCACGCATGCTCGGAATCAAGCAGAAGAGCTGCACTAGCTATTGAACTTAATTTTTCTCGGCTCATCGTACTTCTTGTACGTCACTGCGTTCTTGACGTTCGGAATTTCCGACAACATTTGTGTGACCGTGTGTATGCAAGACAAGTTCGAGCCAACATTCGTTAGAAATTTCCGATCGTCTGTACGCAGTATTAGGCCGCGTACACATAATCGGACCAGTTCGATGATGTGTACGGCCCATCAGACCATTGTCTGTCAGACAAAAGTTTTAAAACATGCTTTAAAACCTGTCTGATGGAACCTGTCCGTCGGACAGGTTCGATGGTTAGTACACAAAAGCATCGGACCAAAAATCCGTGCATGCTCAGAATCAAGTCGACGCATGCTTGGAAGCATTGAACTTTGTTTTTTCATCACGTCGTTGTGTTCTACGTCACCTCGTTCTGGTCTGATTGGATTTTGGTCCGATGGTGTATACGCACATCAGACCATCAGACAAGTTCAGAGTTGTCTGATGAAAACGGTCCGTCAGACAAGTCTCATCAGACATGTCTGATTGTGTGTACAGGGCCTTAGACTTCAACTGGAGTTAGATGTAAAATTTGTTCCAAATTCCAATTAGAATTTTTAGAGAATTTTGTTTCGTTATTTGGAGCATTTGGTCAATGTTGTTTTTACTGTAATGCTCTGAAGCCCACACACAATTGTTTTTACTGACATAAAAAAAACATAATTTTTTAGAACCTGAAAAACGGTTGTGTGTACGCGGCATTACATTTTTTTTTTTATAGACAAATTATCCTTAAAATGAATTTTATGAATTATAGATATTAATTCCCTAGTTTTCTCATCCAACTTAAAATTCTGGCAGGGTAATTGGCTTATTTTGGATGCACCAACATGGGATCATTATCTATTTCCATGTTAAAAGCACACTACGGACTTAAAAGAAGAAAGTACAATTTATTTTAACCCAAGTGTCTATATTCATCTACCACCGAGTACAAAAAAAATAAAACCTACAGTCTTGAAAAGGAAACAGCAAAACTAATTTGCAGGCAATATGTTGTGGTATTAATGAGGAGGCTTTATAAACTGCATCTATTTAGCCCGGAGGCCAGTGAAGTTGGGAAGTGCACTGCCAGATAGATACATACTCCCCGGCTCTATCGAGGGGTTTAGTCTTGCGCTTGGAGAAATAGAAAAATACTCAAATTTAAGGATTAATTGCTTTTTGCCATCTGACTTGAAAGGAAGGATCTTTTTGATCACTTTTAAACCTGACACATATACGGCATCCCATGTATGAAAGCACTTGGAGAGTTCGCAGGGAATAATGAACAAATTGTAAGACTAAATGAGATAGGATGCGAGTAGCAAGAAAAATTCATTTTCACGTGAATACATTATATTTATATATTAATTTGTTAGTATGTAGAATATCAGTGTGTGTGTTAATGTGAAACACACACACACTGCAACTGGACTGGCTATCTTGGTTATGTGACCAGCACATATTTAAAATATTTAACCACTTCAATACAGGGCACTTTAACCCCTTCCTGCCCAGGACAATTTTCAGTTTTCAGTGCTGTCGCATTTTAAATGACAATTGCACGGTCATTCATGCTGTACCCAAATTAAATTGTTATAGTTTCTTTGAGACAGATAGAGCTTTCTTTTGGTGCTATTTAATTACTGCTGTTTTTTTTTTTTATTGTGTTCTAAACAAACGAAAAAAGACCAACAATTTGGAAAAATGAAAACTGTTTTTCTTAGTTTCTGTTATAACATTTTGTAATTAAGCAATTTTTTTCCTTTACTGACATCCTCTGATGAGGCTGCACTCATGGGCATTGATATGCTGCACTGATGGACACTGATAGGCTGCACTGATGGACACTGATAGGATTTACTGGTGGGCACTGAAATGCTGCACTGATGGACACTGATAGGCTGCACTGATGGGCACTGATAGACTCCACTAATGGGCACTAATAGGCTGCATTGATGGACACAAATATTCTGCATTTAATGGGCATCGCTATGCTGCACTGATGGACACTGATAGGCTGCACTGATGGGCACTGATGAGGCGGCACTTATGGACACTGATGAGGAGGCACTTATGAGGCTGCACTGATATGTGGCACTGATGGACAATCATGAGTACTTACTATCAGTAAGGCAGCACTGGTGGGCACTGAAAGGTGCCACTGATATGCTAAACTGATGGACACTGACATGTTGCACTTATGAACACTGATATGCTGCACTGGTAGGAACTAATGTGTTGCACTGATGGGCACTGATATTCTGCCCTGATGGACAATAATATGTTGCACTGATGGACTAATAGCTAACTTGTTTTAGCTTTGCACAAAAAAGAGATGGATTAGAACCCCTGTTTGGTCTTTATTGCTGTCGGTGCCCCCATTGGGGATATTTACCCTCTCTTTTTGTCCTGTTTACTGTTATCATCAAAAGTGAACGTAAAAGAAAATCCCACCAGTAATGACATCAGAACAGGGATAGAGGGGAAATGTTCCAGTGGGAATACAAGTGACCCTGGTGACACCCAGGGAATACTCAACTTTGAAGGGATTCCCTCTCACGTCCTGTTTTGGCTATGAAACAGGATATGAAAGGAAATCTCTCCAATGGGTTGGACGCAAATGGACACAAACTCAAAAAAAAAAAACTTGACAGGAGTTCTAACCCTCCTATACACTATCCAAAATGAAAAGAAAACATTTTGCCTATAGTTCTACTTTGCACACACTCATGGAATGCCGACAAACTACGGTACCTAAAAATCTCCATAGGCGATGCTTTAAAAATAATTAGTGGTAACCAGGTTACAGAGAAGATCTAGTGCTAGAATTATTGCTCTCGCTCTGACGATCATGGTGATACCTTACATGTATGATTTGAACACTGTTTACATATGTGGGCGCGACTTGCATATGGGTTTTATTTGCTGCATGAGCTGGCGGGATGGGAGAGCTTTAAAAAAAATTTTTTTTTTTTTTTACATTGTCTTTGTTAATAAAAAAGTAAACATCCCTCGTGACAGTAATAGGTGGTGACAGGTACTCTTTATGGAGGGATCAGAGGGGTCCCCATATCCCTCTTTTGCGCTTCAAAGTATTCAGATCGACAATTTTTTTTTAATTCGGCACCATTGGTACCTGAGTGAACCGGAAGTAACGCGTGTGACGTCATTTCCGTGTTATACATAGGAGACTGGAACCAAGCCATTTCCGGCTTGGATCCAGTCTCTCTCTACCGGGTGGAAGTGTCGGATCGCGCATCGGGTCTCCCAGTGCGACGGTACGCCCGGAAAAAGCCGCAGAAGGTGTCGGGAGGGGGGTCGTCCCCTCTCGCGCCTCCGGGTTAACAACCCTCCAGCAGTTCAAGAAGGGGGGGGGGACAAAAACATGCTGCAATGGCATGTCGCCCAAAAATAGTTCAAGAGGCACTGTGGGGCGACATGTGTCCCGCGATGCAAGGGAAGAAAGCCTAACAAAAAAAAATGAAATATATTGAGAGTTAAAAGGCAGCGCTACGTTTTAAAATGGGAAATGTTATAAACCATGTGAATGAATGATGATATAAAAAGTATATCCTCAATGAATAAACAAAATTGTGCACAAGCCATAACACATGAACAAATATTGTAATTTGTGTAATACTTATCATAGATGAAAACAGTGTTAATAATTTGTAAATAAAGTACAACAAACAATTTATGTTAATCTCTGTTTGCTTTAAGTTTAAGAAAAAATACAAGAGAAGGAGAACAAAATAAAGCAGTCAAAACAAGACGTGTCAGATGAACATACAGTAAAAGATAAATCCAGAGGATATAGAGAAGTAATTAAATTGTAACACACTACATTTCAAATACAGAAACCTAACCAGCCAGTATCTTCACATAAAACAAAAACATGCCCAATTATTGTTATGGTAGTGTTGTACCCATTACTTGGGATAATGAGAACCCAAAACATTTGCAGTCATTGTAATACACAAACATTGGCATAATTGTACAGGGTGGGCCATTTATATGGATACACCTAAATAAAATGGGAATGGTTGGTGATATTAACTTCCTGTTTGTGGCACATTAGTATATGTGAGGGGGAAAACTTTTCAAGATGGGTGGTGACCATGGCGGCCATTTTGAAGTTGGCCATTTTGAATCCAACTTTTGTTTTTTTCAATAGGAAGAGGGTCATGTGACACATCAAACTTATTGGGAATTTCACAAGAAAAACAATGATGTGCTTGGTTTTAACGTAAATTAATTCTTCCAGGAGTTATTTGCAAGTTTATGACCACTTATAAAATGTGTTCAATGTGCTGCCCATTGTGTTGGATTGTCAATGCAACCCTCTTCTCCCACTCTTCACACACTGATAGCAACACCGCATTGAAATCTGCTGCAATTGTCAATGCAACTAAATGTGATGTAATGTAATTAAATAAATAATACCGCTTTGAAGGATCTGCTACTGATGACTTGGTACCACAACATACCTTCATAGGTCTAGTTGCGTCCTGGCCTCGACTGAATGCCACATCCAGGACCTACTAATTATTAGGTGGGTGGTCATAAAGTTGTGATTGGTGTATATTTCTGCTGTAATTACTGTGTATTGTTAATTGTGTAATTAAAGACCCGGTTACTGCGTTCTCTTTGTTTACAACCATTGACATGTTAACACGTGCGGAGCGGATAGAAATTGTGTTGATGTCTGGTGAATGCAGTAACCGGTTCATTGCAGCAGATTTCAATGCGGTGTTGCTATCAGTGTGTGAAGAGTGGGAGAAGAGGGTTGCATTGACAATCCAAAATAATAGGCAGCACATTGAACACATTTTATAAGTGGTCAGAAACTTGTAAATAACTAATGAAAGAATAAAGTTACGTTAAAACCAAGCACACCATTGTTTTTCTTGTGAAATTCCCAATAAGTTTGATGTGTCACATGACCCTCTTCCTATTGAAAAAACAAAAGTTGGATTCAAAATGGCCTACTTCAAAATGGCCACCATGGTCACCACCCATCTTGAAAAGTTTCCCCTCTCACATATACTAATGTGCCACAAACAGGAAGTTAATATCACCAACCATTCCCATTTTATTAAGGTGTATCCATATAAATGGCCCATCCTGTATATAAAGCAATCATACTATATGCATGCAGGTACCCCACTATGTCAAGAGTAGGAGAAGGTGCCCTTATAGCATCAGGTAGAGGTAGAAGATACAGCACTAAATATATAAGAGCATAATAGAGAGAGGAGGAAAAAATGTAATTAAATAAATAATACCGCTTTGAAGGATCTGCTACTGATGACTTGGTACCACAACATACCTTCATAGGTCTAGTTGCGTCCAGGCCTCGACAGAATGCCACATGCAGGACCTACTATTTATTAGGTGGGTGGTCATAAAGTTGTGATTGGTGTATATTTCTGCTGTAATTACTGTGTATTGTTAATTGTGTAATTAAATCCACCAGTGACACAGTATTGTCACCAATTTATTACTGCAAGAGTGTCTTTATTGCAATGACAACAGTGATATTATTAACTGGATCTTTAATTTTCCTAATAAACTTGAAAGTCCATACTCATTATTCGTATTAACAATAGTTAATTTCTCTCACATCTTAATTTCTGAGAAAGGGGCAATATATTTATAGCTAGGATGTATCACAACATCATCCAGCTACTGTGTTTATTTCAGTTACACCATCACATATGCATTAAATAAATACAGCAATTGTATTTTCTCTAGAATACACCTCTTTTAACCAATGACACCACCAAGCTTCTAATTCACTCCCTGGTTATCTCTCACTAATAGAATAATTTACAAAGCCATCCACAACTCTGCCCCCAGCTACATCCCTAACCTAGTCCCAAAATACCTACCAAGCCACTCTCTTCGGTCCTCCCAAGACCTCCTGCCATCTAGCTCCCTTGTCACCTCCTCTCATGCTCACCTACAGGATTTCTCCAGAGCTTCTCCCATCCTTTGCAACTCCCTACCCCAATCTGTCCGACTGTCCCCTAATCTATCCATATTTAGACGATCCCTGAAAACCCTTCTCTTTAAAGGAGCCTATCTTGCTTCTAACTAATACACTGTTTTACTTTCTCCATCAGCTATTACCCTTTGTATCAATTGACCCTTCCTCCTAGATTGTACACTCTAGTGTCTTCCTTCTTTTTGTAAAGCGCTCCGCAAACTAATAATTAGGGTTGTCCCGATACCACTTTTTTAGGACCGAGTATAAGTACTGATACTTTTTTTCATGTACTCGCCGATACCGAATACCGATAATTTTTTTAAATGTCATGTGACAGTTTTCAAACCACAATACAGACTTAGGATATTTTCTTTAGAATTATGAAGAACTCTAACTTAAGACATTATAAAAGAATAAAAATGAGTAAAAATGAATAAAAATTTTATATTTGCTGGTCACGCAGTAGTAAATAACTCAAAGAATTTTCACAGAACATGTTGATAAATACAAAAAAGTATCGGCAGAAGCATCGGGAGCATTTGCGCGAATACAAGTACTCCCGCAAATACTCGGTATCGGTATCGGGACAACCCTACTAATAATAATAATAATAATAATAATAGTTTCACAGTGTTGTAAGACTTTTTTGGCAATAAAAAGTGATGGAAACACGCTACAAAACTATTGCATGCAAAAAGGAAAGAAAATCTTGAAGAAGAGACTTAATAGGTCAGGGAACAGAGTATCTAAGGAAATACAGTATCTAAGTTGTAGTCAGTAGCTGTGTTGTGGAATCCAATGACAGATAGTAGTCCCCACTCATAAAGCAGCATTATAGCCTTAAAACGGCCATACTGCTGTTTAAAAAAAAAGACTATTACACATTCTATCTTTAAAAAGGGCATTGTGCTTCACTGGCTTCAGGAATGTGAGGCTAGCAGAGCATAATAACGATGAATGGGAATTTGAAAAAAAACATGGAGAGGAGACCCCAGTCACTTGACCTGTCTAAGTCATTCAACTGGCTCTACAGTTATTCAGCTCTTTTTATGCAGTTCTAATGCCGCCTACACACGATAATTTTTCGGGTTGTAAAAAATGAAGTTTTTTTTATGTCATTAAAAACGATGTGGGCTTCAGAGCATTTTTCGGGTTCTGAAAAACGGGCAAAAAAAAAAAAATGCTCTATTTTTTCACAACGTTTTAAACGTTGACGTTTTTCGGGTTGTAAAAAATCTGCGCATTCTCAGAAGCAAGTTATGAGACGGGATCGCTCGTTCTGGTAAAACTACCGTTCGTAATGGAGTAAGCACATTCATCACGCTGTAACAGACAAAAAAGTGTGAATTGTCTTTTACTAACACAAAATCAGCTAAAGCAGCCCAAAGGGTGGCGTCATCCGAATGGAACTTCCCCTTTATAGTGCCGTCGTACGTGTTGTACGTCACCGCGCTTTGCTAGAGCATTTTTTTTTTACGATCGTGTGTAGGCAAGGCCGTTTTAATGATCAGGATGAAAAAAAACGTTTTTTCTAGAGCCTGAAAAATGTTGTTTTTTACAACCCGAAAAATGATCGTGTGTACGCGGCATAAGGGCAATAGTGTGGCCTGAATTTCATAAATAGCCATGAAAATGCATGCCATGCCGTTGAGTAGTATGTTAAAGTATTAGGGATGGCAAAGCGGTTTTGAACCTCTCTATTGGTCCTGGTGAACAATATCACTGGCATTAAAAATGGTTTGGAAACACTGTGACATATATAACTATCTACCCCACCTGAACTGCATAGGACCTAAGTTGCATGATTACTTAGCTATCTTTATGTATTGAGTATTTATTGCATTGTTCTACTGATATGGAGAGACACCTCTTTCGTGATATGCGCCTCTTGAGATATATTGTTGAAATGTCTTCATTACAACACAGTACACTGGAATGTTATTTCTCTTACTATATAATGTTAAAAAGCAATAAAATATTTGGCAAAAAAGGGTCAGGAACATCCAATAAGTACACTTGCTTTGGCGAAATCGGCTGAGAAGGGATTTGCCACACATCTTACTTTCTGTTGTGTCTACAGGATGTGTGGGGAAATCTCTTGAACAGGAAACAGAGGGCAAGATAAAATCAATGTGATTTTCAAACAAACCCTATGCTATACAAAATAGGAAAAAAGTTTTGCCTTTTGATATACTTAAAGTGTAGTGAAGCTAATTGCACTTAAGGTGGCCACACAGTACATGGATCGAAAATTCGGCTGGGTTAGCAGGGACTGGCCAAATTTCGAACCATGTATGGGTACCCTGGTTGCACAGAAGTCAATTTACTGATTGACTTCTGTACAACCGGCCTGCCAGGTTTTTCATGATTGATCAGTGCCACTGGCTACAGCCTGCAGCTTTAATTATTGCAGTATGGTGGTGGAGAAGGCTCCCTGCCATCAAAACACAATGGCACTGCAGAAGGATTCCCCCATCCAGGTCAAATGTCTGGATGGGTGAATTGTATTATTTTTTTTTCATTCAACCTGCTGGTTGGATAAAAAAATGTATGGGCTGCCTTGAAGGGTTGTAAATCCTCAAGGTTTTTGACCTTAATGCATTCTATGGGATTTAACCCACAGTTTTAAAAGTAAAGGTCAAAAAATCGTTTGAGTTTTAATCTCAGTGTATATCAGTTGTAATCCACTGGTGTCCTAGACAGTTTTGCCTCTGTGTGGATATCTGTGCTTCTGCTCCCTTAAAGCTCTCCACCGGGGATAGGAATATATTTTATAGTGTAGTAAGTCATACAAATATTTATTTAAATGGTAAAATGCACTTGCATTCAAGTAGTAAAAAGCAAGCATCTCTCAGTGTATAAAATGGAAACTGAAACTAGAATTGCCCATATGCGCTCCATCTGCGCTCCAGATGTTGGATGTGGTGTGTTACGGAAGCTCCCCCTAACACATTTCGTCAGTGTGCATCTGACATCATCAGGGTCACCTGGAGTCAAAAAAGTTGGCCTCTCTATAGGAATGGGATTTTGTACACATACAGTATGCAAAATAAGAAGTAGTTAGGCCTGGAAGAATTTCTGCAGTGGCTCAGAGTGCAGCGAAAAACTGACAGGAGCGTGGACGGGTGGGGGATAAAAGGATGCACTGTTATCCTTTAAAAGATCTAGCATATCAAGCCAACCTGAAGCTTTCTAGCTTTTAGCTTCCATATCCTCCAGCTAAGTTATTTGTGCTGGAAGGACAACAGCAACAGCAAGTAATGTGAGCTAAATACTGTATGCATTATACTTATCTATGCAGCTGGTGGTACTGTAGTACTATGGTGTTAAAGTATGTATTATATGATATAACAGGATGTATTGTATATCTGAGCTCAATGCACTTTGCTACAAACAAGGAGCTTCCAGCGCATGATTTCAATATTCTGCACAACAGGGTATGGGCCCCAGTGCACTCAGTGCACCCAGCAGGCACCCAGCAGGCACTGTAGAGGATACTGAAAGTCTGTGAATACTTTATACAAGTGGCTGAAAGATGGCAATCAGTTCAGAAGTGAACTTTGCCATAGCAAAGCTGCAATTATCTAGCTGTGGAAATTTAAACTACAAATGCTTCTTAGCAAGGTTGACATGTGGCAAGGGCTGAATACAGACAGACCCACAGACAGAGGCGGTGAACTGGCACAGGAAGGGTAGACAGGTAAATGCAACTATAAGCTTATTAGTGGAAGATGACCAGCTTATCCACATAAGAACAGACAAAAACGGCCAAAGGTGTGTGGACTTTATTACAAAAACTGCATGAGTGTTCAAGTCTAAACAGCAAGTTATTTCTACTAAGAAATCTTTACAAAATGAGACTAGAAGAAGGCCAGCAAACGTGTCACCACGTGAAAGCTATGCTAGAAGTCATAGAGCAGCTGTGTGCCATCGGAGAGGACATTAAAGATAACAATATTGTTGCCCTGCTCCTCTGCAGCCTTCCAGAAACATATACTGCTCTTATTAATACTTTAGAAACCAGACCGAAGCAGAAACTGACACTGGAATATGTCAAATGAAAATTAATCAATGCATATGACAGAAGGAAAGAAAATGCACACCATGATGACAAAGCTCTTAAGATGTACCAAGGCACAAAGTACAACAAATTAAAGCTGTTTGCTGTATCCAAGAAGCTTCCAGCACATGATTTCAATACTCAGTTAACAATTGGGCCCACCTCTTCTTCAGCAGAAATAACTACTGGTGTGCTTGGAGAGTGAAGAAGAGCCTTTTAAGAAAATAGCATGGAACACTGTTGGCTATTGGCAAAGAATTAGGTGGGTCTCTATAGTGCTCTGGATACAAGTTGGATGGGCAGATGTCTCACCCACCATCAATCTCACTGAGAGATTAGCCTGTTTAGCCTAAATATAGCAAGAGGCAATTGATTAAAGAAAATGAAATGGAGTAGAAAGAAGATAAGTGAATTTGGTATCATCCAGCAATCAGTACACATCATTATTAGTTGTTCAGTGTACTGGTACATGCTGCTTTGCTGTTCTACAGTCCCCTCCGTTAATGGACAGGAATCCTAATGTGTCAAATCACTAGTGCACGACACTCAATAAGCATTATGTACATTCCTCGAGGCCTCCGCCAGAGCCCAGAGACACACTCTGTGGCACTGTTAAAGAAAGACAAACCACTTAATGCCGGATTTCCCAATATTAACTTCTGATGCTGCACAGGGACATCTCAGAGAATCCATTTCATTTCCTTTTGTCCATTCTAAATGCAAATCAAAATCTTGTTGGCACTTCGTTAACATATTAATGGATAGGCTATTTCACTGCTCAGATTGCTTTGGAAATCAGAAATGAAATACGATGTGAAGTAAAGGGGAGCTTGGGCCAATGAATCAGATTCAAAGCTGCTTCCATTACACTGAAGATTTTCCTACCTATCACTGGAAAAAGATCCATAAATAACAGAGTGTATGAATTCATCACTGATTCTAATGGGATTTCCTGAGTAAGTCTCAGTGCGGAATTGAAGTCACCTGTGTATGAGATATGGATTACAGTGAGAGAGTAAGAGTGTTAGTTTGCAGAACTGTTAAAACAGGTTATACGTTGCTTTTTCCATGTGGAAATGAGGACTATGAGAAATGGGGGGGGGGGGTACTTAAATTTGAACTTTATTTAGTAAAATTAAGTCCTGTTAGATCACTTCATGCTGGCCCCTTTTTCAAGTACAACTATGTAAAACTTTTAATCAATAAATGTCTATACTTTTTAAAAATCCAGTAATACACTGTCTCACCCTGCTCTGTACATGCTCAGTAGACATGTGCACAGAAAAAAAAATCGTTTTTATTTGTTCTGTTTCGTATCGTTCCGTTTTTTAGTTTTCGTTCATTTTTCGTAAGACGCCCGTTTTCCTGTTTGTTCCCGTTCGTTTTTCGTATGACACGATTTTTTCGTATTCCGATAGTTTCGTATTTTCGTTACTGTTTTATTTTCGTACATGCGGGATGGTTCGTTATTCTATTTAATTCATGTTCGTTACTTGTTAGACAATAATTTTCGTGAATTTTCATGAATGATTTGCAGTATCTTGAAACCCTTTTCTTTTGCTATTTTCAGTCGTATGTTCATATGACATCTATAACAAAAGATTTGCATTCTTTATTTTAAATTCCTTTTTTCTCTTCGTATTTTGGATTCAAAATACAGCATGCAAATCTTTTGTTATAGATGTCATATGAACAATGAACATAGGACTGAAAACAAACAGAAAAAGGATTGAAACAAAATACAGCATGCAAATCTTTTGTTATAGATGTCATATGAACAATGAACATAGGACTGAAAACAAAGAGAAAAAGGATTGAAACAAAATACAGCATGTAAATCTTTTGTTATAGATGTCATTTTTGTTCTTTTGCCGTTTTCGTTTTGTCGTTTTTTTTCGTCGAATCATTCGTTCGTATTTGCGGTTGTTCGTTTTGCGGCTCATTTGTAATCTCGTAGTTTTCGTATTTTGGTGCTTTAATTTTTTCGTATGTACACATTATCCTGCGGGTACGAAAATGAACATTTTCGTACGAAAATAACATTCGTACGAACGGGAATGCACATATCTAATGCTCAGTTGCTCTCCATTTTTGCCTGTGTGCATACAATCAGAGCCACTATAGGCCGATCTGCTGACAGCCTAAAGATTTACTGCTGCTTAGGGTCTCTGGGCTTCAGCAAAATGGCAGCCTCCAACAAGAAGAAACACGGACAATGCTGGAGGCTATTTATCTCACACACTCATTTTGATAGCATAGTGTGGAATTTATGTTCCTTGCTAACATTATTTTTTATTAAGTTGTTATGGGTACATGCGCACCACCGAGACAGGTCCGGCAACGTCAGACGCTCTGCGTCATGGGCGCCTATGTATGACTCCTGAGGAAGCGGACATCAAGCAACCGCGAAACATGAGACATTTGTATATATCGTTGGTAATATGTGCCAACGATAAGTTGATTCATGGTTATCACAACTGATATTTTATTGTAACTGTTATGGAATGTTTCTATTTTTGTAATAAAAACCTTTTAATTATAATATCGACTGTTTATCAGTTGCACATATGATGCCATTATAGTCCACCATAAGCCTTTCCTTTTCTCTACAATAATTTAATGGGACAAAGGCATCACTTTATAATATTGATATACCTCAGCACTTTACTATATATTTCAACCATGGTTTTGCTGTTCAGTTTTAACTGCAAAATCGGTAAACTGTGCTTCCTCAACCTATGTCGATAAAGAGCTATGGTTATTACTTTGCCATAGAATACAACACAATATCATAAAGTTGAAAAACAATGTCCTTAACGAAAGCTAAAAAATAAAGAAAAAAAATCGCAAATCAAAGACTTGCTAAATACAGTAGTTCTTTATTATCTCAGGTATCTATTGTAGCATGACATGGTTGCAAAACAAACTATAGCTATTACGTGCTCAATTTTATTTACCAAACAGGAAATTGAAAGATGCAAACATAATAATTATACTGCCAGCTATTCTTTCTCAACCCAGACCACCTATGGTATCAATTGTTATCAATTGCAGGCTAGTTGTCTTCTAACGGAGAAATACCTGTGTGATTGTAAAGAAGACTGCTTGCCTCTTAAATCTACATGGTTTGATAGCACACATAAGTGCTTCAATTGCTTTGGATTGCATCCGGTATATAATAGTGACCTGCACATAAATGTCTCCATTTGAACAGAATGAGAATTACAACTTTTTCAGAATTTCAGTGTAGAGGATGTAGGAATTACAATTATTGGTTAATGCACCCCTTGATTTTTGTCGTGCTTCTTATATCTTTTGCTTGCACAGAAGTCATAAGGTTTCATTGTGACCTCTACAAACCAGTGTCGAGTGATTCTCTCCATCACTGTTCAGGTAAAACCCCCTAAACCCTTTATCTTTTTAAGTGCCAATCCATCAATCCTCTTCTAAAACCTCTAAACACAGGAACCAAGAACTTAAGATTCTTAAGACACTTGGTCCTTAAACTTTGGCCCGCTGCTTGCTGTACACCAGCCCCTTTAATGAAAAGCCCCACATGCAGGGCTTTCTCGGGACAAGCTGGAAGCAGCTGGTGAATGTAGAGCATCCCAGCACCCCGTAATGTATCTTAAACTGGCAATAGACAGTTCCTGCAGAACACGGTTGAGATTTGAAGCATGTATGGGCAGGCTGAATGTACCAACTCAAGCGATCAACTTGGGTACAACCAGCCAACAGCAATTTACTTTCATGCCCCGTACACACGTACGGGTTTCCCGGCAGACTTTAATACCGCCGGGAAACCCGAGGGGAAAGCCGAGAACCAGCTCGGCAGCTTTTTCCTCCTACACACGGATGGTTTTCCTAGCAGGAAAACTGTACTGCAGTGTTTCCCATAGGAAAACTGCCAGGAAAAAGACCGCCAGGAACTGCGGCAGGAAAAAAGAGAACATGTTCTCATTTTTCCCGTCGGGGATTCCCGGCGGTTTTCCTGTCGGGAAAACTGCTATGGAGCATACACATGGCCGGGGGTCCCAGTCAAAGCTGTCATGGCAGTTTCCCCGACGGGTTGTGTGTACGAGGCATCACTAGATTATCACTAGCAGGTGCAATTTCTGCTTCATTGATGTGCGCTGATGAGGCTGCACTGATGGAAACTAATGGGCACTAATAGGTGGCACTGATAAGCACTGATGAGGCGGCAGTGATAGGTGGCACTGAGAGGTGGCACTAAAGGGCACTGATAGGTGGCACTGATAGGCACTGGTAGGTGACACTGGTGGGCATTGATGGGTGGCACTGGTGGGCAAATGTAGGTGGCACTGTCGGCACTGGTAGGTGGTACTGTGGGCACTGTTAGGTGTCACTGGTGGGTAATGATAGGTGGTACTGGCAGGCGGCACTGGTGGGCATTAAACAGAGTCTGATGTCTCTCTGACAGAAGCCGGTGATTGGCTTTTTTCACCTCATGCTGACAGCATTACCTCAGATTTCTGGTAAAGAAAACTCCTCGAGGACTCCTGCTTTTCATCCTTTGGGAAGGGAAAGCTGTTAGAAGACTAAAGAAGTACATAAAAAGTAAAATACCACACACTGCACCTGCCCCCCCTCCAGGAGATTGATCCTGCCCACCTCTGTAGCTGCATGCAATCATTATACATGAGCAACATTCTTCTGAATACATAGCCAGTGTTTTCTTTTGCTGATCAATAATTTCGTACCTTACCTTCTTCTTGGATAAATCATTAATTTAGAGAGAGAGCAGAGTGTGCAGGAGGTGAGCTTTCACATCATGCCGCATACACACGATCAGTCCAATCCGATGAGAATGGTCTGATGGACCTTTTTCATCGGTTAACCGATGAAGCTGACTGATGGACCGTCGTGCCCACACACCATTGGTTAAATAACTGATCTTGTCAGAACGCGGTGATGTAAAACACAACGACGTGCTGAGAAAAATGAAGTTCAATGCTTCCAAGCATGCGTCGACTTGATTCTGAGCATGCGTGGATTTTTAACCGATGGTCGTGCCTACTAGCGATCGGTTTTGACCTATCGGTTAGGAATCCATCGGTTAAATTTAAAACAAGTTCCCTTTTTTTACCTGATGGATAACTAACCGATGGGGCCCACACTCAATCGGTTTGGTCCGATGAAAACGGTCCATCTGACCGTTCTCATCGGTTTAACCTATCATGCAGCCTAACAGCCCATATGGAGCAGAGCTGAGTCTTTACAGTGAAGACATCAGGTACCATGCACTCGCCAATCAGCTTCCTCAATGTGTAATCACAGCAGAAGCGAGCCACCAGAAGCACGCAAGAGCGCCCCCCTGCCCAGAAGTGTCAGATCACGTATATATTCATTATCTGGAACACAGGTGCCACCCTCTAGCAGTAAAATTTCTATAGGACAGACCTGAAACAGTTAATAGGCTGTCTTTGTTGCATGCATAACCTATGCATGACTAGAGAGCTGACAGCCAGGCAGTTAGTATTTTCTGTAGGAGAAGTCAGCAATGGCATCATCTACCGTATACTCCCCCTGGTTAAATTTTTTGTTTAAAATAAATGTTTTTAGCTTGATGACTTTTTTTTGGTTGAAGCTAATGTTTAAACACTTACTCGGTATCATAATGTGTATGAAACCTAACCATGTGTAACAGAACTATCATTAAGTGAGCTGAGACTGCTGACTTGCTTGCTCTTCCCGTTTTACTGGGTGGGCAAAAAAAGAAAAACTAATTATTTTTCTACAGATCTGGTTAGAAAATATATCTTGCATTAGTGTACCTCATTATTTGAACGTACTTTAAAATCTTTGCATACAAGGTGAGGTCAACCAATTGAGCACTCAGCGCACTTCCACAAACGTGCATCCTGCTGTTGAGCAAGAAATAGAGCTCTCTAAACATCAGACGTACTCAAAGGAACAATTTATTCCAACGCTCCGTGTTTTTTTTTTTCTCACAGCATGTACCCTTTCCAATAATTGATACTGAACTAGCAGAAACAGCCATGACAGAGACCTCACCTACCCCGACTGTATTTCAAAGCTACCAGACAAATTTAAACTCCCTTAACAGTTAATTAGGATTAAAGGTAACTGGCTTCTGTTGAAGCAAAAAAAAAAAAAAACCTTCGAACTTTAAAACAACAATCTAGTGAATGACCTTGAAATTCAAAACTTTATTTCTATAGACAAAATCAAGAAGCAGCCATCAGATCGTGCTCAGCGCAGTTCTACATATCAAACAGCGACACAGTACATATCTCTTCTAATAAAAACGTATGTCAATACCTGAAATCCCAAGTGTTGTGCTTAATTATAGGATCGGCTATAGTAAGCCGGGTATTTGCTTGAAAATGCAATAAAAATATATTTTAACTGACAGGAAACATTGATAAGACCAAAGCATTGCTGTATTGAACAATTACAAGGAGTTTACTTTTAATTTACTTTTTAATCATTCTTCTTTTAATCAGATAATTGTTTTGTTCTTCTTCCCAAAACTCATTAAGTTACATCTGGATGGGATATAATAAATCCGCTAACATGACATTTATTGTTTTATGGAAATATTTGACTGTTAAACAGTGACAAAAGTCAGATCTTAGTTGAAAATTGAAAAATAGCACCAGGGATTATAAAATCAGATTGAATAATGTATGGCTTGAGTTATACACACATTCTTTTTTTGATACATTTTACTTATATAATTATTATTAGTGTAGAAAAGTCCCCAGCCCCTTTAGACCTGATTGTTAACTCCGGAGTTATGACATCCTTTAGTGTAGAGTGGATTACAAGGCATAATGGGTGTAATGCAAACTGAAACTGGGGGCGCCAGTCAGACACTTTGGGAGAGAGGGTAGGGCCAGGACCCCCTTAAAGCGGAGATCCACCCTAAAGTGGAACTTCCGCTCATCAGATTCCCCCCTCCAGTGCCACAATTGGCACCTTTCGGGGGGGGGGGGGGCAGGATCCCTGTCTTTGACAGGGATCCTTTCCCACTTTCAGTTTCAGGGTCTTGGCAATCTTCTTATATTTTAGTTAAATTAAATGTAGGAAAACCTGACAGTCTCTCAGATTCCGTAAATTCATAATGGCCTCTCAAATACCATGAATGAATAAGTAGTTTATTAAAACATCACTGTATCAGAAACGTACATAACATCTGCCAACCCAGTGTGACAGTCTTTACGGGTACCAATGGCTGTGTAGGCATGCCTGTCCTCAGATGGAAGGGTCCTGGATGTGTCTTTGTGCCTACTAATGTCATTATCGCTTGATGGGGGCTTGATGGGGGCTTGATGGGGGCTTGATGGGTCAGGAGACACAGGTGGATGGATGGAATGGGGGAGCCATTGTCATGACCTTGCAGTAATACCTTCATGACCTGTCTGTCTCTTACCTTGTCTGTGTATCAGCCTTAGGGCTTGCCTTCTCACACCTGCATGGATAAGTAATCTTCCCTCAGTGTGGCTCCACCCTAGCCTCAACAGGAAACACTATTTAACACTGTGTTCTCCAAGCCTTCCTTGCTGTGCAATATTGTGTGTTTTTCATTTCCTGTTTCCTGCTTGCCGTGTGCTCTACATTTGTCTCTGTTACCGATCTTGACGTGTTCCCGATCACCCCTGCTTGCTTGTGACCCTGACCTTTGACGCGTTCTCAACTATCCCTGCCTGCTTGTGACCCTTGACCTTTGGCTTGTTCACCGTTTATCCTTGTCTGCTTGCTACCCCGACCTTTAGCTTATCCTCCTATAGCCTACCGTAAGCTGGGAGACCCCAGGGGCCATGACCTGGAGTCAGCTGCAGCGAAGTCCATCCTCACCACTAGAGGCTCTGGTGAATACCAGCTGGCTCTTAGACTCTGCGCCCTGGGAAATCTCACATTCTAGCTCCCGGTGGGATCCGTGTTGGCGCCCCAGTGCACCTGCCTTCCTGCACCACCCAGGGTTCCAACCGCAGCAGTCAGCCGTAGGGTCCACTATCATAGCGGTGCATTTCTGACCCAACGGTGTGCATCTGTCACCTGGCCTCTGGTGATCTGACAGCCATGTGCCGTACTGGAGACGATTACTGTCAGCCAGGGGCTACAACAGGTCTTCAACAGGTCTTCTTGAAATGTGTCTAAGACATATTCCAATTATTAATATTATTACAACTTCATATTTCTAATGCATTTCTCATTTTAACACCAACTTCCGCAGAGATTATTTTAAACATCTGTATAGAAATCATAATTCCAGTTAGATCACAGGCATTTCATAGCCAACCATGGTGATCATGTGCAGACAGGAGGTTTTTTTAAAAGCAAACCTTTTCAGCCTGCAGGTTCCGTTGCAGCATGTAGTTTGCAGTGTGCCTTTGCTTAATACTGCAAATGGCAGATACACTTGCAGTATTAAAAATGAAAGATACAAAAATGTTTTGACCATTTGTCGGCCTATAATAAAAGGTATTTATTAAAATACTCTTATTTAGGTAGGCAAATTAGTATGAGATTTATTGTCAAGTCAATTTCAATTTCAATAGTGCATATTGGCCCCACCAAATTTGATCTAGGCATCTAAGCATTATTCATCTCTAGTCATAAAAGGATTATGCCTAATGTGCTATATTATTGATCCTTTCTGTATCAGATTTCCATGACTCACACATTTAAGTCTCACCCTCTTTGTATATGTACAGTATAGCAGATGTAGGATGTTAGGTTGTGGGCAAGGTAGGTGTCAGTCTCTTGCAATGATATTTTGGGATGCTAAAGGGTAAAACATACTACTTTCAACAACTCTCTTTCCGCAGTAACAGTAGCATATGCAAAACCTCTCTCTCTCACTAACTAATCTCCCACCATTGCAACGGAGACTAGTATGCAGCATTGAGTCACACAAAACTAAAACAGCTAAATACATGACACATAACAATTAAACACCCACACTGAAAAAAAGTGGAAAAAAAACATCTTCTTCCGTTAATATCCTTCTTCACAGCAATTTTTTACAAAATTACAGATGTATTTTGAATTATAAAATTGTGGCACTGAACAAAATAAATCACTGTCGTATATTATTAGCAATAACAATTAAAAAAAAAATACAATTAATTGTATTATTTTCTTTACCAGACTCCTTTTCAATAATCATTTAATTTATTTTTTATTTTTTCTATGCATAAATAAAATAAAATAAAATACTTTTTTTTAATAAACTTTATTAACTAGATGGGTTTTCAATTAATTATGAATTTAAGAGTTGTTGGTTTCCCCTTGAATAAATTTGAGCTGCTTTGCTGTAAGAAGCTGTGCATGCTTCAGTGGCACGTCACATCATTAATAGGTTTATTCAAAACTATAATTAGTTTATTGGATGCATCATTCCAGAGTAGTGGTTTGTAAGGATGCTTATTTATTGTACAAGAGTAATGTCTATTATGCTGATTAACAATTCTCAAAGCCCCCTTAATGCTATTCATAAGCCTTCATTACCACTCCTATCATGCACTGTAAATCTCACCAAACACATGGAACAAATGAGGAATATGCTGTGACTGATGGGAAGAAAAATCCATTTTAGAAGGCCTTTCTTATCATTTATACAAGTTTTGATAGTTATTTCTAATAAAAATAGTTTGCACTTTTTCTATTTATGAGGGCATTATCTTCCAAAGACAAAATAACACATGCAGTATAATATACAACAATAAAACAAGACTAAAGGTAATGCAGATATTTAAAAAAGGGAAAGTATCTTCGTACTACTCAAAGGCACTTCACTGCCTTAAAGGGGTTGTAAAGGTACAACGTTTGTTCCTAAATAGGGATGAGCTTTGAGTTCGAGTAGAACTCATGTTCGACTCGAACATTGCCTGTTCGCCGAACAGCGAACTATTTGGGGTGTTCGCGGCAAGTTCGTGTGAACTTTAGAACCCTGTTAAAGTCTATGGGACTAGATCGTTTGAAATCTAAAGTGCTAATTCATACTGAATTCGTACTGTTCAATCCATCATCTGAAAATGGAAAGAGTATTGCACTGCAAACCTACCAAGACACGGCCGGCCACCTAAACTGACAGGCTGGGCAAGGAGAGCATAAATCAGAGAAGTAGCCAAGAGGCCTATAGTAACTCTGGAGGAGCTTAGGTGGGAGAATCTGTCCACAGGACAACTAGTAATCGTGCACTCCACAAACCTGTTTATGTAAGAGTGGCAAGAAGAAAGCCATTGCTGAAAAAAAGCCTAATTTACAGTTTGCGAGAAGCCATGTGGGGTACAGAGCAAACATGTGGAAGAAGGGGCTCTGGTCAGATGAGACCAACATTTTACTTTTTAGCCTAAAAGCAAAACTCTATGGGCCAGATTCAGCAACACTTGCGCTGGAGTATTTCGATATGTGAAGATGCGCCGTCGTTTCTATGTGCCCGTACCCACCAAACTAGATGCGCCCAATAACGGGCCATTTGCGACCGGCGGAACGTTCCGACGCCAGAGTATCGTCAGCGCTTAATTTCGCTTGGCAATATGCAAATGAGGGATTTTTCCCAATTCACGAACGGATTAGCACCATACGCTGGCTACATGCGCCGCGCGTATCTCGTCCGTCCGGCGCAAAGTTATTTCTACAAAAGGCTGCTTTATCTTTACTCCAGATGGCCACAGGTCAGCAGGAGAGCAGCTACAGCAGCGTTACCAACGATAAGAGCTAGCTGAGCACCCCCACTTGCAGGACAACACCTCTGTCCATGCTTGTCTGTCAAATTTTACAGCCATGGAGGAAGACATCATAGGTCTCCATAGCCGAGATGACGGCTGACAGCTCCTGGCCATTAACGGGTAACGGGAGCAGCCATCTCAGAACAAAAGTAACATCACTGCGGGGAGGGGGAGCAGGATATACTTTAGTGCCGGAATGGCGCTTCTACGGGCGCATTTAAACGCCCAACGGAAGGCATTGCGCTGATGTTTCCCGTGAAGTGGTGCCGACGGAAGTTGTGAGCATGCGCACAAAGGGGGCGAGTGGAGCCTCACTCACTGCGCATGCTCCGTGGTTGATGCGCTGAACGTAAGCCTCTGCGCTGGGCTCCGCCCATCATTTACATATGATCACACCCACTTCCCCTTGCGTCGGGTTACGCCAGCGCATTATCGTTACTCTGGCGCAAGTTTACGCGCAACTGCTATGTGAATAACAGTACTTGCGCTGAAAGGGTCGTCAGAGTAACGTAAATGAGAAGCGTTACTCTGGAGCAAAGATGCTCTCATCTACCTGAATCTGGCCCTATGTGTGGAGGGAAACTAACACTGCACATCACCCTGAACACACCATCCCCACTGTGAAACATGGTGGTGACAGCATCATCTTGTGGGGATGCTTTTCTTCAGCAGAGACAGTGAAGCTGGTCAGAGTTGATGGGAAGATGGATGGAGCCAAATACAGGGCAGTCTTAGAAGAAAACCTGTAAGGCCCCATGCACACAAGATGCTGCTAAACTCGAGTTCAGAGGCATTTGGACAGTTTTTTCAACTGCCCCTGAACACATTCAATGTTATCCTATGTGTCCATGCACACAATCTCGTTTATTGCCATTTTTAGGCAGTTGAGTTTACCCTCGTTTTTCCAGAAGCAAACAAATAGGTTCAGCCGCAAACGTTTTCGTGTTTCAGACGCAAATCGCGGCAAAATGCAGCACCGGCGTTTTGCCGCAATTTCGTTTATAGACGTTTTTAAAGGTGACCTTTTTTTTTACATTAGAAATCTCAAAAATGATGGCAAAAAAAAAACTAAACTGTAATTGCTTGCATTGCATTGTGGACAATCCACAACTTGTGGCAGGTGACGTGAACAATTTGAAAAATTACAATTTGAACAATTCCAAAAATTTGAAAAATTTGAAAAATTCCAAAAATTTGAACAATTCTAAAAATTCCAGAATTTCCAAAAATTTGAAAAATTCCAAAAATTTTAACAATTTGAACAATTCCAAAAATTCCCAAAATTTTAACAATTTGAACAATTTGAAAAATTCAAAATTTGAAAAATTCCAAAAATTCGAAAATTTTGAAAATTTCTCTGGATAAGTACGCAGCTGGACATACATATTGGTAAAATAGCCAACTGAAAATCTCTGTGCCATCAACGGATGGGTCCAATAGTGACAAGCTCTGCCAACGGATCTTTCCCGTAGTTTGCGACGGCGTTGAAGCCTCAACCAGAGCAACGTATGGACAATTTCTTGGCATATATTCAATATGGGATTCATTTCAAAAAAGAAGAATCAAATGAAAGTATGCAAGTCTGCATACGAAAGTCTGCTGCTGCTGCTCTCTGTTGAAAACGTCAGAAATAGTTAAAAATATATAGCTTTCAGAGCTTTGGGATGGTCTACAATGTCTGTGCTATAAACGCTGATAGCCGCAAACGCGGTAAAACGTGGCAAAACGCCACAAAATTCACGGCAAAAAACGGCATTTTAAACGCCGGTTTTTGTCTTTGAAAATGTGAGTTCAGATGTGTTTGCATTTGCTTCTCGTGTGCATGGGGCCTTAGAGTTTGTAAAAGACTGGAGACTGGGGCGGAGGTTAACCTTTCAGCAGGACAACAACCCTAAACATACAGCCAGAGCTACAATGGAATTGTTTGTATGAAAGCATACTCATGTGTTAGAATGGCCCAGTCAAAGTCCAGACCTAAATCCAATTGAGAATCTGTGGTAAGACTTAAAAATTGCTGTTCACAGACATTCTCCATTAGGGGTGCAACTGATCAAAAAACTCACGGATCGGATCGATCCTCGGATCAGAGCAACGGATTTGATCATTTTTCGGATCAGCAAAAAAAAAAATTGCAGCCTCACTGTGCCCCCAATGCAGCCTCACTCTCACCTCTACCTGATGCTCCTCTATTCCTCCACCTTCTCGCCCGATGCTCCTCTCCTCCCCTGACCCTCCTTAGTCCATGGGCATGTCTCCCCCCAGGTGGTGGAGGACAGTCAGGTCCATACCTCTATATTCCCTCCATATGTCTGTCACACTAATGCAGCCCCAGAAATCAGCTGCACCTCACCCCCCAGGCTGTAGAGGAAACAAAGCAAAAAATTGGATGGCCGCACTCCAGGGAACTTCCAAGAAAGTTGTCTTTATTCAGTAAAAATCAGCATAACACATCAGCAGGCAGCCACAGAACTGTACAACCGACACATTTCACACTATTACTCTAGTGCTTAGTCATGGGTGGTGTCATGTGCCCTCTGCTCCCCTTCTCCTTCCTGGTGGGGTAAACAATCCCCCCTGGGAGGTAAATTCTTCTATACCTACGCGACCCCCCACACATGGAGCCTCACCTGCCACCCAAATTTTCCAGAGCATCTCCTATGTTGGTATATAACCTTTTACATTCTCAGTGCGTTACCAAGTGCAGTGATCCATTCCCTGACTGTGGGGGCGATTTAGACTTCCAGTGCTGCATGATCAGCTTTCTGGCCGTACAAAGGGCCTTAGTGGGGGCTTCCCTAATATGGAGTTCCCATTCCAGCTCATCTAAAACTGTTTGTGAAATTTAACTGACCACACCCACTATTTGATGTGATTTGGAGGGTGTGGTGGGTGGAGGGGTTTTGGGGGGTGGTCGTAGTTGAGTTCCAGCACCTATTGTTTGAAAAAAAAAGCCCTGGCTGTTGCCAAACTTGGACTCTGTGGGCCAGATTCTGGTAGAATCTGCGGCGGCGTAGCGTAAGCTATTTACACTACGCCGCCGCAACTTACTGGAGCAAGTGCCGTATTCTCCAAGCACTTGCTCCGTAGTTTGCGGCGGCATAGTGTAAATGGCCCGGCGTATCCCCGCGTAATTCAAAGCTTGTATTTAAATTAAGCTCGCCACCGCGTCGATCGAAAACGACATGATTGTCACTTACATAAAGCCCTATTCGCGAACGACTTAGTAAAACGACGTAACCGACGGAAAAAGACGACGCTGACCCGACGCCATACTTAACATGGCATACGACGGAACTTCGTAAGCCTACCCCTCATATAGCAAGGGTAGGTTTACGCTTACGGAAACTACGTAAACGACGACGGGGCGGCGTAAAAACTTTTGGGAATCGGCGTATTAGGCTCATTTGCATAGACAAATGAGAAATCATTGTAAAGGCCACCTAGTGGCCAGCGAAGTCATTACATCTACGATCCGAAGGTGTAAGTGTTTTACACCTGTCGGATCTTCACTGTATCTATGCGTAAGTGATTCTATGAATCAGACGCACAGATACCCAGTAAAAAAAACAGAGATACGACAGTGTTTCCTGCGATACACCGTCGTATCTCTTTTGAGAATCTGGCCCTGTGTGTTCTTCCCATACAACGCTGCACCTATCTCACAAGCCACTTCCTGTCTACATGCACACACATCAGCTTCAGCTGCACATCATTGCTATGGATCTACATCCTGACAGTGAAAAACATGGAACAATGATTGTTCAATTTGTGTTGGTATGACCCCCTGTATCATCCCCTTGACCATCGGTGGCACATGCAACAGGGTGACAACACAGAAGCATAATTTAAAGACAGTTGTCACCCTATGCCAGGAAGTGCCTTCATGGCAGATATTATTTTAACGAAAGCAGCATATTTAAAACGTTTTTAAAAACTGTTAAAATTACATTAGCATTTTAAAGATTATATGAGATTTTAGTAATTACGTTTAAATCTGCTTTAGAAAGATTTCCCTTTAAATGTGGATGATAGCAATTTTGAACAATAACTTTTAAACTATGAATTTAAAATGTTGGTTTTGTACAAGCAGTCATTAATAAACTTTTGATAGGTTTACTGTAAGAAAGGATTCAACCAAAAATGCATTTATTATCTGTAATTTATTATGGTGTTTAAACTTCCTTCCATCAAGGCCCATGTATTTAATCATAAAACCTTTCAACAAGTTTTAAGAGGGTCATATATTTTAGAATGCTTTTAATAATAGTATGCAATGCTTATGAAGAGGAGTGGAGTTTTATCATTGCTGTTCAGGTTGACAATAGAACTTTGCTTGTTTAAAAGTCATTGTGCACTTTCAAACATTTTTGTTGTTTGAACTAGGTATTAGTGTAATTATATTCCCTGAGTCACTTTTTTGTCTTATCTTGCAGTGATGGGCTCACATGATGTTGTGGCTGCAGTTCGCAGTGTCATGGCTGATTGAATCTCTTATGTCCATGTATTAATGTACCTAGCTTGTCCCTGTTTCATAAAAGGACACTGGTGGGCTTTATGGGGGGGGGGGGTACAGCATAATGGAAGGGGTTGGAGAGCTGGATACAGCCTGAGGCTCTAACTGGCTTAAGAAAAGGGTGGGTGCAGGGGTGCAGGGGACTGAGCCCTAAGCCCACCCAGTTGTATGACAATAGCAAAGGAATATTCACTATTGCCTTCCTCCTTCTCCTTCCTGCCAATCAGGGGATTAAGATCTGATTTACCGAGAGGAGAAGCAGTCGTATTAGCCGCAGAGGAGGAAGTCATCGAGGAGGAGAGGCAGGGGGAAGCCGCCAAACCCACCCATGACCTAGATGGGGTAAGCAAGAGGCTGGTGGGTGGACGTACCGGCGAGTGATGGGAGGTTGGGGAGTATGACTAATGGACGGACCAACCAAATGGGGGGGGGGGTGGCGGGTGCTCTTTTTGCCACCCACACCAAAAAATGGAGCACCAGCCGCCAGTGGTACAAAACATTGAAGAGGGGATGGGCACATAATGAACAATGTGTAGAGGGGCAATAGAGATTGGAGGGGTACAGAGAAGTGTATTGTTTGGAGGGGAGAATAACTGACTGCAGAGAGGGGGGTCATTATTTGGGAAGGATGTGAGGAGGGGGGCAGTATAGAGAAGAGCAGAGGGGGGCAGTATAGAGAAGAGCAGAGGGGGCAGTATAGAGGATAGTGGAGGGGATCAGTATGGAGGATGGTGGAGTTTGTAGTCATTCATTGGTTTTACCTTTTTTTTAATGCTATTTTTACATGAACATGACAGTGTGGATACTTTTTGCTACAGCTGCAGCATACATACCCCCTTCCAGCTGCCTTTACACCTTAAGAAGAGACAGTAAAAACATGGACCAACTATCTGTTTTTACTGTCTCCCTAATGCAAGTCTAAACAAGCCCTAAAAGCTCTTGGTACCAACCTGCTCTGTGAACAGGTGATAGCAAGAAAAATATGTCAGGGCTTGGATCTAAAACCCTGAACCTCTGCTGTGTCACCTTAGCTGCTTGTCATCTCCCTACCTGATTGCTTAGATAACCTTGCATTATGTCTTGTTTCTCTTGAACCTTGATTCCTTTGCTCCTCCCATGAACTTCCTATTTAAGCCATGCCTTTTGCTCTCTCTAGTCAACCCATTGCTCTTGTCATTCCTGCTGCTGTCCGTATCTTTGTTACCTCTTTGTTACTTCTCGTTAATGACCTTTTGATTGTTCCCCGACTACATTTCTGCTTGATCCCAACCTGCAATCACTTTTTACAAACCTTTGGCTTGTTTATTGACTATGCTTCTGCTTGATCCAAACCTGCAATCACTTGTTACCTACCTTTGGCTTGTTTATTGACTACGCTTCTGCTTGATCCCTGCCTGCTATATCTGCTAATTGACTAGCTTACTCAACTCCTGGAGGAGCTCTGGTGAGTATTGGATAGTACTTAGGCCCTTCACTTCAGGTGAACCCACATCATCCACGAGAGTGGCCTGCTTGTATACCTATCCTGCTGATGGATGAGTGTCGCTCTACTGAGTTAGCTACTGGCCTCAGAACCTGACCCTTGACAAATATGATGACAATAAAAGATGAGTGAGATGAACTCTTCAGTCTACATCAGCTCTTTTCAGTCACAGATGGGGGGCAGGGGGGTTACACACAGAAAAGAATTATGAGGACACTTGCCTGGCCACATTGCCTGACACATCTGTGTAAATTTTAGAAGGAGTGGTTGGACAAATTTTAAAATTTTCTTTTATCAGATTAAACATCTCCCATATAGTATTTCACCAATGTATTTAGTTGTTTGTTTGGATATCAGCTTTAACCAGTTAAGGATCAGCTGCCACAGTTGTACGGCGGCAGGTAAGCTCTCCTGGGCGAATCGCTGCCATTGTATGTCGGGCGCAACGCCGGAACCAATGCACATGGCAGGTGGCCGCAATGTCCGCCAGCAACTTGCAAATCGCTCCTGAGAGAGACAGAATGGGGATCTGTCAATGTAAACAGACAAATCCCAATTCTGTCAGGGGAGGAGAGACAGATCTGCCGTTCCTAGTGATTAGGAACAGCGATCTGTCTCCTCCTCCAGTCACTACACTTCCCCCAAGTTAGAAACACCTCCCTAGGGAACACTTAACTTCTTGATCACCTCCTAGTTTTAACCCCTTCTCTGCCAGTGACATTTATGCAGTAATCAGTGGCTATTTTTGCACCGATCACTGTATAACTGTCAATGGTCCCAAAAAAAGTGTCAAAAGTGACCGATCTGTCTGCCACATTGTCATATTCCTGGCAAAAATAGCAGATTACTGCCATTACTAGTAGAATTTTTATTTATTTTTTATAAAAATGCCATAAGGCCTCTTTCACACGGAGCGTTCCGTTTTTCGGTCCGCTCCGTGTGTGTCCGTCGGCTCAGCGGGGGGTCCCGCTCAGCTGTCGGCGGACAGGGCGGTCCCCGCACACTGTGCAGGGACCGCCCTGTCTCTCCTCCGCTATCCCCTATGGGGAATCGGATGGAAAAGGACCATCTGTCCGTTTGCATCCGATCCGATCCACCGGACGGAAGAAAAATAGGGTTTTCTTCCGTCCGCAAAATGGATCCAGACGGACGTGGGTCGTAGGCGGACGTTAGCGGATGCATCATCCGCTAACGGATCTGCTCCCATAGGGACACATTACAAGTCCGTAAACGGACTTGTAATTAGCGGACCGTTCGTCTGCTCATGTGAAAGGGGCCTAAGTCTATCCAGGGATATGCAATTAGCGGACCTCCAGCTGTTGCAGAACTACAAGTCCCATGAGGCATAGCAAGACTCTCACAGCCACAAGCATGACACCCAGAGACATGATGGGACTTGTAGTTTTGCAACAGTTGGAGGTCCGCTAATTTAATATCCCTTCCCTATTATGTAGACGCTATAAATTTTGCGCAAACCAATCTATAAACGCTTGTTGCGATTTTTTTTTACCAAAAATCTGTAGAAGAATACATATTGGCATTAACTGATAAAGAAATTCGTTTTTTTTTGTTTGTTTTTTAAATATTTATTATAGCAAAAAGTAAAAAAAAAAAAAAAAAAAATTTAATAGCGCAAAAAAAGCAACACAGAGGTAATCAAATACCACCAAAAGAAAGTTCTATTTGTGGGAAAATAAGGACGTCTAATTTTGTTTGGGTACAACATCGCACGACTACGCAATTGTCAGTTAAAGCGACACAGTGCCACGTCGCAAAAAAGGGCCTGGTCACTAAGGGGGCAAATCTGTCCGGTCCTTAAGTGGTTAATTGGAGAATTCCTTTTTCATCAGTTTTGCACTGCTTAAAAAACAATCACGAATGACAAAGTGAAAGTCCTGCTATGATAGTTCCCCTTTAAAACTATTCTCACTGCAAAAAGACATAAAACGCTTGACTAATGATATCATTTACTTAGGGACACAAGAGTAGAACAAGTGTTAATAGCCAAAAAAGCACAATTTGTCCATGATTGGTTCATTAGTGTTCGAACAATTTGTGATGGTGATTTACACTGAACCGAGAACTTTAAAAAAAAAATTCTAATTATGCAGAATGCATAAGATGCATTTTAACACACATTTTATTGAGAACCTGTTAGTCTTAATTTTCCCTGTATATACAACTCTAAAATGCACCAGCTGGGAAGGCATTATAGTTAAGCAATAAAGCTTTATGTTGGCTCTTTACTTAGCTGTACATTTTAGATCTTTATCTCCAACTCATGCATCTATCTTATTTTATGTTTATCATATTGATTTTGTATGTCTCTGTGCAGAAAGCATTACTATGTAAATTATCACTGAGTTAACGCTGAGTTGTGGAGTCATGAGGAGCAATGCTACAGCATCACTGTGTGTGTGATAATGCGATTATTTTATTATTGTCAATACGATCCTTCATTTAAAAAGCACAAACATATTTAACCACACCAGTCTCTTTTTCAGAGGTGTTGTTTACATTTTTTTTTGCTAGAAAATTACTTAGAACCCCAAAACATTGTAAAAAAAAAATGCTAACACCCTAGAGAATAAAATGGTGGTCATTGCAATACTTTTTGCCACACCCTATTTGCACAGCGGCACTTTTTTTTGGAAAAAATAAAAAAAAATGTAAGTAAAAAATAAGACAACAGTAAGGCCTTGTACACACGAGGGAATTTTTCCGCCGAACATGGTCCGACGGACCATTTCAGCCGAAAAATCCGCTCGTCTGTAGGGGCAAACGGACCGTTTTGGCCGGATTCCTCCGGCGGAAAAGTTTCAAAGCATGCTTTGAAATTTTTCCGCCGGAGAGCTGCCCATCGGATATGTTCGCTGGTTAGTACGGCAAACCAGCGGACATATCTGCCCGCACATGCGTCGTATGCTGTGAATGGATCCGACGCATGCGCGCGGAAGTGTTTACTTCCTGGTGCGGTGACGTGGCGGCGTCAACGTCACCACCGCGTCACCGCGCTGTCCGCCGGCGGGGAATTTGATCCGATGGTGTGTACAGCCATCGGATCAAACAGTCCGGCGGACATATCCGATGGAAATGGTCCGTCGGACCGTTTCCATCGGAAAAATCCCATCGTGTGTACAAGGCCTAAAGTTAGCCCGCTCGTGGAATGGCGTCAAACTTTTACCATTAAAAATCTCTATAGGCAACGTTTAAAAAATTCTACAGGTTGCATGTTTTCAGTTTTCTTGTGACATCAATCCACAAGGAAAGACAGATGGGCCTGCCTATGCATTTTGGGGGACCACCCCCTTTCTTTAGCCTACCAAAGGGAGGATACCTGTCAGTTAACCACTTGCTTCTTGCCCAGGCGAAATTTCAGCTTCCGGCACTGTGTTGCTTTAACTAACAATTGTGCAGTCATGCGATGTGGCTCCCAAACAAAATTAATGTCCTCTTTTCCTCACAAATAGAGCTTTCTTTTGGTGGTATTTGATCACCTCTGCGGTTTTTATTTTTCATGCTATAAACAAAAAAATAAACGACAATTTAGAAAAAACACAAAACAAAATAGGGGACATAATTATGTTTTTTTTTTTGTATTTTTTATTTTTTTACTAGTAATGGCGGCGATCTGCGTTTTTTATTGATACTGCGACATTATGGTGGACACATCGGGCACTTTTGACACATTTTTGGGTCCATTCACATTTATACAGCGATCAGTGCTATAAATATGCACTAATTACTTTATAAATGTGACTGTCAGGGAAGGGGTTAACACTAGAGGGCAAAGAAGGGGTTCCCTACTAGTGATTCTAACTGTGTGTGGAGGGGGACTGACTGGGGGAGGTGACTGGTCTGTTTCCCTATGTACAAGGGACACAGCATTGGTCTCCTCTCCCTGACAGGATGTGGATCTCTGTGTTTACACACAGAGATCCACAGCCCTGCTCAGTTACTGGGAAATCGCGGGTGCCCGGCGGCCATCAAAGCTGCCAGGCAAGCACATAGGGTTCCCAGTAACGCACCCCCTAGTGGCTCTGAAGGACGAGGATGTCATATGACGTCCTCTCAGAACAAGAGAGCTATCGTGCCACCGCCAATTGACGGTGGCCGGTAGTAAGGAGGTTAAAGTGGTTGTAAAGGTAGAAAATCTTTCATATTCAGGTCCATCCAAGCTCCCCTCCTAAATACATTCCTGAGCATGATCTCAATCCAGTGCTGTACCTGAGAGCAGAAGCACTGCTTTCTCCCTCTCTCCTCACAAGGAGTGGGGCAGCAGCCGGAGCCATTGGCTCCTACTGCTGTCAATCAAATCCTGTGAAGGGGGAATGGGGGCAGTGCAGAGCTTCTCTGTGTGTGTGTCAATAGATGCACACAGTTTGCCTTAGGATTGGGCCTGCACATGTGCCACCATGGGACTTGGCTTCACAGAGAAAAGAAGGTGCCGTATAGCGACAACTCGCAGCTCGGCTATTTACGGAAATCTGGTTGTGCGACATGGGAATTGTTTCAACAGATGTCAATCATCTAACCCAGGGATAGGAACGCCCAGTCCCGCAGTAATCAGAACCTGGATGCCCTGGGGAAAATCACAATATAACGGTATGTACAGAGAAAAAAAAAAAACTTGTATACTGTAAATATCTTTAGTATGCTGGATGTAATGTTAGAAATTTGTTTTTAGGGTGAACCCCCGCTTTAAGTTTCAGGTAACTGGGGTCAAGGCAACAGTGTGTCCTTTTCCAGCATATTTTATGCTGAAACGGTGTCCCTCTTTCTCATCTCAGAAAATTGGGAGGTATGCATAAACTCCCTGAATAATGTGAATATTGTATAATTTAATGTACTTGCAGCCTCACTCTGCATCCTAATGGTATACGTCATCTTTTACCTCCTCTTTTTATGAATTGTTACATCTGCTTTATAGAACCCTTACAAGCCGCCCTCTAGGTCAATGTAATTTGTAAGCTTTATAATACCAGTAATGTTAGAACATCTCCAGTAAATACTATCTTTGTTTTGGGCATTAATATGGAAACTGTACAATTCCAAGATGTTAATTCATTCCCCAAGGTATAATATTGTTTCAGGTAGATTAAATGTAGACCAGAAATTAAATCAAATTATACTTTGTGTGCTGCGTTTTCTTGAGGGAAACCAAAACCACTGAAGTGTAAACGTCTAATTAATTATGTGAAATGCTAATGGATTTTAAATTAAAATACTTGCAATATTTAGCTCGACCGATTTCTATGTGACAAAGAAAAAATATAAGCACAAAGCTAAATAAACGATATGTGTGTTAGATAAAACGCGGTCTCCAAATCAGTCTTCTGCAGAGCAGTCTTCTTTTTTATTTAAAGTCAGAGAAAAAAAGAAGGATTCTTAAGTGGGTCATTATAACATTTATCATTTCCTTTTACACTCTGCCCTATTGTGTTTTGTTAAAAGCCAGATTCTTGTTTTGTTGCTGGAAGAGTTTGCCATAAGTTATGAATTCAGTTACAAGGAGCAGGGTCTATTTTACAAAAATCCCAAAGCTTATGTTAAATATGATGTATATAAATCAAACCTATTTGACATCTGTAGGGGATGTCCACTTTCCCCACTCTTATTTGCCCTACTTATTGAACCCCTTGCTCAATCAATCCGTACTGACTCCTCTATTAACTATTTCACTGCCAGGTCCATACACTGTACGGCGGGGGTGCCCAACCTTTTGAAGAGCCACTTAAGCGGCTTGGTAACCGGTCGTGGGCCACAATGAGTGGAGTGGGTGGATGTCAGTCCACTCCATGGGCGTCCGCAGGTAGGGGTAAGGGGGTAAGGGGGGGCAAGCGCCCCCTTCTGGAATCAGGGATCAGCAAGGTGTTGCGTATGGGTTGTACATGCCTAAAATCTGCACCCTGTACATAGCACACGCCTGGATTCTGAACCCTGTACATAGCACACGCCTGGATTCTGAACCCTGTACATAGCACACACCTGGATTCTGAACCCTCTACATAGCACACGCCTGGAATCTGCAATCTGTCAATAGCACATGCCTAGAATAAAGTTTGCCGTTTCCTCTTTAAAAATAAATACTTGCGAGTCGTGGCTAAGCGGAGCATGGGTGTCCTTAAAATGATGCCACCCTCTGATGCCCATGGCCCACTCAGCTCTATAGAGCCCACTCTAATCTCAGCACACCAAACTTGCAGGTAATAGAAGTCTATGGCTCAGTGCAGGTAACCCGCGGGTGCACTTCTCTGCATTTTTCTGCACTTTTCTGCATTTCTCTGTACCTGTGGATCAGTTTGAAAGCAGCCCAGTAGCCACTGTAGAACAGATATGCCCATATATATATATATATATACACACTGTGATTTTAGTAATAAAAACATACCTTTAATAACAGTATTCTATTCTATTCCATCCCAGAGCAGGAGGTCGTGGACCACATCAAAGGGGTCTGTGGGCCACATGTGGCCCCTGAAAAATTGGGCAGTAGCGCTGAGAAGCAGTGAAACAAGTGTAGCAAAAAAAGATTTTACATAAAACATCCTGAAAACTGATATAAATAAATAAATAAAACCTGGGGGTGGACTAATTAAAGCTTTTTTGTTTGTTAACTTGGTGGCGCCTTCTCTCTTTTTCTTTCACATATGGCCCCCGGGCCACTGGTTGGGCACACCTGCCGAACGGGCTTACAGAAGTGCCTGCAGGTAGCCAGGTCTGTGCAGCATACTGTGGGGTCTAAAAAAATCTGTAGAACCTTATTTCTATTCTAGAGGTCATAGAAAATATATGATTTTGTTTTTTTTCACAAATTCTGAAAGTTGAAAGGGAAAAATGAAAACCTTCCGATTTTTTGAGAAATTTGGATATTTACATTTTGCAAAAAGGCGCAATTTAAAAGTTACAAGCTTGGAAATCCTGCCCTTAATAATTGCTGAAACTAAAAATAGAAACAATCAAGCAATGATCCATTCCAAAACAGAGGCTATAACCCAAGATAAAATATCCAACTTTAAGAATATATGGAATCCCTGGGCGACACACTTTTGGCCTTCCAATTTTGATGTTTTCCTACTAAGACCTTGGTAATCTCGATTTATACTTCTATTCTCTGCATTCATGGTATGTGTTTATTACAATGCACTACCCCGGGGACCCCTACTCCCTTTCATTTCTTTCTTCCCTATCTCTTTTTTCTTCTACCTAAGATTACTTTTTCTCCTCATCTTCTTTCTCTCTTCTACCTTTTCCTCCTATTCTCTCTCTCCTTTTTCAATTTACTCTTCATATAGTTCCGGTAGCAGAACTTTTATTTCCTTGGTTATCATTATCCACTTCAGCCCCGGAAGGTTTTACTCCCTTAATGACCAGAGCATTTTTTGTGATACGGCACTGCGTTGTTTTAACTGACGATTGCGCAGTTATGTGACGTTGTACCCAAACAAAATTGATGTCCTTTTTTCCCCACAGATAGAGCTTTCTTTTGGTGGTATTTTTTCACCTCGTGGTTTTTATTCTTTGCACTATTAACAAAAAAAGAGCGACAATTTTAAAGAAACAACTATATTTTTTATTTTTTGCTATCATAAATATCCCCAAAAATGTATTTTTTTTGTTAATTCTTCATCAATTGAGGCCAATATGTATTCTTCTATGTATTTCTGGTTAAAAAAAAGTGTATATTTATTGGTTTAAGTAAAATTATACCGCCTACAAAATAGGGAATAGATTTATAGAATTTTTATGGCATTTTTGTTATTTATTTTTTATTTGCTAGTAATGGCGGTGATCTGCGATTTTGTGGGGTGGGACTGTGACATTGCGGCAGACATATCAGAAAATTTGAACACTTTTAGGACCATTGACATTTATACAGCGATCAGTGCTTTAAAAATATACTGATTACTGTGTAAAAATGTCACTGGCAGGGAAGAGGGTAACACTAGGGAGCGATCAAGGGGTTAAATGTGTTCCCTAGTGTGTTTTCTAACTGTAAGGGGATAGAAGTGACTAAAGGAGTAGCCAGATTGTTTTTCCTTCTTAGTAGGAACAGATTATCTGCTTCTCCTGCCCTGTCAGAACTGGGATTTGTGTGTTTAGACACACAAATCCCTGTTTTGGCTCTCATGCCTGTGATTGCGGGTGGCAATTGCGGGCCTCCCGACGTGCAGCGGACCCGCGCGCACACCTCCGGCGGCGCCCGCGCCTGTTATGGCTCTTGAAGGAGTCAGCGTACATATGTGTGATTCTTTCAGGAGAGCCATCTTGCCCCTGTAATATGTATAGGATCCAGTCGGTAAGTGGTTATTGTACACAATTCCAATATGTAGTATAAGATTTAAGATTCCATAATATATTTTTTTTGTATTTATTTATTTATTTAAATATAATACTCTTGATAATAATTAGGACTTTTTTTTATCTGAGGTCATCTTATATTAACCTGTTCTAGGTTGGTTTTATCCTTTCTTATACAATGTATGACGTATATTCTACAGTATGTAAACCTACTCCAAACATCTGCTACCAACGAATCCCCAACATATCTTATTTCCGACAGAAAAAAAATTGAGAGCTGGTTTTCCGACAGGAAAAGTTCTTGATGGAAATTCCGATCGTCTGTATGCAATTCCCATACACAAAAAAACACGCGTGCTCGGAATCAATTTGACGCCTTCTCGGAATCAATTAGACACATGCTCGAAATCATTGAACTTCATTTTTTTTCGTGGCTCGTTGTAGTGTTGTCCGTCACCATGTTCTTGATTGTCGGAATTTTAGACAAGATTTCTGTGACCGTGTGTATGCAACACACGTTTGAGCCAAAATTCAGTCGGAATAAAATCCACGGTTTTCTTGTCGGAATTTCCGATTGTGTGTACGCAGCATAACTGTGACCCCTTGCCCCTCTATTTAGAGTGCAGCTCCTCAGACTTGTCACCCCTCACCTCTGTATGTGAACATTCAAGTCTTTTACTCCTCTCCTCTGTGTGTGACTTCTTATGCCTCTCACTCCTTTTCTCTGTGTGTGGCTCTTTAGACTCTTCGCCTCTTTCCTCTGTGTGTGGTTCCATAAACCTTTAACCCCTCTTTACCGTGTGTGACTTCTCAAGCTTTTCATCCTTCTTCTCTGTGGGTTACACTTCTGACTTCTCATTGATCTCCTGGCTGCAGTTTCCTACACCTCTCGTTGTCCTCCTCTGAAACTGCTCACTCCTTCTCTATGTGTGCGATTCCTAGGATATCTCACCCTTTTCCTCTTTGTGCGATTCAACAGACCTCTTACACCTCCCCTCTGAGTGCTGCTCCTCAGACCTCTCATTCTCCTCCTCTGATAACATTTCTCACCCCCATCCTCTGTATGCAGCTAGTCAGACCTCTTACCCTTCTCAACTGTGAGCTTCTTACACCTCTCACCGCTTATTTTATATCTTAATCTCCAAACTCCTCCAGTCTGCCCCATGCTGCACATTTTGCACTTCACGCCACTCCTCTATGCACTGTAATTAATAGACACTGTACTTTAAGTCTAATACAAAAATCATTCTGCTTCTTACAGTGTACTGTATATTTTTTACCATTTACACCCTCTACATTGAGTGATATACACTATAGACTATGGGCCAGATTCACGTAGATCGGTTTAAATTTGCGCGGGTGTAACGTAGCTCTGATACACTATGCCGCCGTAAATTAGCGAGGCAAATGCTGTATTCACCAAGCTAAGTTACGGCAGTGTAGCGTAAATGGGCCAGCGAAAGCCCGGGTAATTCAAATGTGAATGAGGTGGGCGTGTTTTATTTAAATGTGTTGTGACCCCACGTTTTTTACATTCTTTTTTAACTGCGCATGCGCCGTCCGTGGACGTATCCCAGTGCGAATGCTTCAAATTATGACGCTAAGATGCATTGGTTTCGACGTGAACGTAATTGACGTAAAGCCTCATTCACGGACGAGTTACGCAAACGACGTCAAATCTGAAAAATTTGACACGGTCCCGACGTTCATACTTAACATAGGATGCGCCATATTTTTGGTGGTTTATCCTTACGCCGCAAAACGCCTTACATAAACGGCATAAATTCACTGCCTCGGCCGGGCGTACGTTCGTGAATAGGCGTATCTCGCTCATTTACATATTCTAGTTGTAAATCAGCGGGAACGCCCCTAGCGGCCATCTTAAAAATGCAGTTAAGATACGACGGCGTAATACAATTACGCCGCTCGTATCTTAGCTCAAACCCGGTGTATCTTGTTTTCTGAATACAGAAAGAAGATATGCCGGCGCTGTTTAGAAGTTACGCGGCGTATCTCGAGATACGCCATCGTAACTAATGCTGAATCTGGCCCTATAGATATAGACATGGATGAGCGAGTCCTTTACCTAAGGTGACCAGATTTTTTTAATTACATACTGGGACATAATTTTTTTTACTAGTAATAGCAGCAATCAGCAACTCTCTGCCCGTCTCTGCCCACCTCACAGCCTGTCAATTCTTACTCTCTGGGCCCCCGGCTACTACTGGGTGGGGAGTGGAGGAAGATCACTCTGCCAGGGCAGGCAAGGAGTCAGACAGGCAGGCGGCTGACTGGGACTTGAGCCAAGGCAGAAGAACAGTGTAGCTGAATGGGCATGCACCCGAAACTGCAGAAATATTCCCCTACGCTCCGACCAGCACATGATCATCAGAAAGGGGCAAAGATACTGTAATGGAAAAAATACACCCCCTAAGCTAAATTCTGCACTGACTGTCTTTAAAATTTCCCCAGCCCCTGTTCAAATCCAATCTGGGGACAAAACCAGGGACAGACTTGGTCCGGGGACAGTGTCCCCACTCCGGGGACTGTCCCCTGAAACCGGGGATGTCTGGTCACCCTACCTTTACCCCAAACTCGCTCATCCATGTCTTTATGGATCATGCTTTGTGCACTGGTGCGCAGTCTTGTTGGAACAGGAAGGAGCCATCCCCAAACTGTTCCCACAAAGTTGGGAGAATGAAATTGTCCAAAATGTCTTGGTATGCTGAAGCCTTAAGAGCTCCCTTCACTAGAACTTAGGGGGCAACCCCTGAAAAACAAACCCACACCATTATCCCACCTCTAGCAAATTATTTGGACCAGTGCACAAAGCAAGTCCAAAAAAACATGGATAAGTGAGTTTGTTTTGGAGAAACCAGGCCTTCTCGTCCAACATCAGTGCCTGATCTCACAAATGCGCTTCTGGAAGAATGGTCAAACATTCCCATAGACACACTCATACACCTTGTGGACGGCCTTCCCAGAAGAGCTGAAGTTGTTATAATTGCAAAGGTTGGCCAAGTTAATATTGGACCCCCAAGACTAAGACTGGGATGCCAAGTTCATGTGCGTGTAAAGGTGTCCCAATACATTTGGCATTATAGTGACTATTCCACATTATACTGCTATGTACACTGTATTGTATTTTGTATAAGGGGTGATGAACCATACCAGGCCACATGCCTCCAACATGGAGAGACTTGTATGACCCAAAGGGCCTGGTTTGGACTGGGGGGACCCACATCAATTTTTTTCCTTGATTTTTATCTATACTGCCGGGAGTGACAGTGTCACTAGGCAGAATAGGGGAATGACTTGTTTACAAAGGCATTCTCCAGTTCTGCCCTTCCCGACCGCAATCTCGGTTCCCAGGACCTGCGACCGCACTCGCAAAGCTCGCAGCTGGGCGGCAGATCTGCTTGCCCGTGCCATTCTGTCGACAAAAATAGTTGTGCATCGGTCGGCAAGTGGTTAAAAGGATATTTCATTTTTATAGCCTCACTTTAAGCATTATTAAAATCACTGCTCATAAAAAAAAACAATTGTTTTAAAAACTTTTTTGCATTAATTCATGTCCCCTGGGGCAGTACCCGGGTCCCCATAAACTTTTTATGGCAATAAATTGCATATAAGCCTTTAAAATGAACACTTTCAAATTTTTTATATTCTTGTTCCATAGACTTTAATAGGGTTCAAATGGTCGCACATTTTTTGCCTGTTCGCATATTCTGGTGCAAATCAAACCTGGGGTGTTCAGCCCATCCCTAGTGTGGGTGGCTCTCTCTGTAGACAAGCTCAACAAAGCTAGAATAAAGGTTAATAAAGATTTTCGTATAGACTCTATACTATAGAGCTATGGCTCAATGGTTCATTATCTGGAGATGGAATTTGAATTGTACTTATATTTGTGTGTTGGTATTTATAATAAATGACTGCTTTGGCCAGTCGGAACAATAAAAAAAAAAAATATATATATATATATATATATATATATATATATATATGATCAGTTGCTATGGAAATCATGCCTATTAAACAAAGAAAAACAAAGATCCTAGTTTAAACAATGGTGCAGTTTTTTTCTGGTCTCCAATAATAAAACCAACAGTCTGTAGTGTTAATCTATAAAAACATAACTCATGCATAAGTTTAATTACTGTACAGTATTTGAGATAACATAACAAGCACATGTGCAATAACTAATGGGTCTTTGTGAACTGAAACCTATTAGCTCCTTTGAGGGTAGCGCAATGCAGTAACAGTAGTTTGAAATGCTGCTATAGGTATGTGTAGGTAACACTAGGTACCTGTACTTTATACCTGACCTGCAGCAATTTTGGGATGTGTGTGTGAAGGGGGGTCTTTAATCACTTCCCACCCACTGCAGATTGAATGCTGGGAAGTGGTTCTGTTATCCTGACTGGGCATCATATGATGTCCATCAGGATAACATGGCGGCGCGTGCCGGTGGTGGCATGCAGCGCGGAGAACGCAGGTGCGACATGTCAGTCTGAAGCCCCGTACACACGACAGGGAACCTCGACGGGCAGAACACATCATTCCGCCCGTCGAGGTTCTCTGCCGGCCGTCAGAATCTGTGACCCACCCGTCGGGAATGGCAACCAGCCATTCATCCCGATGGGCCGTCGAGCAATTCTCTATTTGCTCGACGGGTTTCCACACGGGCGGGCGAGCAGAGAGCGTACACACGGCCGAGGTTCTCACTGGAATGCAGCTCCCAGCGAGATTCTCGCTGGTTTCTGGCGAGAACCTCGGCCGTGTGTACGGGGCTTGACAGGGAGAGCCTGCAATCGGCTCTCCCTGTCAGCTCCAACCGAGGAATGCCATTTACCAGCACTTCCTGCTTCACGTGATGATCAGCTGTGATTGACCCCCCACTGTAATATCCACAGATATCTCCCCCACTGTAATATGGTCCACATCTCCCTCACTGTATAGGAAGATTAGTGCTTGCTTAGTCTTACCAGAAAAGCCGGCCAAACATGAGCAGTTGAGGCCGAGTAATGACGTCAGCACGCCACTCTAGGCCTACCTAGGCCACCACTGGGTGGACCAAGATGGCCGTCACTCCGGGAGCTAGGACAAAGCCGCAGCCTCTCCTATGGCCAAGGCAGCAGAGGAGCTCCGCGGATCACATGGTTTGCCGATCCGCATATGGTGACCTATTTTGATCACGGATCATTTACGATCTGTTGCACCACTAGTACCGATCAAAAGAATTTTGATCGATCAAAAAAATTCATGATTAATCAATGAATTAAGCTTTAATTTCCACAGCCCTAATTTTTCCCCACTCTATTCAAAACTAAAAAAAAAAGTTTGGAGTGGACTTTTTCTAACCTTTGGTACCTGTATAAAGGGGCATATTTAGCTGTAGTGATGTTCTCTTCACCATAACATGCACCACTTAAGACTAAAAAGCATCATTTGTAATGCCCTACTTCATCAGTAAGTGTGTGGTTTGGGATCAAACCTTTAGTAGGCCTTAAAAGATCCATAAACATTAAATACAAATTGCTTGGTGTAAAATTCTACCATACACAGTCGTACTATTGCCTTAGCTTAGAGCTTCTGCAGTCAAACCGAGTTCAGTATAAAATGTTCTACATTCCTCTTTTTCTGCTCCATCACCTGCATGACTATTGCGGCTGTTTCAACAAACCTTCACAAAGATCAATGAGCTCAGTGTGAGCTTCCATCTTTTCTCCATTCTTCCATTAAATAAAGGTTGGAAAGTAAATGCTGTCTACTATAAAACCGCAAAAAGTTTTAAAGTAATATTCTAGTAAAATGTGAAGATTTGTTGTGTTTTATCTTGAGAAAGATGGACAGAGCTTCATTGAAATGTTGACAATAAAATTACTGTTTTCTTTGTGGATGAGCACCTGGGCATTTATTTCAAGGATAGAGTGCCATGGCTACATATATATATAAATATACTATGGCCCGGATTCACAGAGATGGGCGCATATTTAAGCCGGCGTAGCGCAAACATAGTATGCTATGCCGGCGCAGCGCCGAGGGGCATGCACTGAATGCAGAAAGCTATTGCTAAAATTCTTGCTGTCAGGCTTAATAGATGTATTAGTAAACTTATTCATCCAGACCAGTCTGGTTTTATACCAGGCAGGGCAACTAGTATTAATATCAGGAGAACCTTTTTGAACATACTTACCCCGATAAAAACCGCAGGGACCAGAGCCATATTGTCGCTCGACGCTGCCAAGGCTTTTGATAGCCTTGAGTGGGCATATCTCTGGCAGGTACTAGACAGCTTTGGATTCGGCCCGCTTTATGTAAAATGGGTCAAACTGTTATATTGTGGTCCAAGAGCTAAGGTCAGAATCAACGGTGAGCTATCCGAGATTTTTCAATTGGAACGAGGGACGAGACAGGGGTGTCCGCTGTCCCCCCTTCTGTTCGCCCTCGCAATGGAACCATTAGCACTTATGGCCAGAGCTAGGGCGGACATAACGGGGTTCAGAAGACACCAGGGCGAAGAAATAATCGCGCTCTTTGCAGACGATGTCCTTTTTTTTCTTGGGGATGTCGAAGGGTCGCTAGACAAAGTAATACAACTAATGGAGGAATTCGAACAGTTTTCAGGTCTTAAGATTAATTGGTCGAAGTCAGCCCTCCTACCACTGGACCCGATAGCCCCACATAAGCTGTCAAGCCTCTCCCAAATAGCCATTAGTCCTAAAATCAAGTATTTGGGGATATGGATCTCAAAAGAGGTTTCTCATTTTCTTACTTTAAATCTAGACCCATTACTAATAAAGTGGAAAACTAAATGCGAAATATGGAAAAGATTGCCCCTGTCCGTAGCAGGACGTTGTAACTTAATTAAAATGATTTGGCAGCCACAACTATTATATCTGCTACATAACTCGCCAATATGGATTGGACACAAGTGGTTTAAAAAGATACATGCCTTATTTAGAGATTTGATTTGGAAAGGTGGGCAACCTAGGATAAGTCTACAAACACTACAACTGCCGGTCAAGGAGGGGGGAATGGCGGTTCCACATCCAAAACTATATTTTTTGGCAGCACAACTGCAACATTTGGCCGGATGCGGAACCGCAGAAAGAAATCTTATTAATAATCGACTGCTACTGACAAACAACCCACATAATTTATTAGTTGAAGTTCTAGAAGCAGATTACTTTTATTACAACCATGTAACCACAAAATTAATTAGCAAAACATGGCACACAATAAAAAAAATCATGGGGCTCGAGGGTCCGTCTGAATTCTCCCCCCTCTGGAACAACAACAATCTCCAGGAGACGTTCAGTATAGAAATCTCGAGGGATTGGGTAAACAATGGCATATGCCGACTAAAGCATATATTTAAGGGCAACATCTTGAAGTCATTCCAAGACCTAGTAGGCGAATTTAAGATCTCAAACAAATCTTTCTATACATTTCTCCAGGTTCGCCACGCCATACAAGTACAATTTGCCGCTAAAACAGTAGAGTGGACACAGTTGCTTGCTCTGTCCTTTGTAGTTGAGGCAACACAAGTCAAGAGCTTAATCTCTGCAATCTATGGAAGCTTGGGAGCGAGGGCACTAAGCAGAGAAGGGCCGCGGAAGAGTAAAGTGGCCTGGGAGCGTGACTTGGGCATAATTTCCCCAGAACAGTGGGATAGGATTCTCCGGCAAGGAGCCTGGGCGTCCATCGCCCCGGCCCAAAGACTGTCCCATCTATTTTTACTATATAGGACCTATTATACCCCCCATAAACTGTACAAAATGGGTTGGAGACCCAATGATGCATGTCCAAGATGCAACAATAAAGGAGATCTTCTCCACATGGTCTGGAAGTGCCCTAAACTGTACAGCTACTGGGTGGGCATCATAACGCGGATAAATGAGAAATTTAGGTCTGCCCTTGAACCAACTGCCAGGATTTGCCTCTTGGGATGTATGGATGAAAATAAGGTACCGCAAGGAACCATAGAACCTATCTTGAGATGCCTATTTCAAGCCCGCAAAATAATTGCTAAAAAATGGCAAGCCCAGGCGCCTCCAACTATAGAGAACTGGTTATCAGTTATGAAACAAACAATTTCAAATGAAAAGGTCCACTACACTACTCAAGGGAAGAATGATAAATTTATAAAAATATGGAGACTATGGCAGAGAACAGAGGGCGACATAGAATAAGTGGAATTTGGATATGCGGGTGCGTGAATTGGTCCCGACAGGCCTGCATTTAGCTAAGACAAACTCTAAACACCAGATAACAATGCAGCCAAACAAAACCTAACTAACCTTTACCAAGCTAGTATGCTCACAAGGGTTGAGAAGAGGAGGGTGGGGGGTAGGGAAGGGGAGATGGGATCTGGGGGGGGGGGGGCATATAACAAAGACAATAATTACTTTACAGTGCAAGTGATATCAATCCTTAATGGGCAGAGTTTCCAGACACTGTAAAATTGTTTTTCTGTATTTTGTTAACCACTAGCTCGCACTTTTTATTGATGGTAATATGTATGTGTAAAGCATGGATGAAAAAACAAATAAAAATCTATTTAAAAAAAAAAAAAAAGAAAGCTATTGCTCCCAACTCTGTGCTGGAGCAGCGTACATTTCGAAGGCGTAGGCTGGTATAAGTGGAAGTAGGTGGAAGTGGGCGTGATCCATGCTAATGAAGCGTGACCCCATGCAAATGATGGGTCGGGCACCAGACAAGTACTTAAAACGAACTGCGCATGTGTTGAGACGTGGACGTATCCCCGTGCACATGCGCACAACCAAGTCAGAACAACTGCCGAAGGCGCAGGCTGGCATAAGTGGAAGTAGGTGGAAGTGGGCGTGATCCATGCTAATGAAGCGTGACCCCATGCAAATGATGGGTCGGGCACCAGACAAGTACTTAAAACGAACTGCGCATGTGTCGAGATGTGGACGTATCCCCGTGCGCATGCGCACAACCACGTCGGAACAACTGCCTAAGATACGCTGGATCACTGTGTACGTCGTTAACGTAACCTAAGCCCAGCCAGACCCACGTCGGGCCATATTCACAGACGTCCAACATACAATACGTAGGATTGTGTTCCCTGGTCCATACCTTTGCATGGGTTGCGCCATATCTATGGGGAATAACTTTACACCGGACGTAAAGGTTACGCAAACCGTGTATATCATGCGCCGGGCACAAGTACGTTTGTGAATCGCCATATTTCCCTCATTTGCATATGTGAATGCCTAATCAATGGGAGAAGCAACATACGTCCAGACCATATTTGCACCCACGCCGGCATACATAAGATACGTCGGGGTAGGATGGCCTATTTTTAGGCGTATCTTGGTTTGTGACTCTGGCGCACACATACGCCGGGCACATATTTATGCTACGCCGGGAAAAGGTGAGTTACGTCGGCATAAGTGCTTTGTGAATCTGGGCCTATAGTACCAAAAGTATTGGGACGAGTACCCTTGCACACATGAACTCCAGCCATAGGGTTGAGGACAGAGCGTTCAGCAATGACTGATAATTCCTGGTAGAGGTGACGTCACCCATAGGCTCCTATGTCCCATCCATTTTCAGCACTCCATTCTCTCCACTGCAGCGATTGCTGGTTGACAAAAGAGAACCAGATTAACTCAACAGACTGGAGCAGTCTGAAAATACACTATATTACCAAAAGTATTGGGACCAGTGGTAGCTGGTCCATAACTGGCTCTGGGATGCAGCTCCCCTAATCTCCCTGCGGGTGCCAGACACATTGATTTCTTTGAGGTTTTTTCTTCTTTTTTTTTTAACCACATGAATAGAGCCTGAGGTTCTAACTGGCTTAAAAAAAGGTTGAGCCCATCCACTTGTGACATTAGCGAATCAACATTCGCTATGGTCTTCCTGCTTCTCCTCCAAACCAATCAGGACAGGAAGTGGTTCTTAAGACCTGATTGGCCAGGAGGAGAAGTGACTGGATTGACCGGGAGGAACATCTGCTCACGACCTGGATGGAGTAAGTGTAGACCTGGCTGACTGGCGGGGTTTGTTTGCTGCCCCCTCCAAAAACTGAAGCACCAACTGCCACTGATTGAGATGCCTGTTTTTTCATGCACATGAACTTTAATGGCATCCCAGTCTTAGTCCGTAGGGTTCAATATTGAGTTGGCCCACACTTTGCAGCTATAACAGCTTCAACTCTTCTGGGAAGGCTGTCCACAAGGTTTAGGAGTGTGTCTATGGCAAATGTGTTTGAATATTCTTCCTAAAGTGCATTTGTAAGGTCAGGCACTGGTGTTGGACAAGAAGGTCTGGCTCGCAGTCTGCTCTCTAATTCATCCCAAAGGTGTTCTAACTGGTTGAGGTCTGGACTCTGTGCAGGCCAACCTGCGCCGTGTATGCGCCCAATGTACAATGATGGCAATTCACGCAGGGGAGCCAGCTTGCCATAGTACAACTGCAGCGGGCAGTGAGTAACTAGTTAAAGTGGTAGTAAAGTCCATTCTGCCACTTTTACCTACAGGTAAGCTTTTAACCACTTAAGGAACCCTTCAAGCCGATATACGTTGGCAGAATGGCACGACTGGCCACAAGCACATACCTGTACATCCTCTTTAAGTGCCCAGCTGTGGAATTCCGACACGGTTCGAAGCTCCGTGACCATGGGACCTGCGGACCCGATCGCCACCGGTGTCCCGCGATTGGTCACCGGAGCTGAAGAACGGGGAGAGGTGAGTGTAAACACACCTTCCCCGTTCTTCATTGTGGCAGTGTCAGTGATCGTCTGTTCCCTGATATAGGGAAAGACAATCACTGATGTCACACGTCCAGCCCCGCCCCCCCTACAGTTAGAAACACATATGAGGTCACACTTAACCCCTACAGTGTCCCCTAGTGGTTAACTCCTAAACTGCAATTGTAATTTTCACAGTAAACAGTGCATTTTTATAATGGTCCCAAAAATGTGTCAACATTGTCCGATGTGTCCGCCATAATGTCGCAGGCACGAAAAAAATCGCTGATTGCCGCCATTAGTAGTAAAAAAATATATATTAATAAAAATACATTAAAACTATCCTCTATTTTTTTAAAGGCTATAAATTTTGCACCAACCAATCGATAAACGCTTATTGCGATTTTGTTTTATACCAAAAATAGGTAGAAGAATACATATCGGCCTAAACTGAGGAAAAAAAAGTTTTTTCATTATATATATATATATATATATTTGGGGGATATTTATTATAGCAAAAAGTAAAAAATATTGAATTCACAGCTCAGTCATTTAAAGGGAAGGAAGGAAGACCAGGTGAAGATGGAAGCCCTGTCAACGCTGACAATGTGCCACTGAGGGCTTTGTTTTACAGGTAAGTCCTTCATAATGTGCTAGTATGCGATAAATACTAGCACATTATGACATTCCATTGCACGGGGACTAGAAGGGTCCTTTTATTAGGATTTACTACCACTTTAAGTTGGTATAACACAGTTGAATATGGCTCCTAGCTTATATCCAAAGCACAATAATAATATTGATAAAAATGTTGTTAACCACTTAAGACCCGGATCAAAATGCAGGTAAAGGACCAGGCCACTTTTTGCGATTCGGCACTGCGTCGCTTTAACTGACAATTGCACGGTCATGCGCCGTGGCTCCCAAACAAAATTGGCGTCCTTTTTTCCCCACAAATAGAGCTTTATTTTGGTGGTATTTGATCACCTCTGCGTTTTTTATTTTTTGCACTATTAACAAAAATAGAGCGCCAATTTTGAAAAAAATTCAATATTTTTTACTTTTTGCTGTAATAAATATCCCCCAAAAATATATCAGTTTAGGCCGATACGTATTCTTCTACCTATTTTTGGTATAAAAAAAAAATCGCAATAAGCGTTTATCAATTGGTTTGCGCAAAATGTATAGCGTTTACAAAATAGGGGATCATTTTATTGCATTTGTATTAATTTTTTTTAACCACTAATGGTGGCAATCAGCGATTTTTTTCATGACTGCGACATTATGGCGGACACATGGGACAATTTTGACACATTTCTGGGACCATTGTCATTTTCACAGCAAAACATGCTTTAAAAATGCAGTAATTACAGTGAAAATGACAATTGCAGTTCAGGAGTTAACCACTAGGGGACGCTGAAGGGGTTAAGTGTAACCTCATATGTGTTTCTAACTGTAGGGGACGGGGCTGGACGTGTGACATCAGTGATTGTCTTTCCCTATATCAGGGAACATACAATCAATGACAGCGCCACAACGAAGAACAGGGAAGGTGTGTTAACACAAACCTCTCCCCGTTCTTCAGCTCCCGGGACCGATCGCGGGACTCCGGCGATGATCGGGTCCGCGGGTCCCGCGGTCACGGAGCTTCGGACTGGGTCGCGGGCACACGCTTGCGACCCACGGCTGGGCATTTAACAATCACGGCTACGTGATTGTGCCCAGCTGTGCCATTCTGCCGACGTATATCGACGTTAGGCGGTCCTGAAGTGTTTAATGATGGCTGTAATTGTTTAATGTGATTGCTTTTGCAAATACAGGTTATGGGTGAGATTAGTCCTGACAGTAGGTAGTAATGGGGTTTTTCTTTTGCTGATGGTGGTGGGGGTGGTAATTGCAGTTGGTATAATTTCCCTTTTTTTCTTGAAGACGGTAACTTTCAAGCTCTAAACCACACATAAAATTTAATTTTGCTTTTAGTGTCTCATCTGTGACATCTGCCATTGTTCCCTTTTAGCGACACAACAATCCATTAAACCCAGTTTCTCCAGGACTTGATTAAAGTTTCATAAATAAAATAGGCTTTTTGTCAGTATGCATTGAGAGCAGCCTGGACAACAATGTAGCGGAATTCTAAAAACCATAAAACATCGCACTAGGACAGTCACCTTCAACTGAGCGCATTGAGTTTAAATTTACAGTAATAGTGTGTTTCTTCCAGGATTCCTCGCTGAGTTTGTTTGCAAACTGGTATGCAGTACTTACAAGTCTGTGGTTTCATTGACATATTCTCTTCCTCTCCTGCGGTTTTTAATTGAAATTCCTACGGCTCGGAGAATCTCCTGTAAAGAAAGAAGAAAATGAAATAAATAAAACTTTTGTGATTTCCTTCACAAAAAAAGCTGCTAAAATACAATTTTTTTTTATTTAGCTGGATCATTTGGAAATAATTAGTTTGAGATTTAAAGTTTATCTTGCACAAAATAAGATTGACTTTAGATGTAGGATTGGAGAAAATGCAATATTTAATTCTGGAGGTAATTAAATCGTCACTCGTAATATTTGTGCCTGGTCTGGCTTGGGAAAAGAGCTCTAATCTAATAAAGCATCATTGCTTATCAGAGCCATCTTTCAATAGTTTGTTTAAATGTCATGCTTTTATGTATTAATATTTTATGAATGCGAGTCATGCAGAGAAAATATGTATACTGTATTTTACATTTCTAAAGTTTAGTTTTATTCCAAGAAAAGCTTCACTGTATGTGTTATAATTATTACCTACTAAAAGGGATAATGAAAAATCTTCTTAATTTGGCAAAAGCCTCCAAGAAGCTTAACTACTTGCCGACCAGCCGCCGGCGGCAGGTCGGCTCCCCTGCGCGAGGTCATTTAGATCTACGTCACCTTGTAAAGCGGCCACCAGGGGCGCGCGCGTGCTGCCGGAGGCACACACACCCCCCGCTCGCCCCTGATCCCGAAGCGTGTGCCCGGCAGGTGCGATCACTGCCAGGCACCCACGATCGCTAATTACAGAGCGAGAACCGGGAGCTGTGTGTGTCAGGGGGGGAAATGACCTATCGTCTGTTCATACAATGTATGAACAGCGATTTGTCATTTTCCCCTGTGAGTCCCACCCCCCCCCCCATTACAGAGCGAAATCTGGGAGCTGTGTGTGTGAACACACAGCTCCCGGTCCTGTCAGGGGGGGAAATTACCTATTGTCTGTTCATACAATGTATGAACAGCGATTTGTCATTTTCCCATGTCAGTCCCACCCAGGAAACATGATAAACCCCTTCCTCGCCCCCTAGTGTTAACCCCTTCACTGCCAGTGACATTTTTATAGTAATCAATGCATTTTTATAGCACTGATCGCTAAAAAAATGCCAATGGTCCCAAAAATGTGTCAAAAGTGTCCGAAGTGTCCGCCATAATGTCGCATTTTTTACCATTACTAGTAAAAAAAATATATATTAATAAAAATGCAATAAAACTATCCCCTATTTTGTAAACGCTATAACTTTTGCGCAAACCAATCAATAAATGTTTATTGCGATTTTTTAACAAAAAATATGTAGAAGAATACGTATCGGCCTAAATTGAAGAAAAAAAAAATGTTTTTTATATATTTTTGGGGGAAATTTATTATAGCAAAAAGTTTAAAATATTGTTTTTTTTCAAAATTGTCGCTCTATTTTTGTTTATAGAGAAAAAACTAAAAACTGCAGAGGTGATCAAATACCACCAAAAGAAAGCTCTATTTGTGGGAAAAAAAGGATGCCAATGTTGTTTGGGAGCACAACCGCGTAATTGTCAGTTAAAGCGACGCAGTGCCGAATCGCAAAAAGTGGTCCGGTCATTGACCAGCAATATGGTCCGGGGGTGAAGTGGTTAAAGCCAAATTCTGGTCAAGTTTTAAAAATATGTAAAAGTAAAAGGCCCCCAGACAAGCTAAAAAAAAATAAAAAATCAGGTCTGGCTGCAATACTCACTTTTAATCCAAATCAGTCCCCAAAGTAATTATCTTTCACCACAAGGTGCCCCGGGGCATCATTAAACCCTGAAGACTGGAGATATACTATGAATAAATGAGTGGCATGGCCATACCCCCTTTAGGGGACATTACTACAGCAACCGTCATTTACAATGTATTGAAAAAAAGAGCCACACTTATATCATCATGGCAACACCACTAAATGTGTCAGTAGAGGACCACTCAGGGCTGGAGAAGAGGTTGAGAAGAAGACCCATTGTATCAAATTTGCCTGAAGACATCTGATAAAGGTAAGAATACAAAAACACAAACCAAAACATACACTATATTACCAAAAGTATTGGGATACTTACTGTACCTTTACACGCATATTAACATTAATGGCATGAGTTGGCCCACCCTTTGCTGCTATAACAGCCTCAACTATTCTGGGAAGGCTGTACACAATGTTTAGGAGTGTCTATGGGAATGTTTGACCATTCTTCCAGAAGCACATTTGTGAGGTCAGGCACTAATGTTGGACGAGAAGTCCTGGCTCGCAGTCTGCGCTCTAATTCATCCCAAAGGTGTTCTATCGGTCAGGACTTTGTGCAGGCCAGTCGATTTCCTCCACCCCAAACTCGCCCATTCATGTCTTTATCTATGTGGTATATCTGTGTTTCAACTTTTCCATCTACTATTTTGATGACTAAATCCAGAAAGTTTACCTCAACTATACTATACAGTATGTAACACTAAAATCTAAAATCTGGGTTGTCCAGTTAAGCTATAAATTCTGTAGCGACACAAACACACACACACACACACACACACACACACACACACACACACACACACACACAGTCGTATTTATACCTTTTCCACCTGACCAGATCAGAACAAAACCCTATGGTTGATGTGGCTCCCATAAACAAGTTGGCATACAATGGTGCAACCTTACAACCCATCGTTGATCTCCTAATTTGCCTATAATGAGCACCCTTAAACCAACAGGTGTTATTCTCAGGGACCAGTCTATTAGCTTCCAACAAAACAATGACATTCCTTGACCCATCAGAGAATTCTCTAAAGCTTTTTTAACAGCCTCTGCTCCTCTCTTATGTTTCAATCATTTTATATAGTGATTTTACAGCACAGGTGTAATGGAACCGCTTCCCACACTCCGCTTGAGTGCTTCTGTCAGTCTATAGCCTCCTTCAGTCTAAACATCATAGATCAAATATTATAGCCGATTGTACAAGACTAGCCGACAATAGCTTCTATGAACATGGAACATTTTTATTGAAACACAAACAGAATATATATATATACCCCACAGGAGGACCCCCTCCTGACCATATTACCCTAACAATACAAACTGTATCCAAGAACATAATTAAGATGAGCTAATTAACTTGTAATTTAACCCAGCGTAGGTGACTCAATGAGAGCTCCACTTCAGGTCAGACTTGCCATCACCAAGCTCAAAGTTAAATACACATTATCATAAGTAGGGATGAGCCAAACACCCCCGCGTTCGGTTTGCATAAGAACCTTCGAACGGACCGAACGTTCGCGCGAACATTTAGAACCCCATTGACGTCAATGGGACTCGAACGTTCAAATACAAAAGTGCTCATTTTAAAGCCCAACATGCAAGTTATTGTCGGAAAACGTCTTTGAGAACCTGGGTCTTGCCCCAGGGAACACGTATCAATGGAAAAAAGTTTTAAAAATGGTAGTTTTTCTGGAGCAGTGATTTTAATGATGCAGCATCATTAAAATCACTTCTCCAGAAAAAACGACCATTTAAAAAAAAAAATTCCATTGATACATGTTCCATGGGGCAAGACCCGGGTTCTCAAAGACGTTTTCACAGGCATACTATAGACACCCAGCAGGTACAATATTTAAAGTATTTTTTTATTTTTTTTTATTATTTAAGCATCATGATGCTTAAATAAAAATAAAAAAATGAAAAATTCCTTTAAATATTGTACCTGCTGGGTGTCTATAGTATGCCTGTGTAGCTTTATGGTGCAAACTGCAGAGGACACAGGCAATACACCACGTGAGAATACTGCAGCTAACACAATCAACTACCTGTAAATTAGGAAGAACTGATCTAGCTAAACTATACAGTGTATAAATATATGTACAACACCTGGGATGTATATATATCCTCTAAACACTGTAAATTTAACTGACTAGCCTGCCTGCTCTATCTAGCTAGAAAAAAAGACACTCTGTCTCTCTCTGTCTGTGACTGATATCTAACCAGCACCGCAACACACTACACGAGGCCGCCTTGTAGGCAGCCTTTTATAGTGTGGGGTGTGTACTAAAGCCCTGAGCAATAATTGGCCAAAGCCACCCTGGCTTTGGCCAATTACGGCTCTCTGTACTGACGGCGCTGTGATTGGCCAAGCATGCGGGTCATAGTGCATGCTTGGCCAATCATCAGCACGCAATGCCGCAGTGAATTATGGGCCGTGGCGCATTACTCGAATTTGGCGTGAACGACCCGTTTTGTTCGTATTTCGACGAACGATCGAACATACAATGTTCGAGTCGAAACACGAAGCTCATCCCTAATCATAAGTATAAACCCAGAAAACCTTCAGACAATAGTAGGAGACCCCCGTAGCAGACTGCCCAGCTCCTATCTACAATAGTCTGAGGCAAAGCTCCTACGATGTTCCATCATTCTAAAACAGTGGGAATAATTTATCATATAATTCTTGAGGGATATTGTTGATAAATGTTACCATTTGAAGTAATCCAAACCACATTTTCAGTGTTCATTAAGTAGCTGTCCATCCTCTTCTTGGTCACACTGTGCCCCTAATAGACACAGGGTAACTTACACATAAGGCCTTGTACACACGGTCAGACCAAACCGATGAAAACGGACTGAAGTTCATTTTCATCGGCTCACAGACTGATGGTCTGATGTGCGTACACACCATCAGTTCAAAAACCGATCGTGTGAGAACGCGGTGACCTAAAACACAATGATGTGCTAAAAAAAACGAAGTTCAATGCTTCCAAGCATGCGTCGACTTGATTCTGAGCATGCGCGGGTTTTTGAACCAATGCTTTTGCGTACTAACCATCGGTTTTGACCGATGGTCAGGCGTTCATCAGTCCGATTTTAAAGCAAGTTTTAATACTTTGGACTGAAGGACAACAGACTGATGGGCCATACACATGGTCGGTTTGGACCGATGAAACTAAACTTCAGTCCGTTTTCATCCGTTTGGACTGATCGTGTGTACAGGACCTTAGAGGTACGTGGGGAGCTGAAACAAGGGTTTGCCAACCTCTACAAGGGAAACTGGGTTTCACACCCCCCCCCCCCCACCGCCCAAAGTGCTTACTATCACAACAGGTCTCCTTGGGATACCTAAGATCCATGTATCCCCTCACTTTTTTATTAATGATGTCATCCTAATACATTTTTTTTAGTATTTTGCTCACTTATTTTAATATCTGTACTATATCAGGTCACTATCAGGTCACTGCAGGAAAACCTTTCCGGTCCATGCATTTATGATAATGATTAGTTCTTCACCAGAGAATTTCTGGTAAAATTCATATTCACTGCTTTAATAAATAAAATAAATAAATAGACCCCCTACATGTCGTCAAATAAATTGTAGGTGGTTCTAGGAACACAATTAATGTATTACTAAAGGTAAAACATTTTTTTTGGTTTTGGGTAGCGTGGAGAGGAATTAGTACACCTATTTTTGCTTTCTATGCCCTAGTTAAAGAGATTCATCCTCTGTATTTCTCCTGTTTACCATTATCATTGAAAGTGAAAATAAAGAAAATCCCAAATTTCGGGTTGTCCCCAAAAAAGTATTAGGGGGAAATCTTCCAAAGTGGACACTAGTTCTGTTGACCTGGGTGTCCCCAAGGGATTTCATTTGTTTGCAGGGATTTCTCCTCACTTCCTGTATGGCTGAGGCCGTGTACACACGGCAGAGAACCTCGACGGGCAGAACACATCGTTCCGCCCGTCGAGGTTCTCTGCCGGCCGTCGAAATCGGCGACCCGCCCGTCAGGAATGGCAACCAGCCATTCATCCAGGCGGGCCGTCGAGCAAAAAGAGAGCGTGCTCTCTTTTCGCTCGACGGGATTCCCGACGGGCGGGGCGAGCGCTATGTGTACACACGGCCGAGGTCCTCGCTGGAATGCAGCTTCCAGCGAGGTTCTCGCTGGTTTCCAGCGAGAACCTCGGTCGTGTGTACGCCGCCTAAGGGACAGAAAGTGAAGGGAAATCTCTAAAATGGGAAAAATAAAATTGACAGGTGCTATAAACCACCTTACTCTATCCAAAATGAAAAAAAGTTTTGCCTATAGTTCTACTTTAAGCTCCTTAAAATTGCCTGTGTGGCTTAAGCCTTGGTGATGGACATTTGGATCTCGACAGACTGAAATTTAAACAGGTACACCCAATTTGTCTGGCAAATTGTTCGCCACAACATTATCAATATTTTTCATACGACAGTGTGGACACTGCATTGAGTGAGAAAAAAATTCTCCTGAAAAATTACCTGTTATGCCCTGTACACACGATTGGTTCATCCAATGAAAACGGACTGATGGATTTTTTCATCAGATATCCGATGAAGCTGACTTTCATTAGTCGTGCCTACACACCATCGGTTAAAAAACCAATCCTTTCAGAATGCAGTGACGTAAAACACAACGACGTGCTGAGACAAAAAAGAAGTTAAATGCTTCCGAGCATGCGTCGACTTGATTCTGAGCATGCGTGGATTTTTAACCAATGGACGTGCCCACAGACGATCATTTTTTTCTATCAGTTAGTTAACCATCAGATAATTTTCAAACAATTTCCTAGTTTTTTTAACCGATGGAAAAAAAAACGATGGGGCCCACACACGATTGGTTAGTCTGATGAAAACGGTCCATCAGACAAACGGTTTTCATCAGACAAACCGATTGTGTGTACGCGGCATTAGTGCAAAAAAAAAGTAATATCTCAATTGTATCCTTATATTTGCTAAAGGATGCAAGTGAGCCTTTTTCTGCTCATCTTCAGATTCCTTTACAGTTGAGCAAAATATGTCAAGATGCACTGTTGTCGCCATTTCTTCATAGCGTCCTCAGCACTTATCAATCAGGCATTTCCCTATTGAATAAAATTAGATCTTGTAATCATCGTATGAAGATTATGATTACATTGGCATAATGTACAGCACTCAGGCTCATTTTAAAAACGGCACTAGCAGCTCTATAACCAGTGTCTAGTGCTTCAATAGAACATTTCTCCTAATAGGAACACAATCTTTGCAGTAATTGCTGTCTATGAACATACTTACACACATATTTAAAAGGCTTGCCATTGCTTTAGCATAGCAGTGTTCAGATAACACAATATAACATGTTCAAGAGAACAGAGTAATACCAACTGGATTTTATTATTACTAAAGTGTCAGGTCATCTGCTGACAGCTTATATCTCTAGGAGTTTGGTAGTGAAATCTCTGCTATCTTTGTTGTACTTTTTATACATTTTTATATTCACACAATGCTTGTGTATTCTCTGTTCCTCCTTCCTATTGGAAAATGGACAAGACTGGAAGCAAGTGAGGGAGCTAGAGACTTCAGCAGTTGGATTTACATAGAAACATCAAGAGTCGGATCACCCTAAAGCAACCTAGACAGGAGGCGGATATCCAGCTACAACCTTTATTCCTTTACAATTAATAGACATGTGCGTTTGTTTTCGTCTGAATGCATTTTCGTCCAAATTAGGAGGACTTTCGCGTTCATTTTAACCACTTGCCTACTGTGCACCTACACCCCCTTCCTGCCAAGACAAAATGTTAGCTTCCGGCACTGCGTCGCTTTAACTGACAATTGCGAGGTCGTGCGATGAGGCTCCCAAAAAAAAATTGACGTCCCTTTTTCCCCCACAAATAGAGCTTTCTTTTGGTGGTATTTGATCACCTGTGCGGTTTTTATTTTTTGCGGAATAAACAAAAAAAGAACGACAATTTTGGAAAAAGACACAATATTTTTTTGCTTATTGCTATAATATATAAAGCATTTTTTATCCCATTTAAAAAAAAAAAAAAACATTTTTTATCTCAGTTTTTATCTCAGTTTTATACGATACGTATTCTTCTACATATTTTTGGTAAAAAAAAAAATCGCAATAACCGTATAGTGATTGGTTTGCGCAAAAGTTATATTGCCTACAAAATAGGGGACATAATTATGATTTTTTTTTTTTACTAGGAATGTCGGTGATCTGCGATTTTTTTCGGGACTGGGACATTATAGCGGACACATCAGACACTTTTGACACATTTTTGGGACCATTTACATTTATACAGTAACAATGCTATAAATATGCATTGATTACTGTATAAATGTAACTGACAGGGAAGGGGTTAAATGTTTCTCCTAGTTTGTGTTCTAACTGTAGGGGGAGGGGGGTGACTGGGGTAGGTGACTGATTGTGTCCCTATGTCCTCTCTCCCTGACAGGGACGTGGAGCTCTGTGTTTACTCACAGAGCTCCACGTCCCAGCTCAATTGTCGGCAATCGCGTGTGCCCGGCAGCCATCGCGGCCACCGGGCACATGCACGGTGTTCTCAGTGACATCCTGTCAGTACAATAGAGTATCCCGCCCGCCGTCATTTGACGGCCGGCGGCTATCAAGTGGTTAAAAAACGTTAACGAACGCGCAGAATCCGAAAGATCGGACTTAAAAATGCTTTATTTTCGTTTCTTTGCGACAACAGTTAGATATAGATAGGAGATTTGACATGACGGTGACAATAGCGATCTGTGTCTGTCAAACTTGCGGTCGAATGTGCCTAACCTTAACTCTATTAACCCAAGATTTTTCTACATAGAGAAAAAATATTCGACATTATAGAGACATGAAGATTTGACAAAGCAGCTAAAAACATACGATCGTCACAAACGGACATTTATGGTCAAATACTTCGCCCATGGGCTATAGAAGAATTCTAATGTTGGTTGACTAGTAATAATATTTAATAAATATAATTATTACTAGTCATACAACATTAGAATTCTACTATAGCTTGTGGGCGGAGCATTAGACCGAAAATTTATGATTGCGGTGTCGTACAGTTTAGCTGCTTCGTCTAATCTTCTTAGAACATTCAACAGACACCTTAAACCTTCAATGAAAGATTTGACCTTTATTAATTCGGACAAATGCATTTTTTAACAAAACAAAATAAATAAAAAATAATTTTGGGAGTAACTAAATAATTGTATTTTTCGGATGAAAATGAAGTTCCGAAACAAAATATTTTGGTGTGCACATGTCTAGCAATTAACCAGGTGGATACACAAATAATTGGTTAGTTTAGTAAGCCCCAAGTTTTGCACTTGTCTGACACTTTATATTGGAGGATGCACTTGTAAGCAGTTGGTGTCTGATAGAGAATGGTAATGCCAATACTGAAAATGCAAATAGAGTGACTTGGAGAGATGAGAGTGGGCAGGGCTGCTTAAATCTGCTTTAGCAGCATTTCCGAACCATGATAGGGAAATTTCGGGACCAACTTTTAAAGTCATATTCCAGCTTTACCCACACAGAACAAATGCCAGGTTCTCAAAATCTTTTTATAAAATTGTTAACCTTGAAAATAACTAGGTGTAACCAATTTTACAAATAATTCTGAGTCCGAGACGGACCATGAGTCAGCTTCATCGGTTAACCGATGACAAGGGTCCTTCAGACTGTTCTCATTGGATGGACTGATCGTGTGTACAAGTCATTCCAACTGTGCAATCTGACCACATCCACTGTTTGTCATCACCATTACTATCCATTGAGTGCCCCAGGTTTTTACAGTCCCAATAACTCCCGTGGGTCATCAATCTAGTAAATATAGAGGACCTCATGTCCAGAGGGTAGCACAATAGCTTTATTTTTTTCGTAAACAATGTAGTATCAATTATTAAGATGGCATTAATAAGAATATATTTTTTTTTTTAATGATTCTACCATTATTTTTGACAAACCAGTGATTTTCCAGAATGTTATATTTTGGGACCTGTTGATCAGTGTGGAAATATGCAACTTTGTTCCCCCAATTTAACTAATTTATTAAATGATGTTATTATAGGTAGTTATTAAAAATGGGAAAAAATAAATAAAAAATAAGGGACAATTAAACTTTTAATACTGGCTGCTTGTGTTAATTTGTCTCTTTAATTTTTTTAAATTGCTAGTTAAAATTCTTATTTTATTTGTTTGTGTAAAATAACTCAAATAATAAAATACACAAAAAATTCTGCAAAAAAATTGAAAGACATACAATAAATTTATGAAACAGAAAAAAGAAAGTGTAGCGCTAAGAATAAATAAATAATAAAAGATAAACAGAGGCTACTGCTTATGTAGCTCCTTTAACACAAAATGTCCATGTATATAAAAAATCCAAATAGCAGTCCAGAAACTTCTATTCACCACCGATAGTGACACAATGGATAATGTGACAGGTACAAGGGGATCCACCACCAATAAAACGAAACCTTTTGAAGGCTTACCAGAAGATGGGGATCTGAATAAGCATATACTCATCAGATCTAGCAGGCTTCAATGAATATCCTCGATCCAAGTGTATTTAAGGGCTCCTGGGATATCGTCAGAGATGAAGTGAAGAATCCACGGGAACCATTTGGTTGTTTTTAGGTGAAAAAGCTCAAGTGAAGTGATTACCATGCAAGGTAATAGTGACCAAAGGAAAAAATAAAAATAGCAAATGTTCCGACCTTTTTTTTCACTGCAGCAGTTCTAGTTATATATTTCATTATATTGTATAGATATTATGGATATTTTTGATTATCGAGATAAGCGTGTTGCTGATACTGAGGGGGTATTTACTATTATCAGTAATGATACTGAAATAGGAGGCATGTTTTTAAGACTCAAAAATATCATGGTATCCGAGTTACACCTTCAATGGGACATTTTATTTTTACAACAATATATTTCTGAAGGAATGGTCCCCAGAAGCTTAAGGTGGGAGGTTCAACCCCAACAAGGGGACCCAGATCTAGATTCATGGTATCGTTACTTCAATGAAACAGGTACCAACTTTTTGGAATTTCTGACCTCTAGAAAACAAAACAGGCTCCTTATTCTTGATAAAGAAATCAAGGAGATAAAGGATAAACTATTAGCCTTTAAAAATTCAACAGAATATAATGCCCTCTCCTCTAATCTCCAAGCACATCTGGAGAAAGAGGATAGGGATCAAAAAATTAAAAAACATAAAAAATATTCAAGAGATGCTGTTGATTACAAAACGGGGATGGTATTTAAGTGGCAGAAAACACTGTTGGTGTCATCCACATCTGATACCTCTGATAGGGGGGAAGAGATGGAGAGCCAACCCAATAATCAACAACAGGATAGGCAACCATCACGCCATACTCAACCCCTTCCCCCTCCCCCTCCCGTCGACCCGCCTGGTAGAGCAAGACATCCCGGCTATGGTACTCCATCTAGGGGAGGCGGTAACAATCATAATAGAAGAGGTGGCAGAGGGAAGTCTAGGGGTAATCACCCTACTCCCAGAACTCCATATTTTCAGAAACATAACGACTACTACAATTATGATGACTCACCCAGGAGATCTAATGAATCCAGAACCACCTATGATTCAGATCCTTACTATCATAATTATCCCCCTGTCCGTACCGAAAATAGATTCCTGCCTCTGCGAGATAATCGTGACGGTCCCTCTGAGTATCAGCGGCCACATCAGAGTCAGGACCATTATGGTTCGGGCTCTGGTACCCGGAAGGATTTTCACAGGGACGGACAAGGCCTCAAAAGGCCTTCGGACGTAAGAGAGGCAGTAGGGGAGGGAGGAGATGCCAAAGGGAAAAGAAAAACACGAAGGGTTTGAAGGGACAAGGCCTCTTTAACTTGAGTAGCAAAACACTCACAAAAGAAGAACTCGCAGTCCTTGACAAGGGCTTAAAGTTTGCACCACCTAAAAAGTTAAACAAATTTGAGACCTTTGTAGACGTTCATAAGTTTATTAGGAAAATCAATATCCAACGATATTTTCTTACGAACACTGCACCCCCTATGGAAAGAGCGGCAACATCGGGGACTGTCCATTCAGGACTATCAAACCCCTCTTTGTTTAACCCCTCTGTTCCCGTTGCCTCCTCGGTTAATGTTTTTAAAGAGTTGGTTCTCAAAGACCTTAAATCTCTACCTGTAAAAAAACATTATAGTCACCCTATACCCAAGGAAGGCCTACAGTCCCTATGCAATCGCAAAGATATCGTAGTACGCCCTGCAGACAAGGGTGGAGGGATTGTCATTATGGACAAGATTGACTACGTAGCGGAAATGAACCGCATATTAGCGGATGAAGATACCTATAGAACCCTTCCTAATGACCCCACTCAAGCTTTTAAGAAGGAATTGGATAGAATAGTTACTAAAGGCTTTAGCTCTTTTATTTTAAACGAAAAGGAGAAAGCATTTTTGATACCTATAGCTCCAAGAATTCCGACCATTTACTTTTTACCTAAGATACACAAAGATCCGGTTAAACCTCCAGGGAGACCAATTGTCAGCGGTATCGACTCGATCACGTCTCGGATCAGTCGATACATTGATCATTACTTACAACCCTTAGTGAAACTAACTCCGTCTTTTTTAAAAGATACGACTTCCACCATACGTCTACTCGAAGGCATTGATGTCAAAGGGGACTATTTGCTTGTTACGGCTGATGTCGCATCACTTTATACCTGCATCCCTCAATCGTTGGGTATAGAGGCCGTCAAGCATTTTTTGGGTCAAGACCATTCTATTGCTGATCCTCAAAAGTCTTTTATTATGGAGTTGTTAGAATTCGCTACCACCCACAATTATTTCTGGTTTGACCAGAAATATTTTTTGCAGCAGAAGGGTGTTGCGATGGGGGCTAAATTTGCCCCCAGTCTTGCAAATCTCTTCATGGCCAAATGGGAGGAGGATGTCATATACTCTGACAGGAACCCAGCCCTGATCCTTTGGGCCCGTTACATCGATGACGTCCTCCTCCTGTGGGATGGGTCATCGGAATCTTTGGGTGATTTTTTCTCCCTTTTGAATTCCAATGACCGTGGAATTTCGTTTTCTTTTGATTGTAGTCCCATCAAAATCAACTTTTTAGATCTTGAAATCAGTCTTGAATCCCGTCAATTTAGGTTTCAGACTTATTTTAAAGCTACGGATAGGAACAGCTTCATTCCCACAGATAGTTGTCATCACAAATCATGGTTAAATTCAGTACCCAGGAGCCAATTTCTCCGCCTTCGGAGAAACTGTACCAACATTGATGACTACCACTCTCAAGCATCTATGTTAAAACAGAGATTTGCTGATAAGGGATACGACTCTTCATTGGTAGAATTAGAGCTCAACAGGGTTGCTCTGACAAGTAGGGAATCCCTGTTGCTAGACAAGACGCCCCGTGAGCCTGATGAGTCATTTAAACTCTCTATGCTCACCTCATATTCTAATCAGCATAAAGATATCAAAAAGATTGTGGATAGGCATTGGGGTGTGCTGAAACAGGATAAGGTATTGGGCCCCATACTACCTGTAAAAGCTAAATTAATTTTTAAAGGAGTACCATCTCTCAGACATAGTGTGGCCCCCAATATTGTCGATCCTCCTGTTCGGCCATTATTTTTCCAAGATATGAAGGGCTACTATCCATGTAAAAAGTGCAATGTGTGTGCCGTAAATTCCAGTGGAAGAACTAAGACTATGGAATTTCAATCACGCACTACTGGGAAAACGTATCCGATTAAGAGTTTTTGCACATGTGCTACTACACATATTGTCTATTTAATCACCTGCCCATGCGGGAAGCAGTATGTGGGCCGCACCATTAGATCCTTCTCTGTACGGGTCGGTGAGCATGTGAGCAAGATTCTCAGTGGTGGCACGAAACATACCGTGCCTCGACATTACAGAGAATGTCATGCTCGTGATCCAATTGGTACACAGTTTCTTGCCATTGACAAGTATGTGCCACCCTGGAGGGGCGGGGCTAAGACTAGAGGAGTATCAAGGTTAGAGACCTATTGGATTTATGAGCTCCAGACTTATGTACCCCATGGGTTGAATGTCGAATGGGACATTAATGCTTTCATTAATGTATCCTAATTTTCTCATAAATACACCATATCCAATTATGGCTCCCACGTCTTAGTTTTTCTTAGGTGAATTTTTATAATTTTTATAAAAAATTTTATTATTTTTATTATATTCATGATTATCATCAATTCTAACTATTCTGAAATTCTTAAAATTAATTTTGGGTATTAGTCCATTCTAAATTGATGTACTATTTACTGCACAAGATGGTTTATTTTAAATCGATAAATCTCTTTTTTTTGTCACCACCATTAACTATTTCTTTATGTTTATGATGGCTTTTTTAAGTTATAGTAAATAGGGAAAACCCCCCCCCTTGATGTCAGCAACCAGTGTGCTATTTTAAACTGGGTTTGTTGATGCCAACCCAGTTTAGTTCAGTTTATCTAAGAGCGTTGAGGCATTTTCGTTTCATATGTCAGCAATGGCTTAGACATTAAATTTGCTTTCATGTTTTTGTGGCCACCGTCTATTTTTTGCGCCTTTATTTTAGCCATTCTGGAAGCGCATACGCCATATTGTGATTCCATGGCGGACGCTGCGTTCCAGGCTCTTGGCTGGCGTGGAACGCATGACGTCATATTTTAGTTGCGTCCACGTGATGGAGTGTTTTCGCCTCTATTGCGGAAGTATTGCACGTCGCGTTTTAGACGTTACACACGATCGAGTGTTTCCGCCTTCATTGCGGACGTGGTGCACGTCGCATATTAGGCGTTACACACGTCACATCCGGGCCCTAGGTACCATCATGAAATGTCGAGCGTATTGGGCGGATGTGTCGTAATCGGAACGTTCCGTCCTGTCATCTCAAAGAGAGGCTTGGAACTCACGCCCATTCATATGTTAGCTGCGAACCTGAAATGTCTATAGCAAATGTTCCGACCTAATTATCTCAGAACGAGGTTTGGAACTCACGCCCACTCACATGGTAGCCGCAAACCGGAAGTAGTTATTGTAAACTCTCTTCTGACACACTGGAGCCATAATTGAGGTATGGGGGTATTTATTATATAAAGAAGGTCTTCCAGCAGTCTGTCAGTGCCCCAGATGACGTTCTAAGGGAACGAAACGCGTCGGGATACCCCATTGACCTTACTGCTGTATTTCTAAGCGCTTGTTTGTATTCTACTTCAATGTAAGTGCAACTTTTTATTAAAATGTTATACCTGTAATACAGAATCACGATATGTGCACTTCTATTTTTATTTTTTCCTTTGGTCACTATTACCTTGCATGGTAATCACTTCACTTGAGCTTTTTCACCTAAAAACAACCAAATGGTTCCCGTGGATTCTTCACTTCATCTCTGACGATATCCCAGGAGCCCTTAAATACACTTGGATCGAGGATATTCATTGAAGCCTGCTAGATCTGATGAGTATATGCTTATTCAGATCCCCATCTTCTGGTAAGCCTTCAAAAGGTTTCGTTTTATTGGTGGTGGATCCCCTTGTACCTGTCACATTATCCATTGTGTCACTATCGGTGGTGAATAGAAGTTTCTGGACTGCTATTTGGATTTTTTATATACATGGACATTTTGTGTTAAAGGAGCTACATAAGCAGTAGCCTCTGTTTATCTTTTATTATTTATTTATTCTTAGCGCTACACTTTCTTTTTTCTGTTTCACATGTTTTCAAAATTGATCTATTTTGTAGTGTTGGCTGCTTACATTTTTACTTGAACAGCGCGGTGTTATATATACTACTGTATATACTCTTGTTTTATACAATAAATTTATGGCAGAGAATCGAGCGGAATGGGGGAGAGGTGACAAAGCAGGGAAAGAAAATCCATTACATTCCTTAGTAAAAACCATACACATAGTACACAAAAAAACTGGTTAAGCACACATTTAACCCTTTGATCACCCTAGATGTGTAACCCCTTCCCAGCCATTGTCATTAGTAAAGTGCATATTTTTAGCGCAGATCACTGGTCACTGGTTCCCACGGCCATTACTTACTATAATTACATGATTTTAATTTTTTTTTTTTACCAAAAAATATTTAGCAGAATACATATTGGCCAAAATTGATGAAGATTTTTTTTTATTCTTTATTATTGGATTTGTTTCATAGCAGAAAGAAAGAAATATATATTTTTTTTTCAAAATTGACAGTCTTTTTTTCTTTATATAGAAAAAAATAAAAACGCCCCCTAGTGTTCAACCCCTTTCCTGCCAGTGTCATTTACACAGTAATCAGTGTATTTGTATAGCACTAATCGCTGTATAAATGACAACGGTCCCAAAATAGCGTCAAAAGTGTCCAATGTGTCCGCTAACATGTCGCAGTCACGATAAAAATTGCAGGTTCCCTGCCATTACTACTAAATTAAAATGATAAAAAAATGCCATAAATCTATCCACTATTTTGAAGACGCTATAACTTTTGCGCAAACTATCAATATTAGACATGTGCATTCGTTTTCGTCCGAATGCATTTTCGTCCGAATTTTAGGTATTTTCGTTATCGTTTTAACAAACGATAACGAAAGCACAGAAAACGAAAAACAAAAGATCCGACATAGACAAATGCTTTATTTTCATTTTCGTTGCGGTTGAATGTGCCTAACCTTAACTCTATTAGTCCAATATTATTCTACAAAGAGAGAAAAGATTCGACAAAGAAAGAAAAGATTCGACATAGAGAGAAAAGATTCAACATAGATTCGACAAAGTACTGTAGCTAAAAACGTACAATCCCAGCAAGCGGACATTTATGGTGAAATGCTCTGCCCATAGGCTATAGAAGATTTCTAATGCTGGTTGACTAGTAATAATAATTAATAAATATAATTATTACTAGTCATACAAACATTAGAATTCTTCTATAGCTTGTAGGCAGAAAATTCGACTGGAAATGTACGATTGCGGCATCAAACTGTTTCGTTGCTCCGTCAAATCCTTTTTTTTTTTTTTTTAAAGATTCCATCAAATCTTCTTTTTTTTTTAAAGATTCTGGCCCAGATTCACAGAGCGATTACGCCTGCGCAACAGGAGATGCGCGTGCGTAAGTCGAAATGTGCGCGTGCGTTTCGATGCACGGCATCCCCAGAACGAGATACGCAAAAAATCTACTTTTTTTTGTCCCGTGTAATTTCGTTAGACTGGCGCATTCGTCCGCGCAAAAGTGCGCTAGACAGACCATTGATTTGCTAGTCAAATATGCTAATGAGGGACTTACGGGGATCCACAAAAGAACGTTGGGGCAGCGCAGGCGACGCAGTGTGCGCAACAGCAAAATGTCCTGTCTAAAATTAGAGCATATAAAAGCTGGTCTAAAAAGAGAAAAAAAGTCTACTTGTTAGATAAAGCAACACTGTTAGTGAGGAGCTCAGCAGTCACACGTGTTGCACAACAATCTGTATGCCAACATGCCAGGGGCATCGTCGCGCATAGCTATACTACTGACTTTAGATGAACAAAGAAGGATGAGGGCACGGAGGATGGCACGGAGGATGACACGGGAGAGGATATACCGCACCCGCATAGACCTGTTTGGCATGAGTGATTCTGAGGTGTTTCGCATCTTCAGATTCACCCCTCATGTCATCCTGGAATTAACCACAACCCTGCAGGAGGACATCACCAGCCAAACACAACGCTCACATGCAGTGCAGCCACTGGTGAAGGTCATGGCAACACTCCATGTCCTTGCCAGTGGCTCTTTTCAAAGAACAAGCGGAGTGGTGGCTGGGATGTCACAATCCTCCATGAGCAGATGTGTGCACCAGGTTGTCCCTGCAATCCTCAGACGCATGGCCAACCAAATCATCAAACCCACCACTGAGGACCTGCGGCTGAAGGCAATGACAGATTTCTACAGAATTGCCAGATTCCCACGCACTGTGGGGGCCATTGATTGCACACATGTGGCACTCCAGCCCCCCCAGGAGACAGAGCACATCTACTGCAATCGGAAGCATTGGCATTCCATCAATGTACAGGTTATAGTCGATGCCCAAGGCCGCATATGGCACGTCCGTGCCAAACACCCAGGGTCCAGCCATGACAGCTACATATACAATCAATGCCACATCCAAATGGAATTCGAACAGAACGTGTATGGGGACACCTGGCTGGTTGGTGAGTGACATGGGAGTCAGGCATGACTATCCCCTCCCATGATGCACACATCACAAGTGGCACATGCATGACTAACATCCTCCTGTCTTTTCCCTTACAGGTGACTCTGCATATCCACTGGGACCCCATCTCATGACTCCTATCCGGAACCCCCAAACCCCAGGAGAGGAAAGATACAATCAAGCACATGCCCAAACACGAGCAGTGGTGGAGCGCACCTTTGGCCTACTAAAGTCACGTTTCCGATGCCTGGATAAGTCTGGGGGTACCCTCTTGTATTCCCCAAACTTTGTGTGCCAGATCATCGGTGCATGTTGCATGCTGCACAACTTTGCAGTAAGAAAGGGCCTGCAGATTGCCCTACGTGATGACCTGACCCCTGAAGCAGACAATCCCCCCCTAACCGAGGCTACCCCGTCTTCTGAGGGAAGAGCAGCCAGGAGACAACTCACATTGGGCATCTTTGCACGTTAAACACACATTAATCATGGCACAATGAGAATGCATGCATGCACACCACTGTGGTCCCTAGCACAGACACATCACATCCACATCAAATTGGATTGGCACCAGTCCACAATGCTGGACTTGTGAGCAGCAACGCCACGCCAAGGCTCCAATTATGTCACTGTACATTCATACACCATTCACACGGACCTGGGGATCACTTCTCCCTGGTCCTGGGGAACCCTACTCCACCAAAATTGAGGGTGACACCCCTTTTCCGGCAGGAATGTCACCCCCACATTCAAACAGCATTCACAACCCAAAAAAAAATAAAAAAATTACCTGCAAAAGCAAAAATTTTCCAGCAAAAAAAAAAAAAAAGGGGAAAAAACAAATTATTGCCCCTTGCGTGAGCCACGCCTGGGGCGCCCCCGGCCACGGCCCCGGCCCCGGCTTCTCAGGGGAGACTCATGGGGGAGGGGTAAAACCGGGGAAGGAGGATCAGCCCCTGATCTCTGCCCACCTGGCGGCCTGCCCTCCAAGGCCACGGCTATTCTGTCCAGGGCAGCACCAAGTGTTGCCGTGTTGGCCTGGATAGCCTGGGTAAGGGCCCTCACATCCTGCCCAACGCCTGCTGATGTCATCTGCAGTTCGTTTAGGCAGGTTGTGAAAGCCCGGGAGTGGGAGTCCAGGTTCCCCAGTGTATCCTTGATGGAGGACAGGCTCTCCTCCATCCGCACCAATGTCTGGCTGACCTGTCCCAGATGGCGGGTCTGGAGGAACTGGTCCCTTCTCAGAGTGGCGGGCAGGAGATTGGCCACCCCCCTGGTGTTCTGGGATGAAATCCTGCCTCCAGCTGATGCTTGTGGCCGGGGAGAAGGGGAGGCCCTTGTGAGGGGAGCCATGTTGGGGGAGGAGGGGGGGGGTCCCCCTTAGGGAGGGCTGCCTGCTGCCAGCCAGAGGGGAAGAGTCCTCAAAAACCAAACGTCCAGTGCCTGACATGGAGTCCTCCTCCTCATGATTCTCCTCCTCCTCATGATTCTCCTCCTCCTCTTGAACCTCCTCCGCGGACTCCGGCCTTGTTGGGGGGGCCTCATTAGGCTGCTGTCCTGGGGTTGGTGCGGTCAGGCCAGATGGCCCTGCACCCTCCTGCACATCTGTGGATGACACAAAACATTCACAGGTTGGAGGATCCACACACTTGCCACATATTCCCTTTCACCCCCTCCCCCACACATGCTACACACCTGATATTAAAAAAAATACTTACCTGGCACCACGGGCTCCGGACTTGAGTCAAAGCCGGGCAGGCCCTCAACTTCATGCCGATGAAAGGTCAGGGCCACCGCACGCTCCTCCGCTGTCAGCCTAATACGGCATGGTGGGCCCCCTCCTGTGCCCCTGGCATGGGCATGCATTCTGGCCAGCTTCTGTTTGACCAGACGCCGGAGGTCATTGATTTTTTTGTCAATCCCAGACCGGGTCCGTGTCTCCCCCTGCCCCGCTGAATTGACCTGCTCAGTGATCCTATCCAAAATCTCCCTCCTCCTGGCCGGGGTGGTGTTGGCACTGTCTGGGCCGTGGAGGAAACGCCCATACTCGCTAATGGCCCGGGCAAGAATTTGTTTTTCCCCAACTGTAAAATTGAGCTTTCTCTCTGTCATACTTCCCAAAAAACTCACTCCCAGTCAGCAAAATTCACTCACACAAACAAGCACAAACAATCAAGCAAGAACACACACAAAGAGAAAAATACTCAGCAAGAAACAGTCACAAAAAAAAAATACAGCAGGAAAACAAACAAACAGAAATACTGTATATCAATCAAATAAACAGTCTCTCAAACACTTATCAAAAAACACTTTCAAAGATCTACTAACAAACACTTGATCACACAGAACACTAATCTGACAACTACAAAACACACCGCAACGAACAACAGGACAAAAGCACTTGGTTAAATGGGAAGGGACAAAGGGATGTACTTTTGCAATGCAAGTGCGTTTGTGTGTGTCTATTTATGCTGTTTGCGTAGTTCACAACGTTGCCCTAGTCCATTTCCAATTTCACTGATTGCGCCGCTCCCGAGTTGTGAGCATGCGCCCAGCGGAGCTGACCATGGTCTCCTTCAAGCGCGCATGCGCGAGCCGGCCGGCCCTTCATTTGCATGGGGTCACGGCTCATTTCAATGTAACACGCCCACGTCCTTCCCAATTTGTATTACTCCTCCTTACGCCTCGGGAAAAACGTTACGCATGCGCAATTTCCTGCGCAAAAGCTACGAGAATAGGCGTATTACGCCGCAAAATTGCGCAAGTCTAACGTAAAGGTGGTGCGCTACGCCGGTCCAATAATGCGCAGATGTACCTGAATCTGGGACTCTGTCTTCTTAGAACATTCAACAGACACCATAAGCCTTCAATGACAGATTCGACCTTAATTAATTTGGATTTTCAGACAAATGGATTTTTTTTTACGAAATATAAAATAAATAATAACACATTTCGGGGGTAACTAAATAAATTAATTTTTCAGATGAAAACGAAATTCGGAAACAAAATATTTCAGTGTGCACATGTCTAATCAATATACGCTTATTGTAAAAAAATATTACCAAAAATATGTAAAGGAATACATTTCACCCTAAACTGAGGAATTTATTTTTTTAATTGGATATTTATTATAGCAAAAATGTAAAGATATTGGGCCAGATTCACATTGAATTGCCCTGGCGTAGTGTTTCAGAGATACACTACGCCGCCGTATTTTACCTTGCTCTAAGATGAATCCAGGAAGATTTCGGCCCGTAAGGTACGGCGGCGTAGTGTATTTCTCTCGGCGGAATCAAACTACGCGATTAGGGGGCGTGAATCATTTAAATTAGGCGCGTCCCCGCGGCGATCGAACTGCGCATGCTCCGTTCAGAAATTTCCCGCTTTGCATTGAGCGAAAATTACGTCGTAACGTAATTTTTTTTTTTTAGTAGCGTCATTTACGTACATTCCTATTCCCGGATGACTTACGCAAAAAAAAAATTTGAATTTCAACGCGGGAACGACGGCCATACTTAACATGGCCCGTCTAACTATAGACCAGATAATAGCAGGAAAAAGCCGACTAGCGACGACGTTAGAGAATGCGACGGCCCATCATAACTTCGTGGATCGCCGGAAAAAACTAATTTGCATACCCGACGCAGAAAACGATGCAAACTCCACCCAGCGGTCGCAAAAAGATTGCAGCGTAGATCCGAAGGCGTACGAAGACGTAAGCCTGTCAGATCGAAGACCGAAGCCGTCGTATCAAGGTTTGAGGATTCAAACTAATGATACGACGCAGGAAATTTGAAAGTACTCCGGTCTATCAGGAGATAGACCGGCGTAATGGCTCTGTGAATCTGGCCTATTGTGTTTGTTTTTTTTCAAAATTGTTTCTCTTCTTTTGTTTATAGCGCAAAAAATAAAAAACACAGAGGTGATCAAATACCACCAAAAGAAAGCTCTATTTGTGGGGAAAAAGGACGTTTTGTTAGGGTACAGCATCACGCGACTGCACAATTGTCAGTTAAAGCGACGCAGTGTCGAATTGCAAAAAATGGCACCGTCATTGGGCAGCCAAATCTTCCTGGGCTGAATTGGTTAAAGTGGATGTAAACCCCCAAATTTTCTTTTTAATGTCACAATGTACAGTAAAAGATTTCCTATCATCTGTGCCCAGTCTTGCCACACAGAGTTAATCCAGCTCTGAACAATCCTTTTTTATTGTTCAGTGAAATACAACAGACTTCCAGATAAAAACCAAAGTCCTTGCTTCTGAAAAAAAAAGTGCACAATTCACATCCCCTCCCCTGTGTTTTGATTAAATGTTTTCAAAATATAGTCACAGTTCAGTGCCATGAGAAAATGCAACAGCCATCAGAATATACATAGAGCTGGAGGGAAGAGGAGAGGGGGATGTGAATTGAGTAGACATGTGCATTCGTTTTCGTTAAAATGCATTTTCGTCCGAAAATCTGGTATTTTCGTTATCGTTTTAACGAACGAAAGCGCAAGAAACGAAAACCGAAAGATCCGACATAAAAAAATGCTTTATTTTCGTTTTCGTTCAGATCCGACGATTTTCAATGCTTTGTCGAATTTCCGTCGTTCAATTTCAGAAAGTCATCGAAAATCGTCGTTCTGAATACAGTGAATAATTAGGAATTGAAATTCCTACCTATTCACTGTATTCAGAACGACGATTTTCGATGCTTTGTCCAATTTCCGACGTTCAATTCGACAAAGTCATCGAAAATCGTCCTTTTTCGGACGAAAACTTTCCCGACGAAAACGAAATAAATCAAAACGATTTTTGGCAGTAACTAAATAAATTTATTTTCCGGACGAAAACTAAAAAACGAAACAAAATATAAATATAGTGTATGTGCATGACATATGTAAATAACCTGTCACTCAAGCAAGGACTTTGGTTTTTATCTGGAAGTCTGTTTTATTTCCCTGAACAATAAAAAGAGGATTGCTCAGAGCTGGATTAACTCTGTGTGGCAAGACTGGGCACAGATGATAGGAAATCTTATTCTCTACATTGTGACATAAAAAAAAAAGGATCGAAGAGATGTAGTATCTCTAGGTTAACAATGTGTTAAACTGGGAGCAGCAAAAATTGTTACATTTACATGAGTAACCCCGGGTTGTGCAAACTGTGGTCTTGCCTGGCTGAAGAACAACGCTACGATTGATTTGCATACCTGTGTCATATGCTACATAGAGCAGATCAAAGTAAACCAGCAGCAAAGTGCCTTTTTGATGATCCACTCATTTTTAACAATACATTTTAATGGCAGTGTAGTGATTGGGCGTGTTCTACCTGGATTCCAGAATACGTGAGATAAAAGCACAGCATTGTATGCATTTACTTTTTAAATTGTATAATCATGTTATTATCTGAAACTAATACCACGCTGCTGAAATGTAGATAAAGTGTCCTGCAATGCATACAAAATACTCATTTGTTGAAGGCCATTAAGTTAATTTCCTGGGAACAAGATTAAATGCAAGGCATTTACATAATCATTAGTTGTAAGGTGTAGAATAGATAATTAAATATTCCACCACATGACTTTATATTTAATTAAATAAGCTTTTGTGATCCTTTTTTTGGAATATGAATAGTAAGTAAATAAACATTTGTAGAAAATAACCATGGTGTAGTTTGTGACATTTAAAATTGTTTTATCTGACATTTTGGAAAAATTGACAGGATGTGCTGAGAACAATGCAATTACATTGGTGAAAGACATACAAACTAAAACATGCAGTGCTGTGGTAACATAATATTTTAGGCATTTCACCGAATGTAAAAAGTAGAAACTGAAAAAGTAGATGAATGTTTCGTTATCAACTAATCAGTGCAGATGCATCATAAAGCACATTACACACAATTACCGTATTTATCGCCCTATAACGCACACCGGCGTATAGTGCACACCCCCACCTAGAAGGGAATCCTAAGGGGAAAAAAAGAAATACAGGCAGTTTCACAGTTATGTTACTTACAGTTTCCCGGCATCCATCGGCGGCCTTGTCCGGTCCGGTGTCCGTCTGCAGCCTTCGTGGTGTCCTCCCCACTTCTCCCGCAGTGCGATCCCCACTTCCCGAACTGTGTTTGAACGCCGCCGCCGACATATACCGAACGCAGTACACTCGGGCACGCTCGGCCACGCTCGGCTCCTCTTGCATAAAGGCTAGTAGGCGGCACAGGGCGTGACCACGAGGGGAGTCGAGCCTGGCGTATATCACGCACCCATGATTTCCTCCTGATTTCAAGTGGAAAAAAGTGTGCGGTATACGCCGATAAATACGGTATCTAACTACAAATGTCTATACTATAGGAAACCAACATCCCAATATAAAAAAATGTATATATTAATAAATTAATTAAATACTATAATTCATTCATTAAAGCAGAGGTTCACCCAAATAACATCACTTTCCTATCCACATTATTGCACAACATACTGTAGATATACAATTGCCCTAAGATTTTTTTTTCTCTTTTAAATACCGTAATATTGCAGACTTCCGGGGATTTCCCTCCCGCGGGAGTAGGCGTTTCCCTGGCAGCGCAGTGTTGTCTGGGAGCGCTCCGTCTACTGGGAGCACAGTGTCGTGCTTGCCAAGTTACAATGCGGAAAGCCATCCTTGGAGATCCTGCGAGATTACCCCCATACTGAGCTATGCTATTATGTTTAGTTTCCTTAGTTCTTGCATTGACGTCAATGGGGGTGGGAACTTTCAACGACGTGTGTTGACGGTGCCGCATACAGGAAATAGATGCTTGTGGGCTTCTAGTGCCCACAAGCAAAATGGAAACGTCCGGCAGCTTTTTTTATAAATAATCCTTTACAAGTATACTGGACTGTGGAGGTTTGAGAAATCAGAACAAGTGATTAATTGATATGGGGGTCATAAATCTAATTTCAAATGTAATTTTCAGTATTCTTTTCTGCAACTTGCATTATAGTTATACCGGGTGATCCTTCCATGAATGTTTATAATGTGACAACACTTTGCTCCTGCCCACTAATCGTGCTGATGTGTTGTCACCCTGTCACACAGGCTTCTGATGAAGACGACACATGAAGCCCACTGAAATGACTAGCCTCAGGTGATACACAGAGATTAACCACGTCAGCCTCGGAAGAATTTGCCCCCTTCTCGACCAGACCATTTTTTGCATCATTTTAATTGACGATTGCACTGTAGTGCAACGTTGTACCCAAAATAAAATGTATGTCCTTTTTCCAACTCTGAGTATTTCCAAGTCTCTCCGGTGCCCCCCCTCCTCTGGCATAATGCGGTACTACATACTATAGACGTCAATGTGGAACAAATTATCTTAATTTCCATTGACTTCTATGGGGAAACTCGCTTTGATATGTGAGTGCTTTGGATTACAAGCATTCTCCTGAACGGATTATGCTTGTAATACAAGGTTTCACTGTATGTATATGCTCAGGGTGTGAAATATAGACTCTTATGGCAATGCTAGCTACCATATTTCTCTTAGTTTAGATTGCCTTTTGCAATATTTACAATTTCACCTTGTTCAGTCACAAAAGCCAATAAAGGCTTAAAAGGCAGTCACAGAAATGAAACAAGTATGTGAAGGATAAAGAAAAGATGCTTTATCCTCTACAGAACACAATCAGAGCCCACAGCTGTTAACTATAAGGGAGTAACAGTCTTGATTGCACTTTTCTGACCTCATGGACCCAAATGAGCCCTCTAATCCCTCTGCAGTTTTAGAACTCTTATAACTGTACTTATTTTTATTTATTTTTTATTGTAGGAGGTTAGAAACATTTTTTTGCATTAAATACATACTTAGTTAGTATTTGATTTAAAATGTTATCCTTCTAAATCTGCTGGTAACACCAGGACAAAAAAAAAATATCTAATCATCAATGTCATCCAGGGTAACAGTTTTCTATATTGATCTATGAGACGGGTTGGTTATTTGTCAAGCTGCACTATATGAAGTCACACAAAAAAAGTAATCATTGAGCAAACGCCACAGTAAAAAATATCCAGTGGTCAAAGCGTGAAAAATGGTAGGGCAAGAGACACAGACTAATAGACTTAGAATTAGCTCAGGATTTGTGAGTATACCTTACCTAGCTTGGGGTGGATATGATGCAAGGACAGTATATTTTCTAAGTTCACTTTTTAGCACATAAAGTATTGGTGCATTATAAAAGTGGCCTTTTGGTCTGCAGTAAAGTGGCAGCTAATATGTAGGCATAATCTGAAGAACCAAGGTTTCCTGTTAAGCCTCATACACATGGTTGGGTTTTCATCGGACTGTGTAGGACTTTTGTCCAAAGGGCGTTGGCCAGGAACTTGTATTGCATACAAATGGCAAAGAATTATCAGCCAACAAACACAAAATTACCTTATATACTCGAGCATAAGCCAAATTTTTGACAGCACATTTTTTGGCGCTGAAAATGCCCCTCTCGGGTTATACTCGAGTCACCTTTTTGCGCCTGATCTCCCGGACTTTGGGGACCCTTTACCGGCCGGCCATAGGTCGCCTAAGTCCCCAAGCCCCCAAACTTGACACACATATAGCCCCGCTCTTTCTCTACAAGTGTGCAAAGTTTGTTGTCCAGGGGAACTACGGCCAGGGAGCACCGATTTTCAAAGTCGGGCACCCCTTCCATAGACTCCCATTTTAAATGGTAATTTAAGTGCTGGTTCACTTTAAGGGTGACATATTAGATATATCCATACTGAGATCATCAGCTAAATGTTTTCCAAGTCTATTTTTCTGAAGGACGGTAAATGACAGTTGTGATTTTTTTTTCTGCCCTAGGAAGCATGCATTCCCTCTATTTACTCTCTATTTTTATTCATATAAAGTGGAAGGAAAACAGAAGGAAATGAATAAGTTGGTAAACAACATACTAATCAGATCTGCCAATCAAACTCAGCCATAAACTCAGTTCACTTCTCACCGTAATCACTGGCCTTACATGCAGGATGCTAATTCTGCTGAAATGGAGTGAATTTCTTCCTGTGCTCACCTTGACCTAAGTATCCAGCTTAACGTATGTATGCAAAGTAGCATCAATCAGACATGTTGTAATTAAAATCTGTATAGTGCAGTTTGAAACATATTTCACTGTTGTCAAGCGAAAAGACTTAATCCCTTGAAAAAGTACAGCTATGAACAGAAAAGACAAGTTCTTGAAATATATTTTAGAACACGTATTATATGCCAAAGCAGATGAAGTTGGGCTTGAGCAGGCTAGAATTACTGAGCATTTTAAGATAAAATATTGTTTATATAGTAATAAGGGAAAATCTTCAACATCAACATAGACAGAAATAAAAAAGTTTTTTTGTGCCCTTGTTGGGTGTTATCACTGCCTATGTCCGTGACACAGATATTTAAAATGACCCTGTCACTGCTGGGACAAAAAATCTAGGGAGTGATTCTAACTGTTAGGGGCGTGGCTTACTGTGACACATCACGCATTGCTGCTCCCGATGAGAGGGAGCAGACGATCACTGCTGTGTCACTAGGTAGAACAGGGAGATGCTTGTTTACAAAGGCATCCCCCCATTCTGCCATTCTGTGACCCGATTGCGGGACACCGATGGACATTGAGTCCACGGGTCCCGCGGGCACAGTCACAGAGCTTAGGGGGCAGGTTCAAAGCAACATATATACACACATTGCTTTGCCTGCCTGTGCCATTCTGCAGACGTAAATGTACATGAGGCAGTCGGCAAGCGGTGAAAAAGTCAACACAGTTTGGCTCTCCAATCACTTTAAATATTTGACCCTTTGTGTTGGTCAAATACCTGCTCCAATCCCCGCAAAATCCCATTGGTTCCTCCCATCAACCACAGCATGCTATAGGGGAGCAGGTATTTGACCCAACTGAAAGGTAGAATATTAGAAGTTGCCAGGGAATGGCATTGTCACTTTTACGGAGACCTGGATAGGTGTGAAAACATGATAGAGGTTTCAAACCTTGCAAAAAAAATAAAGGTTTTGGTGGGACACATATAAAAAATATCTTTTCAGTATGCACTCATGTATTAAATAACTTTGTTTCTCTAATGTTAAGAGCAAATCTTTCCTGAGAAAACTTCAGAGCCTGCCTGAGATGTTTCATCTTTCCAGTTGTTGACTCCCTAGCTAGGTGGAGCCTCTGACAGTGAACAAGGATGCACATTTATTTTGCTTTTTCCAATCTGTATATAACACATGTTCCTGGCCTGTGGCTCAGAAAATATTGGAGACAGTGGGCCAGTAATACAGCCAGGAATAATAAGAAATTGCTGTCCTCATATTTCTATATGGATTGACTTGATCAGTCACTGGTGGTGGGTGAATGATAGCTTAAGTAGGCAGGAAGAATTCCCTTCCAAAGCTGTGTGCCTGTCAGAAACCATAAATCAGACCGAGACAGAAGTACAGTTAAATCACACTCGTTTAATAATAATAATAAAAAGATAAACAGAGTAAACATAGTCAAAACATTGCCAGATTTTTAGGAATCGGATAGTCAGACCAGCTAAACGTCAGGGAGCCAGAGAAGAACATTGTAGAACAACAAACAGGATCAGGAGCCAGAAGGAATGTCAGCCAAGCAAAGTTTTTAACAGGAATGAAGAAGAAAGTCTCTGTGATGTTGACCAAGGCGAAGGCAGAGATCATCTAAGCTGGACGGCTTAAGTAGGCAGGACTGATGAGCAGATCATCAACTGGTGAGTCACTGTGGAGAGAAAGGAGCTGGCAATTAGCTGAAAGCTGAGCGGCCAGCAAAGATAAGGAAGGGCTGAGCCCAGCCTTGGCAGTGCCCAAAATGTGGCATAGGGACACTTTGGGGACAGGGCTGCTGCCTAAAGGTATGGTCTTAAAGTTATTTATGCATGTGAACTTTGAGAGGTAAGTAGAAAAGAGTGCTGGGTATCCAGTAGTAGGTTTATTGAAAGTAACATAGATAGAACAATATATACTTGTTGTTACTTGCAATAATGTCTTCAAACTCACCTTCCAACTTGCATTTACAGGATAATGGGAATTCCTTTCTACTTACCTCCTAAAGGTCACATATTTCTCTATGGAAAAGTTTGCAATAACTACATGGTACTGTCATATTTGCTCAGTATTGCTCATATTTGCTCAGTATTGCTTGCTACACAGTGGCTGTGTCTTATATCTAGTACACCCAGTGAGAAAATTGGATGAAAAATAAGCTGAACTACATGTTCCTGCTATCGTTGTTTCCTGTGTGTACCTGGATGTCTGTGGAAGATCCCCTTCTTACTATTCTATGCTGTTTTTTTACTTGGATGCATGTAAGTGCATTACTTTTATTAAATCTAATCCTTAAAAGGTTTTACATTATTTTGTGTTTTTCTTATTTGGGACCTGCCCATTTGGATGCAGTGAGAGAGGAGTCCATTATACACTAAGATGGTTCCATATTCCATCCCATGGCAGTGACTTATGCTGGGGATTAGTACATCAAGCCTGTTTGACCCTCTGTAATAAAGGATCCAGGTTCTGTGGTAAGAGTCCATCTTGTTTTGTGGTGGCAGTATTTTCATATATAACCTGTGGAGAGTGTGGCCATCCAAGGTCGTATTGCGTTGATGCTTAACAAGCTCAGTCTTTGTATCAACACATACACGGATCACCAGTCAAATGTGAAGGGGTCTGTCTTGTAGTTCAAGTCCTCATATGCTCTAAAGCCTCATACACACGATCGGACTTGAAATGGAGCGTCCGATGGAGCGTACACACGGTAGGATTTTTTTTAAAACTTGCTAATTTTGAAGTTTGTTGTCAAAAAGTCCTACCGTGTGTATGGGGCTTTATACATGGAGTGGAACTTTGATGCTCCTTTCATCTGCCCAGTGCTCAACAACTCTGCACAATTGTCCGATGGAGCATACAAACGGTCGGATTTTCCGACAACAGCCTGTCATCACACAATTCCCATCGGATTATCCAATCGTATGTATGGCCCTTCGAATAAAAGTCCTACACTTTGTCTGCGGAAAACCCGATCGTGTGTACGAGGCTTTAGTCTGAGATTACAGAAGGCAAGAATTTCTCTTCTGTCCAGCTTTGCCGATGTCATGGTGCTGGTGCCTGAGCAGCCATATGTCAGGTAGCAGTGCTGTGATGTTGGAGGAAGGGGATTGTATTATGTAATCCTCTCTGTCTGAAATAGTAATAAAATCTGATATAATAAGGGAAATATTAAAGTATAATAATTACCATTTCTTTAGTACATATAGTGCATATGGCCTCACTGTATAACATGGATGAAATGACAACAGCGGTAATCAACACTTGTTTTAATTATTTAATTATTAAATAAATGGTCAGTGCCTACACTTTGCGAAACTGATCACTACCCAAATCTGATTTTTGTTTTTTGTTTAAATAGACAGTATTAGAAAAATGAACTCAATTATGATAATGGTTTAAAACCAGTAAATTAAATAAAAAAAATGAGATGTGGAAAATTGTGATTTGCCACATACAACAGAAACACGGCAACAGGTGTTCCTACCTATCCCTCACTATTGATGCCTATCCAGGAAAGTCAGTTAACCTCTGTCTACCACTGTCATTCTGCATCTGTTCATGTGTCATTCTGTGTCCATTAGTGTCAATCAGTCTGGGAAAGTGCTAATAAATAATAAAGAATAACACATCCCCCTCAATTAAATGGTAAAGGGATGTATAGTGGTTTTGAATTTTTTTTTCTTTTTATTTGCTATCAATTGGGCACAAAAAAATACAAGTTTAAAAAATATTTTTTTTGTAGGGAAAACTAAGTATGAAACCCTAAAGCAAACATTTATTATATTGCAGCTAACCAGTTCTTAGGCTCGGTTCAAACTAGTGCGATGTGGAAACCCTGCAAATCCACTGCGGGTCCCCGCATCACCCCCGACTCGCATAGCAGTTCACACTGCCATATGCGAACTGCCGGCAGTGTCAATACTTTTTTAAAGGGGTAGTTCCCCCAAAAACCTTTTTTTTAACATTTATTCAGGCTCGTTATGTCAAGGGGAATCAGGTTTTTTTTTTTTAGAAATGAAGCAGTACTTACCGTTTTAGAGATGCATCGTCTCCGACGCTTCCGGGTATGGGCTCCGACTATAGGCGTGCCTATTTGATTGACAGGCTTCCGAGGTCGCATACATCGCGTCACGATTTTCTGAAAGTAGCCGAACGACGGTGCGCAGGCGCAGTATAGAGCCGCACCGTCGCTCGGCTTCTTTCGGCTACTCGTGACGCGATGTATGCGACCGTCGGAAGCCTGTCAATCAAATAGGCACGCCCAGACCAGACGATCATACCCGGAAGCGACGGAGACGATGCATCTGTAAAACGGTAAGTATTGCTTCGTTTCTAATAAAAAAAACACCCGATTCCCCTTGACATAACGAGCCTCAGTCAATGTTAAAAAAAGGTTTTTGGGGGAATTACCCCTTTAATGACACCCCCATATCACACTGTGAACTGACAGTTAGGACATGAACCTGATCGCATGGTGTGAACACCCATGTGATCCAATTCTATTGCGGACCAAAAATAGGGTCCTGTGCGAGTTTGGTCCAAATGCAATGCAATATTAACCATACTATCTGTATGGCTGAAATCGCATTGCATGAATATTTAATGGGATTCGCAGTGCTGTGCGATCTCACATGCAATCTCACAGAGTGCGCTGGTGTGAACCGGCACTTAAATGTCATGCCTGCACTACTTTACTTTTTTTTAATGTAGCGGATGGTTGCCACTAGTTACTAACATCCACCATATCACCCCGCTGTCAGACCTCCCATATATCACTTCAGAGACAATGAACAGTCATTTGCGTTGTTTTGGTTTTTGTTTAATGGGGGATATAACTTGGTTGGGGAAAGGGGGATATGGGATGCCCATAGAACATGTTGCTTTGCCATCATATTTAGTGAACATTGGTATATTGGCCTAGCCTTGAAAACTGATGTACTTCTAACATTTACAGTCTCTTCCCCTGCATATCACCATGCAGACCCTTGCTCCTCCTTCTCTGCATTAACTCCTGAAGACTGTTGCTCCCAGGACGTCTCTCCTCTGATCTCTCCTGTGATTCAGCCAGTTAGGATAGGTTCACACATGACCGTCAGTTTTTAAAAGGAGTCCGGTGCAGGTGCAATTCACATGAAAATTTGTGCTTGAATTTTAACCTGAACTGGACCTAAAATCACACAGTACTCTTTTCAAAAATGGACCACGGCTTCCCCAGACATGTGTGGACCAGCTCCATTGCAAGCTGGTCCAGTTCACATGTTATGCATATCGCATGTGGTTCAAAACACATCAGGCTCCATTTATAACCAACAACATTTAGGTTGGAGCAACCAATTGAATATTGATTTAAAATGGCACCTGTTTTTTTATTTTTTTTAAATAACAAACATATCGGGCCAGATTCACAAAGACTACTGATACGCCGTTGTAAGTCCAAATGTGCGCCGTCGTATCTATGCGCTGATTCTTTAAATCAGATACGCCTGAATTTTGCCAAGATACAACTGACGTAAGTCTCCTACGCCGTCGTATCTTGGGTGCATATTTACGCTGGACGCATTCGGCGTTCCCATTATAAATATGCAAATGAGCAAGATACGCCGATTCACGAACGTACGTACGCCCGACGCAGTAATCTACAATGTTTACGTAAGGCTTTTTTCCGGCATAAAGATAAACCACCAAAAAGGTGGCGCATCCCATGCAAGGTATGAACGTCGGAACAGCCATCGTTTTTACGTCGTTTATGTAAGTCGTACGTGAATGGGGCTGTGACGTTCACGTCGTAGGCAGTGTTCGACGTGTATCTTAGGCATTCTATTCGACGTGATTCTGAGCATGTGCGCGCATGCGCCGTTCGCTCTACCTCTCATTTACATGGGGTCACGGTTAATTTAAATGAAGCATGCCCACTACCTGCCTACTTTGAATTAGGCGGGCTTATGCCGATCTATTTACACTACGCCGGCGCAACGTACAGCGCGACTGCTTCTGGGCTCCCTGTTTTACGTTGGCGTAGCGCATATGAGATGCGCTACACCAGCCAAAAAATACACCGCTGTACCTGCACCTTTTCTGGGGTCCCACAGCAGCTCTCGTTGCTCCTCCACCCATTAGATAACCCCCTTTGGGAAGCTCTCTCCCGAGGGGACTACCTTGTGGCGTTCTCCTGTGTTATACATTTGGAGTCCATAGATGCCGAGTGTATAACTCGGCCCCGCCCCCCCGGCGCCCGCATCATTGGATTTGATTGACAGCAGTGGGAGCCAATTGCTGCGCTGCTATCAATCTATCCAATCAAAGCCGGGACTTCAATGAGAGAAGGATGGCGTACGCGCCCATGTAAATTCGGGGCCAAGGTAAGTAAAATGGGGGGGGGGGGGCTGGGGGGCCGGACACTGCAAGGTGTTTTTTCACCTTAATGCATCGGATGCATCACGCTGCTGGGGGGGCCGGACACTGCAAGGTGTTTTTTCACCTTAATGCATCAGATGCATTAAGGTGAAAAAACACGTAGGTTTACAACCCCTTTAACTCCATCTATGATGAAGGTTCGAGAGACAAGGGTCCCTATAAATATTTACTTATAAGGTTCTATCACACTGTAATTATATCTGTAATAAATGTCACATGAATACATAGACACCTATGCACAAATTTACCACCAACTCTACATTGTAATCATCAAAACAGCCAGAGAAACATTTTATATAGTCCACGTAGGCTCCTTTAAAATTGATATTGTAATAAAACTGTAAACCAGAACTTAATCTATATTCCAGGCTTTAAAATAAACCAGAAACATCCACACATTGGGTATTATGTATGTTCACAAGATTATAACACAGCACGTCTTTAGACTGTCTGATTATTTTTTTTCTTATTGAAATGTAATCGCTTAATCACATCAATTTCTAATTAACATTCCACATATAGTGTGTTTAAACATAGAAAATGAGTTTGCTGTGTGCTTGTTTGCTGGCTGTACCTGTGAGCTTGTCAGGCTCATTTAAATGTATCATATAATAAAAAGCTGCGCTAACACCAAAGAATGTTGAATCAAATATATGCAAGGTAAAAAAATGTGATCAATAATAAGCAAATGAGCAATAAACCCGTCAACATGTAATACAACCGTTATTAAGCAAAACCATTGTAGTTTACACAAAGAAGATAAATATTATAAATGAGTATTTTTTTTTTAAATATAAATGAGTTAAAATAAAGTTAAAACAACAAGTAAAAGTAAAAAAATCTTATGAAAAGTACAGAAACGATGCGTCCAACACCGGTGATATGAATAATAACCTTGTGTAAAACCTCCACCAAAAATAATAAAATGGTTCACTTACCAAATGGATATGACCTTCTATCTGTAGAAAGGTCTATAGAGCTTAGATCTGGATGCACATGATTCTGATGCTAGAGGCAACACCAAATTACTCAACAAAAAGGGACGAGGTACAGCACTCCTCCGCCAAGGCTTCCTCCTCATGGACCGTGTGTTGTAAATAAAATATGCCAATAGTGTTAACTTTTTATACCTTTAACCACTTGCTTACTGGGCACATACACCCCCCTCCTGCCCAGTTAAAATTTCAGCTTCCGGCACGGCATCGCTTTAACTGACAATTGCGCGGTCGTGCGACGTGGCTCCCAAACAAAATTTACGTCCTTTTTTCCCCACAAGTAGAGCTTTCTTTTGGTGGTATTTGATCGCCTGTGCGGTTTTTATTTTTTGCGCTATAAACAAAAAAGAGCGACAATTTTGAAGAAAAATACAATATTTTTTACTTGTTGCTATAATAAATATCCCAATTAAAAAAAAAACACATTTTTTTTCTCAGTTTAGGGCGATACGTATTCTTCTACATATTTTTGGTAAAAAAAAAAAAAAAATCGCAATAAGCGACTGGCTTGCGCAAAAGTTATAGCGCTTACAAAATAGGGGAGAGAATTATTATTTTTTATTATTTTTTTTTACTAGAAATGGCGGCGATCTGCGATTTTTATTGGTACTGCGACGTTATGGCGGACACATCGGACACTTTTGACACATTTTTGGCGCCATTCACATTTATACTGCGATCAGTGCTATAAATATGCACTAATTACAGTATAAATGTGACTGGCATTGAAGGGGTTAACACTAGGGGTGAGGAAGGGGTTAAATGTGTATGCTAGGTGTGTTCTAACTGTGGGGGGAGGGGGGGTGACTGGGGGGGGTGACCGATCTGTGTCCCTATGTAGGAAGGAACACAGATCGGGCTCCTCCTCTCCAGAGACAGGACGCTGTCTCTGTGTAAAACGGCAATGAGAGATGATCTATGAGAGATCATCTCTCATTCGCCCACAGATCGCATCGCAAATGGCCACTCTGATTGGCCGTGATCTGCGATTGGCCGTGTCCAAGGGACACGGACAACACAGGGCTTCCCCGCAGCGCGCTCTACAGCGCGTGCTGGGATCGCCTGAAGGACATGCCGTCAAATGACGGCATGTTGGATATTCAGGCCCGCGTGGTTGCCGTCATCCGACGGTAGCGCGGGCCTGAAGTGGTTAATAGTAGTTTAAAAGTGCACTTACCGTATTTATTGGCGTATACCGCGCACTTTTTTCAGGACAAAATCGTGGGTGCGCGATATACGTCGATACCCGCGTCCCGCGCTGTGTTTGAACCACTGTGCCGACATATACCGAGCGTAGTACACTCGGGTATAGTCGGGCAGGCTCGGCTCCGCTCGCGGTCATGTCCTGTGCGTCCTGTACGTCCTTTACTCGAGAGGAGCCGAGCCTGCCCGACTATACCCGAGTGTACTGCGCTCGGTATATGTCGGCGCAGTGGTTCAAACACAGCGCCGCAAGCGGGGATCGAGCGGGGAGGACACCACGATGGCCGCAGAAGGACGCCGTACCTGACAAGGCAGAGCCTGTTTAAGGTGAATGTTCCAAAAGTGAATGAATCCGATGTTGTCCAATCAGACAAAACACGTCGAGTGGCGCTCCTGAAACTACTGCACATTGCTTTTTACAACCGTATGCTACCAGCCTTGTATGGAACTTTTTTGTATTGTTGACTTCATGTTTTTACAATAAACCCACTATACAGTGTTACACTATTTGTGTTTTTTATGTTTTTCAACCCATCTTCATGGATCACCAAGTTTACCTTTGATGTAGATCACTTCATCTTATGGAGCTCATTTTCTGATGGTGGATCCCCTCTGTCGATATCAGAAGTGGCCCATTTGCAGATCATCAATTTTGCATGCTGAATCCTGTTGAGGTTTTTCCTCATGAATGCCTGTTTGACTCCTATGCTGTATATCAGTGGTCATCAACCCTGTCCTCAGGGCCCACTAACAGGCCAGATTTTAAGTATTACCTTGGGGAGATGCAGACTAGAATACTGCAATCACTGAGCAGTAAATTATATCACCTGTGATGTATTTCAGTTATCTTGCAAACCTGACCTGTTAGTGGGCCCTGAGGACAGGGTTGATGACCACTGACAATTATACGATCAGTAATATTAAAATGCACTGATTACTATGTAAATGACACTGGCAGGGAAGGGGATAATCACCAGGGGGCTATCAAGGGTTTAACCACTTGCCGACCAGCCGCCGCAGTTATACGGCGGCAGGTCGGCACGGGTGCGCGAGAGCCCGTAGCTCTACGTCGCGCTTTTCGCGGCCACTAGGGGGCGCGTGCGCGCCGCCGGCGGCCCGCGCGCGCGCGCCCCCCGCTCGCCCCCGAGTCCCGTGCGTGTGCCCGGCGGGCGCGATCGCCGCCGGGCACACGCGATCGCTCGTTACAGAGCGGGGAACGGGAGCTGTGTGTGAAAACACACAGCGCTCGTTCCTGTCAGCGGGGGAAACGCTGATTTTCTGTTCATACAATGTATGAACAGAAAATCAGTGATTCCCCCTAGTAAGTCCACCCCCCCCATACAGTTAGAACACACTAGGAACACACTTAACCCCTTCCCCTTCCCCGACATCGTCATGCGCTGTTCAGCAAGCAGTTAACTTACATACCACTCACAATATTTTTTTTTGGTAATGTAAAGTATTTTTATCTATAAATTGTTTCTATAAAAATAATTCTTCATGATAAAGCTCATGCAGAAGGCAGAAAAGCTTTCAAAATGGGTGATTAGCTTAAGTAACCCTTTAACAATTTACCCATTGCAATATTTCCACCTAGATGATGAAAATACAGCAAGGTAAAGCACATCTGACCCCTTCATTGGTTTGCAAACGTATAGCTTCCGTAACTCAGTAGTTGTGTGGAAAGTGAACATTTTTATAGTAATCCAATGCATTTTTATAGCATTGATCGCTAAAAAAATGCCAATGGTCCCAAAAATGTGTCAAAAGTGTCCGAAGTGTCCGCCATAATATCGCAGTACCGAAAAAAAACGCTGATCGCCGCCATTACTAGTAAAAAAAAAAAAAATAATAAAAATGCCATAAAACTACCCCCTATTTTGTAAACGCTATAACTTTTGCGCAAACCAATCAATAAACGCTAATTGCGATTTTTTTTACGAAAAATATGTAGAAGAATACGTATCGGCCTAAACTGAGGAAAAAATATTTTTTTTTTATATTTTTGGGGATATTTATTATAGAAAAAAGTAAAAAATATTGCATTTTTTTCAAAATAGTCGCTCTGTTTTTGTTTATAGCGCAAAAAATAAAAACCGCAGAGATGATCAAATACCACCAAAAGAAAGCTCTATTTGTGGGAAAAAAAGGACGCCAATTTTGTTTGGGAGCCACGTCGCACGACCGCGCAATTGTCAGTTAAAGCGACGCAGCGCCGAATCTCAAAAAGTGCTCTGGTCTTTGGACAGCAATATGGTCCGGGGCTGAAGTGGTTAAGTGTGTACTAGGGAGTGATTCTAACTGACTACAATATGATAGAGATCACTGCTCCGGGTTTAAGGGAGCAGTAGGTCCCTGCCATGTTGCTTAACAAAACAGGGAAATGCCTTGTTTACATAGGCATCTCCCCGTTTTGCTGCCTTGCGTCACGATCGTGGGCCCCTGGCAGATATCGAGTCCAGGGGACCCACGGGCATGCTCACTGAGTATGAGCTCAGTTGTGTTTTATTTTGTGTTGTGTTTTATTTTGTTTGTTTATTTGTATTTTTTTATGGTTGAACTGGATGGACTAGTGTCTTTTTTCGGCCTAACTATGTAACTATGTAACTACAGTATGTAACTATGTAAGTATGCGGCATGTGTGCACCCACTAAGCCGCAATTTAAAGGGGACATACCTGTATGCCAATGTGTGCAGCCGTGTCATTGGGCCGATGTACATCGTCATGCGCTGTTCAGCAAGCAGTTAACTTACATACCACTCACAATATTTTTTTTTGGTAATGTAAAGTATTTTTATCTATAAATTGTTTCTATAAAAATAATTCTTCATGATAAAGCTCATGCAGAAGGCAGAAAAGCTTTCAAAATGGGTGATTAGCTTAAGTAACCCTTTAACAATTTACCCATTGCAATATTTCCACCTAGATGATGAAAATACAGCAAGGTAAAGCACATCTGACCCCTTCATTGGTTTGCAAACGTATAGCTTCCGTAACTCAGTAGTTGTGTGGAAAGTGAACACAAGGGAATAGGAATCTTAGTTAATCACCTGTTCATGACCTGTTCCTAGTAAAAAGAAAATCTTTAGTACAATAGAACTGTAAAGTGATATTAAAGGAAGTCACAAAACACTGACCGATCGATGTCAGAAGCTCTGTATAATGTTTTTAAATTTCACAAAGAAGTCCTAGATTGCAAATAAAATTAAATTATTTTTCCCAGGGGAAGGAAGAAGCAGTTCATGTATGCGTTCCCATAAAATTGAGCTGACATAAGGTGTAGGAAAAGAAATATGCAAGCACAAATAAGGAAGAAAAGAAGACTCTTAACATTTTGCTAAAAAAAAAAAAAAACAGAAAACAACTTTATCTAACTGCTCTTTACCCACTTCAATACCGGTCACATTCACCCCCTTCCTGCCCGGGCTAATTTTCAGCTTCCAGCGCTGTCACAATTTGAATGACAATTGCGCGGTCATGCTACACTGTAACCATGTGACATTTTTAAAATTTTCTTCACACAAATAGAGTTTTCTTTTGGTGGTATTTATTCACCACTGTTTCATTTAATTTTTTTTGCTAAATAAAGAAAAATTCTATGATTAACCACTTAAGGACCGGACCAAATTAACACAGGATTACAGCGCTCTGAGTGACCATGTACATAGAATTTACATAAATATAAATATAAATAAAAGTCTAGTCCATTGGGTGTGAGTCCAAAAGAGGAACTTGATCGTGACAATATCCAATGTAGGGATAACTGTAGATGTTCAGGGCTGCTCTCTCCAGGAGCGAAGTCAGCTCAAGCCATACAATAGAAAAACAAAAACAAGAAAGCGCCGCTGAGTGATCTGATTTAATTTAACAACAACAATAGTATTCCAACACTTACATCTAGGGGCACTCTGATGCAGTCTGGGATGCTGGTGTCAAGGGCTTCAGTGCAGTCCGGAAACCATGTGAGAGGCTGGAAAAGCTGTTCAATGGAGGAGCGTCAGCCGTTCTTAACCATAGAGGGGCCGTCACTGAGACGGTGGCCAAGGAGGGACACTTTAACGCATTTCAGAGCCAGTGTCCCTCCTTGGCCACCGTCTCAGTGACGTCACAGACCAGCAGCGCGGTGGATCAGCTGAGAATACAACATCCACACATGGACTTGCAAGTCGGCCCCTCTATGGTTAAGAACGGCTGACGCTCCTCCATTGAACAGCTTTTCCAGCCTCTCACATGGTTTCCGGACTGCACTGAAGCCCTTGACACCAGCATCCCAGACTGCATCAGAGTGCCCCTAGATGTAAGTGTTGGAATACTATTGTTGTTGTTAAATTAAATCAGATCACTCAGCGGCGCTTTCTTGTTTTTGTTTTTCTAAGGACCGGACCAATATGCTGCTAAATGCCCAGAGGCGTTTTTACAATTCGTCACTGCGTCTCTTTAACAGACAATTGCGCGGTCGTGCGACGTGGCTCCCGAAAAAAAATTGCGTCCTTTTCTTCCCACAAATAGAGCTTTCTTTTGATGGTATTTGATCGCCTTTGAGATTTTTATTTTTTGCACTGTATACAAAAATAGAGCGACATTTTTGAAAAAAAAAACAATATTTTTTACTTTTTGTTATAAGAAAAATCGAATAAACTAAATTTTAGTCAAACATTTAGGCCAAAATGTATTCAGCCACATGTCTTTAGTAAAAAAATTGCAATAAAAAAAAACTAGCTACCTAGCGGCAACAGTGACACTAATACAGCGATCAGAAAATGATCGCTTAGTGACACTGGCAATAGGGGGTAAAAGGGTTAACTAGGGCGGTGATCAAGGGGTTAAACCTTTATTAGGAGGGTACGGGGGCTACCCTGGACCTAACACTAACTGCCTGTCACACTAACTGTCACACTGACACTAAATGCAGTGATCAGTAAATATATGATCACTGCATTCAGTGACACTGTGACAGGGGGGTGGGGGTGATCGGAAGGGGTTAATGTGCCTATGTGTGTGGTGTCAGTGTAGTGTTGTGCAGACTCACTGTGTGATGTCTTCTCTCCTCAGCGTCGGTTGACATTACCGTCGAGAGGAGAGATTACATCACTTCCCACGTCTAGGCAGGGACGTACAGGTACGCCAATGTGCCTGTACGTGCCATTCTGCCGACGTATATGTACATGCGGCGGTCCTTAAGGGGTTAAGCACAAATTTATAGTGCGAAACACGTCAGTGTTTTACTCCCGTGTAGTGTGCTGTAATTTGTAGTGCATTTTCCCTTTTTTTAAATAAAGACAACCATCAAGGTTTTTTGGAGTGTGGCTGTCCATATTTTCTTTTTCCATTTGTTAAATAAAGAAAAAAAAAATAAAAAAATGTTTTTCTTCATTTCTGTTACAAAATGATGCAAATAAATAATCTTTCTTCTTAAATTTAGGCCGAACTGTATTCTGCTACATTTCTTTGGTGAAAATAACCCAAATCAGTGTTTATTATTTAGTCTGTAGGAAAGTTATAGAGTCCCCAAACTATGGTATATAGCTGAAAACTGACCAAACCTGATGTACTGACAACCTTTCTAATTTCTTGAGGCCCAAAACCGCCAGGGCAGTATAAAAATCCCCTATTCAACCACCTTTTGAAAAGTAGACAGTCCAAGTTATTTAGTAAGGGGTAATGTCAGGTTCAGCATCTAAGGCCGCATACACACGATCGGTCCAACCCGATGAAAATGGACTGAAGTCCAGTTTCATCGTTCCAAACCGACCGTGTGTACGGCCCATCGGTCTGTCGTCCGTCGGACCAAAGTTTTAAAACTTGCTTTAAAATTGGACTGATGGACGCCTGACCATCGGTCCAAACTGATCGTTAGTACGCAAAGCATCGGCTCAAAAACCTGCGCATGCTCAGAATCAAGTCGAAGCATGCTTGGAAGCATTGAACTTCGTTTTTTCAGCACGTCGTTGTGTTCTACATCACCGCGTTCTGAAGCGATCGGTTTTTGAACTGATGGTGTGTACGCACATCAGACCATCAGGCCACTTTGGCGGTGACCGATGAAAACGGTCCATTGGACCATTTTCATTGGGTTAGACCGATCGTGTGTACGCGGCCTAAGACCATTAGACACGTAGCTACACAGAGGGACTGAGACCAAACAAGCATTTATCATTAAAGTATTATTTACAGTGAACATACACCAATAAACACACAGTGAAAACATAAACCACTCCAGCAAACAAGAACAAGAATAACTAATAAACCTAACAGCTATCATTATCTACAACATAAGGGAAAAGGCAACAGGGATGCAAGAAAAAGGACACGGCTGGGGACAAGAGCATAGAACAAGGCAAGATGGGTGCAGGATGGATCAGGACAAGGGCAGGTTATCAGGCATACTGTAAGCTGGTAACAGGAAGGGACCAGAATCGTGACGCGCTGGGGGAAGGGAGGAGCATCTTTAAATATCCACCTTGCAGCTGGAGCCAAGTGTGGCTGATCAGAACCTGCTGGCTTCTGGGAGACACCTGCTGGTGGACACTGGAACTGCAGCAAACAGCCCAGAGCAGGATAGTGCCACCAGCAGGTGAACTTAATCCTAACAAGTACGTTTTTTGAAGTTGTAATTGTTGTCACTTTTTGGGGAAAATGAGGAACTTTTTTTTTTTGTTCCACAATTTTTTTTAAAATACTCTCATAAATATTTTTTTATTACATTTATTTTTATATGTTTTGAAAAAACAAAAAACGAAAAACACTCTGATTATTGTAATACAGTGTAACCATAGTAACACTGTACTACTCTGGACAAGTGATCAGGATTTTTTGTTTTTACACATTATGTTTGCTTATACCAATTAATTTAACTGTTATAAGCAACCATTTTTACTTAATGAAATTGATTAATTTAGTGTTTACTATGGTGCTTAGCTGTGACTGGCCACAGCTAATAACATGGTACAGATGGGCTGTAAGTAGCCCGGCCTGTACCATGTGATCACGGTGACCAATCACAGAATTCAACACAATTCAATTGTACACAATGAAAGGCATGAATCAAAGCCATTCCTTGTGTACAATTGTCATGTGATCTGCTGTGATTGACCACAGCAATCACATGGTACCGGCAGTGGCCAACGCACTAATCAGTTAGTTGCTGAGTCCGGTGGGGCATGCAAGAGGTGCGTCCGGGAAGGATATGAATTAAAGTCCACCCGGAATGAAGAATGTGAACTGGTTAAAAACATGCACTGATCTATTAGCCTCTTGTATGTCTTGAGTGATCCAGAGGTAAGTTCCCCCTACTAATATTCAAATCACAGCTCGCTCACAGGAACCTTGGAACTTTGCTTCTGTTTCATTATCTAAGATACAAAATTGTTTGCCAACTTCTGTCTTTTATGAATCCATTCTGACTATTGCGCACAATATTATTTTCCAGCAAAAAGTTCATCATGGTCTTTTATTAAACTCTCAATTAACTTTCTGATTATTGAAGTTAAAATAATCGGTCTGTAGTTACTTGGTAAAGACTTTGATCTCTTTTTAATTGTAAAATGATATTGAAAGAAGACACAAAACACTGACCGATCGATGCTGAGAGCTCTGTATAATGTTTTTAATTTTCACAAAGAAGTCCTAGATTGCAATTAAAACATTATTTTTTTTCCCAGGGTAAAGTAGTAGCAGTACATGTATGCTTTTCTATAAAATCAAGCTTACAGTACATATGGAAAAAAAATATGCAAGCGCAAATAAGGAAGGAAAAATTACTCTTAATATTTCTAAAAAAAAAAAAAAAAAACGTTATTAGAGTACTTTTTAAAAGCTTAAATTGGTCATCTAGCTTTTCGTATGAGTTAAGTGCTCCAGGGGCGAGTTTCCCCTACCAACATTCAAATTGCTGCGCTTCACTCACAGCGTGGAACCTTGTTTCTACTACATTATCCAAAACCAATGGAAATTCCAACAGGGTGAGTGAAACACCCCTACAAAGTGTTTATGCGACTAAAAGTTAGTGGCAAAATATTTAGTGGCGAGTCCATAACTGGTACTGTGGAGTGTTTCTAAATATATTTTTAATATGTTCATAACCAGCCAAAAAAACATTTAACTTTTTTATTCAGATAAATATTGCATATGCATATTTTATGTAAACATTTCCAGCCAGTAGGTGGAGCTGTAGACTCCATTTCCATGTTTTCTAGGGTATCTTTAAAGTGATTGTAAAGGCAGAATTTTTTTTTTATCTTAAAGCATTTTATGCATTAAGAAAAAAAAACTTCTGTGTTCAGAAGCCTCCCTCCCAGGCCCCCTAATACTTACCTGAGCCCCATCTAGATTCAGCAATGTTGCACAAGTAACTCAGCTGTCTAGGACTCCCCTCCTCGTTGGCACCGTTGGCTCCCCCTCCTGTCAATCAAAGTTAGTGAGCCAATAAGTAGAGAGAGGGGGTGGGGCTCGGCCATGTCTGAATGGGCACAGAAAAGTGCAGCTTGGCTCAGGTGCCCCCATAGCAAGCTGGCTGCCATAAGCACCGAAGAGGGACCCAAGCAGAGAAGGATCTGGGCTGCTCTGTGTAAAACCATTACACAGAGCAGGTAAGTATAACATGTTTGTTATTTTTTACGGAAAAAAAACACACACTATATTACCAAAAGTATTGGGACGCACGCCTTTACACGCACATGAGCTTTAATGGCATCCCAGTCTTAGCCCGTAGGGTTCAATATTGAGTTGCTCCACCCTTTGCAGTTATAACAACTTCAACTCTTCTGTAAAGGCTGTCCACAATGTTTAGAAGTGTGTCTATGGGAATGTTTTCCCATTAATTCCAGGGGCACATTTATGAGGTCAGGCACCAGTGTAGGTGAGGAGGCATGGCTCACAGTCTTCACTCTAATTCATTCCAAAAGTTGTTCTATCGAGATGTCAGATCTCTGTGCAGGCCTGTCAAGTTCCTCTACCCCAAACTAACTCATCCATGACTTTATGGACCTTTCTTTGTGCACTGGTGCACAGTTATGTTGGAACAGGAAGGGGCCATCCCCAAACTGAGCACACAAAGTAGGAAGCATGAAATTGTCCACATGTCTAGGTATGCTGACACCTTAAAAGTTCCCTTCACTGAAACTAAGGGGCCAAGCCAACCCCTAAAAAACAACTCCACATCTTATTCCCTCTCCACCATTTGGACCAGTGCAAAAAACAAGTTCCATAAAGACATGGATGAGTGAGTTTGAGATGGAGGAATATGACTGGCCTGCACAGAGTTCTGACCTCAACCTGATAGAACACCTTTGGGATGCATTAGTGTGGAGACTGTGTGCCAGGCCTTCTTGTCCACACCAGTGCCTGACTTCACAAATGTGCTTCTGGAAGAATGGTCAAACATTCCCATAGACACACTCCTAAACCTTGTGGACAGCCTTCCCAGAAGAGTTGAAGCTGTTATAGCTGCAAAGAGTGGGCCAACTCAATATTGAACCCTACAGACTAAGACTGGAATGGCATTAAAATTCATGTGAGTGTAAAGGCAGGTGTCCCAATACTTTTGTTAATATAGTGTAGTTGCATCTGTCCAAGCTGGTCCAATGTAACTATGCAAAACTATACCATGTCTTGAATTATTATTTAATATTAATTGTTTATGAAAAAATGGGTAATCCTTCCATGGGCCAGCAGGCATGGGAGGCCAATGATCTCTCCCTTTACGTACCACATCTCTACACCTTGTCCTTATCTTGATTAGAGTTAGGGTCCTTTCACACGAAGCGGACCGTTTTTCGGTCCGCTCCATGTGTGTGTCCGTCGGCTCAGCGGGGATCCTCGCTCAGCTGTCGATGGAGAGGACGGTCCCCGCACACTGTGCAGGGACCGCCCTGTCTCTCCTCCGCTCTCCCCTATGGGGAATCGGATGAAAACGGACCATTTGTCTGTCTACATCCAATCCGTTCTGCCGGACGTAAGAAAAATTTGGGTTTTCTTCCGTCCGAAAAACCGGATCCAGATGGACGCGGATCTTTGCAGACATTAGCGGATGCATCATCCGCTAACGGACGCGACCCCATAGGCGTCCATTACAAGTCCGTAAACGGACTTGTAAAAACGGACGAACGGAGGCGGACATGTGAAAGGGGCCTAAGTAGGGTTTGATACTGTGTTTTTTTTTTCTTTGATCTAGCCTATGGAGGCTTTACATAATTCTATACATGAGGAATTTACTAACATTTATATATAGAAACAAGTAAGGATTGCTGCACCTATAAATGAATGTAGAAAAAATGTAGAAAAAAAAACTTAGTAATTTCAGTGTCCAATATAACGGTTTCAGGCTATACAGATAGTGCCCTTAATCAGCGTAAAACACAGTAATACAAACTAATCAACACCTGGGATCCATTAATCCATTATTCAACAACAACAATTAAGCTAATTAGCTACAAGGTATTTCTTTAGAAAATGTATATGCTGTGTATATATATATATATATATATATATATATATATATATATATATATATATATATATATATATTGCACTAGATGTCTCTATACCTTATTGATACCTTACATATGATGTTAACATGGCATTTCAATATATACTGTTTTGCTTACTGTTCTGTCTATTTCTTTTTCATAGACTTGTTTTTATGATTGTGAATCGGCTCTTTAAATGCACAAATCCTTACGGATCCTGAAGAAGCGGTGCATCTGCGAAACACGTTGACCATTTTAAGAATTCAGATCGCCTATTTTTGTATCGTACTATAAAAATAACGTTGTTGGTTATTTTTATTTTTAACTTCATGTAATAAAATTATGACTTTTTAGATTTAGGTTTTGTTTTGTTGGGGAAAACTATGAAATTATAGAGGTATATTTAAAGCCCCAAATACACTTCATTGTTCGTTTTTCTATGAAAAAATTTAGTTTTATAATTCAGCCATTAAAGTTCATGTGCATGTAAAAGCATGTGTCCCAATACTTTTGTTAATATAGTATATATATATATATATATATATATATATATTAGGGCTGTGCAAATACATTTTTAATTAATCGGTAATCTTTAATTCTTTTGATCGATCAAAATCTTTTTGATCGATTAAAATTCTTTTGGTTGGTACTCACCTCTCCACCGGCTTCTGGGCCTTCAGGGAGTTCCGTCGGAGTTCCGGTGAAGTCATTGCCGTGTCCATCTGAAGGGCTCCTTTGCTGTGCCATCATATCTGCATGTCGGCGGGACCTTACTATCTGCCACGCGCAAGGGCTGTTACACTTCCCTCTATCACTTGCCTCTATCAGCCTGGGATTCTACAACCATCCACTGGGAGTTGTGATAGTTCCCTTCACGGGATTTCTACATGCCGATGGACTGATGTTAAAGGAACACTAAAGGTTTGTTTTTTATTAGATCCATTGATTGCTGTAAAATAGAGCATTTAAATATCACTTACCTCGTTTTTCCTTTTGACCTCCAAAATACAGTAATCCAGGTCTGAAAATGTCATTTCCTGTCTCTCCTCTTCTTGCTTTCCATCAGCACCTGAGGTGTTTTCCATGGTGGAAAGCAGAATGTGCTCACCCCCTTCCTATGACTACAGCCCTGCGTGAAGATGCTCTCTTATCCCTTACAGGCATGGAGGCTAAGCCTAATGGGAACTGTAGTTCCCATTAGGCCGTGATGCAGCAAGAATGAATGCACACAGCAAACCAGGAAGTCAGTGAGAATAATGATTCAGGAGTGACGGAGGTGAATAAAACAGCTCGATTTCAACAGGTATCAAACTAGTTATAATGCAAAACATTACTTTTTACTTTATCAGCTACTGTCACACTTTAATTTAAGTGAAAATTAAGTGAAAATTTAAGTGAAAATATTTTTGTCTTTACAACCCCTTTAACCTCTCCTCATATGGATTCAGCAGTGGCATCGTTGTACACATTTTTATACCAGTATCATACTTAGCTACATGTTTTTATGACTGCTTTTGCTACCATTTGGTATTACTCGCACCATTTTTACAGTTTATGTAGCTACATAGATTTTATCTCCAGTGCAATATTTTGTTACCTACTTGAAGACTATAAAAGTTTTAATGCTATTCCCATCAAGCGCTGCCTTTGTGTGTTTTTTGGATCCTGCTATCCATTTTTCCAGGTTGATAGCTGCACTGGGAATCAGCCTGCAAGGAGATCAGCTAAAAGTAGTTGGATCTGTATATGCATTCTTCTACATATTTTTGGTAAGAAAAATCACAATCAGCGTATATTGATTGTTTTGCACAAAAGTTATATCGTTGGCAAACTATGGTATATATACTGGAAACATTTTTTATTAGTAATAGCGGTGATCAGTGGCTTATAGCGGGACTCCGATATTGCGGCAGATAATTTGACACAATCTGACACTTTTCACACTTTGTGAGAAACAGTAACATGTGTGTGCCCCTCATGCGGAAGTTTAGAATCACCCTGAAGGACCACCCTGTCGCAGTAAATCTACTGGGGGGCGGTCATTAAATGGATATATATTTTATATATATATATATATATATATATATATATATATATATATATATCAATCACCTTTGAGGAAGAAAATCTCCAATTAGGGTTTTTACTCAGTAATAGTCGACATAGCAGTTGAACTCTCAAACTAAAAGCAACCAGCTTGTGTTTTTTTTCTTTCAAATACTTTTTATTAAACGTTTTTAGATTTGTTTGATATGTAGCGGGTGCCCCAAATTCCTGAGGCCTTGCCAAGCTGGCCGACACAAGTGCACAGGTTCTCCAGATAGGCAGAGTGCACCTGTTAGCTCTGCGGGAGATAGTCCCCCCTGACTTTTCTCTTCACTGACCTTGACCTTGTTAATGCGAGCGGTGCTTGCACAGACATCTGCCCGCTTTCTGCTCCCTCCCCTGTGCTCTTATTGGCAGAAGGTGAAAAGCCAAGTACAGGAGCCAATCAGAGGGAGCCAATTAAAGGAGCCAATCAGACATGTAGTCCCCATACCAAACAGCTCCATAGGTTTTTATGGGGCAGGAACTACAAAGCCCAGCATGCTTTGGTAACAAGAGAACCAAAGAATCCATCTTGTCATGTGAGGAGTTTTCACACACCATGAGTCTATAGTGGGGAATGGACCGAGGGGAGAGGTGCTGCCTCCCAGGTCAGTAGATAACTTGGGGTATATTCTCTTTAATAGGAAGACATCAAAAATGAACTTAAGAGAAGATCAGCCTAATGCTCGAATATTATATTTTATTAACCCTTAATAGCAATGTGTTTTAGGTGCAAAAATGAACGTGTTTAAAACAGGCCTTCCTTGACATTTTGTAATTTAATCAAGCTTTTGTTTGGCTGGCACAATATTAATAGACGTGGCTTACTGAATTCCAACTTCTAATAAGCATTTTCAAAGCTGACATTATCAGCAGTAAATCTAGAATACTCCCTGTATAATAGACATATAAATAGATCGTATTTCAGCTTGACGCTTAGTACACAGAATTCTGGGGGGAAGACGAAACTAAATATACTCGTTGATTTCATGAACTTTCCAACTTGCTCACTTACTTAATGGCTTTTGAAAACTTGTGTTTTATCGCTGCTCAATGTACAATAAAAAAATAAATTTAAGTTCTCAAGCATAGAAAATTCAGCTTGGCGCATATAAATATTTCTTTGCCACAAATCTTTTTTACATTTTTTCACCATGTTTCGGCACTTTGGGACTGTTTGAATAATAAATAAAGGAATAAAATAAATAATTTGATCTATGGTGAATTTAGGGGTACTGGTAGATCTATTCTGCTCAGTCAATAATAACGCGCATAGTCATATATCAGCACTATATTTTACATTTCTTTTAAAGAACTCAAAATCATGAATATACAGCACGTGAAATAAGTATTGAACATATTTCTGAAGAAGTTTTTACCACATGTTAGTAACAACCCATGCAATCCATACATACAAGGAAACCAAAACAAATACGTTCAGAAATTAAAGCGGAGGTTCACCCTAAAAAAAAAATCTAACATTACATTGAGCCGACTGGTTAGATTGAGAGTATGCTGCTTTTTTTTTGCCGTACATACCTTGTTAGCGCTATTTTATCCCCCAGCTTTCGGGTATGATTCTTGCGGGCCTGGGCGTTCCTAGTCGCAGGCTAATTGATTGACGTTCTTCCGACCGGCGCATACTGCGCATCACGACTTGCCGAAAGAAGCCGAACATCGCTGCACAGGCGCCGTATAGAGCCGACTCTATACGGCACCTGCGCAACGACATTCGGCTTCTTTCGGAAAGTCGTGACGCGCAGTATGCGCCGGTCGGAAGAACGTCAATCAAAGAATCATACCCGGAAGGCGGGGGATAAAATAGCGCCAACAAGGTATGTACAGTAAAAAAAAAGCAGCATACTCTCAGTCTAACCAGTCGGCTCAATGTAATGTTAGAATTTTTTTTAGGGTGAACCCCCGCTTTAAGTTACCGTATATACTCGAGTATAAGCTGAGTTTTTCAGCGCATTTTTTTGTGTTGAAAATGCCCCCTCAGCATATACTCGAGTCACCTTTTTGCGCCTGATCTCCTGGAATTTGGGGACCCTCTACCAGCCATCTGTAGGTCCCCTGGACCCCAAGCTTTGCACACCTGTAGCCCCACTCTTTCTCTATAGGTGTGCAAAGTTTGTTGTCCGGGGGACATACGGCCAGGGAGCACTGGTTTCTCAAAGCCGGGCACCCCTCCCATAGACTCCCATGATAAACAGTAATTTCTCTGGAGATTTGGGGACCCGGTAATGGCCGGTCTTAGGTTCCCTGGATCTGAAACTTGGCACACACGTATCCCCATTTTCCCTCTACAATTGTGCAAAGTTTGTTGTCTGGGGAACCTACGGCTGGGGAGCACCAATTTTTTTGATGCCAGGCGCCCCTTCAATAGACTCCCATGTTAAAGGTCAGTCTAGTCATGGACACAGTGAGGCATGGACACAGCCAGGCATTGGTACAGTGAGGCATGGAAACAGTGAGGCATGGACACAGTGGTTGGCTTATACTAGAGTATATGCGGTACTTGTAATAAAATGGAATAACACAGAGAAAAAGTATTGAACACACATGCTGAAATGTATTTAATACTTCATAAAAAAAACCTTTGTTGTTAATGACAGCTTGAAGATATCTCCTGTATGGAGAAACTAATCCCATGCATTGCTCAGGTGTGATTTTGGCTCATTCTTTCATGCAGTCTTCAAACCTCGAAGGTTCTGTGGGCCTCTTCTATGAACTCTGATTTTTTAGTTCTTTCGTTAGATCTTTTTATTGGATTCAAGTCAGGTGATTGGCCGGGCCATTCTACTAGCTTTATTTTCTTTCTTTGAAACCAATTGAGACTTTACTTGGCTTTGTGTTTTGGATCATTATCTTGCCGAAATATCCACCCTCATTTCATCTTCATCATCCTTATACTGTAGATGGCAGCAGGTTCTTATCAAGGATGTCTTGGCACATTTTTCCATTCATCCTTCCTTCAATGATATGAAGTTTGCCAGTACCATATGTTGAAAAACAGCCCCAGGCCATGATGTTCCCACCTTCAAACTTTACTGCTGGTATGGGGGTGTTTTTGGGGTGATGGGCAGTGCCATTTGACCTCCAAACATGGTGTGAATTATGGCATCCAAAGAGTTCAATTTTGGTCTCATCTGACCAGACTATATTCTCCCAGTATTTCACAGGCTTGTCTAAATGTTGTGCAACAAGCTTCAACATGCTTTTTCTTCGGCAATGGAGTCTTGCATGGTGATCGTGCATATAGGCCATGGCGTTGAGCATGTTACTTATTGTTTTTGTTGAAACAATTGTATCTGTCAATCAGTGGCAGCCTGTAATGCAGGGTGCATGGGCACTGCCCCAAAACTCGAAAAATCAAAAGTCCCCATTTTCAAGTTACAGCAAGTTATTGGCTGTAAAAAGGGTATGGGGGCCCAGGTATTGCTCTGGGGGACATGTTTGAATGCAATTTTTTTTTCTAAAAGGATCGCTTTTAAGGGAGCAGTGATTTTTAATAATGCTTAAAGTGCAACAATAAAAATGAAACATTCCTTTAAATTTAGTGCCTGGGGAGGCCCTCTTAGTCTGCCTGTAAATTGGTGCATCTGTACCATGTATAAAACCTGCTTCAGCAAAATGGATATTTATAAATAAAACAAATGGCATTTAAATTGCCGGAAATACAAAAATGTTAAAAAAAACAGCATGGGGGTCCCCTCCAATCCATACTAGGCCTTCAGGTCTGGTATGGATTTAAAAGGGAACCCAACGCCAAAATAAAAAAAATGTGTGGGGAGCCCCCCAAAATCCATACCAGACCCTTATCCAAGCATGCAGACCAGCAGGTCAGAAAAGAGAGAGGGACAAGCGAGCGCTCCCCCTGAACCATATCAGGCCACATGCCCTCAACATGGGGGTGCTTTAGGGCTCTCCTACCCCAAAAGAACCTTGTCCCTATGTTGATGGGGACAAAGGCCTCTTCCTGACAACCCTGGGCTGTGGTTGTGGGGGTCTGCAAGCAGGGGACTTTTTGAATTTAACAAGGGGGCCCCCAGATCCCAGCCCCTCCCTATGTAAATGAGTATTGGGTACATTATACTCCTACCCATTCACCAAAAAAGTGTCAATAATAAATAAAGACAAGAGGCAGTTTTTTTAAATTCCTTTATTAAAAAATAAATAAATCTACCCTATGTAGATCCATTATCAATCACTATGCCTGCCACACCGCCAGACACACTAATAAAAAATAAAAATAAAAACTTAGCCTGCAACGAAGGATAACTGCCAAATGCCTGCTCTGCCATTTGATAGTTCCCAATTGGGTAAGGGGTGGGGCCACCTGGTGAAATCACCTGGTGGCACTGCCCGCTTGTGACATCACCAACCAAATATCCCACCGAGCGCCCCGCAAATTTGGGTGTTTGCCTAACGGGCAAACAGGCAATTTTCTTGTAACATTTTTGCTCGACTCAAACTGGTCGCCCAACTATACATCTTGGTTGAACAAGTTAAAGTTAAAAGCTGATTGGCTACCATGCACAGCAGTACCAGATTTTGTACACTCCGGTTTTAGCAAATCAGCCCCACAATCTCAGAACCCCCTGCTTAATTGTGGTCTTCATATGTGAAAAATTCACACCAGTAACAACACTAGCTCAGATGAAAAGCCAAGACTGGTCTTTTACAACTATGAGGAAGACAAAAATCCCATTGCGGATAGATCAGCTTTTTGAAATCTGTTTAATGTCCTTTGAAGTAACAGATGTAAATCAGCCCGGTTCAGGGGTCAATACATTTTTTATCCATCTGTTATAGGTTTTATGTAATGTGATGTAAAACAGACTTAGACTGTTACGAAACAATTAGAGCTCATGCCCCGATGTTTCACCGATCGCCTTTTTTCTTCTTCAGCTCTGGAGACAGCTGCTAAAATGGTGTTTTGACATAGCAGAAACTAACAAGGTTCAGTTGCTTTGAGCTACGATTGACAGCATGTCACAAAAGCCTACTAAACAGTCCAAGGAGAATTACTTCACTCTGGTGTATGAAGCTGGCTCGCCAGCATAGAAACCTGCAGACAGGGAGGAATGCTCGTCCTGCCAGCTTTTGAACCTTGAGGCCAGCGCAAGCTCCAATCCCGTTTGATACCGTTTCAATTATTTATTCTTATCCATGATCCATCATTGTGTGCTTTTTGTGAAGGTCAAATCTGAAAGATATTTCCTATTTCCAGAGCAAGCCTAAATAAATATATTAATGCCTGACAAAGATTACATGGTGCAAGCTTCAGATAACTTCTTTGTTTGTGAAAAGCCTCATTTTGTCAATAAAATTCAAGATGTGTCATCTTGTCGTGCATTATGGTTTAAAAGTAAATTAAAAGGTCTTGATTTAATAGTGTTCACGTGACATTTATCTAAAAATGTTTTGATAATATTTGCATACTGCCGATTTAAATTTGAATAATAATATTTCAAATACAGGCTTAAGCCATTAGAGGGCAACTTATACACATCAGTACATAAGTGAACTTTACGGGAACTTTACATGAATGCATTTTGTTGCATAGGATGATATACAACATCATATCATTTTTTCAAAAAAAGTTCACGTTTTAGCATTGCAGTTGGTGTCCACATTTTTTGTACTTTTAAAAAAAAGTTTTACTTTTAAAAAATATATGGGTTTCAGTAAATGAAAAAAATATCCCCAGGTGGATGCAGGATCAGTCTTATGTGGCATCTGTCCTGCCGCCGGCTCTAAGATGGAGAACTGAACACTCAGACATTGTTGATCGCTCAATTCCTGGTCTTCAGGCTGCAGAGAGTTGGTCAGTCCCTGGCTCTCTGGTATGCCCCTCCAGTGTTCACTGGAACACTGGGCTGTTTGGAGGGCAGAAGGTGCTGGCTCAGGCTTTCACCAGCTCTCTAAGGCCTTGTACACACGATCAGTCCAAACTGATGAAAACGGACTGAAGTTCAGTTTCATCGGTTCACAGACTGATGGTCTGATGGTCTGATGTGCGCACACACCATCAGTTTAAAAACCGATCGTGTCAGAACGCGTTGGCGTAAAACACAACGATGTGCAGAAGAAAATGAAGTTCAATGCTTCCAAGCATGCGTCGACTTGATTATGAGGATGCGCGGGTTTTGAACCAATGCTTTTGCGTACTAACCATTGGTTTTGACCGATCGGTAGGCGTCCAGCGGTCCGATTTTAAAGCAAGTTCTACATTTTTGGATGGAAGGACAACAGACTGATGGGGCATACACACAGTCGGTTTGGACCGATGAATCTGAACTTCAGTCCGTTTTCATCGGTTTGGACTGATCGTGTGTACGCGGCCTAAGAGGCTAAGCCAGCTGTGGGTCTAGACATTTGGGTGCATCCCAGCCATATAGTGAGGATCTTTTCAGAGCCTGGACTCCTTTAGCCCTCTGTCAGCTGAAAATGGGTCACAGCAGGAGTGCAGAATGAATTTCTTTTCTGTGACCCACAGAAGAAGTACTTTAGTTTTTAATTTAATGCATTCTCTGTAATAAGGTAAAAAACACCAGCTATCTTTCCAAGATCCCCTCCCATCCCAAAACACTTACCATTCCAGCGTTGTCCTTGATGCAGCACCGTTCCTTTCAATTCCTGCTTTAACAGGAGACACTGAGAGCCTATGGCTCCCACTGTCATCAGTCAACCTCCTGAGAATGGAAGCAGGAGTGTGGCTTGCCAGTAATGTGCGTGTCTATGCTTGGGAACAACACACCCGGTTTACTATGGAGGCACCCAGAGCAGAGAGAAGGTGACCGCACCGGTGGAGGACTGCCAGAAGAGCAGAAAGCAGGTAAGTATGACTTTTTTTTTAATTAAAAAAACAATAGACATTAGCATCACTTTAAAGGGTAGTCCTTAACCACTTAAGGACCCCCGCACGCACATATACGGCCACAACATGGCTCGTACAGGCACAAGGGCGTAAATTTACGTCCCCGCCTTCGTGCGGTTCGGGGGTCCCATCGGGACCCCCTCCGTGGCGTGCGGGGGTCCCCCTGGCTCCGGGAGTGATCCGGGACGAGCGGGCGGATGTCAGTGTTTACCCGCCCCCCCGCGATCGCTCCCAGCCAATGCGCGCGCTCCCCCTTTGTGTCACTTCCTCCTCCTGTGTAAACACAGGAAGGGGGAAGTGATGTATTTCCAACCGCTGCGATGGGAGAAACACCTCACAGTAAGTGTGCACCAACACTACACTGACATACACATACATAGGTATACTTAACCCCTTGCGATCTGCCCCCCCACCCCCCCTGTCACAGTGTCACTGAATGCAGTGATCTAATCACTGCATTTAGTGTCAGTGTGACAGGCAGTGTGACAGTGAGTTAGTGTTAGGTTCAGGATAGCCCCCCCCCACCCCCCCTAATAAAGTTTTAACCCCCTGATCACCGCCCTAGTTAACCCTTTCACTCCCTATTGCCAGCGTCACTAAGCGATCATTTTTCTGATCGCTGTATTAGTGTCGCTGTTCCCGCTAGGTAGCTATTTTTTTTATCGCAATTTTTTTTTTTTACTAAAGACATGTGGCTAAATAAATTTTGGCCTAAATGTTTGACTAAAATTTAGTTTATTTGATTTTTTTTTAACAAAAAGTAAAAAATAGTGTTTTTTTTTTTTCAAAAATGTCGCTCTATTTTTGTATATAGCGCAAAAAATAAAAATCGCAGATGTGATCAAATACCACCAAAAGAAAGCTCTATTTGTGGGAAGAAAAGAACGCAAATTTTGTTTGGGTGCCACGTCGCACGACCGCGCAATTGTCTGTTAAAGCGACGCAGTGCCGAATCGCAAAAACACCTTGGGTCATTTACCAGCGTATTGGTCCGGGTCTTAAGTGGTTAAAGTGGTTGTAATCCTAAAAAAAAGATCCTGTTAATTTAAAGCATGAATAACAACAGAGCGCTTGTGTTGTGTAATTTGTTGCTTTCTATCATATAAAATACCTGGCTGATCCTGCCTGGTGCTGCCCTTCTCTTTGTAAACTAACAACGTTTATCATGGCTGCTGAGCCCTGATACTGTGGTCAGTTTACATGCCTCCATCATCCTCTCTCCATCCTTTCATCCTCCCTCCCTGCTTATCAGCTAGTGTCAGTGCCCGTCCCTCCCCTCCTGCTGCTAAAATAACTTTGTGTACTTAATAGTTTCTCTCTGTTCCATGATGTTATGTGCCCCAGTTTATGTTCTATATTAAAATATATGTACCTGTATACCTTATTTCAGAGCGCTGCTTGCCGCTCATGTGATTGCCCACCGATCCCCTCCTCTCCTCCTCTCGAGTGATGTCAGGGAGGGATTCTCCGCCCCTCCCGCTGCACTTCTCAGATTGTGAGAGGAGAGCGGTGGACAGTCACATGTGTGCAGAGAGATGCTCTGAACTAAAGTATAAAGCTACTGTACATATTTTGTATATAGAACATACACTGGGGCACATAACATCATGGAACAGAGGGGATACTATTAAGTGCACAAAGTGGCTTTAAAACCACTTTAATTTCTAGTTACCCACCAATGGACAGACCACCAAACCAATTAAATAAAATAAGTTATCTTGAGTGCCCACACAAGAACATCCCTGCATAGGTTCATACAGAAAAGCACTATTTTGAGGCCAATTCAAGTTTATTATTTTACCTAAAGTCCTGAAGAAGGGGGAGTTTGTTTGGCCTATGAAACATGTTGGTTGTTTTTTTTTTTTTTTTTGTGTGTAAATCAATGAATTAATTTATACTCTTTTATCATTTGGTCTTGTGTTTCTTCCATTGATACATGTTTTTTATGATAACCTGCTGGGTACACTGTCTGTTGTTAGAAGCCTAACCTGAGCCAGTGGGTTCTCCAAATGTTTTTGTTTTTCTCTCATTACCTGGCATGGGCTGACATCAAAGTCCCAGCACCTCTTGGATGTTTTTTTCTTCATTGATGTGATTTTGTCTAGCTTGAGATGATGTCATTGGTCTACTCATGGCTTTTTTTCTGGGGGAACTTGGTGGTTCCACCACCTTTGGCTCAGACCCTTTGGTGCCTGCTCACCACAATCACTTGTAAACACAGAAGTCTGGTTTCTGTGTTTACAAGTGCCAGCTTGTCACTCTGTGTGTAACCCCCCTGAACTCTGCACTCTGTATTAGTGCAATTCTGGTATTTAATGCCCCTTTAAGACCCTTCTACTGTTTGTGAAATCTGAACGGGGTCGTGGTTGAGTTCCTGCACCTATTTTCTGAGAAAAAAAGCTCTGGGTCTACTGCAGGTAGGAGGTAGCAGTTCTCCAGTCTCTTCTATCCCCAGTGATCAGTACAAAACTGAAGAAGCCACTGGTTGAATGTAACCTCCCTTTAAAGACCCAGCCTGGCTTCACTCAATCTAACTGACACAACTGTGGCTGGAAAATGGGCTTCATTGAACGGGTTAAAGCCCTGTAGTAAAGCAACTGGAAAGGACAGAGGGAATATATTATAGAAGTAGTGGATACGGCACACAACTGACTAATAGCCTGACTAATGACAAGCACTGGCCAAGGAATTCTCAGGACAGTTAGCCAATGCCGGGGCCCTAGATTTCCCCCTGGAGCACTAACCTACAACTGTGGGTATTTGTAATCCCACAGAAAAAGCCAGCCAACTCTCTATGAGCAGTAACATTAAAGAGCAGTAAAAAGAACAAACAAAAGGCCTCTCATCACTCCTGAGGGTGCCCCAGATCTTTGGTGGTAGTCTCTCTGTCTTTTGGAGCCCTCAGCAGCAGAACCCTACAGTGCCTGCAGTATCTTAGTCTCTGGCAGGCACAGTACAGTCTACAGCCCTACTTGTAGCAGCCCTAGAACAGCAACACCGTTTCTGGTGGGCTCAGCACAGTAGCCAAGTACACAGCTCTCAGTAGCATAGTCTCTGCCCACAAGTACTGGCAGCTGCTCTAATCTGGGTACAATCGTGTGATCCTGGGCTTCTTGGGACATATATTCCCTCACTCTCCTGTAGCCTAACATTCCACATAGTTCCCCACTTGGGTCCATTGGGCTGGTTTCATATTCAAACTAAAGCTGCAACCAAAAGGAGCCCTGCCCTTCCTGGTACCAAGGGTAGGCTCACAGTCCAGCTGTGGATGCAGCCAATGGAAGTCCTTATTCAGCCTTGATTTTCCTGCATCTCTCCCCTTATACTGAGGACAGTTTCCCCTCTGATACTTTCCACCAATGGCAGTGTGGGTGCATTGAGCTGTGACAGGGAGAATTTTTTTTCCAGGTGTTCTAAAGGGGGCACCAGCCAGATTGCATAACTTTGTAGCGAGACAGAGGCTGCAAGAAGGGCTGATCTGTCAGACCTTTCAGACCAATGCCAAGAAATGTACAGGCAACAAGATGTACATTAGTGATGAGCTAAACTTCCCTGGGTCCAAGCCACAGATCAGAACAGCTACAAGTGCTCCATCATGCACAAGGTCACCTGGGGGAGAGTGACCAATCATCCGGCAGGGGTTAGTGAACTTCAAAAAAGTTCAGATGCCGAACCTGAACCCCACTGAAATGAATCTGTGAAATTAAAAATGGCCATTATCTGGGCTAATAAGCAAGGTGTTGTCAAAAAGAAAACAGGGAGGGGGGGATCGCTTATCTTTGAAATATGTACTGTACCAAGGAAATAAAAAACTCTATGCAGCTGGGAACAGTGAATTTATAAGCACTGACATTTACAAAGAAGTAAAATATTGGCAAATTACTTTGACTGCTGTCATTGCCAGCTTTTTTTGTAAAAAATAAATAAATACACAGACACCCCAAGGGTCTTCTAAGTATTGGGAGGGACATTTGGGAGGTTCTATTTGCTGTTTTCAATTTGCTGGTTCTTTTTTTTAAGAAGCTGACAATGAATGTCATATGCCAGCAATTTTAAGTGTTCACTTCTTTGTAAATGTAATTTACAGTAAAAAGGAAAAAAGCCCCCCCCACAAATATATATATATATATATATATATATATATATATATATATATATATATATATATATATATATATATATATATATAATATTGTCACTTGCTTATCCTGCCAGAGGCATATTATATACTTAATAAAAATAAAACATTTTTTTTTTAGCATTACCTTCCCTCTTGCACAGTTGTTCAGGCTCCTCTATTATCTTGAAGACAAATAGAGCTGACAGCGCTCAAAAGCTGGACTGAGAACCAATGAATGGTGGCGATAATAAACCACATAAGCTCTCAAATGAACTTGCTGGCAATTTATTCAAAAAATATTGAAACTGATTAAAAACAGTACATAATTCATAAATGTATGGTTGCAACGTTACCACACTGGCTATGGGGCTGGCTTGGGCACTGTTGGACCACTGTGGAAATCCAGGGAAGTGTGCTGACCATCATTGCCGCAAAACGAAGCAGGCTCCAGGGTGTTTCAAGCCAATCCCTCCGACGTGTGTGGATTAGGGTGACCACATTTCCAAACTACCATTCAGGGACACACCCCTTCCCAAAAATCAGCTTGTGCTGTAACGAATCACAGCACAGTGATTGGACACAAGAGGCGGGATTTATTATTTCTCCAATCACAAGCAGGGGGCAGGGATTGTGCTCCTCCAGGCATTCCCGGCCAGGGCAAGTACTCAGTAGTCAGTGAGTAAAGCGGTGATGTGGATGCCTTTTTTGGGGGCATCAGATTGGCTTGGGGGGTGGCTGAGTCAGCTTCATTCTGGGACACTGTATTGTCCTGGAATGAAGGTGCCTGGGACAGACCTGCAATCCGGGACACATGTGGATGGCATCCCTGGAGCTGAAAGCGGAAAACACAATGCCTAGAAGGAAAGGCGCCATGGTAGGCATGGAGGAGGGCTCAAGTCCTGGATGGCACTGGAGTGTCCAAGAAAGGAAGCAGCCACGTCCAGCATGAAACGCATGCGTCCCTGTTGCTGTGGCTACCGGTTTGTTTTGTGATCATGCGCTTTGTCAAGTCCCCTATTCTACTGAAATTGCTTAATCTGATTTCACTGTACACCATAAGCTTCTTACAGTGTGCATTAGAAGCTGTTGCAAATAAAAGAGTATCTAATTTTCTGGCTGGTGGTCACTCAGCTTCATCTAGGTCTTTTGCTCCTTTCATTCACTGAAATGCCTCCAACATTGGGAAGGTATCTTGCAAGGCTGGAGATGAGAAGTAACCCCCTCCCCCCATAAGGCACCCCCATCCCATAAACGTTATTGTTGTTTAATGCCATGTTCGGGGTTCATAAACTTCTGTCTGGGCACACTTAATGTCCAACAAACCAAACTTTGCCTTGTTAGCTCATCTCTACTACCAATCTACCAGTGCTATCTTCTTTAGCACACTTCCTTATCACAGCTGAACTGTTTGGTTGACCTAGTTGTTTAGTTTCTTTTCTACACGCTGCTGATGGGAGGTTATAAATGCTCATTGGTGACAGGTAATAAAAACATAATGGCCTTTACCACCTACTGTACCGCTAAAGCCAGAGAACACCGGCAGGTTTAACTCTTCAATCCCAGCCACCTGCAGTGGTAGACAAACTTCTCATTCGTACCCGCTGTTAAGATATATGCAAGGATGGCTGATCTCCTATAGTGAAGGAATTTTTAATATGAGACTTGCTACACATATTCCTCCAGGAGTAATTGCCCGAATGCGTCTACTCTAAATACATATGGCCTTCTTTTTTTTTTTTTCATAATGTGGAGCATATAAATATGTCTGCTGCCGATTTCCTATTTTTCTCCCTGTTGGAGAATGAACATTTTTTGGCACTACATTGTAGCTCTAGGGAGCTCACTGTTACTCATTCCCCTTAATGTTTGATGTGGTTTTTGCATTGCACTCGAGAGAGGCTGAGCCGACACATCAGGTACAGTGTGTGTAGCAAGAATTAAAATTAGAGTACGCAGCATGAACAACAGTGTAACAGCTCCTCTAATTATGAACAGCGTCATTTTATTTAACTTAATTAAGACTGGACATAATGTCTTTTTTGTTTTACCCCTCCCGTGCCCAGAATGTGTTCTGAGCCTGACGCTAAAAATTACATTAGGCCAACCCAGTGTGTTAGGCACTTTAAAATCAATTGTTAAGCTCAAGGAAATGCCTTACATTTTGATGTGTTACTGATCCGTGCCCTTGCATACAGTTCTCTTTTTTTTTCAGATCTCTTTTAAGAACCATTCAATTAGTTTGCCTCCGGTCATTAAGTTACTAGTTGCTAACTGCTTGCAGGGCCTAATTCCTCAAGGATTATTGCTTAAATAACATCTAAATTGCCAGCAGAAAGTAATGGTTCTGGAGGTTCCATTCTTCTGCCATTGACTTTCTTGCCCTCAAACTGATTAGATGTGTTATTGTGCAGAAACATTTACAGGTTCTCCTCTGCCGTACCCTGTGTACTTATTCAGAGCACACATTTTATCCGTGTGATAGAAATACTGTTTTTATACAGAAAATGAGATTAAAGGGAAACCCCACATCTACACACCAGACAAAAGACACCCTTTATAGAATCTGACTGTGCATTTTATTTAGTAATTTACTGCCTAAATCTTTCTTTTTTGAATCTGTTTGATTTTCTCTCATAGTCATTATGTAAAAAGTTACCAAATTCTCCTGAAGCTCTTGTAAGCATTTCTATGCATGAGTGCCAATTTCGGTCAGCTTTTTCTTCCAATCTAACTTTTATTGAAGAGATTTTATCTTACATATAGCAACAATAATACTGTATAGATGTATAAAGTATAGATATAGGCCCGGATTCAGGTAGAGCGGCGCATCTTTGTGCGGGCGTGGCGTATCTACTTTACGCTACGCCGGCGCAACGTTGAGAGGCAAGCATGCTATTCACAAAGAATATGTGCTCAATGTTGCGCCGGTGTATCGTATAGTTGTCGGCGTAAGCCAACGCAAATCAAAGTAGGTGGAAGTGGGCTGGAAGTGTGCGTGATATATTGTAATGAAGCGTGACCCCATGCAAATGATGGGCTGAGCTTCAAAAAATGAACTGCGCATACGTTGTCTCTTGGACGCATCCCAGTGCGCATGCTCACAGTTACGTTGAAATTGCTGCCTAAGATACGTCAATACACTGCCTACGACGTGAACGTAACCTACGCACAGCCCTATTCACGTAGTACTACGTAAACTACGTAAAATATGACGGCTGTTCCGACGTCCATACCTTTGCATGGGTTGCGCCACCTTTAGGTGGAATAACTTTACGCCGGACGTACGACTTACGTAAACGGCGTATATTACAGCGACGGGCGCAAGTACGTTCGTGAATCGGCGTATCTCGGTCATTTACATATTCGACGCGTAAATCAATGGAAGCCCCCCTTGCAGCCAGCGTAAATATGCGCCCACTATACGCCGGCATAGGCAAGTTACGTCGGGCGGAGGAAGCCTATTTTATTTACGAATCTAGCATCGGGAATCGGTGTAAAGATATGACAGCGCACATTTGGACTTATGACGGCGTATCTGGAGATACGTCAACGTAAGTCTTTTGTGAATCCGGCCCATAATATATAATTCTGACCGAGTGTATGCCCGAAATTACGGAATTCCGATGAATTCCGCCAGAGTTTAGATAGAGAACATGTTCTCTTTCATTCTGATGGAATTCCATCGGAATTACGATGTGATTTTGGTCGGACAAAGGTCCGACCGTGTGTACGGGGCTTTACAATAGCAGATCCATGTCAAGTAAAGCCCGCAGCTTGGGGTAGTCTTGCAGAATAAATTCATTATTGACTACCTATATAAAGACAAAATGCTGTGTAGGACAGTGATGGAGAACCTTGACTCCCCAGATGTATGCAACTATATTTCCCATGACCTTCAACTACAATGCAGATTGCATGAGCATCATAGGAAATGCAGTTCCAAAACATCTAGGGTGCCAATGTTTGCCATCACTGCTGTAGGTGCTAACACGTTTCGGATACAAAGTCTTTCTCATAGGATTTATTCTGAAAGAGTGTTTGATGTGGTTCTGGCTTTACTCAACAAGGATTTGCTATTGTGGGAGTTAAGTACCCCATCCAGAGCACCAGGCTTCAGCTCTTGAACTTTGAATATAGTGGTAAAGCCTGGGTAAATTTTAGGGCTGTGGAAATTAACTATTAATTAATCGATTAATCTTTAGTTTATTTGTTCGATCAAAATTATCCTGATTGGTACTCACCTCTCCGCCGGCTTCTGGGCCTTCAGGGAGATCCGGTGACGTCACGCACACCGGCGGGGATTGCCGTGTTCATCTGAAGGTCTCCTTTGCTGTGCCTTCATATCTGCATACTATTGGGACCTTACTATCTGCTGTAAGGGCTGTTACACTTCGCTCTATCACTTCCCTCTATCAACCTGGGATTCTACAACCATCCACTGGGAGTTGTGATAGTTCCCTTCACGGGACATCTACATGCCGATGGACTGATGTTAACCTCTCCTTATCTGGATTCAGCAGTGGTATCATTGTACACATTTTTATACCAGTATCATACTTAGCTACATGTTTTTATTACTGCTTTTGCTACCGATTGGTATTACTCGCACCATTTTTCAATTTATGTAGCTACATCAATTTTATTTCCAGTGCAATATTTATTTTGTTACCTACTTGAAGACTATAAACGTTTAATGCTATTTCCATCGAGCGCTGCCTTTGTGTGTTTTTTGTATCCTGCTATCCATTTTTCCAGTGGTTGGTAGCTGCACTGGGAATCAGTGATACTGAGGAAATGTGAAAAATGAAAATATCAGAGTCTGTTTTTTAGGCAAATCTGATCCTAGCGCACTATGGTGATGTAAAGCTTACGCTATGTAAAAGGTTTGTGCAGATAAGCAGCTATTATAGTGAAAAGAAATAAATATAGTGATATGTTTCTATGGTGGGAAACATTAACAGCGCTGTATGGGTTAATTTAAGTAATCTGTGGATCCTAAAAAAACACATAAAATCTGCTAAAATTATCTAAAAAAATCACATTAATAATGATTAGTATGTAAGATAATAATAATAATGTCCAGCAATGAATAAACATTAGCAGCAATCATATATATATATGTTGTCAGTTCTGGCTGAATCATTAGCAAAGTCTCTTCAAGGAAATCATATGCTTCCAGTGAGGGGTTAATCTTGTCTGTATCTCTCTGCTCTTTGCAAGGGTGTCTCCCTTAGGAGTTCTACTCACCAGATAGTAGTGATATGTATGCCTGTAGAAATCAAAGGTAAGGTCTCCTCCTCGGTTCAGATATTCTCATTCCTCTTACTCTCCACCAGGAATCCAAGTTAAAGTCACCCAGGTGATCAGTGTTGGTTTATGGAAATTGATTCATGAGTGGTCATGGAAGTGAGGAGAGAGGAGAAGAATATAGTGTAATACAATTTGTATTCAAGATCAAATGCCCCACACTAGCATATGCTTACAATGTGTATGCGATAAAAACAGCACATCAAAGAGACACTGGAATGCGGATAGCTGCGGGTAGCTGTGCTTGTCAGCTCGGCTTACTCTGCTGGATCCCGGGTCCAGATGACTCCTTGTGTGTACGTTGTACGCTGGTCGTGTAGCCACGCCCTGACGCGTTTCGTGATTGGTGCTCACGTCTTCAGAGGGCGTGGCTACACTTCCAGCTCTCCGAGTATAAATAGGGAAAAGGGGCGTACCACTCCGCCCCTAATTCATGACGCGACTAACAGGGAGGACAATGTCAGCGTGTCCAGCTGTGTGAGTGCTCCTCTATATGCAAATCCGCTCGCACTGACTCGTGAGAGTCAGGGAGCTTAGCTGCAGTCTATCTGTCATCGTTTGTGCAATTAGAAAAACGGACTGCTGAGTACAAAGTCTCCTCCGTTTGCACTGACACTTCTGCTCATAACGGCGGAGATGTGTTTTTTCATCTGTTTGCCGTTCCATGGATCTGCAAGTCTAGTTGTTATGGACTCCTCATTAAAAAACATAGGATTCAACATCTCCTCACTGGGAGGGATGGATCGTTATATTAGTACCTGGGGCAGAAATATAATGTTTTAATTACAACCAAGAATTCCAATAGAACAAAATAAATAAAAAAATATCCAAATACAATACACATATATTAAAAAAACATATGCATATATGTATTGAAATAATACACAAGGAAAAAAATGTGAAAAAAATGCATAGAGTTGCAGACAAACGCATGAAAAATGTTTAAAATTCATAATTTGAACTATCCGAGCTGATGGCTCACACATTTTTTGAAAACAATTTTAATATGTAGTTTTTATCAGTTCAAATTATGAATTTTAAACATTTTTCATGCGTTTGTCTGCAACTCTATGCATTTTTTTCACATTTTTTTCCTTGTGTATTATTTCAATACATATATGCATATGTTTTTTTAATATATGTGTATTGTATTTGGATATTTTTTAATTTATTTTGTTCTATTGGAATTCTTGGTTGTAATTAAAACATTATATTTCTGCCCCAGGTACTAATATAACGATCCATCCCTCCCAGTGAGGAGATGTTGAATCCTATGTTTTTTAATGAGGAGTCCATAACAACTAGACTTGCAGATCCATGGAACGGCAAACAGATGAAAAAACACATCTCCGCCGTTATGAGCAGAGAGGCTAAGTGTCAGTGCAAACGGAGGAGACTTTGTACTCAGCAGTCCGTTTTTCTAATTGCACAAACAATGACAGATAGACTGCAGCTAAGCTCCCTGACTCTCACGAGTCAGTGCGAGCGGATTTGCATATAGAGGAGGACTCACACAGCTGGACACGCTGACATTGTCCTCCCTGTTAGTCGCGTCATGAATTAGGGGCGGAGTGGTACGCCCCTTTTCCCTATTTATACTCGGAGAGCTGGAAGTGTAGCCACGCCCTCTGAAGACGTGAGCACCAATCACGAAACGCGTCAGGGCGTGGCGACACACCCAGCGTACAACGTACACACAAGGAGTCATCTGGACCAGGGATCCAGCAGAGTAAGCCGAGCTGACAAGCACAGCTACCCGCAGCTATCCGCATTCCAGTGTCTCTTTGATGTGCTGTTTTTATCGCATACACATTGTAAGCATATGCTAGTGTGGGGCATTTGATCTTGAATAAAAATTGTATTACACTATATTCTTCTCCTCTCTCCTCACTTCCATGACCACTCATGAATCAATTTCCATAAACCAACACTGATCACCTGGGTGACTTTAACTTGGATTCCTGGTGGAGAGTAAGAGGAATGAGAATATCTGAACCGAGGAGGAGACCTTACCTTTGATTTCTACAGGCATACATATCACTACTATCTGGTGAGTAGAACTCCTAAGGGAGACACCCTTGCAAAGAGCAGAGAGATACAGACAAGATTAACCCCTCACTGGAAGCATATGATTTCCTTGAAGAGACTTTGCTAATGATTCAGCCAGAACTGACAACATATATATATATATGATTGCTGCTAATGTTTATTCATTGCTGGACATTATTATTATTATCTTACATACTAATCATTATTAATGTGATTTTTTTATATAATTTTAGCAGATTTTATGTGTTTTTTTTAGGATCCACAGATTACTTAAATTAACCCATACAGCGCTGTTAATGTTTCCCACCATAGAAACATATCACTAGATACTGAGGAAATGCTGTGAGTACATAGAGTGCCGGACTCACCCATTGAAAGAGTATTACCACAGTGCCCTGCACTCACAATGCAATGTTGCAGAGAGCTTTGCTGATGTCATCACACCCTCCGCTGGAATTGAGAATACCTATTACATAACACGACCAGCCTGAAGAATTGTAAATGTAAAATATAGAAAAAATACATGCAGGGAGGAGGGAGGAAAGCTGATTGGTTTAGAGGATTCCCGAAAATGGGCTTTAAAAAGTGTGGCCCAGATGTTTTTAAACATGAAAAAGAAAATTCCTCACCCCTAAAAACAATCAAATGCCTTTTTATATATGTAAGTAACCTTAATATGTACAAGCTATATATTATTTGTAGGTGCTCTTTATACTAATCATACGTGGCAACTTGTACATTTTTCAAAAAGTGAATGGAATCGGGTGGTTATAAGGGGTTAAAAGCATAAGGATCTAATACCTAAAAGGAATGCAGATTTAGCCTACCTAACCGATAACTTTTCTTTACATTCTGTAGAGAGTGCAACAGACATAGAGATCCTATCGGAAAGATCACCAAGGAAGCTGGTGATGCTGCTCCCCTCTTTTGGTGTTTTTGGACATGTTTTTATAGACTTGCCAATGTTAGCTATCTTGGCTGTATGCCCAGACATCACACTCTGAGTTAAACAGGAAGAGAAAATCTCCTAACACGATCTAAACTTTATATAAATGTGAAGACAGCAGATATACAAGTAAAACCTATGTAGGGAGATTTGTTTCATTTCTGTATATCATCTGAGGCTATTCACTTCACTGGGTGTATGGAGCGTTTACATCCACTCTAAAGTTGTTCTCTCCAATTCTCTTGGTAAATTGAAAACACACTGACTGCTACTAATTTTCCTTAATATTGCCAGAGCTTTATTTCTTCTGTTTGGTTATTTGTTTTAAGGTTATCCTCTTCCCCCTCGAGTATGGTAATCTGGCTTAGTCTGGTAATAGGGGAACATGGATGTATTTTTCCTTTCCATTTCTTTCCCATTATTTTTTTGTTGTACAGAATGTAAGAAGATCATGCTTCTTTTATTGTTGGGAATAGTAATAGGGATACGCGCTCAAGCCTCTAGCATTAATAGGATTCTTTTTCCATCTTCCCTGGTTTAGATTGACGTGTACTAAACTTGTCAGGAGTTGTTTTCTATGTATTGGGTTAGGCCTTTCACCTTTCAGTATATGTACATTCTTTTATCTGCTAGACATTTGCTTGGTTATGTGACTGCCACTGTCACTAATGACATGATTACTTTGTAGTCATGGATGTCTGTTATTTTATTATCTTTTGAAAACGAATAAATATACTTAACAAAAAAAAAGTTTTAACTTTCTTAAACTGTCCATGGTTAACTATTAACACTATCCTTCCCTCTGTTGGCCTAAACTCTAAATAGTGCATTTTGTTGTTGCTAAGGCTTGCTATTTGAGCTTTGTGACATGTGCATTATCCTGCTGGAAGGAGCCATCAGAAGATGGGGACACTGTAGTCATAAAGGGATGGACATGGTCAGCAACAATACTCAGGTAGGCCGTGGCTTTTAAACGGTGCTCAATTGGTACTAAGGAGCCCAAAGTGTGCCCACACCATTTCACATCCATGCTTTTTATGTTGTTTACACCAAATTCCTACCATCTGAATGTCGCAGCTGAAATTGAGACTCATCAGACTAGGCAACGTTTTTCCAATCTTCTATTGTCCAATTTTTGTGCGCTTGTGTGAATTGTAGCCTCAGTTTCCTGTTCTTAGCTGACAAAAATGGCATGCGTTGTGACTAGGGATGAGCTTCGCGTTCCAGTCGAACGTATGTTCGACTCGAACATCGTATGTTCGATCGTTCGTCGAAATACGAACAAAACAGGTCGTTCACGCCAAATTCGAGTAACGCGCCACGGCCCATAATTCTCTGTGGCATTGCGCGCTGATGATTAGCCAAGCATGCACTATGACCCACATGCTTGGCCAATCACAGCGCCGTCAGTACAGAGAGCCGTAATTGGCCAAAGCCAGGGTGGCTTTGGCCAATTATGGTTCAGGGCTTTAGTACACGCCCCACACTATAAAAGGCAGCCTGCAGGGCGGCCTCGTGTAGTGTGTTGCGGCACTGGTTAGATATCAGTCACAGAGAGAGAGAGAGAGAGATAGTGTCTTTTTTTCTAGCTAGACAGAGCAGGCAGGCTAGTCAGTTAAATTTACAGTGTGTAAAGGATATATATGCATCCCAGGTGTTGTACATATATTTATACACTGTATAATTTAGCTAGATCAGTTCTTCCTAATTTACTGGCAGATAGTTGATTGTGCTAGCTGCAGTATTCTCACATGGTATATTGCCTGTGTCCTCTGCAGTGTGCACCATAAAGCTACACAGGCATTCTATAGACACCCAGCAGGTACAATATTTAAAGGAATTTTCCATTTTTTTTATTTAGGCATCATGATGCTTAAATAGAAAAAATAAATGAAAACTTCCTTTAAATATTGTACCTGCTGGGTGTCTATAGTATGTGCTAATTTACAGGCATACTATAGACACCCCCAATGTATGAAATTTTAAGGAATATTTCATTTTAAGCATTATTAAAATCACTGCTCCCGAAAAAAATTGAGTTTTTAAAACTTTTTTTTTTTGCATTCATACATGTCCCCTGGGGCAGGACCCAGGTCCCCAAACACTTTTTTTTTTTATTCAATAATTTTTTATTGAAAATTATATGATGATAACACAAGGATAACAATATATATATATATATATATATATATATATATATGCGAGATAACAATACAGTATAAAATATATGCGAGATAACAATACTTAAGCTAACAAAGTATTTGAATTTGTCAGCATTATCCTGATTGGCTCAACCAATATCATAACTGTGTTCACCAGACCATATAACATTAATGTTTTACAAAAAAAAGAAAAAACTGGCCAAGCATTGTGAATCCCGACCCCCTGGATGCCCTAAAGGGATCACACTGCATCCCAGGGGACGAGGTCACAAAGCCCTCTCACGTGGCCTTCAAAATTATATACAGTACAACTGTTTTAGTGGGGATGGAACCTTTTTCTAACAGATACTGAAGTTTGCTATAGGCAATATCCCCAAACACTTTTTATGACAATAATTTGCATATTAACCTTTAAAATTAGCACTTTTGATTGTTAATGTTCGCATCCCATAGACTTTAACGGTGTTTGCGTGTTCGAACAATTTTTTTGCCTGTTCGCATGTTCTGCTGCGAACCGAACCGGGGGGGGGGGGGGGTTTCGGCTCATCCCTATTAGGGATTTGCATATTAGAATAGTACCTGCTAAGGAGGTATAATATACAACTTTCTTATAAGGTCAATGATGTGGGCAAAGTTTCACTTCACTGATATCTGCAAAGATAATCCCCACTGGATCCCACCAGGTGACTGGAAGTCAGTACCTGGATGGAAACCTAGAGCTAGAGCTTACTTTAAATGAAAGACCACTGCCACTCCACATTTAGTGTCAAATTTATAAGGAAAAGCCAATACTGTTCTCCACAGGTCACTACAAGAAATACTCCACATGGTGCTTGCCTTTCATGTTTCATTCATGACCTTGAGGACAAACCCCTGGGGCATAATTTGTGTAGGAAACTCAAAGCAAGCAAAGCCAAAAGCACATTTATAAAGCACACAGGTGTGCAAAAAATAAATACAAATCTTTCAAAAGCAGCCAAACGGCCATGGTAAGGCTCCTTAGTAAGGTGGTAAAACCTAATTTGTACCAAATTTTACCAATTCTTTAACAAATTACTAACAGAGTTGACTTTCCATTTCTAGCTTGACCCTAATACAGAATCATTCCATGAATTGTTGTGTGCCTGGGAGCTGTTGGGGGAAATAATATGTTCACTTATTGAGGGTATTTTAAAGTTTACCTTTAGCAATTTTCTAGAAAGACAAAATGAAACGAAGAAGAAGAGGAAGAAATCTTGCGAGTCTCAGCGGTACCAGCAACTTGATGTCTGTTACTGACAGCTACATGCAACTTTGAGATTATTAATGTTATTGTCTTCACATGTCTTTAGATTTTTTTGGCAGCTGATATGAATTTTGCACCTTGAAGCTTTGTCCTGTCAGTTCTCCTCATATCTGATATGGATACCTATAACATCCTTTGGGGTCCGGCAGCTGGAACATCATCTGCTTGTTCATTGTATTCTTCCTGGCAGAGCTTTTTGTGACATTTCTCTGGACCATTTCCAGCAGATCTCTTGAGCCTGCATGCTTTTTAATTTAAAATATTATAATATTTAAATATTTTTACATTGTGAAGATCAGAGTAACTATTTTTATGTTTCGAAAACATTTAGGTATGTTTTTATTAAAAGGAATGGGAAACTCAAGTAATTATTTTTTAGTAGGAATTTGTACTGAGAAACATATACAGTGGTAAAACTAAATGCCTGTTGGTCATGCACTTTGAATGCCTTTAATTAAAAAAAAAAAAAAAAAGGGTTAGATGGCTTTTAGCTTTAAAGCTGAATTCATGTCATACAGTTAATACACATGAACAGACTCCACGATGGATGTTTGACACACACAAAAAAAGTAAAAACCACTGCTGTAATTCTCAACCATGACCAGTGTGTTCCACCAATGTCGGACTATCGTGTATTTGTAAATGACAATTGATAAAAGTACTTTTTGCATATACATATTCTTTTGATGTGGGGTGATAGTTGTTGGTAACGGCTGGTGCCACATGCGTATGCCTATGATCCACTACATGCTCCCTGCTGTTGTGTCATTTTATTATTATTATTATTATTATCATACAGGATTTATAGCACCAACACTTTGCACAGCTCTTTACAATACAAAGGGAGACAATACGGCAACTATACAATTCAATACAAAAGGGTTAGTATTTCCCTGTTCCTGCAAGCCTAAAATTAAAAAGGCCGGGGCTGGTGAAACAAAGGGTAATAATTGTGTGGGATGAACTGATGGGAGAAATAGAAGATTTGGTTATCAGCTGAAGCCAGAATAGGCCTCCTTGAAGTGATGAGTTTTCAGGGATCGCCTATATCGATGTCTGGAAATTTGGTTGGGAAATCTAGCCAATCAATCCCTTAAATTCACTTTACATCTACATTGTAATAATTTGCACCTGGCTGGCTCAGTTAACTTGAGGTCATGAGCACAAACAGGAAAAACAGCGCAGAGTCAGCAAAGCAGAAAAACATTAACTCCTTGTAGTTCCTGCCTACACCGATGTCCCCTCCCATTGGCAGACCAGGGACCGACATGGTGGGCACCACCAGGTAGGTAGAAAGGAGATCAGTAACCATTTGCTAATCTTCCCTACCTAGTTTGAATCCAGAAGTGATGTGTAAAACATACCGTATTTATCAGGGTATTGCGCGCATCGGCATATAGTGTGCACCCCCAACCTAGAAGGGAAATTTCAAGAAAAAAAAGAAAATACTTACAGTTTGAATGCCCCTCGTTGTTGTCTTGCCCGGCATCCATCGGCGGCCTTGTCCGGTCCGGCGTCCGTCTGCGGCCTTGGTGGTGTCCTCCCTGCTTCTCCCGCACTGTTTTTGAGCCGATCCCCGCTTCCCGCACTGTGTTTGAATGCCGCCGCCGACATATACTGAGCGCAGTACACTCGGGCACGCTCGGCCATCCTCGACTCCTCTCGCATAAAGGCTAGGAGGCGGCACAGGGCGTGACCACGAGCGCAGCTGAGCCTGGCCGAGTGTACCCGAGTGTACTGCGCTCGGTATATGTCGGCGGCGGCATTCAAACACAGCGCAGGAAGCGGGATAGGCGTATATCACGTACCCGCGATTTCCCCCTGATTTTAAGGCACGGTATACGCCGATAAATACGGTAACTTTCATTTTTTGCTTTCACAGGTGAAGGGGGGTGTACGCAGGGCCAGATTTCCCATTAGGCACAGTAGGCATTTGTCTATAGGTGGCAGAAGTAAAAAGTTGGCTTCTCCTTGTACATTTATTGAATAGACAAAGCTTTGCATCACCTGTATGAGTAGTTTTCTCATATTTACACATTAGCTTACTATTCTAAGACAGGTTAGAACTATAAAAACATGTACATATCCAAAAGCTTTGTGCCTGTAAGACCCAATGATAGAAATTTGGCCCTGGTGGAGGTAGAGAAAGGATGGAAGATGTAGAAATACATTGCAGAGATGCCAGAGTTCCCCACAGTGCAGCACACCAAGCTTCTAACACTTTCCTTCTAGAACCATCATATCATTACAATGCACAGTAGTTATATAGGACATCCTATTGAGGTCAGGTGATGCAAGTCTTGGGTGTCTGGAGGAGATGTAGAGCATCTGAGGCTCTGAAACATTTTCTTCAACCACTGGAAGACTGGGAAAGGATCCTCAAAACAGATGACATCTGATGTTCCTGGGTCAGTCGATATGCCTGAGGACCAATTATAGCGAGGGTGTGTTGGTAGGAGTGAGGAGGACAACACATGCTGTCTAGCCTAGGGCACCAAAGTGTTCAGAAATGACCTTGCCAGCAGTTGCAGGCGCCTTCTCTTCTTGAAATGTCTTATACATTAAATCTACACAGCATATAGGAGTGTTTTATTAGGTATTTCAACAGCTCTCCATGTAAAACATAACAACCATGCCTGTAATTTACATTAGAGCTCTTTAATAACTGCGATCCCGCATTCAGTAACCATCGCTAAGAGTGGGATTTAGCAGGAAGGAGTGCAAAAGCTGCCAGTTTTGCTGGAAATCACTCTAAGAGAAATCCCTTAGATGAGGCGGCCATTCAGGAGACAAGCCATGTTCCACAACATGTTTTATATTCATCTGCTGGCACAATCCTTTATTTAGACAAGAAATCACGGCATGCAATGACTTTTCCTGTCAGTGGGATCCTCTAATCGAATAAGTCACGACAAGCTTTTCTAAGCACAAGTGCAACCCTCTCTCCGAGAATGTCTACAAGTTCTGTGGTGATTTTCTACTAAGAATGATAGGTTACTGCGCTGTGCCAGCAATAATCAGGTCCCTTAAGATTTTATGTTGGAGTAAAGAAAGACTGCAGGGATTAATCACAATTTACTCTAGTTTCATGGGCTGAAACCTCCGTTGTAGCACTGTACAAGTTGTAATAAAATGCTAGTACACAGCTGAAATTCATTCCAGAAAATTAAAAATAAAATAGCATGTTTAGATGTTTTTTTTTTCCCATTAGATTTTTTTTATATTTTATTATTCTCAAAAAAAACATATATATTTTTTTAAATATATGGCGTTTTTAAGGGCAGTGGAAAAATAGTGGTGGACCCATAAGATATTATCTTATTGGTATTGCTATTTATCTTCCTCGGACAGGTAGCTTCTACGCCCTAGAGGATCTTCATGGTCCTCTTGGCTTGTAGTGTATTGTAATAGATATGGAAATTAGACATATGCACACTGAAATATTTTGTTTCGGAATTTTGTTTTCGTCTAAAAAATAAATTTATTTTGTTACTCCTGAAACTCATTTTTATTTATGTTGTTTTGTCAAAAAATTAATTTGTCCTAAAATCCGAATTAACTAACCACTTCCATACCAGGCACTTACGCACCTTCCTGCCCAAGCCAATTTTCAGCTTTCAGCACTGTCGCAATTTGAATGACAATTGCGCGGTCATTCTACACTGTACTCTAACTATTTTTTTTATCATTTTGTTCACACAAATAGAGATTTCTTTTGGTGGTATTTGATCACCTCTGCGATTTTTATTTTTTGCGCAACAACTAAAAAAAGACAGAAAATTGTGAAAAAATAATGGGCCAGATTCAGAAAGAATTAGATTCCCGCAGAGTATCAGAGATACTCTACGCCGCCGTACTTTACCTGGCTCTAGGAGGAATTCAGAGAGATTTTGGCCCATAAGGTACGGCGGCGTAGTGTATTTCTCCCGGCGGAATCAAACTACGCGATTAGGGGGCGTGAGGCATTTAAATTAAGCGCGTCCCCGCGGCGATCGAACTGCGCATGCTCCGTTCAGAAATTTCCCGCTGTGCATTGCGCAAAATCACGTCGTTACGTCATTTTTTTTTGAGTAGCATCGTTTACGGACATTCCTATTCCCGGACGACTTACGCAAAAAAATAAATAAAAAAATTGAAAGTCGACGCGGGAACGACGCCCATTTTTAACATGGGCCACGCAACGTTAGACCAGCTAATAGCTGGTTTAACTTTACGTACCGAAAAAATGACGTACGCGATTGCGAACGACGCTCGTAACTTCGTGGATCTCCGTAAAAAGCTAATTTGCATACCCCGACGCTAAAAACGACGCAAACTCCGCCCAGCGGCCGCAAAAAGATTGCAGCGTAGATCCGAAGGCGTACGAAGACATAAGCCTGTCAGATCGAAGCCCAACGCCGCCGTATCATGGTTTGAGGATTAAAACTAGTGATACGGCGCGCGTAATTTGAAAGTACTCCTGTCTAACACCAGTTAGACAGGTGTAATGGCTCTCTGAATCTGGCCCAATGTTTTTATTTTTTTCTGTTAATCTTTTTGGTAAATAAGTAAGTTTTTTCTACTTCAAATTCAGGCACCGATAAGGCGGCACTGGTGGACACTGATAGGTGGCACTGATGGGCACTGATAGGCAGCGCTGGTATGCAGCACTGATGGGCACTCATAGGTGGCACTAATGGGCACTCATAGGCGGCACTGATGGGCACTCATAGGCAGCACTAGGCACTCATAGGCGGCACAGATGGGCACTCATGGGCGGCACTTATGGGTGGCACTGATGGGTACTTATGGGTGGCACAGATGGGCACTGATAGGTGAGCACTGGGCATGGATGGGCACTGAGGGGTGGCACTGATGGACACTGTGGGGTGGCACTGATGGACACTGAGGGGTCCATGTTGCCAGTCTTTTTTCTTTTTTTTTACTGCCCTTTTTTTATTTGTTATTTTTTTACTGGCCCTTTTTTTTGTCCCTGGTGGTCCAGTGTGGGCTTCCCTGGTGGTCCAGTGTGGGCATCCGAGGGGGGGGCTGTGCTGATAAACAATCAGCGCGAACCCCCCTGTCAGGAGAGCCGATGATCGGCTCTCCTGTACTCGCAGCTGTCAGACGTGAGTGAGGAAGATCCGTCAACGGCTCTTCCTGTTTACATCGTGATCAGCCGTGATTGGACACGGCTGATCACGTGGTAAAGAGCCTCCGCCGGAGGCACTTTACCGAGATCGGAGATGCAGGGTGTCAGAATGACACCCCTCATCACCGATCGCCACTCTGCGCGCCCCCACGGGCACGCGCTGGCATGAAATCCTGCAGGACGTCAATAGACGTCCAGTCAGGATTTCACAACCACTTTCCGGACGTCAATTGTCCATTGACCGGGCGGGAAGTGGTTAAGGTTAAATCTGTCATTGAAGGCTTGTAGTTATATACTAAGAATGACTCTTTCAATGCTTAACCCAGGCTGTTGAGATGCTAAGTGAGTCGGGCTTCTGAAAGACCTTTCATTGTGTATAGATGTGTTGTGACTCTAAAGGCCAGACGTCTCTCTTCAGGTGTATTGAATTAGTATGTCAATTATGTTTAGTAAAGGAATGTGTTTTGTGTAACAGGTGAGGGGAACTTGTCAAGCTGTAGTAATTACCTCCTCTAATTGCGGAGATGGGACGTCTGGGGGATGACTAATTATTACCTCCTCTGAATGTCATTATCTAAAAGAATGTGATTGAAATTCATTGTGTGATGTTAGGGGGGTGGAGAGGTTAATTGTCCCTGTGATTAACTGTGACATGTTTGTAACTGTATAAGAACCAGCAGAGTGTACCATTAAAGGATTTATTCATCTGATACCAAAGAGAACGGAACGTGTCTCGTCTTAATTCTGGGGGAAAGGATCACGTCTACAGGGATTGTCAGAGTGTCATCTAAGCTGTCTTGTCTTGGGTGGACTGAAGATCGTAAATGGTGGTGACCGTTACACTAGTTATCCTCCATCTGGTGCCTCGCATTCCAGATTGGCTTTTGTCAGTCATTGGCTCCTGTTTCTGTCAACCACAGCCAGTGATCCATTTAGGAGACAGAGGGGCAGGGCCAAACCATGTGTGTGTGTGTAAATGGATACACAAAGCTGTGGCTCGGAATGTGCCTTTTTAGGTGCCTCCACTGCAAGCTGCTGGCTGTGGGGGCACCCGGCAGGAGGGAGGGGCCTGAGACCTGAGAAGAGGAGGATCGAGGCTGCTCTGTGCAAAAATATTGCACAGAGCAGGTAAGTATAACATGTTTGTTATTTTAGACAAAGAAAAATACTAAATAACGCTTTACCCTGCATAAATAAAAAGCAATAACCCTTGACCTTGACCTGAACCCTGAACTATACCCTACTGCAGAAATAAGCCCTGTAGCAGCTTACTCACTATACGATGTGCCTGAATCATTGGTGTTGGAAACAGTTCCAGCATTGAAAATCACTTATCCGATGAAACACGCTTCCAAAAAAAATTTGAGAAGAAATACAAAATATTAACATAGTCTCAGCTGCTGAATCCAGATATGACATGCATGGTTATTAGTATGAAATCCAGGCCTGTAAATCACTCTGACAGATCCACACATGTTTATACAGAAAATGAGAAAGACCCGACCCTTCAGGGGCTCATGAGGAACTGACGATCAACCCTGAGCAAATAGCGAGGGAATCTTTTTTATCTGTTCCTCATTTATTATGCCAATCCTTCTCTCTGTAAATAGTATTCTACTCCCAGATTACCTTCCACCTTACTTAATGAACACCAGTCCCTGAATTACACACATCTGTGTGTTCGCTGTCATCACGGACCATGTGCAAGTTATGTTAAACTGATTTATTAAAAAAACACAAGTTATATATTTAGTACATTTTAAAGCAGAACTCCAGCCAAGAATACCAAGATACAAATAAACACGTAAATCAAAACAAAAAAAAGCTTTTGCTGCAATATTCATGTTCAATCCAGAGATTTCCCTTGCAGTATTTTTTTATGCCACTAGATGTCCTCAGTTTGATGGCCAGAATTATTCAAACTGCTACCAAAAAGCACAGCTTGTTCTGGACACACCCACAGTCAGTGACTGGACAGTGAAAGAATAAGCAGACAAGATGAACTTGTGTAATATTCAAATTTTTTGAGATACAGAATTTGGGGTTTTCACCAGCTGTGAGCCATAATCATCAAAATTAAAATAAAGAAATGCTACTTTTGTGAGTAGGTGCCAAGTCCTGCTGGAAAATGAAATCAACATCTCTATAAAGCTGGTCAGCAGAGGGAAGCATGAAGTGCTCTAGAATTTCCTGGTAGATAGCTGTGATGACTTTGGACTTGATAAAACACAGTGGACCAACACCAGCAGATGACACGGCTCCCCAAATCATATCTGACTGTGGAAAATGTTGCATTTCATTTGGAAATCAAGGAAATCAAGGTTCCAGAGTCTGGAGGATGAGTGGATAGGAGCAGAATCCAAGTGGCATGAGGTCCAGTGTGAAGTTTCCACAGTCAGTGATTATTTGAGGAGACATGCCATCTGCTGGTGTTGGTCCACTGTGTTTTATCCAAAGTCAAGGCCGGTGCTGCCACTAGGCAAACTAGAGAGCCACCTAGGGTTCCCTGCTGCCTAAGGCGCACAGCCACTGGTGTTCCTACTCTCTTTTCTCTGCACCACAGGGCCGGCGCTAACGCAAGGCAACATGGGCACTTGCTTTACGGCGCCAGGGAACAGGGCGGAAAATTGACCGGTCCGTGACAGTCGCCCGATCACTGAGATAGAGTGTGTGTGGTGTGTGCTGCCGCTGCAGGTGGCATCTGAAGGATGAGTCCCTGCAGTGCAACGGCGGATCCAGGGGGGGGGGGCAACAGGGAAATTGCCCCCCCCCCCGAGGCAATCATGTCACATTGGCTTTTAAAAAAAAAATATGTTTTTCTTTTTACCATTTTTTTTAAACTGCTTTGTGGTGCCTGCAGCCAGGCCCGGACTGGCCATAGGGCATACCTAGCAAATGCCTGTGGGCCGCGGGCCGGCTTTGGCCCAAGAACGGCCCGCGGGCCAATTGCGGCCCGCGAACGCCCCTCGGCAGCCAGCGGACCGTATGTCACGTCTCCCCAGGGGTGTACACCACCAACACAGCGCCAGATAGAGAGAGATCAGCTGGGGTATCATAGCCAGCTCCGACACTTCTCCCCTCCCCTTGCTGCCCCCACGGCCACTTAGAGGAGAGGAGCTGCTTCTACTCCTCCCCCTCCTATCTTCTTCTCCTCCCATGTCTGCCCCGCACACTCTCCCGACGGACACTGTTCTGCTGCCTAAGGGATGTGGGCGGGAAGATTCAAGCCCAGCAATCAGAAAGGAAAGATGGAGTCTGATATCCATCCATCCAGTCAGTCCCTCCTGCCTCTGAGTGAGTACTGAGAGTACTGTACACTGATGTATGGGGTGCCCTTCATTCCCTTCTCTCTCGCTCTCTCTTCACCTTTCTTTCTTTATCTCTCTCTTTTTTCTCTTTTTTTTCGTTTGCATCCCCCCACCAGCTGCCACTGTAGATAGATAGATAATAATCTATCTAGCAGTAGGGAGCTGTGGTGCCTCAACGTGATTGGCACTGCGCTGACAAGCCGTTCACCTCTGCAGCCAAGGGTTCGTATCCCGGTCTCGGCTACATGTGAATTGAGTTTGGTGGTCTCAGCCCGGCTCCCGGTGGGTGTGCTATGCAAGGTACGCCTGTGCTTAGTACGCCCCCCCCCACAAAAACCACCACACTTGCACGCACACGAAATTGGTTTACCACACACGCACATTGGCCATGCGGTCTCCTAAAAATGAGAGGCGAAGGACCTACGGGGCTGGCTGGGTGGGCTAGACCCCCTCACTCCCTCATAGGGGGAGTCCCTCTACCCCGTTGGGGTCCCATTGGGCCCCAGTCGGGCTCCCAAGTGGAGCAGGTAGGGTGGGGTGAGTGGGAGGCCCCCCCTCACACCCGCCATTGCCACCGGGGGCATGGAGAAGGATGGCGATTGCCTCCGGGGGGAGGGTCTGCCTACTGCCAACTCCTGCAGTCCGGCTCCTCTCTCTCGAGTTCACGCACAAAAATACACTTAAAAAAAAAAAAAATAATAATAATCTATCTAGCTATCTATCTACAGTGGCGGCTGGTGCTCAAAATTTTTGGTGTGCGCAAATGAAAAAAAAAAAAACAATTGCAGCCTCACTGTGCCCATCAAATGCAGCCACTGGGCCCATCAATTGTCAACACTGTGCAATGCCATCAAACGCAGCCACCGTGCCATCAAACGCAGCCACTGTGCCATCAATTGTCACCACTGTGCCATGCCATCAAACACAGTCACTGTGCCATCAATTGTCACCTCTGTGCCATGCCATCAAACACAGCCACTGTGCCATCAATTGTCACCACTGTGCCATGCCATCAAACACAGCCACTGTGCCATCAATTGTCACCACTGTGCCATGCCATCAAACACAGCCACTGTGCCATGCCATCAAACACAACCACTGTGCCATCAATTGTCACCTCTGTGCCATGCCATCAAACACAGCCACTGTGCCATCAATTGTCACCACTGTGCCATGCCATCAAACGCAGCCACTGTGCCATCAATTGTCACCACTGTGCCATGCCATCAAACACAGCCACTGTGCAATGCCATCAAACACAGCCACTGTGCCATCAAGTGTCACCACTGTGCCATGCCATCAAACGCAGCCACTGTGCCCTTCAATTGTCGCCACTGTGCCAATTGATGCCCCTGTGCCCTTAAATTGTTACCACTGTGCCCATTGTCACCACTGTGCCCATTGTCGCCACTGTGCCCATGGTCGCCACTGTGCCCATCGTCGCCACTGTGCCCATCGTCGCTGCTGAGCCAGAGGGGGTTGCGCTCCGGCGCCCTCTATAGACGCACCGCCACTATCTATCTATATCTATCTATCTATCTATCTATCTATTTATCTTTATCTATCTTCCTTCCTTCTCTTCTTTCTTTCTATCTTTATCTTTCTTTCTTTATCTATCTTCCTTCCTTCCCGTCTTTATCTATCTATCTATCTATCTATCTATCTATCTATCTATCTATCTATCTATCTATCTATCTTCCCTTTTTTCTTTATCTATCCTCCTTCCTTCCCTTCTTGCTTTCTATCTTTATCTATCTTTCTTGTTTATCTATCTATCTTTCTTGTTTATCTATCTATCTATCTATCTATCTATCTATCTATCTATCTATCTATCTATCTATCTATCTATCTATCTTCCCTTATTTCTTTATCTATATTTCTTTCTTTATCTATCTTCCTTCCTTCCCTTCTTGCTTTCTATCTTTATCTATCTTTCTTGTTTATCTATCTATCTTTCTTGTTTATCTATCTATCTATCTATCTGTCTATCTATCTATCTATCTATCTATCTATCTATCTATCTATCTATCTATCTATCTATCTATCTATCTATCTATCTATCCCTTCCCGTATTGCTTTCTATCTATCTATCAATCTATCTTCCTTCCTTCCCTTCTTTCTTTTTATATTTATCTATCTTTCTTTCTCCCCCCCCCCTGGGCTGCTCAGTCTAAAATGCCCAGGCCTATTTTTTGTCCCAGTCCGGGCCTGCCTGCAGCTGCCGCTGCCGAGTCTCTCACTCTCTCTCTCTCTCATCACCAGGGCCGGTAGGCTGCCTGTCCTGAGGCTGCTTTGAGCTGAAGCTGACTGCAGCGCTCCCCTCTCTCCTGTGTGTATGACATTGGGCATCTCTGGCTGTGTGTGAGAGCTGGATCTGTGTTCGGCTGTGCTGCCTGTGCTAGACCTGCTCGTGTGATAGTAGATGGAGATGGAACACTGATTGAATCAGTGTTTTGTATATCACACAAGCCCGTCTAGGGGGGACCTTGCTAGAGCACACTGCCCTGCCGAACACAGATCTACAGCTCCTGTTTGTTCTATGACACACGTCGGGAGAGGAGATACCTGCTGTGTGTGATCAAGGTAATGCCATGGTGAGTGCCATGCACAGTGTGGCTGCATTAATAGACAAAAGTGGGGATGCATTTATATACAAAAGTGGGACTGGATTCATAGACAAAAGTGGGACTGGATTCATAGACAAAAGTGGGACTGGATTCATAGACAAAAGTGGGACTAGATTCATAGACAAAAGTGGGACTGCATTCATAGACAAAGGTGGGACTGCATTCATAGACAAAGGTGGGACTGCATTCATATACAAAGGTGGGACTGCCTTCATATACAAAGGTGGGGTTGCATTGATATACAAAAGTGGGACTGCATTAATATACAAAAGTGGTAGTGCATTAATAAACAAAAGTGGGACTGCATTAATATACAAAAGTGGGACTGGATTGTTATACAAAGCTGGGGCTGCGTTCATATGCACAGTGAAGCTGCAATGATGGGCACTGATGAGGCTGCATTGATCTCTTGTACCATGTCTTCAGTCTCTAAACATCCCTTGTACCATGCCTGCAGTCTCTGACCATCCCTTGTACCATGACTGCAGTCTCTGACCATCCCTTGTACCATGCCTGCAGTCTCTGACCATCCCTTGTACCATGCCTGCAGTCTCTGACCATCCCTTGTACCATGCCTGCAGTCTCTGACCATCCCTTGTACTACGTCTGCAGTCTCTGACCATCTCCTGTACCACGTGTACAGTCTCTGACAATCTTTTGTACCACGTCTTCAGTCTCTGACCATCTCTTGTACCATGTCTGCAGTCTCTGACCATCTCTTGTACCATGTTTGCAGTCTCTGACCATCTCTTGTACCATGTCTGCAGTCTCTGACCATCTCTTGCACCATGTCTGCATTCTCTGACCATCTATTGTACCATGTCTGCATTCTCTGACCATCTCTTGTACTATATCTGCAGTCTCTGACCATCTCTTGTACCATGTCTGCATTCTCTGACCATCTCTTTTACCATGTCTGCATTCTCTGACCTTCTTTTGTACTATGTCTGCAGTCTCTGACCATCTCTTGTATAATGTCTGCAGTCCCTGACAATCGTCTAGAAACTATGGGATAGATTTATGGCATTTATATTTAAATATTTTTTACTAGTAATGGCGGCAATCATTGATTTTTTAGCGGTACTGCAACATTGCAGCGGACACATCGGACACCTAATTGAGTTCTGTAAGCAACACCTTATTTTCTGGCAGTGCCCCTCCCGAGACTAGACTCTGGATCCACCCTTGCTGCAGTGGCGCTGACCTGTGCAGTCACTCTGTCTCAGTGTGTGACAGTTTCTCTGTCTCGTCCTTGGCTACGCGGCCTACATGGCCCCTGGTTCCCCTGGCTGCTCTGCTGCATGATGTGAAGGAGTGAGTGCTGCAGGAGGCGGAGCAACGGACGGACCGGACCCACACCAGAAGGCAGTGCAGCCTGGGGCGTCATCTTGGAGGCGACGGCAACCTGTTGAGGGAGTCGGGACGGGAGCCGCCCGGTGCATAGATTGGTGTTCAGAAACAGGTAAATGGCGGCAATCATTGATTTTTTAGCGGTACTGCAACATTGCAGCGGACACCTAATTGAGTTCTGTAAGCAACACCTTATTTTCTGGCAGTGCCCCTCCCGAGACTAGACTCTGGATCCACCCTTGCTGCAGTGGCGCTGACCTGTGCAGTCACTCTGTCTCAGTGTGTGACAGTTTCTCTGTCTCGTCCTTGGCTACGCGGCCTACATGGCCCCTGGTTCCCCTGGCTGCTCTGCTGCATGATGTGAAGGAGTGAGTGCTGCAGGAGGCGGAGCAACGGACGGACCGGACCCACACCAGAAGGCAGTGCAGCCTGCGGCGTCATCTTGGAGGCGACGGCAACCTGTTGAGGGACTCGGGACGGGAGCCGCCCGGTGCATAGATTGGTGTTCAGAAACAGGTAAATGGCGGCAATCATTGATTTTTTAGCGGTACTGCAACATTGCAGCGGACACCTAATTGAGTTCTGTAAGCAACACCTTATTTTCTGGCAGTGCCCCTCCCGAGACTAGACTCTGGATCCACCCTTGCTGCAGTGGCGCTGACCTGTGCAGTCACTCTGTCTCAGTGTGTGACAGTTTCTCTGTCTCGTCCTTGGCTACGCGGCCTACATGGCCCCTGGTTCCCCTGGCTGCTCTGCTGCATGATGTGAAGGAGTGAGTGCTGCAGGAGGCGGAGCAACGGACGGACCGGACCCACACCAGAAGGCAGTGCAGCCTGCGGCGTCATCTTGGAGGCGACGGCAACCTGTTGAGGGACTCGGGACAGGAGCCGCCCGGTGCATAGATTGGTGTTCAGAAACAGGTAAATGGCGGCAATCATTGATTTTTTAGCGGTACTGCAACATTGCAGCGGACACCTAATTGAGTTCTGTAAGCAACACCTTATTTTCTGGCAGTGCCCCTCCCGAGACTAGACTCTGGATCCACCCTTGCTGCAGTGGCGCTGACCTGTGCAGTCACTCTGTCTCAGTGTGTGACAGTTTCTCTGTCTCGTCCTTGGCTACGCGGCCTACATGGCCCCTGGTTCCCCTGGCTGCTCTGCTGCATGATGTGAAGGAGTGAGTGCTGCAGGAGGCGGAGCAACGGACGGACCGGACCCACACCAGAAGGCAGTGCAGCCTGCGGCGTCATCTTGGAGGCGACGGCAACCTGTTGAGGGACTCGGGACGGGAGCCGCCCGGTGCATAGATTGGTGTTCAGAAACAGGTAAAGGGGATCGACCTTTTTAAAAAAAAAAAATGCACTTTACAAAATCACAAATAGTTTGTTTGCTATCATTCTCTGTAAAAGATAAATAAGTTAAATTATCACTTTAAGCATAACCATTAAAGCTTAATGGAGCACATATATAATATATGGTGTGTGTGTGTGCGTGCGTGCCGGGGTGGGGGGTGGGGGAGGGGTTGCGTCAAAATGCACCTTCGTCTGAGTTGGCAAAAATCCTTGCACCGGCCCTGCTGCAGCAAGCAACTAAGGGCTAGATTCAGCAAGGAGTTACGACGCGTATCTCCAGATACGCCGTCGTAACTCTGAGTGAGTGGGGCGTATCTATGCGCCTGATTCTTAGAATCAGTTACGCATAGATTTGTGTTAGATCTGACCGGCGTAAGTCACTTACACCGTTGAATCTAAGTTGCATATTTACGCTGGCCGCTAGGTGGCGTTTCCGTCGATTTACATGTTGAATATGCAAATGAGCTAGATACGCCGATTCACAAACGTAGTTGCGGCCGGCGTATCTATTTGCGTTGTTTACGTTAGATTTACCCCTGCTATAGTGAGGCGCAGCCATTGTTAAGTATGGACGTTGGGACAGCGTCATATTGTACGTCGTTTACGTCGTTTGCATAAGTCGATTCATAATGGGGCTGGGCGTAAGTTACGTTCACATCGTTTATATTGACTATTTGTGACGTGATTTGGAGCATGCGCACTGGGATAAGTTCACGGCCGGCGCATGCACAGTTTGTTTGGCGCGAGGTTTAGGTCGGGTCATGATTAGTTTACATACAACACACCCCCTACCTGCTCGAATTTGAATTACGCCGCCGCAACTTATGGAGCAAGTGCTTTGGGAATACAGCACTTGCCTGTAAAAGTTGCCCACACAAAGATACGCTCTCCATCCTGAATCTAGCTCTCAGTCTTAGCATTAGCAGGCAGCTGGCGCTCCATTAGCATTAGTGTCAGAAGCGCAGTGGTAGCAGAGGACTGTGTCTGTGTCCCGACTCACGAATAAATGGAAGCAAGCAAACATTCATTGATGGGCGCTGGTAGGCTGCATTTGATGGGCACTGGTGAAGCTGCAGTTAATTAGTGCTGGTGAGGCTGCATTTGATGGGCATTTCATTAAAAATGTGGGGATTACATGGGCAGAGGAAAAGGGGGTGGAGCCAAGGGGGGCAGCAAAATTAGGTTTTCGCCTAGAGTGCCTAAAATCCTTGCACCAGACCTATCCAAAGTAAGCACAGGTTTGCTGAAAACAGTGAAAATGGTAATATAAAATAAAAAAGTACGCAAAATAATGATCCTCTAAGAAATGGAACAATAGTAATAACAATGAATTAATTCCACATCTCCCTGAAGCTGAAGAGGTAAAGTGAGTAATTTAATGGTCTTTCAGTGCCGGAAACTGTACAATCACAAATAAAGCGCTGACAGATGGAGTGTATTGAACAGCCACAAGTTGCCTTGTGATGAAGGATGAGGCTTCAGTAGATTGTTATTAGTTGCCTACCATTCTCTCTGATTTTAACCCTTGTAACCCTCCAGGTGATAGAGGCTGCTTTTTACCTGTTAATGAAACTTTTGATTTCTGTATGAGAAAATGGATGTTATTTATTACTTATTTATTACTTTTATTACAGCAATAAGGGATTTTACTGTCTATACTACAGTACAGGCAGGGCTCAAGTCCTGCGGGAATGCGTGGGAACGGAGTCCCTGCACTTTTTTCACAGCAAGAATGCAGTTCCCTTTGCAGGACTAGAGCAGCTGAGCCGCCCGAGCCAATCTTTCACTAAGTGGCGATGCCCAGCTCGAGTCACCGTCAGGGGCAGGTGAACCTTAGTAATCCTTTATGTTACTGGCCACTTCCTGTATATGGATTCATCGGGTAGTGTGCGGGTATTCCGTCACTTCCTCGATGCCGCAATGTCTCCTGGGAGCTTTGTCATTGTTCCCAGGAGACATTGTGGAGGTCTGCCGCGAGTTATCGCAGGATTTAGAAAGAACTTACATAAAGTGCGGTTTAGTCATTTTGCATATGAACATATCATTTTTTTTTTTTGGTGGGGAGAGGATCTTGGGTGGGAGTTCCCACACTTTTTTCCCCAGGACTTGACCCCTGAGTACAGGGTTTTTGGACTGCACTGTCTTCTCAAAAAAGAGGAAGGTACATTATTGTGGAGAAAGGTAGAGTGGGCAGCAACATCCCTGCACTGATGCCGTCTTATGAGCTGCCAATGTCCTGTGATGGGGTGTAGATGTCATAGCTAAGATAGAAGGGTGGCAGAGCAATACTGAAAGTGCAAGGAAAAGTTCTGATACACCTACTAGAGTTAACATAGGAAATAGGAAGCATGTCAACGTTACTGATAACAGGCAAAGGAAAAAAAAAAGTTTATATGCATGTTTAATGTCATCCCCTTTGAGTGGCTGAACACTGACATGCCCCCAACCACATATAATAAAAAAGTGTAAACTTAATGTGGTATTAAGTCACCATACCAAGACATTTTGAACAATTTTGTGCTCCCAACTTTATGGGAACAGTTTGGGGATGGCCCCTTCCTATTCCAACTTGACTGCACACCAGTGCACAAGTGAGGTCCATAAAGACATGGATGAGCTGACTTTTAATAAACACAAAAACGACTGTAACTCCACTTTAACCATTTCAGCCCCGGAGGATTTGGCTGCCAATTGACCGAGCCACTTTTTGCGATTCAGCACTGTGTCGCTTTAACTGACAATTGCGTGGTCGTGCGTCGTGGCACTCAAACAAAATGTACGTCCTTCTTTTCGCACAAATAGAGCTTTCTTTTGGTGGTATTTGATCACCTCTGCGGTTTTAATTTTTTACGCTATAAACAAAAATAGAGCAACAATTTAAAAAAAGCAATATTTTTTACTTTTTGCTATAATAAATATTCCCAAAAAGTATATAAAAAAACATTTTTTTTCCTCAGTTTAGGCCAATACGTAGTCTACATGTTTTTGGTAAACAACAAATTGCAATAAGCGTAGATTGATAGATTTGCACAAAAGTTATAGCCTCTACAAAATAAGGTATAGTTTATTGCATTTTTATTATAAAATATTGTTTTACTAGTTATGGCGGCGATCAGCATTTTTTATCGTGACTGCAACATTTTGGCGGACACATGGGACACTTTTGATGCTATTTTGGGACCATTGTCATTTATACAGTGATTAGTGCTATACAAATGCACTGATTACTGTGTAAATGACACTGGCAGTGAAGGTGTTAGCCATTAGGGGGCAGGGAAGGGGTTAAGTGTATCCTAGGGAGTGATTATACCTGTGTGGGGGCTGGGCTACATATGACACAACACTGATCACTGCTCTCAATGATAGGGAGCAGACAATCAGTGTACTGTCACTAGGCAGAACAGGAAAATGCCTTGTTTACACAGGCACCACCCCGTTCTGCAGCTCTGTGACACAATCGCGGAACACCGGGGGACATCGAGTCCGCCGGACCCACGGTCCATAGGTGTGCGCACAGGATGTGCTAGATGTGCCTAGGCACACCCTAATCACCCCATGAGCATTAGCATTATCCAGGAGCAGCATCAGGTGGGTGGTTGGGGGTGCCAGTTGCCAGTGTAAATGCCTCCATTTATATTAAAGTCTAGTTTCAACTTTAGGAACATGTTACGCCCGTATTTAGTGTGTACTGTAATATGCTACCATTAATAAAAAGAAAATTGCTGTTACAATGTAGGGTATACAATTTCCTATCATCTGTGCCCAGTCTTGCCACAAAGAGTTAATCCAGCTCTGAGCAATCCTCTTTTTTTTTCCAGTGAAATAAACGGACAAACAGGAGAAAACCTTTGTCCGTTCTTCCCCCTTGCTGCGAGTGACAGGTTATTTACATATCTCATGCACTAGCCTGGAGACAGGCATTATTTTTTAATTCCCACCCCCACTCCTTTTCTGAAGTCATGTGCAGGGGCGGACTGACCATTGAGTCACTCAGGCACTGCCCGAGGGCCCCATGCCACTAGGGGGCCCCATCAGGGTTGCCAGGCTTAGTAAAGCCAGGGACAGTATGTAAAAATCAGTGTTATTTTTACATCTGTCCCTGATATGTCCGAAACTGACATGCTTTTGATGTGAAAATCCAGAGATTTTAGCTGCCCCGCCTCTGCACTGCCTCCTGCTGTGGTGACCATCTGTAGGCCCGGGGCCCCATAATCTTCTATTGCCCGGGGGCCCCATGAGTTGTCAGTCCGCCCCTGGTCATGTGGTTACTTTTCTGGATTTTGACTGGATGTTAGTGATCATAGCAGAATTTAGTGTAAGATATACACAGGACAAAATGCATGTTGACGAGGGAAGTGTAGAGGAGGGCGGGGAGTCTGCTGACATCACGACTCCACCCACCGAGCTCCAGACAACAGAATCTACAGTTTTTCAGTTCTTATAACAGACAGAGGGGAGACATTTGACAGCTAAGGATACATGCAGGAGGCATCTATATCCTTATAGATCAGCACTATGGCAGTAGTTTAGAAAGGATGAGAGTGGGTTTACATCCACTTTAATGTTAATTGTCTGTGAAAAAATTTAGTTTTCTAATTAATTTTAGCTTTTGCATAGCTGTTTTAAATGTTTTAAGCAAAGCATTTCTACATGTTAACATGACAGCTCCAGTGTAGTTTCCTCAAATACTAGTTTCCCAGGGAGAGCTAAAAACATCCATATTTTGTAAGAGTATCGCTTACAATACCATAGGCACATCACAGATAGCTCTGTTATTTTATTGTGTAAATGGTGCAAATTTAAAATGAAAGTAGGTGAGCACAGAGGTCATGGCTCCTTGAGGCTTCCTCGAAAAGGAAAAAGATTGCTTTTGTTTCCTCCACCGAGTTTAATTCTCCAGACACTTAAAATCAGATGAAAGGGTAAAATGAAGATGAGACAATTTCATAATTCAATCACTTCCTTTGGAGAGGTGAGAAAGCATAAATAGAAACAAAGACTCTTTCCACACGATTTTTACTTGAAAACTATACCCGCAGCTCTGTTTAATAAAGGGCCAGATAACAAATATGTTTTGGAGGTAAAGCATGACCTAAAAGAGATGTAAATAAAAACTGACTTTATTTCCATTGGAGGAAATTGTAAATATGCAATGCAAATAGACTAGAATAGAAGACTAATGCCGTGAACACACAATAATTTTTCGGGTTGTAAAAAATAAAGGGCCAGATTCACAGAGCCCTTACTCCGGTCTATCTCCTGTTAGACTGGAGTACTTTCAAATTACCCGCGTCGTATCATTAGTTTGAATCCTCAAACCATGATATGACGGCTTCGGGCTTCGATTCGACAGGCTTACGTCTTCGTACGCCTTCGGATCTACTCTGCAATCTTTTTGTGGCCGCTGGGTGGAGTTCGGGTCGTTTTCCGCGTCGGGGTATGCAAATGAGCTTTTTCCGGCGATCCACAAAGTTACGATCGTCCTTCGCAATCTCTTACGACATCTGTAGTCCTGGCGTCCGGGAATAGGAATGTACGTAAACGACGCTACTCCAAAAAAAAACCGACGTTATTTCGCGCAATGCACGCCAGGAAATTTCAGAACGGAGCATGCGCAGTTCGATCGCCACGGGGACGCGCCTAATTTAAATGCTTCACGCCCCCTAATCGTGTATTTTGATTCCGCCACGAGAAATATACTACGCCGCCGTACCTTACAGGCCGAAATCTACCTGAATTCGTCTTAGAGCCAGGTAAAATACGGCGACGTATTTTTAATGTCATTAAAAACGATCATGTGTGGGCTTCAGAGCATTTTTCGGGTTCTGAAAAACTGGCCAAACATTTTTCGCACATGCTCTATTTTTTCACAACGTTTTTAATGTTGTCGTTTTTCGGGTTGTAAAAAATGGTCGTGTGTGGGATTTAACGACGTAAAAAAACGCACATGCTCAGAAGCAAGTTATGAGACGGGAGCGCTCGTTCTGGTAAAACTACCGTTCGTAATGGAGTAAGCACTTCACGCTGTAACAGACAAAAAGGCATGAACCGTCTTTTACTAACACAAAATCAGCTAAAGCAGCCCAAAGGGTGGTGTCATCCGAATGGAACTTCCCCTTTATAGTGCCGTTGTACGCGCTTTGCTAGAGCTTTTTGTTTTCACGATCGTGTGTAGGCAAGGCCGTTTTAATGATCAAGTTGAAAAAAAAAATGTTTTTTTCTAGAGCCTGAAAAACAACGGTTTTTACATCCCGAAAAATGATCGTGTGTACGCGGCATAAGTTTACGCTGGGAGTTTGTGAAAAAAATAGTGAACACCTTTCTGTAGAAAATCCAGTAGCTGTAAACCCTTAACCACTTCAGCCCCACAGAATTTGGCTGGCCAATGACTGGGCCATTTTTTGCAGTTCGGCAGTTGCATCGTTTTAACTGACAATTGTAATGAAGTGCGACGTGGCTCCCAGACAAAATTGACGTCATTTTTTTCCCACAAATAGAACTTTCTTTTGATGGTATTCAATCGCCTCTGCGGTTTTTATTTTTTGTGTTATAAACAAAAAAATTGCGACAATTTAAAAAATATATATATTTTTTACTTTTTGCTATAATAAATATCCCCAAAAAATAAATATATATTTTTGTTCTCAGTATAAAGCTGTTGTATCTGCAAAGGGTGGGACAACTCAATATTGAATCTTATGGACTAAGACTGGGATGCCATTAAAGTTCATGTGCATGTAGGTAGGTGTCCCAATACTTTTGACAATGTACAGTAGTGTATCTGTAGTGTTTACTTGTCTTTCTGCGAAGATCTAAGTGTCGGTTTACACTGGATGTGGTGCAGGAATGGCATGTGATTTGAACAGGAATCACACCGCATTTCTGTTCATATCAAATGCGATTTTTCAGCAGTGCAATTTAAGCCATTATTTTGTATGGCTCAATTTGTACCAGAATCATGCAGGACCCTTTTTTGTCCGCATTAGAATTGGATCACATGGGTGTTCACATGCAAATCGGACTGCAATTGCAAACCAAATTCGGGGTGTCATTAAATTAACATACACACCTGCAATGATCTGCATAAACAAAGTGCGATTTGGATGTTGTGAGGAATCTGCACACAATTAGCTGTGAACATGGCACTACATGCAATTTCTCTCTGGTGCTTTGTTCCTCTGTTGAAACAGACCTGTTGAAGATTGAAACAGAACCACTGTGGTGTAGTATGTGACAACCTCAGCTTGGGCTCCAACCAGGCCATGCCCCAATGCTTTTTGCTCCATCCAGTGCTGACACAGAAGGAGGTTGGTCAGACGTCTGCCAATCACTGTTTCCATACAAAGAGCAAGGGTCCTTGTGTGCAGAATACGGGCGGGGGGGGCAAGCTTTTCAACTCCAGCTGTGGTTTACAAGCTGTAAGACTTTGCAAACCTTTTGTTTTGTTCATCTGAAATGTATGTAGCTGATTTAACTGAACGTTCATTTGGGCTTTTAGTGAAGTGACTGAAAAATCTCTACAACTTTAATGACATCACTTTTCTGTAATTAAGTATTTCCCATGCTGTCAAGGCAGCTGAATCCTGTAGAAATCTTCACTGTAGGGATGCCTGTCCTCCTTCGTCTCTAAACTTTGGGTGTAAGAAAAGAAATGGCTGCACATTCAGGAATTCCAATTGCCTTTTATTTTTCAAAGTGATAACACCAATACGAGGTCACGTAGACGCGTTTCACACATATATCTTGTGCTTAATCATTAGTAATCATTACTAATGATTAAGCACAAGATGTATGTGTGAAACGTGTCTACGTGACCTTGTGTTGGTATCTTTGGTATTATCACTTTGAACAATAAAAGGCAATCGGAATTCCTGGATGTGCAGCTGTTTCTTTTCTTACAAGTTTTCCATGGAGCTGGCACTCTACAAGACATTTCATCTCAGGTTCTCATTATACAACTAGAGCAGCAGCTCATTTTTCTTTGTATGTCTATGAACTTTTGGTGCTGCAATGGTTACCAGCTTCGGTTCTTCAGATAGGAAAGTAGTACAGATGGTGCAACAAGGACATGCCCCCTCCTTCCTTCTCCTCCATTGAGAGCAGGGTGCAGAAAACACACAGAATCCAAGGTGAATAAGAACAGTGTATAAAAGACCCAACAATTCACAATTAGGCCCGGCTTATAGGCACAGCCAACCAGAACCACTTACAAAACTGTATCAGAGGAGTGTTATCTTTAAATGATGCCGACAGCTTATGCAACAAGGAACGGGAATGCGGGAATGTGACCTGGTTGGTCCACACCAAAATGGGAGGCTTCTTAAAAAAATAAAAGCGTTGTTTATTTATTGTCCTCTGGAAAACTTCCCCTACCTCTGAACCCTCTCGTTGACAGATGTGGAAGCTGTCTCTACACTAATTTTTTTACTTTCATAGTATCACAAAAGACAAAACATGTGGCAAAGAGAAACATTGAGTGTACAATAGGGATAAGTGGGGGATGAGTCAAGTGGTACTGGTAGGTATAAAATAAATGGAACATGCCTAACAGTCCGAGTAAAGAGCAATATTGACTACCAGACTTTAGGGTGCAAAGACATTCTTGTGCTTATACCCTCCTGGGCCAAGGAAGCCATCCAGTGTGTCCTGGGAAAGGGCCTGAACCAGGTAGGACCCGAGGAGTAGGGGGAGCCGCCTAATGGAAACTTACTGTTCCTGATGACAGAGTGTCCCCGCCCACCATGCCCCAAGTACGGGACCCCCCCACAAGGCGCTGTTGTGTTCTAGGGACGCGATCCTGTGTGATCCGTAAAAGAAAGTGGAGAGATTCCCTGAGTGGGACAGAGAAAGAAAAGTGAGAAAGAGGAAAGAGAAGGAGTTGAGAGCGGGGAGGAGTGAATATATTGAGGTAGATTCATTCACGTGAGTGTTGGTTTGAAGTTTCCTGGGGGGGTTATATACCCGGAATGATTGAAATTCCCATGAATCTTGCCCATGGTTCCCAAATGATTTCAAACTTGCATACCGGGTCTGACATGATACTAGCCAACCTTTCTTGGGCCATAATTAGGGGTCAAGTCCTGGGGAAAAAAGTGTGGGAACTCCCACCCAAGATCCACTCCCCCACCAAAACAAAAAAAAAAAGATATGCTCATATGCATAATTACTAAACCGCTTGTTTTTTTTCTTTTTAAGCAAGTTCTTTCTAAATCCTGCGATAACTCACAGCAGACCTTTGCAATGTCTCCTGGGAACAATGACAAAAGCTCCCAGGAGACATTGCGGCATTGAGGAAGTGACGGAATACCCGCACACTATCCGATGAATCCATATACAGGTAGCGGCCAGTAACATAAAGGATTGCTAAGGTTCGCCTGCCCCTGACAGTGACTTGAGCTGGGCATCGCCGCTTAGTGAAGGATTGGCTCAGGCAGCTCGGCTGCTCTCAGCTGCTCTAGTCCTGCAGAGGGAACTGCGTTCCTGCTGTGAAAAAAATGCAGGGACTCCGTTCCCGCAGGACTTGAGCCCGGGCCATAATACAGGAGACTTTCCATTTGCCTACACTAACTTTTTAGGTAAAAGTCAGCTTTAAGCAAATTAAAACAAATAAAGCATATCAAAATAAATGTATTATACTTATTGCCCACTTCAAATGGAATTTATGCCCTCTTCTAAAGTTATAGGTGGCATCAGCTTCAGCATCAGCACCAGACACCTCTATGTCCCCAGTATGCCTTTGCAGCTCCCATAGTAGGCAATGCTAAATCTGATTTAATTTGTATAGCCTAAAGACCTTTGGGGGTGGATGACCTCTAAGGCCGCGTACACACGATCAAATCTATCTGCTGGAAACGGTCTGCCAGACCGTCCCAGCAGACAGATTCGATCGTGTGTACGGGCGAGCAGACGGATTTGGCCAGCCGACAGATTTAAAAGCATGCTTTGAAATCTGTCGGCTGGGAATCCGTCCGCCCGACATGTCTGCTGGTTAGTACGCTAACCAGCAGACATATCTGCTCGCACATGCGTCGAATGGATTCGACGCATGCACGGAAGTAATTTACTTTCTGGTGCGGTGACGTGGCGGCGTCAACGTCACCGCCACGTCACCGCGCTGTTTTGGTTTGATCGTGTGTACAGCGATCAAACCAAAACGGCCAGCAGACAAATCTGCCCGACCGATTTGAACAGATTCATTTGCGCGTGTGTACGGGGCCTAAAGCATGACAGCAAAATACTGAACTGGGATTGTTACCAGGCTTTGGGGTTTCACCAATATAGGTGATATGTAAAAAAAATCCTGTGTAATAGCTACTTATTTTAGCTGTACCTTGTAAACACAAAGTCAAATGACTGTAAAAAAAAAAATGTTCTAAAAAGTGTTACCTTTTTTTTGGCAAATGTTTGAAATGTGTGTCCTTTAGCCTGCTTTAGTGTTCCATCTTAATCAGTATTATTTATAAGGTGTACATTCTCAACAGAGTTTGGTTTAGTGACAAATTTTGTTGTCTGCTCCGGTGACAGACAGTATTCATAACTCTAAACAAGGAACGTTGAGTTTGAAGGGCAGCGCTTCATAAGAGGAGCCGCTCCCAGGGGACAGATAATAAAAATATAGCTTTTTACTTCCGATATCAATGACTTCTTTGTAGCCTCACTTATACCCAGTTTATTTCTGCAATATCTGGAAAAAGGCAACAGAAGACAACAAACATGTTTTTATATCTTTTATATGGAGCTTTCTTTTAGTTCTTTCTTTCTCAACGGTATCTTTCTACCTCCTGCAGTGACCGGGTCATTTTAGGTTTGAAAAAAATGAAACCTCAGGCTGCCTATCTAGTTCATTTGTTTCCTTTTTCAAGCTTTTTCCCCCTGTCCCTTCTTTTTCTCTTGTTCTTCTTTACGCTTGTTACTTTCTTTGCTTTACTTTATCCTGATTCATCAACTTGCAACAGGAACGTAAATTAAAATGATTGTAAAGGCTGAAGTATTTTTACCTTCATGCATTCTATTCATAAAGGTAAAAAACCTTTAGAGTCGGTTCACACTGGGGCGACTTGGGATCCGACTTGAGGTCGCCTCAAGTCGTCTCAAGTTGCGCTGTAGAGAAAAACAATGTAAGTGAATAGGTGCGGTGTTAATACACACTACTCAAGTCGCTCCGACTTCAGAAAAAGTTCCTGTACGACTTCAATCCGACTTGTAGGCGACTTGTACCCATTGATTTCAATGGAAGTCGCCTCCAAGTCTGATCACTGTCTTAACTGAAGCGACTTTCCAGCAAGATAACATACATTTCTCAGGCAAACCCCTCCCTCTCCCAGAGCTGATTGTTGTTTTATTGGCCACTGGAATGTCTCCTGTCCTGGAGACGACTTCAAGTCGTGTTGTAAATCGCCCCAGATCGCCCTGTGGTTCATGCTCAAGTCGTGTCGGAGTCGCCTCTGAAAGTCGCGCTGGAAGTCGTGTCGCCCCAGTGTGAACCGACTCTTAGTGTAGAGCTCCCCCCTCAGCCCCCCCCCCCTGATACATACCTAAGCCTGATATAAATTCAGCCATGTGCACAGGACCCTCTCCCTGGTCTCTCCCTCTTGATTGGCTCCCAGTTCTGTCAATCACAGGTACTGAAGCGGGGCAGGGGCGGGGCCTGAACTGTGCTCTCTGTGTCTTATAAACATATAGAACCAGCCCAGGAGAGATCATGCATGAGTGCCCCAAGACCAAGCAGCTTGCTCTGGGGTCACTCGGCAAGGGGGACTGGCCCAGAGCATTAGCGGGGACTCAAGAAGAGGAGGACCGGGGCATCTCTGTGCAAAACCATGGCACAGAGCAGGTAAGTATGAACGTTCAATATTTTTTTGAAAAAATAAAAACAATTCCCTTACAATCACTCTAAAGCTGTGCTTTTGCCATGCAAGAGAAATAAACTAGTTTGGTGGTTCTGAAGCCATTTACCTCAATGCAGAGAATTGCCCATCCACAGGCCAGCTCTCCTCTCTTTCTCTTCTCACAGGACACACAGGCAGCAACAGGTTACTATTAAAGTGTTACTAAACTCAGGACCTGCATTCACTATATCTGGTCTTCCAGACTCCCACAGTACACAAAAAATGCAATTATTTTAGTAAATATAAACAGCTAAATACCTTTTCTCATCTATATAGCAGTCTTGTGACTTCTATCAGTTTCTGACCGAGAAGAAGAAGCAGTTCTCTGACTGTCCTATGAGACTGCAAAATCCCTGACCCTCTGTCTGGACAGTGCTGATTGGCCCTGTGCTGATGACATGCATCCTTCCAAGAAAGAAAAAAACCTCTCCAACAATACACACCAAACCAAGCATGTGCAGCCTGACACCATAGACTCTGTGCTATCAGGAAATGATTAGAGGACATTTGAAGGAGGGGAAGATCAGAGACGCCAGGATCAAACAGCCTTTTTACACAATGTGGATGATTAACCCTTTAGGTTCCACAGTGAGTATACCAAACATGCATTACTGCATGTACAGACTGATCTTACTGTTGTGGATTTAGTAACACTTTAATCACTTGCCGACTGCCTAATGTAGATATACGTCAGCAGAATGGCATGGGCAGGCAAAGTACATTTGTCAAAAACCTGTGTACTGTTTTTATTTATTTTTGACACTTTTGTGAGTGCAGGGGGCTGGGATCTGGGGGTCCCCTTGTTAAAGGGGGCTTCCAGATTCTGATAAGCCTCCTGCCCGCAGACTCTTTCCTAACCTGGCAGGCTGCATGCTTGGATAACAGTCTGAATTTTGGGGGGACCCCACACATTATTTTTTTTGGTGTAGGGGTTCCCCCTAAAATTCATACCAGATCGAAGGGTCTGGTATTGTCTTTTGGGGGGGGGGGATATCCGCCGTTTTTTATTTTATTTTGGCGTGGGGTTCCCCTTCAAGATCCTCAGAGCACAAGTTGCATGCCAAAAGTAGGATCAGTTGAGATGATGATCCAAGGGATCCTAGGGAACCATTGATTTATGCACGTCATGTGACACAAGCTCCCAATGTCAGAGCGTATGTCGCAGCAGTGTGAACCAGGCCTAAGGGCAAAATTTACTTTGTAGGATCCATATGCCCTTAGATCAAGCATGCAGTCTGGAGGGCATTTTTAGCTATTAACCACTTGCTTACTGGGCACATATACCCCCCTCCTGCCCAGGTGAAATTTCAGCTTCCGGCACTGCGTCGCTTTAACTGACAATTGCGCGGTCGTGCGACGTGGCTCCCAAACAAAATTGACGTTCTTTTTTTACCCACAAGTAGAGCTTTCTTTTGGTGGTATTTGATCGCCTGTGCGGTTTTTATTTTTTGCGCTATAAACAAAAAAGAGCAACAATTTTGAAAAAAAATACAATATTTTTTACTTGTTGCTCTAACAAATATCCCAATTTAAAAAAAAACATTTTTTTTCTCAGTTTAGGGCGATACGTATTCTTCTACATATTTTTGGTAAAAAAAAAAAAAAAAATCGCAATAAGCGACTGGTTTGCGCAAAAGTTATACCGCTTACAATATAGGGGACAGAATTATTATTTTTTATTATATTTTTTTTTACTAGAAATGGCGGCGATCTGCGATTTTTATTGGTACTGCGACGTTATGGCAGACACATCGGACACTTTTGACACATTTTTGGCGCTATTCACATTTATACCAAGGGACACGGCCAACACAGGGCTTCCCCGCAGCACGCTCTAGAGCGCGTGCTAGGAACGCCCAAAGGGGGGGCCGTCTTTTGACGGCATGTTGGATACTCAGAGCCGCGCTGTAGCCGTCATTCGGCTACAGCGCGGGTCTGAAGTGGTTAAAGACCCACCTCCCTCAGAGCAGCTAAACTGTATGACGCCACAATTGTACATTTCCGGTCGAATGTTCCGCCCACAAGCTATAGTAGAATTCTAATGTTGTATGACACTAGTAATAATTACATTTATAAATTATTATTACTAGTCAACCAACATTCAAATTCTTCTATAGCCTATGGGCCGAGCATTTGACAGGAAATGTTCAATTGCTGCTTGTCAAATCTTCTTAGAACTTTCAGACACCATAAGCCTTTAATGACAGATTAGACATTTGTATGTTTTTCAATGCTTTGTCGAATCTTCATCATTCTTGTCGAATGGTCTACCCCAACATTTTCTCTATAATGTTGAATCTTTTCTCTCTATAATGTTGAATCTTCTCTCTCTATGTAGAATAATCTTGGACTAATAGAGTTAGGTTAGGCACATTTGACTGCAGGTTCAATAGACTCAGATCGCTATTGTCAGCGTCATGTCGAATCTCCTATCTATATCAAACTGTCGTAGCAACGAAAACGAAAATAAAGCATTTTTTTATGTCGGATTTTGGATTCTGCACGTTTGTTTTCATTTGTTTAAACGATTACGAAAATACCCAAAATTCAGACGAAAATGCATTCGGACAAAAACAAATGCACATGTCTACCAATTAACAGGTTTAAGAACTGTGTTTAATTTAATGTACAAATTGAGTACATGGTTGCAAATAAAGTAGATGTATTTTTAATAAAGCTTTAGTACAGAAAAGCTTTATTTTATTATATAAAATGTCTTTATCACAAATGCGCTCTGCGTTTTTTAACAGGAGTTGAGTTTTCATTTACAGTGGATGTCTTTTAGTTGAGAAAGGTATCTTCATATTTGCTTGCATACAAATGACCATATCCCCTTTTTTACGACCAGATTAACAAAATTAAAATGAATTGTGAACACAGATAAATGATTAAACCCATTATTAAAAGTAAGATTCTGGATGTAGAAATAGAACACAATGTCCTAATAGTCAAGTGAGATAACATACATAGAAAGTAGATTTCTTTGTTTCTCGTAATATCAAGATATACTTTAAAGGTTATCTGCATTGTGCCTCATAACTGGTTGAGTGATTTGTCTTAAATTATATGACATCTTATCAATTGTTCTCATTACTTCAGTTATTTCAAGTAAATAAGAGCTAGTGAAATTACAGTATATGCGAATGAAGCTATTCAAGGTCAGATACTGCTCGGAGAATAATTTCCATTCTTGGTATGATTCAAATTGTTTTACAATTTTCTTTTCAAGAGCTACATCTATATTATGGTCATACAAAAGAACATTTGCAAGAACAACTATGAATATATATATATATATTTTTTATATTTTGAAGTAGGTATGTGCGATAAATAACCATTAAAATATTATTTGCTTAAGCTTTTCTTGAAATATTTAATATGTTATAGTCTGCAATTCAATTAAGGCCACTGTACTGAGCATACAAAAGAAAACTAAAATAAAATAATACAAATTGAAGAATACAACAGCTTCAAGCAGCATGTGGTGTTATATAGAACTATTGAAGCTACCATGTGGCATTCATAGACCTTTCATTACTTCCCTATTCATCCACATATGTTTTCTTTTCTCTGTGTAACATGTTAAGTAGACCACTCTACTAAATATTATGGCAAAATGAGAGAATAACTTATATTATTGACATGCAAATAAACAGACTTGTCAAGTAAGGCGAATGGCATTTAGAAAAGTATAGTAGCCCATAACAATAACACCCCCTACTTCTCCAACATAGGTGTTTATGATTTACCGTGTATACTCGAGTATAAGCCAAGTTTTTCATCACATTTTTTGTATGCTGAAAATGTCCCCCTCTGTTTATGCTCACCTTTTTGCGCCTGATCCCCTGGACTTTGGCGACTTTGCAAAGCTTTGTTGTCTGGGGGACCTACGGCTGGGAAGCACCGATTTTTCAAAAGCCAGGCGCCCCTTCCATAGACTCTCATGTTAAACGTCAGTCTAGTCATGGACACAGTGAGGCATGGACATAATGAGGCATGGATACAGTGAGGCATGGACACAGTGAGGCATGCACATGGACACAGTGAGGCAAAGTGAGGCATGCAGATGGACACCCTGGGCTTATACTTGCGTCAATATGTTTTTTTTTTTTTTTTTCATTTTTTTGTGGTAAAATTAGGTGCCTCAGCTTATATTCGGCTCAGCTTATACTCGGGTATATACAGTACTTATCTGAACATGGTTCCACATTGTGCTCTCTCTCCCAAGCTATAACCAGGTGAAGACCACTCTAATAACCAAAAAACAGCGCAGACGCTATTTGAATACAATGAACCATAAATGTTAAGAGTTCTCCTGTTTCCATATACAGTAAAACCTTGGATTGCGAGTATAATCCAAGCATGCTTGTAATCCAAAGCACTCCTATATCAAAGCAAAAATCCCCATAAGGAATAATGGAAACTCAAATAATGATTTGTTCCACAACCATTTATTTAAAGGTCCTTCAGTTTATAGTTCATATAAAAAGATTATAGCAATGTGACGAGGTTGTGTAACCATAAAATGTCCATCCACAAATGGAAGCTTCCACAAGGGAATTAGAAACAAAATCCATCAGGGGCTACAGAGTATAAAAGACAAGAGAGGCCCCTCTATGGCCGCGTACACACGAGCAGACAGATTTGTTCAAATCGGTCGGGCCGACTGATTTGAACAAATCTGTCTGCTGGGGACATATTGGTTTGATCGTGTACACACGATCAAACCAAAATCCCCGCCGCCAGACGGCGCGGTGACGTGGCGGTGACGTTGACGCCGCCACGTCACCGCACCAGGAAGTAAAACACTTCCGCGCATGCGTCGAAACCACTCGGCGCGTGTGCCAGAAGACATGTCTGCTGGTTAGCGTACTAACCAGCAGACATGTCAGGCGGACGGGTTCCCAGCCGACAGATTTCAAAGCATGCTTTGAAATCTGTCGGGTGGTCAAATCCGTCGGCTCGCCCGTACACACGGTCGAATCTGTCTGCTGGGATGGTCGGGCTGACCGTTTCCAGCAGATAGATTTGATCGTGTGTACGCGGCCTAAGTGTAATTTAATTTAACGAAGGTACAACATTTAGCAACTCACATGGCACATCTAAGTAGGCAAGCATCCGGAGCAAAGCTGTCCTCCTGGCTATCACCACTGTCAGTCTGCAATCATGATCGTAAAGATTACCCTGCAGTAGAGCAATCTGAAAGCGAGGCTTGTGGAGTGCAGCGTGGAAGAGATGACATTGATGGCAGTGAGGAGGATGGTTTATGTGGACATCTTTACCCTGGATCCCTGCATATCTAGATGTACCTATTTTAATCATCAACCATGTGAGTTGCTACAGTAAATGTTGTACCTTTATTAAATGTAACCATATTGCTACACGTAGAGGCGCCTCTCTTCTATTTTATACTCAGTTGTGGCATGATGCTATTCTTATATCAAGACATCGCTTGTATATCAAGGCAAAATGTATTAAAAAATGTTGATTGTCTTTCAAAACACTCTCAAACCAAGTTACTCTAAAACCAAGGTTTTACTGTACTTCAACAATAAATGTCTTTAAAAAAGCTCTATGAGAATTCCTCTTATATGATTTCTCAAAAGTCACTCTGTAGGACTATCAATTCCCTGTTCTTTCAGTGCCAGGTACTGGAAGGCAGAGTGCTTTCCAGCTGCCACAACACTACCACCATTCTACAAATTTCCAGTTAGTTCACTGATACTACCAGGGCCACCAATAGAAATAGTTGGACCGCATGCAGTTTACCTTACAGCCCCCAACAAAATTGACGTCCTTTTCTTCCCACAAATAGAACTTTCTTTTGGTGGTATTTGATCACCTCTGCGGTTTTTATATTTTGCGCTATAAACAAAAATAGAGCGTCAATTTTGAAAAAAATTCAATATTTTTTACCTTTACCTATAATAAATATCACCAAAAAATATATAAAAAAAAAATTTCCTCAGTTTAAGCCGATACGTATTCTTGTAAATACTTTTGGTAAAAAAAATCACATTAAACGTTTATTGATTGGTTTGGGCAAAAGTTATAGCGTCTACAAAATAGGGGATAGTTTTATGGCTTCTGAGCATGCGCAGGTTTTTCACGCCGTTAAAGCCTACACATGATCATTTATTACAACCCGAAAAAAAACTACATTGTTTAAAACGTAGAGCATGTTCAAATTTTTTTTGTCGTTTTTCAGAACCCCAAAAATGCTCTGAAGCCCAAACATGATAGTTTTAAATGACATTTTTAAAAAACTTCGTTTTTTACAACCCGAAAAATGATCGTGTCTACGCGGCATAACATTCAGTCAAAATCCAGAAAAGTAACCACATGACTTCAGAAAAGGAGTGGGGGGTGGGAATTAAAAAATGTCTGTCTCCAGCCTAGTGCATGAGATATGTAAATAACCTGTCACTCACAGCAAGGGGGAGGAACGGACTAAGGTTTTTCCCTGTAAGTCTGTTTTATTTCACTTAACAATAAAAGAGGTTTGCTCAGAGATGGATAAATTCTGTGTGGCAAGACTGGGCACAGATGATAGGAAATCTTATACTGTACATTGTGACATAAAAAAAATCAGATTTAAATCCACTTTAACCACTTCAGACCCACGCTATAGCCGAATGACGGCTACAGCGCGGGTCTGAATATCCAACTCGCCGTCAAAAGACGGCCGCCCCTTTGGGCGTTCCCAGCGCGCGCTCCAGAGCGCGCTGCGGGGAAGCCCTGTGTTGGACACAGCCAATCACAGATCGCGGCGAACGGCCAATCAGAGTGGCCGTTTGCGATGCGATCTGTGCGGCGAATGAGAGATGATCTCACAGATCATCTCTCATTGCCGTTTTTACACAGAGACAGCATCCTGTCTCTGGAGAGGAGGAGACCGATCTGTGTTCCTTGTACATAGGGACACAGATCAGTCACCCCCCTGCCCCCCCCTCCCCCCACAGTTAGAACACTATGTAGGGAATACATTTAACCCCTTCCTCACCCCCTAGTGTTAACCCCTTCAATGCCAGTCACATTTATACAGTAATTAGTGCATATTTATAGCACTGATCGCAGTATAACTGTGAATGGCGCCAAAAATGTGTCAAAAGTGTCCAATGTGTCCGCCATAACGTCGCAGTACCAATAAAAATCGCAGATCGCCGCCATTTCTAGTAAAAAAAAAAAAAAAAAAAATAATAATAATTATGTCCCCTATTTTGTAAGCGCTATAACTTTTGCGCAAACCAGTCGCTTATTGCGATTTTTTTTTTTACCAAAAATATGTAGAAGATTACGTATCGCCCTAAACTGAGAAAAAAAATGTGTTTTTTTTTTTAAATTGGGATATTTATTATAGCAACAAGTAAAAAATATTGTATTTTTTTTCAAAATTGTCGCACTTTTTTGTTTATAGCGCAAAAAATAAAAACCGCACAGGCGATCAAATACCACCAAAAGAAAGCTCTACTTGTGGGGAAAAAGAACGTCAATTTTGTTTGAGAGCCACGTCGCACGACCGCGCAATTGTCAGTTAAAGCGACGTAGTGCCGGAAGCTGAAATTTCACCTGGGCAGGAGGGGGGTATATGTGCCCAGTAAGCAAGTGGTTAAAGGAGTTGTAAAGGAAAAAAAATGTTTGCCTAAAATTAATATCTGCAAGGTAGACAGACAGAATAGTGTAATGATTCTGTTAACAAACGAGTAAATACCTATTAAATTCCTTCATCTACTGTATATCACCTCCGGCGTTCTAGTTTCTGTTCTCTCATTCACTTCCTGGTTTGCATCACTTGTTCATGTAAGAACTACATTTCCCAGTATGAATTGTGGCACGCCCAGTAATTCACACCTCCTTGAAGTCTCTAACACGTAGAGAGCGTCCTGCCGCACAAATGTAGTTCCCAGCAGGGGGCGAGCATGTCACTGACCACCGCAGTAAAGTCTCCCTTCACGGTGGTCAGTAAAATCAGACAAGCAGGAAGTGAACAGAACAGAGAAGAAATAGAGCAACTTCTGAGCAAAAACGAACAATGAGGAAGTGAAAAGAGGAATGTCTGCAGGTAAAGGATACTTGTTATGAAAAAAAGAAAATTCCTTTACAAATCCTTTAAGTTTCCTACAAATATCTTCACATGTTTTCTCTGAAACCATGCTACCATGTATAGCACCACTAACTCAAATCTTAACTTCTAATACACATTTTTTTTCGTCCCCTTGAAGCCATTTATAGCTCAGCAATGATGCCTGTGTTGGAAAACACGGTTGGGAGCTGTACAACTAATTAAAATCTATTCTCTCAATTCTCTCATCCTTTGCATTCTTGTAAGAAAATCCAATCAGAGATTAAGAATTTTGTCTCAATTTGAAATTACCTTTCAAACATAAGACACTCAAAATAAATTGAATACTTGTCTGAGCACCCATATTTTCAAAAGGTTATCATACAAAATAAAGACACTTCATCAAAGATTTAGCACTAGCTAGCCACAATCCATAAATCAGGGAAGTGTCATGCTCCTTTTAGCCCGAATTCATTTTGCCGACTATCTCCTCCAACATCTCTGTCAAGTAGGCTGTTTGCTTCATTACACATAATTATATTTTAATGCAGATGTTCTACAGAATGTCAGTGCATCTAAGAATCTAAACCAGTTTGTCATGTTCTATTGCTTTGATATGCCACTTGATACAGGTACGTGTAGATAAGAGAGACTTGGTGAGGAATTAGCATTTAAATATTTATGGGGATGCCAAGTTATGTTTCCTAGACATGGTAAGTTAAGAGGAATGACAACTTTGGTTGGTTTGTTCCTTGATTTGATTGCAGTTGAGTGCAGGAGTTAAAAGCAATTGCTGGTACATTGGGCAACATACTAAAGATGCCACAGTTACTCAACAACTTTTTGTAAAAAAAAAATATATATATATATATATATATATATATATATATATATATATATATATATATCTCAATTTTAGACTCTGCTAATTTAAGTTTGGAATTAAATATAAAAGTTGATGTTTTGTGGCAGGTAATAAACAGGACTGACTAATATTTTGGCTAACGGGATGATTTCACTCTTTCAAAATTAGGAAGTGAGTTGCAAGTGGTTGCCACAGAAATTTAGTAATCAAAAGATATTCCCACGCTGGCCAAGTCTAAAAGTTGGGGTACTGCAAGCACTGAAGGTAGTATCAAGGCCCAGGTGAGTATAAATGTAGAACTAGTGCTGCGCTGTGCATAAATAGGTGATAAAAAAAATAAAATAAATTATACAACCTAAAATAAAGGAAAATAAATACAATTTAAAACAAAGAGTAGTAATAAAAGATTTTCTACTAATGATGCGAAACCAAAATAGAGACGCTGAGGGCTGGCAATAAATGAGCGTATTACGCAAACTCTATGAGGTGGAGTCTGAAGTGGAAAATAAATAAAGAAATAAATAGGTGGTAAAGTGCAAATGTGCTCACGTGACAGGTACACTTAAAAGTAGGGTTGTCCCGATACCACTTTTTTAGGACCGAGTACAAGTACCGATCCTTTTTTTCATGTACTCGCCGATACCGAATACCGATACTTTTTTTAAATGTCATGTGACAGTTTTCAAACCACAATACAGACTAAGGATATTTTCTTTAGAATTATGAAGAACTCTAACTCAAGACATTATAAAAGAATAAAAATGAGTAAAAATTAATAAAAATGTTTTATTTGCTTGTCACGCAGTAGTAAAAAACTCAAAGAATTTTCACAGAACATGTTGATAAATACAAAAAAAGTATTCTATTTAGGCATCGGGAGCATTTGCGCGAGTACAAGTACTCCCGCAAATACTTGGTATCGGTCCCGATACCGATACTAGTATCGGTATCTGGACAACCCTACTTAAAAGGCAATAAATGAATGGTCAAAATAGCAACAATAAAATATAAATAATCAGCTGCGACAGTATAAACAATGGATTGATAAAAAGTGTACAAATACTGTGAAAAGTGTACCACAAAATAGGTGTGAGAATAAACTCATAAAATCTTTAAAATGGCATTATCATGTGACAAGTGCAACCATTAATAAATATATTCACACTAAGATTCCATAAAATGAAAATAAGTAAATAAAAAAAATGTAAAAAAAAAACGCAGTGCAGATAATGTCCATAAGGTGCAAGCTGGATGGATGGCTGTGTGCGCACAGTGATCAGGGTGAAGGTGCTGGTGCTAGTAGTCAATCACTGGTATGTAGTGCTACCGATGGTGGTTACTGGTTCTCCGTGTAACTTAGGGTATAGATGTCCCCTTACCTTACCGCTGCAAGGTAACAGCGTATGAGTGTGTCTTTCAAGTGTCTTTCAGGTGGTTACTGGTTCTCTGATGAAGTTACGTGACTGTAACGAACACGTGCGGGAACACAGGGCACCGGAAGTGACATTGGACGAGTTCGCTACTCGTTTTTGATATGCCTGTCTGATACTTCACATTGTGAGTACCTGTTTTTATTATTGCTGCTGACAATAGGGGTGCAATGGATCGTGACCGATCCGCGATCCGAACGGGTTGACCTGTTCAGATCGGCACAGTATGTGATCCGTGGACCGCACCGCCGCCGGGGCCTTAGGAAAGCCGCGGCTTCGGCTAGCTCCGGAGCGGTCGGCCTTCTTGTTACACCCGGCAGCGGTGCGCGCTCACGTCATCACCCCTCCCTCTGCTCGTGGATTTTCTATTTGGCAAGAGCGCACGCCACAACAAGTACAGTGAGTTGGATGTTGGACTGGCAGTGGCTATTATATATTAGTGATTATGGGGGCGATGTTGGACTGGCTATAATTACTAGTGTGGGGACGATGTTGGACTGGCTATAATTACTAGTGTGGAGACGATGTTGGACTGGCTATAATTACTAGTGTGGAGGCAATGTTGGACTGGCAATAATTACTAGTGTGGGGACGATGTTGGACTGGCTATAATTACTAGTGTGGGGACGATGTTGGACTGACTATAATTACTAGTGTGGGGACGATTTTGGACTGGCTATAATTACTAGTGTGGGGACGATGTTGGACTGGCTATAATTACTAGTGTGGAGACGATGTTGGACTGGCTATAATTACTAGTGTGGAGACGATGTTGGACTGGCTATAATTACTAGTGTGGGGACGATGTTGGACTGGCTATAATTACTAGTGTGGGGACGATGTTGGACTGACTATAATTACTAGTGTGGGGACGATGTTGGACTGGCTATAATTACTAGTGTGGAGACGATGTTGGACTGGCTATAATTACTAGTGTGGAGACGATGTTGGACTGGCTATAATTACTAGTGTGGAGACGATGTTGGACTGGCTATAATTACTAGTGTGGGGACGATGTTGGACTGGCTATAATTACTAGTGTGGGGACGATGTTGGACTGGCTATAATTACTAGTGTGGGGACGATGTTGGACTGGCTATAATTACTAGTGTGGAGGCAATGTTGGACTGGCTATAATTACTAGTGTGGGGGCAATGTTGGACTGGCTATAATTACTAGTGTGGGGGCAATGTTGGACTGGCTATAATTACTAGTGTGGGGGCAATGTTGGACTGGCTATAATTATAGTGTGGGGGGCTGGGGCAATGTTGGACTGGCTATAATTATAGTGTGGGGGGCTGGGGCAATGTTGGACTGGCTATAATTATAGTGTGGGGGGCTGGGGCAATGTTGGACTGGCTATTATTACTAGTGTGGGGGCAATGTTGGACTGGAACAGTGATGGTGATGACGAGTGGGGTGACAATGGTGGACATTACAGTGACGAGTGGGGGGCAAGTTATGTTTGTCTTGTGTGTGTGTGTTTTTTTTTTACTGATCCGAAAAATGATCCGATCCGTGACTCCTGATCCGAGGAACGATCTGAACCGTGAGTTTTTTGATCCGTTGCACCCCTAGCTGACTCCAATAAATGTTACAAATACTACACTATCGGGCATCCCTCTTTACATCTCCCCCATGCCCCAATGTGAGGCTATCTGATACAGATACACCAGGGACACTTAAAGGAGATTTGGTTGCCAAAGTAAAGATACATATCAGCAGAGACTGAGACGTCAGGAGCCACCAGGTGATTGAAAGACACACTCATACGCTGTTATCTTACAGCGGTAAGGTAAGGGGACATCTATACCCTAAATTACACGGAGAACCAGTAACCACCTATCGGTAGCACTCCATACCAGAGATTGACTACTACCACCAGCACCTTCACCCTGATCACTGTGCACACACAGCCATCCATCCAGCTTGCAACGTATGGACATTATCTGCACTGCGTTTTTTTGACATTCGTTTTTATTTTTATTTCTTTTTCTTTTTTGGGAATTTTAGTGTGAATATATTTATTTATGGTTGCACTTGTCACATGATGATGCCATTTTAAAGATTTTATGAGTTTATTCTCACATCTATTTTGTGGTACAGTTTTCACAGTATTTGGACACTTTTTATCAGTCCATTGTTTATACTGTCGCAGCTGATTATTTATATTTTATTGTTGCTATTTTGACCATTCATTTATTGCCTTTCAAGTGTACCTGTCACATGAGCACATTTGCACTTTATCACCTGTTTATGCACAGCGCAGCACTACTTCTACATTTATTAGAGAAATTTAACTTTAAGAAACACATTTTTTTTAAAGGGGTTGTAAAGGTAAAACAATGTTTCCCTAAACAGCTTCCTTTCCTTAGTGCAGTCCTCCTTCACTTACCTCATCCTTCCATTTTGCTTTTAAATGTCCTTATTTCTTCTGAGAAATCCTCACTTCCTGTTCTTCTGTCTGTAACTACACACAGTAATGCAGGGCTTTCTCCCTGGTGTGGAGAAAGCCTCTTGAGGGGGGAGTAGGGGAGCAGGATAGTCAGGACGCCCACTAACACATGGCTCCTTTCTCTATCTGCAAAGTAGAGAGCGTTTTGACACTCCCGCTCACCCCCTCCCCCCTCAAGAGGCCTTCTCCACATCAGGAAGAAAGCCTTGCATTACTATGTGGAGTTACAGACAGAAGAACAGGAAGTGAGGATTTCTCAGAAGAAATAAGGACATTTAGAAGCAAAATCGAAGGATAAGGTAAGTAAAGGAGGACTGCACTAAGGTAAAGGAAGCTATTTAGGGAAACATTTTTTTTACCTTTACAACCCTTTAAGTTTATATTTCTCTGGACAGCTTAATACAGTATATGTATACTGTACATGCACCTGTGTTCTTGACTATTAGACTTTGGAACTGCATGCATCTGAGAGTTTTTAATAGCTAATATTTTTTGTCTTAATGGACTGTGGTCTAAATTATTTTGCCATTTCAGATTTAAATGGGTGTTGCAGCAGTTCTCCATTTTTCACTGTTTAGTAAGTTTAAAGTATATTTCCACTTTTGCAGCCTAATTGGGATAACATCTATTTTAAATATGTTACAAATTAACTTTTACATACTGTAGCATAAGTTACAAGAAATAATTTAACATTTCTAGTTACCCTTTAAGGGCTCCTTCACACAGGCGGCCCGTTCAGGTCCGCCTGCCAGTTTTTTTAGGCGGACCTGAACGGGTGCGTTCCGTGCTCCTCAATAGAGCCACGGATGTTAGCGGTGACATGCCCGCTGACATCCGACCTGCTCCGATCCGCCAAACTGTGACGGAGGAAAAACCTACTTTCCATCAGTCTGGCGGATCGAATCAGCTGAACACGGACAGACGGTCCGTGTTCATCTGATCCCCCCATAGGGGAGAGTGGAGAAAAGACACGGTGGTCCCTGCACAGTGTGCTGGGACCACCCTGTCATCCGCCGGCTCAGCAGGGATCACTCTCACTTCCTGTTGTCCCCCTTCGTTTGTAAGTAAAAGTTGTTTGTAAGTCGAATGTTTGTAACTAGGGGACTGCCTGTATTTGCAAAGCTTATGTAAGACACAGTCCTCCCTGGTCTCTGCCATGACCATGCAAATGCTCTGACTGTAATCTGACTGTAATCCCAACTGTTTCTGGTTATGCCTGTCAGGGCTGGGCTCAGCCCTTCCTTCTCTGAGCTAGCCGCTTGGCTGTCGGCTAATTGTCAGCTCCACAGTGACTCACCGGTTGATGATTTCCTGCTTGTCAGTCCTGCCTACTTAAGCCGTCCAGCTCAGTTGATCTCTGCCTTCACCTTGGTCAACATCACAGAGACTCTCCTGCGTTCCTGTTGAAGACTTGCTTGGCTGACATTCCTTCTGGCTCCAGATCCTGCTTGCTGTTCTACTACTTTTATCTCTGGCTCTGTGAAATTCGGCTTGGCTGACTATCCGATCCAGTTCCTGAACTCTGGCTATGTTTTCACTACACTTACTCTGTTTATTTTTTTATCATTATTATTAAACAAGTGTGATTTAACTGTACTTCTGTTTCGGTTTGATTCATGGTTTTTGACAATGTCTCAATCTGTATTCTAGATAAACATTCAGTTATTCCTACAGATATATAGATACATTTTCTATATTTTAATCAGCCTATTTTTACCTGACTATCGTCACCAAACATCCAAGCTCCAGCTTTCTTTGAGGAGAGCAATGGTGCAGATTTAATTTCCCTTTGATTCTGTATCAATCCATCGGTATAGTTTGACTTGCTGTTTACAATAAACTGTATTCAATGCATTATGATATATACATTGGCCCAGATTCACAGAGAGTTGGGCGCACATTACACTGCCGTAACGCAAACGCTGTGTGCTACGCCAGCGCAGCACGGAGAGGCATGCACTGTATTCAGCAAGCTATTGCTCCCAACGCTGCGTCGACGTGGTGTATTTTTCTAAATCGCAGACCGGCGTAGGTGGAAGTGGGTGTGACCTCATGCAAATGATATTCCGAGCATGGTGCAGTGTTTTACGCCTGGCGTATCACGAACTGCGAATGCGCCGTGACGTAGCCGTGACGTGGATGCATGAAACTGCATCCTTATGCGCATGCTCACAACTACGCTGGCACAACTGCCTAAGCTACGCTGGATCACCATGTACGCCGTGAACGTAACGTATGCCTAATACACCGGCCTATGTTCTGTGGGGCAGAACTTTGCATGTCTGTTGCCGGGTTGCGCCTCATCTATGCGGAATAACTTTACGCCGGACGTACAATTTACACGCACCTCATGCACCATTTGTCAGGCGCACGTCCCTTCGTGAATCGCCGTATTTCCCTCATTGCATGTTTGAATGCCTAATCAATGGGAGCAGCAACATGCGTTCAGACGAAAAGTATGCCCACGCTACGCCGGGGTAAGTAAGCTACGTCGGCGAAGGGTAGCCAGTTTTTAGGTGTATGTTGGTTTGTGGGTCTGGCACACAGATACGCCGCCGCAAATTTGCACTTACGGGCGCACATTTGCACTTAGGTCGGCGTAAGTGCTTTGTGAATCTGGGCCTATATCTGTTTATACTATTATTTGTCCCGTCAAGCCTTTGGGAAACCTTATCAATAAAATTATATACAGCCCCTATGTAATATTTTTCTCCTTGTTAACAGTAAGAGAGATATTGTACAATTTATTTAAGGTGAAACTAAATATTTAATACTTTGCCTGTGAATCCAGTAGCTTTTCTGCAAAGTTTGTAAGTAACATGTTTTTGTCTAAACATCAATAGATAAGGCATGGTCCCTTTTCCAGTGCACAGACACAAAAACAGTTTAAAGCCAGCTGAGGGATACTGTTCTTTTTTGTAAGAAAATAAAAGAGGCAAATACGTTGCAAATCCCAAAGCACCAAAGAGAGAGTAGAAGGAAGTGCCGTGGGTTTGCAGCAACTATAAATCGTATTTCACTGATCCCACTGGCGCTGGAGGGGAATAGAAGAAGGAAGAAGCGTTAAAAAAAATTCAGGCAGAAACAGCTCCGGGAGGTTACAGGAGAAAGAACTTCTCGTTATTGACAGGCATGTTTCAGACACATTTTGAAATTATGTCCTGTGGTAAAAATGAATTCTCACATCTGTCAAGAAATAAGCATAAATGTATATCACACCATGATAGTGTGTTTATAAGCAGCGGGTGCATAGGCATGTGCGTAGTTTAGATATTGTACATAATGATTTCTGGAGAGCAAAGAAATATCACCCAAATGACACCACAGAAGGGGTAAAAACACAAGTTTCATCAGCGCTTCAAGGTCATGTTTCATTGTTAAGCTGATCTATATCCATCCCACCAATGTTTTATTCCTGGGGCTGGTTATGTTGTGAAATGTGTTATGTGGAAATTTAGAGACTTTGGGGTTAATTTACCAAAGGCAAATAGAATGTTCACTTTGCAAGTAAGGTTGCACTTTCCAAGGGAATTTGTCCTGGAGTTTAGTGAATGACTTCCATCATTCAATCATGTGTAAATGCATGTACAGTAGAACCTTGGGTTACGAGCATAGTCCGTTCCAGGAGAATGCTTGTATTTCAAAGCACTCGCATATTAAAGCAAGTTTCCACTTAGAAGTCAATGGAAACATAATTTGTTCCACATTGACTTCTATGGTATGCAATACCGCATGTGGCCAGAGGTGGGGGGCGCCGGAGAGCCTCAGAACTACTGAAAGGCGGCTCGCCTGATCTCGGAAACCCTTGGAAAGGCTTGAAAATACTAAGGGACGGAGTATTTACAAGTGTTTCCGAGTGATTCTAAGTATTTCCGAACGGCTCTGAACTGTTGCGAGTGTCACCAGCATCCCCGCACCTCTGGCCAAATGCAGTATTGTACACCCCATTAGGTTGAATTCTGCTTGTTTTGGAAGACAACACTCACAAACCTAGTCAGGATTTTTTTTTAAGTTGCTCATCTTTCAAAACACTTGTTAACCGCATTACTCATAAACCAAGGTTCCACTGTATTAGAGTTTTTCTTGCAAGATGAAACCTTACCGCATTTACTAACATCTGGGGCAAATTCCCTTGCCAATTGCATTTTCTCTTGTAAAGTGAACAGCTCATTTGACTTTAATGAATCAACCAATAAATCAACAAATTTGTATTTGAAAATACTTCCTCCATTGATAGTCTATGTCGTGTAGCAGGGGGGTGACCGTAACCACTGTGTGCAAAAATCCCCAATAAGACAAAGCAAAAAAAAAGAAAGGGGGAGTTTGGGACTTTAGATGAGGCACATATGTGGTGCACCTCCATCCCTGGTTCAATATTTTAAAAAAGGGGGGGGAAATTTGGGACTTTAACCACTTCCTTACCACGTCATTGTGAAATCACGGCGGCAGGAACCCCTCCTCAATCCGGGTGGACGTCATATGATGTCCCTTGTTTCCTGCGATCTAGAGCGCTCTGTCGGTGTGTGGCTAGACATTATCTCAGCTCCCGTGGCGGACCATTTTGTGGCCTCAGCTCCATACTTACCACACTGACCTCCTAGATTCCATATATCCCATGCATCAGCCCCTGATGAGTGTCATGTGACACGAAACGCGTTGGACCCGATAGATGCGGATATATGCCCCTATCATATCATTGATAATGATGAACACTACTACCAATCCTTGATGGTTCCACCTATTTTAACAACTTTTATACTTCTTGCTAATGCTGTTTATGTGACATCTGTACATATGTTGATGTATATATTGTATCCATCGATCAATGCAGACCACTATGTGGCGCCAGGTTATGCACTGTTGTACCCTTATTGCCGATTTTGCACATGCACACTACACATGGATGTGTTTAGCATTATGAAATAACATTTATACAAGATGATTGGTTCCTTTATGTGGTCTCTGTGTTTTGAGACATGTTATACAACTTTATGATTAATAAATATGTACCTCCCCTAATTACACACACCATGTCTGCAGCCTCATTTAAAGTCCCAAATTTTCCCCCCTTTTTTTCAATAAGACAAAGCAGTTTGGCCACAATCACATCCTAATTTTGGCCAACATTTATTAAAGTCAATCTCGAAGACAACATTAAGATTTTTTTTTAAATTGTTAATAGTGCATTGGGTTTTAGATGACTTTTGAGAGTAATGCCGAGTAACTCCGATGGAACTTTGCTCAAGCTATCTTGCATACACACGGACACACCAAATTCCGTCCGTCAAAAACGCGGTGATGTACAACACTACGACGAGCCTAAAAAAAGTTCAATGCTTCCGAGCATGCGTCAAATTGTTTCCAAGCATGCATGTTTTTTCCTCCGTCGGAATTCCATACAGACGAACGTAATTTCTGATAGAATTTTTTTCCGTCTGAAAAAAAGAGAACATGTTCTCTTTCTAAGTCCGTCGGATATTCCGATGGAAAAAGTCAGATGAAAAATATCCATCTGACTTTTTTCATTAGAAATTGTGACCGTGTGTACTAGGGGTGCAACGGATCGTCACCGATCCGTGATCCGAACGGGTCACCCCGTTCGGATCGGCACACCACACGATCCGTGCAGCAGCCATCTTGCTCCACCCCGTGAGCTTGCCAGTGCACAGCGTTACACTTCTCCCCGCCTCAGCGTGCTGACTACAGACCCGGGACCACCATATGTAGGCATGTGGACACAGTGTCTTTGAGATCTGCACCTGCTGGTAGGAAAAAGACTGTTTGTACTGAGCGGAGGAGGGGGGACACCCGAGGAGGGGGGAAACCAGAGTCACCCGAGGAGGGGGGGACACCAGAGTCACCCGAGGAGGGGGGACACCAGAGGAGGTAGACCCGGTGACGCCAGAGTGGAGTGGAGGGGAGCACCTGTGACGCCAGAGTGGAGTGGAGGGGGGCACCACAAGATTAGTCTTTTTTCTTTTTTGCTGATCCGAGGATCGATCCGATCCTTGACTCCTGATCCCAGGTTTTTTGATCCCTTGCACCCCTAGTGTGTACACGGCATTATAGAAGGTCCCTTCAATTATCCTGAACCTGTTTCTTTCTGTTTCCTCTCTTTGGCCTATTATTTTACATTTTTACAAAAAATACAGTAAAAAAGTAAAATAAAATGTGTAAACAACAATAAAATACAGAATAAAAACACACAAATTCAAACACTAAGGAGTCAATTTATAAATATTTTCACACAAGATGCACACAACATTCTCTAAGATTTACCCATTGTTTCATTGGATTTGAATCTGGGGTGAAAGTTTTGAGACTCTTGTGAACATTGTTTTATAAATAGACCCCTAAATGAAGTAATGTACCTTAAGCACACCCCCCGCCCCACCAAAAAACAAAACAAAAATAAAATACAAATAATTCAATTTAAAAAAAAGTAGATTTTTCTTTTCAGTAATTTCTTTTAAAGCATAACTCCACTTTTCCTGAGGAAAAAAAACAGGATTTTAACAAACTTTGTTGCAGATTCCTACCTTTTGTTATTCTTAAGAAATCCCTTTGTGTTTCTCTGTGCCCATGTAGGAAAGTAGATCTAATGAGGTTGGTTTTATAATTATCAATCAGCTGCGCACCTGCAGGGCTCGAATGAGGAAAGCTGCTAGGCCTGCATCCCTTTAGACACTTTCCTATTGGGAGTATCTCACCAGAAATTTCATTTTTGTTCCAGAGGATGCCTGAAATCTGACTTTTATCTGGGAAAATTGGCGAGCCAATCACACAAACAGGAAATGATGTTTCTGGGGACAATCTGTACACATTCTGTGTATACAACACCCAGAGGTGTATTTAGGTTTTGTGCTGCCCTAGGCCTGACTAAATTTGTACACCCCTAATTTAAATATGACTCACCCCTTCCTGTCAAGGCCACACCCAGTGTTGTTTAAGACCCGCCCTGAAATTTTCGAGTGAGGACACTAGTTCTGAGGGCCTGGGGGGGTGGGGGGCAATGGATTTCCTTAATTTCCTCTTACTTCCGGGTTGTCCATAGAGCAGGAAGTGAAGGGAAATCTTTGAAATGGGACAGGGATGGTAAAAGTGTTGCCTATAGTTCTACTTTAAGTAGATGTTGCAGTAGAAACATATAGCACAGTGAGGAAGGTTTGTGGTCCAGAATGACAAAACAGTCAAAATTGGAAGCGCCCCCCACAGTTGCGGAATATCGGCCGCCCGCATACTAGAAGCATTTATGGGGGCGCTAGACTAATTTTCCTAACAATGTAGGGCAAGCCGGCGGGACTCTTTTCGTGCTGCCCCCCTGCAAAGTGCTGCCCTAGGTCTGGGCCTTGTTGGCCTAGGCCAGGATACAGCTCTAAAAACACCTCCAGGTAGCCATATTGCATTGCATTTTTCGAAAATACAGTGGCTGCATATTAGAAGGTCATTTTTATTAACATTAAATTATAATATTACTTGTGTTGCAATTGTATATGCTGTATTATTTTTTCTTTATTTGCATTTTTTCCCCACGAAAGTTGGGTTACCCTTTAAGCAGCTCAATAAGTGAAACTAAGAGTTTTTGCTTTGGCATTGCCCTTTAAGTGATATATCATTAAAATCCATAACGAAATCAATTTTGTATATAATTTATTTTTCTCTTTTCTGGCACACTGGTCCCTATGACTCTTGCAAGTTCCATATTTCTGTGTAGAATCAATGTAGAAAGGTATAGCAAAAAGAGTAGCAGGGAGACAGACAAATGTGTCTGTCAGGGCAAAGACACTACAGAGATTTCTGAGCTTACATTGCACTTAGAGTGAGTCTGGTACACAGCCAAAGCAGATATTTTGTGGTGATCTATGACACAGCATCCAGTTTCCCGATCTTCAATTGCTCTATTAGCTACCATTACTGCACCAGTTCTCAGAGTAATATTTCTGAGGAGTCACTAGTACCAAATGCCAAATGGACTTGGCGGTCTGGCCACTGCAGAAAGACTTGGACAAAGAGATTCTAAAGTTATAATACAGCATCTCAAAAAAGTGAGTACACCCCTCACATTTTTTTAAATATTTTAATATATCTTTTCATGTAACAACGCTGAATAAATTACACTTTGCTACATTGTAAAGTAATGAGTGTACAGCTTGTATTAGAGGCGGTTCACACTGGGGCGACACCACTTCCAGCACGACTTTCAGAGGTAACTCCAACACGACTTGAGCATGAACCACAGGGCGATCTGGGGCGATTTACAACACGACTTGAAGTTGTCTCAAGGACAGGAGACTTTCCAGTGGCCAATCAAACAACAATCAGCTCTTTGGGAGGGAGGGGTTTGCCTGAGAAATGTATGTTATCTTCCTGGAAAGTTGCTTCAGTTAAGACAGTGATCAGACTTCTGAGATGACTTCCATTGAAATCAATGGGTACAAATCCCCTAGAAGTCTGATTGAAGTAGTACAGGAACCTCTTCTGAAGTTGGAGCGACTTCAGTAGTGTGTATTAAGACGGCTCTCATTCACTTACATTGATTTTCTCAACCACACAACTTGGGACGACTTGGGGAGACTTCAAGTTGGATCCCAGGTCGCCCCAGTGTGAACCGGCTCTAACAGTGTAAATTTGCTGTCCCCTCAAAATAACTCAACACACAGCCTCTAGTGTCATCAATTTAGGCCAATGTGTTTTCTGCTACATATTAATGTAAAACAAGTACAAAAAGCTTACTGTATATTGATTGATCTGCACAAAAGTTATGACGTCTACAAACTATGGGCTATATTTATGTTTTTTTTATTATTATTTTTACTAGTAATGGTGGCAATCAGCAATGTTTTTAGTGGGAGTGCGACATTGCGGCAGACAGATCTGACACTAAGTGACACTTTTTGGGGACCAGTGACACCAGTACAGTGATCAGTGCTAACAAAAAATGCACTGTCACAGTACTAACACTGGGAAGGGGTTAACATCAGGAGAAGTGCTTACTAACTGTGGGAGAGATGCTTTGACTGAGGGAAGACAGAGATCCATGTTCCTGCTTACAGAAACACAACATCTCCATCTTCCCCTCTGACAGAACAGCAATCTGCCTTGTTTACATAGGCAGACCACCATTCTGTCTGCCTCAGGAACGATTGGGGGGTCCCAGTGGACATTGGATCTGCTGGATCCACTGATTGTCACCTGATATGTCCAATCACAGCAGGAGCGGATCGCCGGCATTGCGCGTGTGCGCCCCAGACCCGGTTTTTCTAATTATGCACAGATATGTGATTTTGCACTTATGACCTCCCTGCCGCAGTATATGTATGTGGGACGGTCCTTAAGCGGTTAATGCTGTTAAAATTCTAAGCAAAGTCCCCTTCTTAAAGGGGTTGTAAAGGTAAAAAATGTTTTCCCTAAATAGCTTCCATTACCTTAGGACATTCCTCCTTCACTTACCTCATCCTTTGATTTTGCTTTTAAATGTCCTTATTTCTTCTGAGAAATCCTCACTTCCTGTTCTTCTGTCTGTAACTCCACACAGTAATGCAAGGCTTTCTCCCTGGTGTGGAGAAAGCCTCTTGAGGGGGGAGGGGGCAAACAGGATTGTCAGGATGCCCACTAACACTCCTTTCTCTATCTGCAGAGATTAGAGAGTGTCCTGACACTCCTGATCACCCCACACCAGGAAGAAAGCCTTGCATTACTGTGTGGAGTTACAGACAGAAGAACAGGAAATGAGGATTTCTCAGAAGAAATAAGGACATTTAAAAGCAAAATCAAAGGATGAGGTAAGTGAAGGAGGACTGCACTAAGGTAAAGGAAGCTATTTAGGGAAAAAATGTTTTACCTTTATAACCCCTTTAATTCTTTCCACCCATTATGGGTGCATAGAAGTATGGCTCAAGCTAATTTAAGTACGCGCACTGAAACCCCATAATCTTTCAAAATTCCGGTAGCTGAACAAGTTTTTATTTGGAATTCCACTAAAGCATTGTGTTTGACTCCACTCATACTTCAAGTTGTGTCAATTTATTTTGTAATGTTAACATGAAAAATAATGTTTTGGAATGGTAGTTTGATTTTCTCTGCACTGTAATTAAATACCTTTCCTTAGAAATGCCATTGGAACATGTTAGAAGTAATGGAGTACAAGGAAAAGAAAAGGGCTGATATTTTAGCTTGTTGATAGGGTAGAATGACAGATGAATCGTAAATGGTGATAGATTATTGCATTTTGTGACACCTTCAATAATTCTCATGGCAAATGTCCCTCAATGATAAATCTGCGGAGTGCCGAATTTTCCAAACTTACACGTGTCTCAAACAAATGAGTCTACGCTTTTTATTTGTATTGTAAAGGGAATTCTGGAACGAGCGTGGTTTGACTTTGTGCGGTCGTGAATGAGAACTGTTTAACAAATTTGTCAAAGAAGAGCACACAAATATAATGGATGGTATTGGCTTATATGGGGCATTTTTGGAAACTCGCTCCATTAGTTATTGATGTCAGGGCAGCGTACCATAAATGTTTAATAGATAAAATACAATCTAGATAAGCCTAAGGAGAGTGTTATGTTTGCTATGTTATGCTTTGTGTGTCTTGCTTTTTCCAGTTCTAGGGGTTTTATTATACTGTATTTATTGTGTTATTTAAGACTTAATAGACACTATTTAAAGTCTAATCTGAACCTAACAGCAAAGCTGTAATATACTGCAGATTACTAGTTCTTAGATGTAGTAATTTTCTTTTCTCAGACTTTCTCTTACTTTCATGTGAGCATCCTGCCAGTAACATACTTCCTATTACCAATTGTACTATATCTAAGGACAAGCAGCATTATCACTTATCAGCCTAGACCAGGCATGTCCAAAGTCCAGCCCGCGGGCCAAATGTGGCCCCACTGTTGAATTAATACGGCCCCCTGGAGATTTGGATATATAATATTGTTTGTGGCCCCCAGGGCCAAAAAATATATATACCGCATTTATCGGCGCTGCCTTGGAGGAGACAGGGAGGGGGCAGGAAGGGTGCCGTCAGATTACATAAAGAAAATCTCCTGTTTACTCAGCAGCACCTTTATTGGAAGTCCCGTCTCCTGTTCTGTCTATCATCGGAGGCGGGATTGTATTAAAGAGGCCACAGAGTAAACAAGAGATTCTCCTGTTTGTACTCTGCCGGCACTCGTCCCGCCCCCCTCCGAGGCTGCAGACGGGCATCTATCAGGCTGCACTGATGGCAATGGTAAGGCTGTATCTATGGCACATGTAAGGCTGCATCTATGGAACATGTGAGGCTGCAATTATGGCACATGTGAGGCTGCATTTATGGCAAATGTGAGGCTACATCTATGGCACATGTGAGGCTGCATTTAAGGCACATGTGAGGCTGCATTTAAGGCACATGTGAGGCTGCATTTATGGCAAATGTGAGGCTACATCTATGGCACATGTGAGGCTGCATTTAAGTCACATGTGAGGCTGCATTTAAGGCACATGTGAGGCTGCATTTATGGCACGCGTGAGGCTGCATTTATGGCAATGGTAGGCCTGTGCGTGTTATATGCCAGTAAATATGGTATATCCAAATAACAATGTTGGGTGTCCTAGGTGTATAGAAGTTGCTGCATTACCAAAACTACTAATTTTGTTTTTTTATATTTTAGAATGGGGTGCCTTGAGAGTGCGCATCATCTAAAAAAAAGGGTTGAGAAAAGGTTGAGAAACACTGATCTAGGGCATCAGTCAGCTTATAAGAGGACCAATGCTTGATTACAGGGATTTGAATCTGCAGGTGGCAGCACTGGGAAGGAGGTCAGTTTTGCATTTCATTTTGTGAAACAAAGCTGAAGTTTGGCTTTATTGCAGGTTCCTTTTCTTCCATCTATACCATTTTCAAAATCTTTGCTGTAAATGGTAATTGGAATATATGTAAGCGCCCATATAAATCTATCCATGATACTCCTGTCTCTTAAAAATGAGTGAATGGAAATTTCAGTTTCATCAATTTAAAATAATGTCAGGAAGACCCGGAGAAAGCACTGCACTTAAGGAAGCACTTAGCATTGTGCAGGAGGCTCATCATTCATTCAAAATATTCTTAAATGGGGAATAAAAATGTGTAAAACAGGTTTTAAGATATTCCCTTTCTAAGCTACGTGATTTATTTTTGCATTTCTGGTGTCCTAAGGTTTGATGACATTTCAAGAATACTTTTTTCGTTTACTAACCAAGTGCCGGAACTCTGAGAAATGCGATCTCACTGAGAACACATTTAAATAATTGCCCAGTTCTTCAGCTAATACAATATTGACCTACACTTGACCTGCTTCTTCTTTTAGGTTAAAATTGATTCACTGTTAATATTGATATGAGGACTTTATGATCTTTTCATATATTATAAAAAATGCCAAAGATTTGTAGTCCCATGAACAATAACTTTTGCTAAGTGATTTTGTTATGTCACAGCTAAGCCATTCTCTGGGAGACAATAGCGGCAAATGCTTGAATTTGTTATATACTGTACGTTATCCAAATGATGTTGACAGAATGGTCAAGCAATAACATGTGCCACCATGCTGGAAAATATCTCACAATTACTCTTCAACTGTCTAACTTGTCATAGCAAAAGGAAATGTTGGCTTCTGTAAGCATTTGTTGAAAACATCAGTGCATCATTTGGGAGATAACTGAAGTAATAGCTGGCGCCTGATGAATTTGCTGAAAATTTGTTGTATGTCTGTTTAATGAATGAAATATAACCATGTCTTAAAACCCAGAGCAAGGCAACAGGTTCACTTTAAGGCAGAATAAAAAAAAAAATAAAAAAAAAAAAACACATGCAGTACATGCTTTATTCCTTTAAAGCCCCTACATCAGAATAATAATTGTAGACGTGTGAATGCGCTAGTGTTCAAGAACACTAGCGCACTCACACGTCTACTATAATTCAACAATTCATTTGTTTTTTCGAGCAGCAGCTTACAAATTATTTAAGTTTAAAATTAGTTTGGCGCGGAACATACCACTGTATAAATATAGAATAATTATTATTGATCTGCCAGAAATGCACTCAGCTTCAAAGTCCTGTTGTGAGTTAAAAAATGCTGCATTTTTGTGTACATAGTGGTGTCTTTCCTGATAAGTCGTCTTTTGTTACTTTGGTTAAAGTGGTTGTAAACCCACTTTTTCGACTTTTACCTACAGGTAAGCCTATAATAAGGCTTACCTGTAGGTATAAAGAATATCTCCTAAACCTATACGGTTTAGGAGATATTACCCCCGCTGATTGCAGCGGCGCATGCGCAGGTGGGAATCTACGGCCAAAGGACCGGCCACCGCCGTCCTGGCCGGATTTAAATCTCCCGCGCGCACACGCGGGAGTGACGTCATCGCCGCTCCAGCCAATCACAGCGCTGGAGCGGCGATACCCGGAAGACACGCCGAGTCAAGATGACATCTCGCTCGGCGTGCACCAGGTAAGTTCCCTACACCTCGTTCCGAGGTAAGTATTTCATAATGAGCTAATATGCGGTGCATATTAGCTCATTATGGCTTTTCCCTTGCAGGTCTAAAAAAAAAATATATATTTTTTTGCGGTTTACAACCGCTTTAAGCTTAACCACTTCACGTCCATGCTATAGCCGAATGACAGCTACAGCGCAGACCCCAATTGCCAGGAGGCCGTCAATAGACGACCTCCCCTTATCACGCACCATGCCTGGCCCTGCTGTAATCACTGAGTCACTGAGACTGGGGTGATTACAAATCCGAGTAAGGGGCCAGTTCCGGCCCCTTAACACGCGATCAGCTGTCAGCCAATGACAGCTGATCACGTGATGTAAACAAAGCTCGGAAATCTTTTTTTTCTCTCCTCACATTGACAGTGTGAGGAGAAAAAAAGCCAATCACTGGCATTTGTGTGAGGGACAATGGTCCCCAGTGGAAAAGGCACATCAGTCTCATTAGTGTCCACCAGTACCGCCTGCCAGTGCCCCTGCCAGTGCCACCTGCCAGTGCCCACAGTGACCACCAGTAAAATAAATTGCCACCTATAAGTGTTTAACTATCAATGCCCACCAGTGGTGCCATTCAGTGCCTCATCAGTGCCACCTAGCCGTGCTGTCTATCAGTCTCACCTACCAGTGCTGATCAGTGCCCATCATTGCCAACCATCAGTGCCCATCACTGCCACCTACTAGTGCCCATCACTGCCACCTATCAGTGCCACCTATCAGTACCACCCATTAGTGCCAATTCTCAGTGCCCACCAGTGCCACCTAGCAGTGCCCTTCAGTGCCACCCATCAGTGACACCTCTCAGTGTCACTTTTCAGTGCCCACCAATGCCACCTCTCAGTGTCAACCAGTTCCGCCTATCAGTTCCCACCAGTGCTGCCTTATTGGTGCCCATCAGTGCAGCCCATCGGTGCCCATCAGTGCCTATCAGTGAAGCCTATTGGTTCCCATCAGTGCAGCCTCATCAGCGTACATCAATGAAGGAGAAAAATTACCCGTTTACAAAATTTTATAACAAAATATAAAATGGTTTTGTATTTTTTTTATTCAGTTTTTTTTTTAAATGTTACCAAAAAATAAAAACCGCAGAGGTGTTCCAATACCACCAGTGGTACAGTGTTGCATGACCGCGCAGTTTTCATTCAAAGAGTGAGAGCGCTGAAAGCTGAAAATTGATTTGGGCAGGAGGGGGGTTTAAGTGCTCAGTAAGCAAGTGGTTAAAGTGATACTAAAGTCTCATTTTTTTTCTATTAAAATAACAAACATGTTATCAAAAAAAATTCACCAACATTTTATATGGTAAACAGCGGCGCTAGAGAAGAGAGAAATCTAATCTCATCATAACCTGTGCATAAATAGAAAACAGTGACAAAATAAATTTCCACGTGAGAAATGTAAAATGAAGTTCAAATAAATAAAGTCCATGTGACTTATACAAGAGCAAGATATCTGTCAATAATTGGTCCGTGATGATTAGATACAACTCTTAAAATATCTCCACACTACACCATGTGATAAACGCGCCACCACTTCCCCGTTGGGTACAGACTCACCAGATACATTTGCCACACATTCTCATATATGGAAAAATGAGCATTGTACCCGGGAGGGTTGCAGAGAGAAATCTCAGTATACAGCCAATAGCAACGAATCAGAAGTCGCTTCTTTTTCTGCATTTTACATGGTTTTTGCTACATCAGTGCTGCACATGGAACCTGTTCTAAACCTGATCTGAAGTTATTCAAAGTGGTGCATGTTGCTTCTGGCATACCCGAAGAACCAGGGTTTAGCCTAATGTAGGGTGGAGATCAAAAAACAGAATTTATCTGACTGGGGCTTTTGGTGTTGTATTTATGCACTCCTTTATGACCAATGAACACTTCCACACTACACACAATCATATCTCACCTCTCTTGTCTGCAGACACTCCCACCAGACTGCATCTCACCCAATTATAATGTTATTCCACCCCAAACTTGCTCATCCATGTCTTTATGGACCTTGCTTTATGCACTGGTCTAAATCATTTGGTGGAGGGGGATTAGAGTGTGGGGTTGTTTTTCATTGGTTGGTCTTAGCCTATTAGTTCCAGTAGTCCCAGTGAAGGGAACTCTTAAGTCGTCAGAATACTGTACCAATACATTTTGGACAATTTCTTGTTCCCAAGTTGGAGGGAACTGTTTAGGGATGGTCCCTTCCTATTCCAAAATGACTGTGCACCAGTATACAGTATATACAGTATATACAGGGAGTGCAGAATTATTAGGCAAATTAGTATTTTGACCACATCATCCTCTTTATGCATGTTGTCTTACTCCAAGCTGAATAGGCTCGAAAGCCTACTACCAATTAAGCATATTAGGTGATGTGCATCTCTGTAATGAGAAGGGGTGTCGTCTAATGACATCAACACCCTATATCAGGTGTGCATAATTATTAGGCAACTTCCTTTCCTTTGGCAAAATGGGTCAAAAGAAGGACTTGACAGGCTCAGAAAAGTCAAAAATAGTGAGATATCTTGCAGAGGGATGCAGCACTCTTAAAATTGCAAAGCTTCTGAAGCGTGATCATCGAACAATCAAGCGTTTCATTCAAAATAGTCAACAGGGTCGCAAGAAGCGTGTGGAAAAACCAAGGCGCAAAATAACTGCCCATGAACTGAGAAAAGTCAAGCGTGCAGCTGCCAAGATGCCACTTGCCACCAGTTTGGCCATATTTCAGAGCTGCAACTTCACTGGAGTGCCCAAAAGCACAAGGTGTGCAATACTCAGAGACATGGCCAAGGTAAGAAAGGCTGAAAGACGACCACCACTGAACAAGACTGGGCCAAGAAATATCTCAAGACTAATTTTTCTAAGGATTTATGGACTGATGAAATGAGAGTGAGTCTTGATGGGCCAGGTGGATGGGCCCGTGGCTGGATTGGTAAAGGGCAGAGAGCTCCAGTCCGACTCAGACGCCAGCAAGGTGGAGGTGGAGTACTGGTTTGGGCTGGTATCATCAAAGATGAGCTTGTGGGGCCTTTTCGGGTTGAGGATGGAGTCAAGCTCAACTCCCAGTCCTACTGCCAGTTTCTGGAAGACACCTTCTTCAAGCAGTGGTACAGGAAGAAGTCTGCATCCTTTTAAGAAAAACATGATTTTCATGCAGGACAATGCTCCATCACACGCGTCCAAGTACTCCACAGCGTGGCTGGCATGAAAGGGTATAAAAGAAGAAAAACTAATGACATGGCCTCCTTGTTCACCTGATCTGAACCCCATTGAGAACCTGTGGTCCATCATCAAATGTGAGATTTACAAGGAGGGAAAACAGTATACCTCTCTGAACAGTGTCTGGGAGGCTGTGGTTGCTGCTGCACGCAATGTTGATGGTGAACAGATCAAAACACTGACAGAATCCATGGATGGCAGGCTTTTGAGTGTCCTTGCAAAGAAAGGTGGCTATATTGGTCACTGATTTGTTTTTGTTTTGTTTTTGAATGTCAGAAATGTATATTTGTGAATGTTGAGATGTTATATTGGTTTCACTGGTAAAAATAAATAATTGAAATGGGTATATATTTGTTTTTTGTTAAGTTGCCTAATAATTATGCACAGTAATAGTCACCTGCACACACAGATATCCCCCTAAAATAGCTAAAACTAAAAACAAACTAAAAACTACTTCCAAAAATATTCAGCTTTGATATTAATTAATTTGGGTTCATTGAGAACATGGTTGTTGTTCAATAATAAAATGAATCCTCAAAAATACAACTTGCCTAATAATTCTGCACTCCCTGTACACTATATTATCAAAAGTATTTTGATAATATAGTGAACACATGAACTTCAATGGCATTCCAGTCTTTGTCCATAGGGTTCAATATTGAAGTGCCCCCCCCCCCTTTGCAGCTATAACAGCTTTAACTCTTGAATGTGATCCACAAGGTTTAGGAGTGTGTCTATTGGAATGTTTGACCATTCTTCCAGAAGCGCATTTGGCACTGATGTTGGAGAGAAGGCCTGGCTTGCAGTCTGCACCTAATTTATTCCAAAGGTATTCTCTTGGGTTGAGGTCAGGACTATGTGCAGTTCGGTCAAGTTCCTTTATCCCAAACTCGCTCATCCATGTTTTTATGAACTTTGTTTGTGCTCTGGTCCATATCATTTGGTGGAGGTGGGATTTTGGTGTGGGGTTAATTTTCAGAGATTGGGCTTGGCTCCTTAGTTCCAGTGTAGGGCATACCAAGATCTTGGATAATTTCATGTAAACAGCTTGGGGATGGCCCCTTCCAGTTCCACCTGTGCCTGTGCACTAGTGCACGAAGCAAGGTCTATAAAGACATGGATGAGTGAATTTGGGGTGGAGGAACTTGACTGACTTGCACAGAGTCCTGATCTCAACCAATAGAACACCTTTGGGATGAATTAGAGTGGAGACTGCAAGCCAGGTCTTCTTATTCAACATCAGTGCCTGACCTCACAAATATGCTTCTAAAAGAATAGTAAAGCATTCCCATAGACACACTCCTAAACCTTGTGGACAGCCTTCCCAGAAGAGTTGAAGCTGTTATAGCAGCAAAGGGTGGGCCGACTCAATATTGAACCCTACTCACTAAGACTGGGGTGCCATTAAATGGTGTGTAAAGGCAAGTATCCGAATTCTTCATATAGTGTATAAGGAGGCTACCACTGTTGATGTCTTATTTTTCATTGCTACCATCCGGGTTGTCATGCCAACCTGTTTGCTTGAACACTTACAGTAAGTCACTGATCCAGAACAAGTATGAAAATATGGATATCTGACTCTTTCATTTCTGACCTGTATAGTTGTTTTGGGTCATTGACTCACAATATATTAAATACAAAAAGTCAGCGGTGAAGAGAGATAGGGAGCATTTTTAGAAGAAGGTCATCAGTGCAAGTCTCCAATATTTCTCCTAGAAAAGTTATACTTCAAATATAGAGAAAAATGTAAAAGGATATCAGTGATGATGATTGAAACACAAAACCCTGAAATAGATTTTATTCACGTTATCAAAATACAAATTATGGCCCTGATTCACATACCTCGGCGCATATATATGCCGGCGTAGCATATCTTCTTTACGCTACGCCGGCGCAACTCAGAGAGGGAAGCATGGAATTCATAAATGCTCCCAACGTAGCGTATTGTCGTAGGCGTAAGTCAGCGTAAGTCAAAGTAGGTGGAAGTGGGCTGGAAGTGGGCGTGATACATTTAAATGAAGCGTGACCCCATGCAAATGATGGGCTGAGCTTCAGACAAGTACTTAAAATGAACTGCGCATGCGTCGTACCTCGGAAGCATCCCAGTGCGCATGTTCACAATAACGTCAAAACAACTGGCTAAGATACGTTGAATCACTGCCTACGATGTGAACGTAAGCTACGCCCAGCCCTATTCATGTACTACGTAAACCATGTAAAATTTAACAGCGTTCGTTCCCTGGTCCATACCTTTGCATGAGTTGCGCCTCCAATATGAGGAATAACTTTACACCGGACGTAAACCTTATGCAAATCTCTTAAAAGATGCAAGTATGTTCGTGAATCTGCGTATCTCCGTCATTTGCATATTTGCATCGAAAATCAATGGGAGTGCCAAATGCGTCCAGCGTAAAGATGCGCCCACTATACGCCAGCGTAGGCAAGTTACGTTGGTCGAATGAAGCCTATTTTTTGACGTATCTAGCTTTGTGGGTCGGCGCATAAATACGACGGCGCACATTTGTACTTACGTCGGCGTATCTGGAGATACGTCGGAGTAAGTGCTTTGTGAATCCGGGCTTATGTTTCTTACCAATAAATGCAACTCTAAATATATTTTTAGTACATTTTAAATGTGTGCAAGGTCTACAATTATTAGCCTCCTTAATAAAATGATTTTTTTAGGAAATGGTTAATTTGTTCAATTACTTTTTACAAAGAAAAAGACTTGATATGTGCTCTCGGATATTAATTTACACTTCCTTGTGATTTAATTAGACAGTGGAAAACCTGCTATGCCAGGTGCTTTCTAATTTTTTTCACAAATTAGTTGTAATTGTCATTATTAAGGAACAATGTAACACTTGCAAATAATTACCCTCATTTTTGGAACAATGAAGCTGTATTCCTCCGTCACTTGTGACTGCAATTAGCATATGTTTAACAAAGGCATTTAAAAGTAGGGTTAGAAAACACTTGTATGTGTTTCCAAAGTTTCCTTTGAAAACAGATTGCAACCCTTTGAAGAGAATTGCTCTGTTTGTCTCAAGTATGTGCTACTATATCTGTTTGGGTTCAAAAATATTTCACACAATAGAATGAAGGATATAATAGTCTTGTGTCTGCTGAAGGGAAATTGTAAGTTATTGCCTAAGTGTTTAAAAAAATGAAAAACAAAATAATTGAAAGTCATGGGCATTTGCCATTAGAAGTCATACATGGAATTGTGCATACGTGCTTGCATTTGAGTATCAGCCTCTTGTAATTTCTTGTACAGCAGTGCTCAGAATTGGAGAAGGAAAAACAGCAATAGAATCCAATCACATGGGCTGTACTTACTTATGCTGGCAACAGCATCCTAACAGAAGGAAAGAGTAGAGTGAACAGAAGAATAAACTGCTGCTTATACACCGTCCAATCACAGGATAAGGGGAGGTTATCAAATTCAATTACTTAAAGCGAAGGTCCCCCTCTCCGTTGTCACATTTGGCACCTTTCAAGGGGAGGGGGTGCAGATACCTGTATAATACAGGTATTTGCACCCACTTCCAGGCATAGACTCCCGAAGGAGTCACGCCCCTTCCCGTCCCCCTCCACCGTCTTCTGGGAAACACACTAGTCCATTGAGGATGCGCAGCGCGACTTGCAATTGCGCCGAAGGGAACCGGGAAGTGAAGCCGCTAAGCTTCACTTTCTGATTCCCTCACCGAGGATGGTGGCGGGGCAGCCAAGAGCCGAGCAATTGCTCAGGGTCAGCTGCCAACATCTTGGGCACCCTGGACAGGTAAGTGTCCATTCATTAAGAGTCAGCAGTTGCTGTATTTGTATCTGCTGGCTTTTAATATATATTTTTTTTGGTGGACCTCCGCTTTAAAGCATAAGTCTACTTTTGTTGAAAGAAAAAAAAACATTCCCCTCTGGGTGATCTATGTACATTGCAAGGATTATAACAACATTTGTTGCAGATTCCTATCTTTTGTTATTCAGAAGAAATCCATGTGCCATAATGTGTCAGTCACGATAAATATTACTGATCGCCACCATTACTAGTAAAAAAAATAATGATAAAAATAATAAATAAATAAATAATAAAATAATAATAAAAATATCATAAAACCATCCCCTTGTTTGTAGATGCTATAACTTTTGCGCAAACCAATATTTTTTACCAACAATATGTAGAAGAATACATATCAGCCTAAACTGAGAAAAAAAAAAATTTTTTTTTATATATATATATTTTCAGGGGATATTTATTATAGAAAAATTTAAAAAATATTGCTTTTTTTTTCAAAATTTACACTCTTTTTTTTGCGCAAAAAATAAAAATTGCAGAGGTGATCAAATACCACCAAAAGAAAGCCTTATTTGTGGGGAAAAAAGGGCGTCAATTTTTGATCCATTTTTAATATTCAAAGAAAACTCACCCATTCATTCATGTTTCTATGCTTTATTTTTATTTATTATGGACAAATCACAAGTTTTTATTGATAGAACAGAAAATCATAAACAAACATTGTAACAGTGACATAGTTTCTTGAATGTAATAATACTACAGTAATTAAGCATTACATTTTACTTTAGGATATTACTATTTACATGCCAAAAAAAAGTTGTCGAGATGAATTATAGATAAACAATTTGAACAAAAAAACGTATTTATCGGTGTATAACACGCGCTGGTGTATAACACACACCCCAATTTAAGAGGGAAGTTTCAGGAAATGTTTTTTTTTTTAACCACTTGCCTACTGTGCACCTACACCTCCTTCCTGCCCAGACAAAATTTTAGCTTACGGCACTGCGTCCCTTTAACTGACAATTGCGTGGTCGTGCGATGTGGCTCCCAAACAAAATTGACGTCCTTTTTTTCCCCACAAATAGAGCTTCCTTTTGGTGGTATTTGATCGCCCGTGCGTTTTTTTTTGCGCTATAAACAAAAAAAGAGCAACAATTTTGAAAAAAGACACAATATTTTTTGCTTTTTGCTATAATAAATATTCCATTTAAAAAAAATATATATATTTTTGGTAATTAAAAATCGCAATAACTGTATAGCGCAAAAGTTATATTGCCTACAAAAATAGGGGACATAATTATGATTTATTTTTTATTTTATTTTTTACTAGGAATGGCGGCGATCTGCGATTTTTTTTCCGGGACTGGGACATTATAGTGGACACATTGGACACTTTTGACACATTTTTGGGACCATTTACATTTATACAGTGAACAATGCTATAAATATGCATTGATAACTGTATACATGTAACTGGCAGGGAAGGGATTAACCACTAGGGGGCGGGGAAGGGGTTAAATGTGTATCCTAGGTGTGTTCTAACTGTAGGGGGAGGGGGGTGACTGGGGGAGGTGACCGATTGTGTCCCTATGTACAAGGGACACAATTGGTCTCCTACACACAGAGCTCCACGTCCCAGCTCAATTGTCGGCAATCGTGTGTGCCCGGCGGCCATCGCGACCGCCGGGCACACGCACGGGCTTCTCAGTGACGCGACGGGTGCGCGCGCTTGGTCGATTTAAATGACATGACGTCATATGACGTGCTGTCAGGAACAGAGAGTTATCCGCCCGCCGTCATTTGACGGCAGGTGGGTATCAAGTGGTTAATAAACCACTTTGAAGCAAAATGATGGTATCTGAACATCTGAACATCAATGTGCCCATCTGCAGCCTCAATGCAGCCAGATCTGTGCCCATCTGCAGCCTCAATGCAGCCTGATCTGTGTCCATCTGCAGCTTCAGTGCAGCTTGATCTGTGCCCATCTGCAACATTGCTCCTCGCTTCAGCCTGATTAGTGCCCATCTGCAGCCTATACATTTACCAAAATGCCCTGCCTGTTCAGTGCCCATCTGCAGTCTCACCTTTTGTTGTCAAATCATCCCTGCTGTCTCTGAGGGAAGAGGGGGAGCGAGCGCCACTGAATTACATAGGGCTGTGATCTCCTTCCTGTGCACCCGGCACTCCTTCACTCACAGCCACACCTCTTGCCCCTGCTCTATGATAGACAGTACAGTGGTCCAATTCGGGGTCAGGAGGCATGGCTGTGCACGACGGAGCGCCGGATACACAGGAAGGAGATCATGGCTCTATGTAATTCAGCGGCGCTCGCTCCTCTTCCCTCAGTCAGCAGAGATCGGCGTATAACACGCACGCGCGATTTTCCCCTGATTTTAAGAGGAAAAAAGTGCGTGTTATACGCCGATAAATACGGTATGTGAAAATAATAAAGTTGGTGTCATTTATAAATTATAATATGAGGGAAACCATACAGTATTTGCTTATAGCATAAGCTGACTCTACTTCCTGCCATTCAGTGCTATGCAGTGGTTATGCTTTACTGCTGAAGCAAGGCCTGTGTATGCAATGAGCAAGTCTGGCTGCTTCCATGTACATATTAATTACAGAGTTTATTAGAAATAAGCTTTCTTACAGTATCCACAAAGATTAATCAGATTGTTTACATTAAGCTAATTTTATCTACCTATACATCTATAAAAAATATTTAAAAATATCGTAGGCGCCCTTTAAGAAAGCTATGCATGCTGAACAAAAACGGTATTTCCGTGATCTGCAGTAATGTCTATAAAAACTTCTAGCCTTCCAATTCGCAGGAGGAATCAGGCACTAATTGGTGGTACAGCATTTAGCTGGTTGGCAGCATTTCCAGTCTGCAGCTAGAAAATTGCTTCTTTCCTAGTTTCTGCACATCCCTCAACAGGGCACCAAATGATATATACGTCATTGGGGTATTGTACATATAAACCGCAAATGTTTACACCGAAAGTTCTTTGCCTCCCTTTATGGTAAACACTAGAGCTTCTCCTGTAACCTGTACAGATATTGCTGCATGCAGAACACATCAACATAATGAATTAACACGGTGATGTGTTTGTGTTGTCTAACTCTCAATTTACCCAAATTAGTGAACACTGAATATTTAAGATGTTTGTAAATCCACACATTATAGGATAGGAACTGTTATATAAGCAAACCACGCTTCCACATGCATCAAAATGCTTCATATAAATGAAGGGTGATGTTAAATGTGAAATAGCTGTGTCTTTTTCAAACCGGTGGAACTTAACCACTTAAGGCCCGGACCATTATGCAGGTTAAGGACCTTGCCCCTTTTTGCGATTCGGCACTGCGTCGCTTTAACTGACAATTGCGCGGTCGTGCGACGTGGCTCCAAAACAAAATTGGCGTCCTTTTTTTCCCACAAATAGAGCTTTCTTTTGGTGGTATTTGATCACCTCTGCGGTTTTTATTTTTTTGAGCTATAAACAAAAATAGAGCGACAATTTTGAAAAAAAATCAGAATTTTTTACTTTTTGTTATAATAAATTTCCCCAAAAAAGATATAATTTTTTCTTTTTCCCTCAGTTTCGGTCGATACGTATTCTTCTATTTATTTTTGGTAAAAAAAATCGCAACAAGCATTTATCGATTGGTTTGCGCAAAATTTATAGCGTTTACAAAATAGGGGATAGTTTTATGGCATTTTTATTAATATATTTTTTTACTACTAATGGCGGCGATAAGGTGATTTTTTTCATGACTGCGACATTATGGCGGACACATTGGACAATTTTGACACATTTTTGGGACCATTGTCATTTTCACAGCGAAAAGTGCTATAAAAATGCACTGGTAACTGTGAAAATGTCAATTGCAGTTTAGGAGTTACCCACTAGGGGGCGCTGAAAGGGTTAAGTGTGACCTCATACGTGTTTCTAACTGTAGGGGGGCGGGGCTGGACGTGTGACATCAGTGATTGTCTTTCCCTATATCAGGGAACAGACGATCACTGACATTGCCACAATGAAGAAGGGGGAAGGTATGTTTACACTCACCTTTCCCGTTCTTCAGCTCCTGAGACCAATCGCGGGACACCGGCGGTGATCGGCTTCGCGGGTGCAGTCACAGAGCTTCGGACATACACGACCCCACGGCTGGGCTCTTAAAGAGGATGTTCATGTATGTGCTTGTGCCCAGCCGTGCCATTCTGCCGACGTATATCAGTGTGAATGGGTCCTTAAGTGGTTAAAGTAGATGTAAATCCTAACTGGTTAACTTTTAGTTTGCGAAGGCATAGTTCATCATGAACATTAGCCACGTTTTTTTTTTATTTTTTTATTACGTTTTAACCCTTTTTTAAATCTCAGTGCTCTTGATCTTCTGCAGCCTCTTTGCGGTTGCTTCCTGTCTACATGACTAGGGACTCCTTAAAGCGGTATTTAGTAAACTCAATTTATTTTAATATACTACGGTTTACCAACTCCTAGATGTGGTGGCTGCAATAGTTTCCTTTCTTTTTCTTTTGTTAACTTCCATTAACAGACCAAGCTGTCTACCAAAAGTGGCAGTTAGAATGTCGAAAAACACCATTTAACAATGGAAATGAGTGCTTATAATGATCCCCAGAAAAAAAAAAAAAAAGAATTCCTGTAACTATTTAAAAAGGGTTAGCTGGATTTCAGCTTCCATTTGTTAGTCAAGTCAAGCTATCCTCTCCCAGGATTTACAATGCTGCTATCCAAAGTTGTCTCTTCTGCTCCTCTAGTGAACTGGAGACAGACTAAAGCCAGAATCTTGTCAGGAAAAACACGTTGTTTTTCCTGACGAGATTCTTGGCAAGAATCTCTTGCCACCCGGGTGTACACACTACTTTCAAAAGAACCGCGGTTCTTTTGAAAGGCAAGGACGCAGTGACGTTATCGGTGCTCATCTGATCATTCTCTACATGTTTTGCCATTTTGTGGCTTCTTCAGGAATTTCTATAAGTCCCATTCTCCTATTCCTTTTTACATTTTGAGATATCATCTTTATATATATATATATATATATATATATATATATATATATATATATATATATATATATATATATAAATTATATTTTATTAGATGAACCTATGAACCTGGTACTCCCAATTGATTCAATATATCCATACATATGGTTTTTGTTCATCTTTTGATTACAGAGGTCAGTGTCCTTACTGTTGCATTGGCTGTGTTGTTTTATGCCCAATCTGGAAATCTATAAAAAAAATATATATATTTTGTTTTCTCATTTGTATTTTTGTATCTCATATGTATTTTTTATTTTAGTTATCATCTTATACATTGTGCCTGCTGTCAGAATTCTCCTGAAGAAGGTACAACATGGTAAAACAAGTCGAGAAAAATCAGATGTGCACAGTTGTTTGTATATTCAAATGATTCAATATATGAATGTTTCTTATGTACTCAATTCTGAGATTTTAACTTGATAAAATTATATATTTTTCTCTATATTCTGGTTTTCTATGCGCCTTTAAAGTCCCACTTCCTTGTTTCCACGAAAATAAGCCTGGGTCTTATATTAATTTTGGCAACAAAAGACACAGTAGGGCTTAGGTCTTTTCGGGGTAGGTCTTACCATGTAATGTGCTGTCTTCTCTCCCCATCTCTCTCCCTGCCTGACAGGAATCCCCAGAATTAACTGAGTTACAATGCTTGTAATATCTTATAATCCACTCTATTACAGTATTATATAATGCAGTGTTTTTCAACTCCAGTCCTCAAGGCACACCAACAGGTCAAGTTTTCAGGATTTCCCTCGGATGAAATGGCGGTGGTGATTACTAAGGCAGTGAAACTGATCAAATCACCTGTGCAAAATAATGGAACGTCTGAAAACATGACCTGTTGGTGTGCCTTGAGGACTGGAGTTAAAAAACACTGATATAATGTACAATGTGTGTGTTTCTGTAATATAATTGTGCCAAATATCTTCATTGTACCACCGCTCTGCGCTTCTGTGACCCGTCGGAGCTCTCTTCCCCTCATTTATATTACAGAAACACACACATTGTACATTATGTACTACTGTAATAGAGTGGATTATAGGATTTTACAAGCATTATAAACTAGGGCTTATTTTCGGGGTAGGGCTTATATTGCAGCTCAACTGGAAAATAATGTTGGGTCTTATTTTCGGGGAAAGACAGTAAATCCCATTTTCTTATTATGTATCTATTAAGGGATGTGGCGCTATATAATGAATTTTCATTAGCCTAGCTCAAAATACTCTTCTCTCAATGGTGATTGGTGGCGAATGTATGTGTTTGAGAATACCTGTCCTGGGTTACCCTGCATCCCATACTTACTTTGACCTTTATGTTGTTTTGGGGGTACCTTCGCTGTGCTCATTTTCATGTTGCACGTTCACCTGTGTTTCCATAAGATCCACACAACCCCTGCGGGAATGCGCGGTCTTACTTTTATTTGGAGTAATATTTGATCTACTCTGTATATGCTAGAACTAATTTTTGCAAGTGCTACAATGTTTTTGTTCAATAAAGTTTCTTCGGTACAAGAGAATATCTGGCATTAGAAGCAGGTTTTCCTAGGTTTCAAGAAGTTGATTGGTGGGCTGCAGCAATATCTGGTAACATGCTAAAATATTGTGTAGGGAGCCTATGTTAGCTGTATGTATTTTAAGGTTTTGTTATAAATTTTGACTAGAATAGAGCTTTAAAATTATTTTGCACTTCTTGATAAAGTTATTCACATTTACATCTTTCAAAAGAAGACTATAGGCTCCTTTACTTGCAGTATGCTTTGTTAAACCTGGATTACAGCATGACAGCGCACATAGTCAGTTTAGCATAAGGCTTTTTTAAATACATGTATTATTATGTCACATTTTTATTATTTCTCCCTTTGAAGAATTTACAAAGAGTTGGCCTGTCCATGCAGAAGAAAATGTAAACTCAGAGACAAGCATTTGTTCATTAAGCCTTTGACTGACAGTCTAATATATTAAACCATTTTGGAAAATGGTGAACGCCATTAACTTAATACCTGCACAAAATTTAACTGTCACTCAAGAGAAGGTCCATCTATGTATTTTAATTATAATTTTCTCTTTTTGACGGGCAGTAGAATTACAGACAACACAACCTTTCCTACACTATTTGGCCTTTACATCAAGATTAGACTACAATTTGTACAATTAAGTGAGGCAACTAGTGTTGCTCACGAATATTCGCATTGCGAATATTCGCTACGAATATTGCATATTCGAGTATTTGCGAATAACTCGAATATTGCGGCGAATATTCGCTATGGCGAATATTCGTATTTTTTCAAATTTATTTTTAAAACAGATCACATCCTAGTGATCTCCATCGACGTCTAAAAGCATTGCTGGTATGATTAGAGAGAGACCCTGGGCCGAGTAGCTGATGCGATTCTTTTATGTTGCCGAAAATTCGCATTGCAAATTTTAGGCAACATAAAAGAATCGCATCAGCTACTCGGCCCTTCTTTTGCATCAGAGCCAATCAGAATAACTCGAATATTCGGCAAAAGGAATATTGCGCGATATTCCTTTTGCCGAATATTCAAGTTATTCTGATTGGCTCTGATGCAAAAGAAGGGCGGAGAAGATAACCGCGCAATATTCCTTTTGCCGAATATTTGAGTTATTCTGATTGGCTCTGATGCGCCCTTCTTTTGCATCAGAGCCAATCAGAATAACTCGAATATTCGGCAAAAGGAATATTGCGCGGTTATCTTCTCCGCCCTTCTTTTGCATCAGAGCCAATCAGAATAACTCGAATATTCGGCAAAAGGAATATTGCGCGATATTCCTTTTGCCGAATATTCAAGTTATTCTGATTGGCTCTGATGCGCCCTTCTTTTGCATCAGAGCCAATCAGAATAACTTGAATATTCGGCAAAAGGAATATTGCGCGATATTCCTTTTGCCGAATATTCGAGTTATTCTGATTGGCTCTGATGCAAAAGAAGGGCGGAGAAGATAATCGCGCAATAGGAATATTGCGCAATTATCTTCTCCGCCCTTCTTTTGCCCCCTTATTCTCCTTTCTTTTAAGTAGAGTTAGTGTAGAGTTAGTGTTTAGTGCATATTAGTTTAGTAATACAGAAAATGATCTCCATTTATGAGAATTTCGCAATCATTTTCGCATTAGCGAAATTTCGCAAAATTTTTTTTGGATAAAATATCACGAATATTCGATATTAGCGAATATTCGCAAATATTCTTCTATATATTCGCGCAATATCGCGAAATCGAATATGGCGTATTCCGCTCAACACTAGAGGCAACACAAAGAAAAAAGAATGATATCTGCCATGGGAATCTTTAGGATATGAACACTAAGGCCGCGTACACATGATCGGCAGAATTCAGCAAGAAACTCGATTGGAGACGTATTCTGCCGAGAAAACCGGTCGTGTGTACACTTTTCGCGGAGAAAACTGTTGAGGAACTCGTCGAGCCAAAAAGAGAGCATGTTCTCTATTTCCTCGACGGGCAATGGGAAAATTTGGCTCGACTAGTTTTTTGACAGCCGAACAAGGAACAAGTTTCTCAGTCGTGTGTACGCGGCCTTACATAGTTGTGTAATCTAAATACACTTAGATATACAATAACTGTACTGTGACAGCTTCCTATTAGCTTGGATAAAGGTTGTATGATTTATATACATGCATACAATGTAGCAAAGGGAAGATTCAGAAGCAAGAGTCTTTTAACCATGGACATCCACACCAAATGTATCAGCATCAGTATGAATCAGTTACTTGAATAGTCAACAGAAAATTCAGAGCCACCTGACTCCCTTGTTAGCACCACCATTTCTCTTCTTACCAGTCCCCCTGCCTGTGTTTCCCAGCTCTCCTGGATCACTTAGCTTCTAGTTGTTGCGACATGCTCTATGGCCCACTCCTGGCCTCTAGTTAAGGGGACTCCTGACACCCCAATAGAAGCCCACCTGACTCCTGGGATGAGAGCTTCTGTCTCCTAGCTGCTGGCTGGGGCATCTCTGACCCCCTGGTTGAGGCCTCCTATCTCCTGACTCCTGGCTGGGGCTACTCTGGCCCCTGGATGAGACCTCCTGTCTCCCAATATGGGAGCTGTCTCCAAACTGGGAGCCCTGAGCTATCCTCAGGCTTAAGTATATAACGATCCTGTACACCTGTGTACTCAGTAAAATCCAGACACAGGATTGAAGGTTCTGCCCAATCCAAGACACCTTTGAACCTTCCAGCCGTAGGCCTCCACCCAGGACTACAGAATCCAGAAGAAAAAAAAACAGCATTCTCCACTCAGAAACAATAGTCTGGAACTTCACATTAACCATTATACCGCCGGACCGTTTCCAGCAGATAAATTCGATCGTGTGTACGCGGCCTTAAGGTTTGACCTCATACTACATGGTTTTGGTAAACCTGAACAGAAAAACCTGCAGGAAAACTGATAGTGTGTATGGGGCTCACTCTATCCAAAACTAAAAAAATATTTTTTTGAGAAGGCTTAGATCTTCCATCTTTTTCTTTGTCTGTGTCTCCGCTGGGCTGATTCACTCTCTAAACATCTTGGTGACCATTGTAACCGAAACAAAAAGTGAGGGAAAATCTAAAAATTTTAGAGCTGTTACCAGAATAAGAGTAAGGACAAACATTCTGGTGACAACCAATCTAAGGTGAGAAATCCTCTCCCTTTGTGGAGATGTCCTCTGCGAATGTCAAGAATGCAGTGAGGTACAACACGTACGACGAGCCAAGAAAAATGAAGTTTGGCTCTTCTGCCTGATTCCGAGCATGCGTGGAATTTTGTGCGTCAGAATTGTGTACACATGCTCGGAATTTACCATCGAACATTTGTTGTCGGAAATTCTGACCGTGTGTACGTGGCATAAGAAACATGTAATTGGGGCTAAATTATATTGTATAATATGTTAGAAGAATTTTATATAATGGTATAATTGAAAAGCAGTATAGGAGGGGGGGAGTTTACTCTTTAAAGCGCGGGTCAGGAAGCCGGCCGCGTCCTTAACCACAAATAATTCATCAACTGTAAACATTGCTGGCAATACAACATTTTTTAAAAACAATGCGGCGTGGGGCACCCCCCCTCCATCCATACCGTCTTGTGTGTGCACAGCGCACATCAATGAAGGAAAAAGATTACCTGTTTGCAAAATTTCATAAAAACTATGAAAACTGTTTCTTGTTTTCAAAATTTTCGGTCTTTTTTTGCTTGGCAAAAAAAAAAAAAAACAGCAGTAATTAAATTCCACCAAAAGAAAGCTATATGTGTGTGTGAAAAAATGATAAAAGGTTTTAAATGGGAACAGTGTATCATGGGTGCGCAATTGTCATTCAATATATGACAGCGCTGAAACCTGAAAGTTGGCCTTGGCAGGAAGGGGGCCCAGTAAGCAAGTGGTTAAAGCTACTCTTTGTCTTATTAATTGCATGTTGCCCTACCTGTTACAAAGTGTGCACTGGACTAATAAAGGTGGAGGGATTGCTTTAGATGCTGGTTAAAGGAAGTCAACATTTTTTTTTTTTAAATAACAAACATGTTATACTTACCTCCACTGTGAACCTCGTTTTGCACAGAGTGTCCTCTAACCCTGTCTTCTGGGGTCCCTCGGCAACTGTCTCAGGTCCTGCTCGCAAAAGCATTCCATCTTAATTCGAGCGAGCTCGAACAGTGGAAAGCTTTTGCGAGCGCGCTCCAGTGATACAGCAGCGGCCATAGCCGCCGACTGCATCACTCGGCCCCGCCCCCGGCGTGCCGCGTCATCCGCTGTGATTGACAGCAGCGCCAGCCAATGGCTGTGCTGCTATCAATCTGCCCAGCCTAGCCAATCAACGGGCAGGCTGGGAACCGAAGAGGATGATGTGAACGCGCCCGGGAATTTCGAACGGTCAGGTAAGTAAAATGGGGGCTTGGGGGGGGGGGTACCATCGGATGTTTATTCACCTTAATGCTTAGGATGCATTAAGGTGAAAAAACATTTACCTTTACAACCTCTTTAATTAGATTTTTATTAAAAAAAATCTCCATTGGGGGTACTACCTCTTTACTTTTTCCTAGTGCCACCTCATTTTGAAGGCTGCAATTGGTATCACTAGAATAGGCAGCATTAGGAATTTGCAACAAAGAACAGACAGTAAAAAAAAAGAAAACTGGCAGGGGGTTTAAGTGTTCTATACCCTATCCAAGACAAATAAACTTGGAGTTGGGCTTTAATCTTAAGTAAACAAGGTATAACAATACTGGTCTCTTGCTGCAGCCTAACATTCCTGAAATAAACAGCATCTAATTGATTTTAATGAACGAAGGATCAGCCATTTTGTTACAGCAGTAAACTTTTACAACAAGCCTCAGATAATCGTCTTTTAGCCAGACAAGGGGTTAAGAGACAGAAAATAGAAGCTGACAATTGGCGCTGAGCCTTGCCAATGGTTCATTTGATTCAGAACACTTTCTGGAATACAACTGAATACTTTGGCCAACATAATAGAAGACGTTTTAGACTTTTTTTTCCTGTTTGAGAACATTGGTGTTCTCTTTTCGAAAGAGAGAGAGATTTATGTGTATTGAGGGAGACCTATATTACTAGCATAGTAAAACAGTCAGTCAATATGTTGTAAAATATACCAGTTAATGGCTGAAATATTAGTTAGATGAAAAAGGCAGCCAAGCTGAGCATGATGGAAGCGTGATTATAAATCTCTGGTTAATACATTAACTGAGGGGAAGCAGACTGGCTTTGTATATTTACTTTTCATTGCCTACTGAAGCTGCAGTGAATGATGAGAACAGTGTAAGTTTTATGAGACTTCCCTTAATGAATAATTGCTTTAAATTTATTACACAGGTGAAGAAATAGAGGAACCCAAGCTGAGGCTGTGATATCTAAAGGGAGACAACGGTCAATTAGAAAGTCTTGAAAAAGTTGAAAGCAGAGAGAAAAGACATAATCGAACTGTTCTTAAACATGTTTTTAGAATGTGATGATAGATGGTGACATGATAGAAGAAAATCGTTCATTTGTGAGCAGATTCCTTGACAATGAAAACATTTCATTGATGAATGAAGAAGATGTTGCTGGCAGTATACAGTGTTGTATTATTATTTTCACTGATAATAAAGTCAGTCAAGGTCTTCTCTTCTGTGGAAGACCTTGGAACCGGTGGAAGCATGGAAAGATATGTTATGACGATAGAGTCAAATAGACACCTTTCTATTTATTTTCTAGTATTTCTAAAAAAATCCCCAGTCTGGAGAAAGCTACCAGGCCCTGAGCATTAACTTATAGGTTATATATAATAATAAAAATGTATCCTTTTACCACTTAAGTGTTGACAGTTGCTTGTAATTTTAGACTTGTTCCGCGGACACACGGTCAAATTTCATACAACAAATGTTCGATGGGAGGAATTTCCGACAACAAAAATTTGAGATCTGGTTCTCAAATTTTCCGACAACAAAATTCATTCTCGTAAATTTCAAATGTGTGTGGACAATTCCAACACAAAAAATTCCATGTATGCTCTGAAACAAGTACGAGACAGAAGCGATCGGTCTGGTAAAACTAGAGTTTGTAATGGAGATAGCACATTCGTCACTCTGTAACGGACTGAAAAGCACAAGGCTGAAAAGCATGAATTGTCTCTCTCCAAACTTCTACTAACACGACTGGTATTGAACTTCCCTTTAATACTGTCATTGTACGTGTTGTACGTCACCACGTTATTGGCGTTTGGAATTTATGACAACATTTGTGTGACCGTGTGTATGCAAAACCAGTTTGAGCCAACATCCGTCGGAAAAAAATCCACGGTTTTGTCGCAATTTACGATTGTCTGTACGCGACATAAGAGCCCTTTCACACTGCCAGCACCCAAAACACGCTATTAAAGTGCCGCTAAAACTGGTGACGCCTAACCACCGTTTTTCGAGCGCTAGGGGGGCACTTTCAACACTGCTAGTGGCCGAATAAAGGGTTAAAAGTGCCTACAAAGCGTCGCTGCCAAGGCACTTTGCAGGCACTTCCCAATAATTTCAATGGGAAGGGGCGCTTCAGGAGTGGTGTATTCACCGCTCCTATGGCGCTGCAAAGAAGCTGCTTGCAGGACTTTTTTTGACACCCACCCTATTGCCAGCGTCACTAAGCGATCATTTTTCTGATCGCTGTATTAGTGTCGCTGTTGCCGCTAGGTAGCTATTTTTTTTTTATTGTGATTTTTTATTTACTAAAGCTGAATACATTTTGGCCTAAATGTTTGACTAAAATTTAGTTTATTTGATTTTTCTTATAACAAAATGTAAAAAATATTGTTTTTTTTTTCAAAAATGTCGCTCTATTTTTGTATATAGCGCAAAAAATAAAAATCGCAGAGGTGATCAAATACCATCAAAAGAAAGCTCTATTTGTGTGAAAAAAAGGACGCACATTTTGTTTGGGAGCCACGTCGCACGACCGCGCAATTGTCTGTTAAAGCGACGCAGTGCCAAATTGTAAAAACACCTTTGGTCATTTAGCAGCATATTGGTCCGGTCCTTAAGTGGTTAAGTGAGGAGCACCTGTAAACACCCCGGGGACCAGCTTATCTCCAGATAACCATAATATTTGAGCGAGAGTTTTTTGTGTATTGGTCACATGAATCCATTAATTTTCGGCTGTTGCAAAATGTCCTACAAATATTAGATCATTGCCCGATTCCGAGATCTCATCTAGTGTCTATGGGCCCCTTAAATGTCAAAAATAATAGAAAGAAAATACAAAAAAAAGTGTGAAATTCATCAGACTAGAACTTTTGAAATCACTTCAAAGGAATACAATACCTCTGGTGGGTCATACAAGGGTTAAGATATTTTGCTGTTTCACTAGGGTGATCATGGGTAAAGAAAAAAAAAACAGCGCATTTCAGAGCCATTTTAAAATATTACCTGTCTATGATCACTTGCCTAGTACACTGCTGACTGCCTAGAAGGTTAACACACAAAGAAAATGTTTGAACAAATATCACACCATATTTCCATACAATGCCCATTGTATCTGCCTGATTTATGTCTATAAGCAAAGTCAATGGAAAGTCACAGATTTTTAGTATTCACAGGTACATTCCCGAGATGAGTATTACACTCTGTCCTGCTTCTTTGATGTAACGGTTCCCTGAAATTGGTGCGAATATAAATCCTTTCTTCAATCTTATTTACATAGACAGAAGTTATGTAGTGACAAGGTCCCTTCAAGGCTTGAATGGTTTCTTAATAACATGTACTAAATGGCATCTGGTATCAATCTTGTCCTGTAGACATGCCTGTAGTGATTTAAAGCTTTCACTTCTCGAATTCAAACTCTCATTTTTAATGCACTTTCTGTCATCTGTCTTCACAGCCCTAAAATGAGATTCTGTCACTTTCTGACATACTTTAAGATAAATTGAAAATTAAAATGGATAAATGAATGTAAAAATAATCATAAATGTTGCACGTGAGTGAGAATTAATATGTTAATTTAATTAAAATAACAGCGCACAGATTAAATAAAGTTCTCAATGTTCTGATGATTTGCCTATGTTTATGTTTATGTGGAATCAATAATATTTAGAACAAGGAAAATTGGAGCGTTGCAAGGGATGCTGCTGTTTAAAGACTTTTTAACTTCCCTGGCGGTATGATTTTTTTCAGATTTTAGGTCCTGAAAGCGGTACCATTATTTTGCATGGAAATTTGGTGTTTTATATTGTAGGTCTGTCATTCTTAGGAATAAATCACCTAAATCTGATAAAGTTTGAAACACAAAATCATAAATTATGATATAATAAATAACTGTAAATAATTATAACAAATAATAATAATAACAATAATTCAATAATGTAATCAAATCAAAAACACTGAAATTTGCTCAGTTTTCAGAATTGTCGCTGTCATTACTTTCAGTGTTTGATGACGAATTTACCCCCAAATCGCTATAGCTCAATTCTGTAAGTGATTCTAATTTATTATCGCTGTTTTCTAGCTGGTCTAAAATCACTTTTGACATAAAGGGACACTTTTTGGTTGCTATGGACAATCTCCAGTTTCCAGGCAGAAAAAACTGTTTTTATCATATAAAAGTGCATACAGGACACTGGGCAGACCACTAGGGACAAAAGGGGTGTGTGTAATTATTTTATACAGTACTGTAATCTGTAAGATTACAGTGTACTGTATGTGTTGTGTTTTTACTTTTTTGAATTTGGCACTGATCTCCACTCCCGTGCATTGCAATGTCGCAGAGAACAGAGCTTGGCGGCACTTGGGCACTGTGTGAATTGAGGGAGAAGACAGTTCATACACACAACAGGTAGTCATCGCAGGATTCAGGGGACAAGGTAAGTAACTCTGCCTGGATACTGCGATGCGATCCTGAGTCTGGCTCTGTGTTACCGCTAACAGTACTGAAATTTCATCCCGAGCCAGACTCGGGAATACCACTCAGGAGGTTAAACGGTCACTAAAGGAAACATTTTTTTAGCTAAATAGCTTCCTTTACCCTAATGCAGTCCTGGTTTCATGTCCTCATTGTTTGTTTTTGCTGTAATCCTTCTCTGTTCTGCACACTTCCTGCTTGTCTGTTTCCTTATGAAAAAAGTACTGGGAGCTTCTCTCTGTGGTCTCTAATCCAGGAGGTGTGATTACTGTGTGTCTAAAACCCCTCAGAATTAATCACTTTCGTTTTAAAAACAAACATTGCCCTGTATTGGCTCTGTGTCTCTGTCATTCACACAAGCATGAAACTAGATGAAAAACGAAACTGAAAGTGCAGGCACATTATATGATTGATTTTTATCTATTTTTAATCATTTAAAAAAAAAAACAGTTACCGTATTTATCGGCGTATACCGTGCACTTTTTTGCCCTGAAAAACCCGCTTTCCCGCGCCGAGTTTGAATACTGCGTCTGCATATACCAAGCGCAGTACACTCGTGTATAGTCGGGCAGGCTCAGGTCCTTTTGCACTCACGTCCTGGACATACAGGACGTGAGCACGAGAGTAGCCGAGACTGCCCGACTATACACGAGTGTACTGCGCCAGCTTATACCGAGCGCAGTACACTCGTGTATAGTCGGGCAGGCTGGGCTCCTCTCGCACTCACGTCCTGGACGTACAGGATGTCAGCGCGAGAGTAGCCGAGCCTGCCCGACTATACACGAGTGTACTGCGCTCGGTATATGCAGGCGCAGTATTCAAACTCGGGGATCGAGCGGGGAGGATGCCGCAGAAGGACGCCAAACCCGATGAAGAGGATACCCGAAGCCACAGACGGACGCCGGACCCGACGAGGCCACCGATGGACGCCGCGCAAGACACCAAAACTGTAAGTACAAAAATCTTTTTTTCCACTTTAGGGGTGCGCGCTATACGCCGGAGCGCGCAATACCCTGATAAATACGGTAGCTATTATGTCTCTATACCCTGTAAACAGTCATTTCAGCAAAAAAATTCCTTTACAACTCCTTTAAGTGTATATGAAATGATGCCGTGCAACTATGGACAAACCATAGATAACATTCACTATATTACCAAAAGTATTGGGATGCCTGCCTTTACAGGCACATGAACTTTAATGGCATCCCAGTCTTAAAGCGGAGTTCCAACTACAATATCGATTTTTTTCTTATATACTTTTCACAAGCATTTAAATAGGCATTGTAACACCCACGTCTTCTGTTAAGTTTCTCCCCCAATGTCCGGTTTCATCTGTTTAAAGAACTTTGATCACAGTGTTCTGGTCGTTTTCATTTTGCTTGTGAGCATGTGAAGCCGAGGTGATGAAGGAGGCAGATTTTGAGGGACCACATAGCAACAGGCATAAAAAGGTAAGTAAATAAAAATATTTCTCCAATGTTTTCTTTTTATTTATTTCATGCAAATTTTTGACATTTTTAAGGGTGGAACTCCACTTTAAGCTGGATACACACTATACAACTGTTGTTCGATTTTCTTTAGATTTACCTTCAACAATGTAGTGCAAGGGTCTGCTTAATTGCATACAAATTGAAAGTATTTAGGTTTGACCTCCTATTACATGGTTTTGGTAAATCTAAAGGAAAAAAATTAAATTGTATAGTGCGTATCCAGCTTTATTTTGTAAGATTCAATATTGCATTGGCCCACCCTTGTGTCTGATTCGTCCAACACAATGTCGCAGTCCTGCTACAAATCGCTGATCGCTTCCATTACTAGAAAAAAAAATACATAAAGTTTGTAGACACGAAAACTTTTGCTCAAACCAATCAATATACGCTTATTGGTATTATTTTTACCCAAAAATAAGAATACATATTGGCCTAAATTTATGAAGAAATTCGATTTTTTTTACATTTTGTTGGGTATGTTTTATAGTAGAAAGTAAAAAATATATATTTTTTTCAAAATTGACAGTCTTTTTTTGTTTATAGCACAAAAAATAAAAAAAGAGGTGATCAAATGCCGCCAAAAGAAAGCTCTATTTGTGGGAAAAAAGGACGTAATTTTTTTTGGGGTACAACGTCGGATGACCGCACAAATGTCAGTTAAAGTAACGCAGTGCCGCAGCACAAAAAATGGCCTGGTCATAAAGGGGGTAAAACCTCCAGGGCTAAAGTGGTTAAAGAGGTCCTGTATAGGTTACATTTTCACCCCTAACTCCTAGTTTTTAGTCTGTGACTGCATAGCCCTATGCCCATTCTGGGCCAAATCATCACCCCTAGCGCCAAAGTCAAAAGTCTTGGGGTCATCTTCAACACCTACATGACAATGGATGCACAAATAGGTCAGCGGATCTCACCATTTGCTGCACCTACTACGCAGACTTATTCCATTCCTAAAGAAGACGTAGCAGTCGTGGTGGGAACAATTGTTAACTCCAGACTGGACTATGCAAATGCCCTTTATCTGGGACTCCCAAAGTACCAAATCTCTCGTCTGCAGGTCGTTCAAAATACGGCCGCCAGACTTGTGACTGGGAAAAAACCATGGGAATCAATCTCACCTTCGCTGAGAACCCTTCACTGGTTGCCAGTAAAAGACAGAATTGCTTTCAAAGCACTCTGTCTAACGCATAAGTGCATCCATGGGAATGCCCCCCAATATCTATGCGAAAAAATAAAAGCTCACAACGCCAATCGCATTCTGCGATCCACAAACCAAAATCTACTCCAGATACCCAAAGCCAGATACAAGTCCAAAGGAGAAAGAAGATTTGCGCTCCAGGGTCCCAGACTATGGAACGCTTTACCAACCAGCATTCGGTTGGAGGAGAACCACTTGGTCTTCAGAAACAAGATCAAAACTCATCTCTTTTGATGTGAAAGGAGACAGGAACAACAAGCGCCCAGAGGCGATTTAGTTTGCATGTGCTGCGCTATATAAGTTCTTCACTCACTCACTCACTCAATAAAGGTCCCACTTTTTTTTAAAAGAAGATGCAGGCGGTTTGGGTGGAGAAATCTTTCGCCCCATTTGAGATTATATACCTAATTGGAAAACACAAAACCTCCATATCGGTATTGACCTAATAAGGGTGTATATTTAGCAAGTTAACTAACTATCAGTTCACAGGGCAGAAGAATTTTCCCAGTGGAGTGTGTTGGCAAAGCACATCCAAAATCCAGATTAGCCTAACCCATCACAAATCTGGGTACAGGGAACCCAATTCACTCATCATAAGTTATGAGTTTTTATTACCATTCTTATATAATGATAATATTCTTATGTTTAACACTAGAGCTTGCATTTTACTTAGCAGTGGGGGTTGCATTATCCTATATGTTTAATCAGTTCTGTGCACAAACTTTTAGTGTGTTTCTGATGACCGAGGCCCATTGTGGTAATTTAGATGCAAATAAACCTCCATTTGTGTGAGTTTCAAGAGAGTCACAAATCATTATCTCTCCAAGTTTAGAGGTTCAGTATCATAATGTTCTCAATAAATATCAAGCAAGGTACATCGTGAATTGTGCGAGTATTCTGCTGAGGCATGTTCCATAGCTTTCATGTTAATCAAAGCAATGATAATTACACCACTTATATTATCTCCGGATAGTCTGTGTCATCCGTTAGAAATATGTATACATTTATTGCTTGGGAAGATGCCGAATGAGCTGAATATGAATGTAAATGTTTTAACTAGATGCAAGAAATGTGCCATTTTTCATGGAGATGGTGATACAGCGTGTTTTAGGGAAGGTATACAATTACAATTAAAAGTATGATGCTTCCTGATTGATTCTTCACTTATGGGTTCCTGTGGTATTAAAAAAGCAAACTGATTTTCTAGTGATACAGTTGCTTTAAAGCGAACTTGTGACTTCAATCTTATTACATCAATCTTACATCAATCTTATTACATCAGATCTTGTTTAAAAACAAGATCTGTGTACTTACCTTTTTTAATCCTGTCTGGTGGTCACACGATCCAACAGCTATGATTTCCTGTGTCAAGGAGGCACGGCTCTAGGGGAGAGCATGGGGCAGAAACATTTAATGGGCCATGGGAGTCTATAGGTGACACTCTGGAATTTAACAGCCATTTTTAAATGCCCCCTTACACAGGAGGGCTGGATCTTCTGCATCACACAACCAGACAAATAGGCTTCTCATGGATGCTGAGTAAGGTGCTTCAGAGCATCTGTTCTGAGAGGAAAAAAGTCCCCTTGCAGTTTTCTCCAGGTTATTGTTATTTATGAATCAGGTTCTAGAGTCCAGAGACTTTGAAGAGGTTTGGAAGGGAAGAAAGCTCTACCCCTGTGTCAAGGTTTTACTAGAAACCAGCAAGATCTCTACTGTATGTATATGAAGGTATGTACACCCTTATATATTCACAGGGCTGGCCTTAGTTCTGGGTTCTACCTGGGAGACAGGGGGTCACCTGCCCAGGCCAGGGCGTGGACCAGTGCAGACAGAGATGTGTAGGGAGAGCGGTATAGGTGGTGCTGCCTCTTTCTAATGTGCAATATTCATAAGGAAATAATAAATAAATAAAATGTGTATGGTCCCTTTAAATTATGTGATGTGCATGCTAAATGGTTATATCCCCTCAAACATGTCTTAAAATGTTAGATACATTCAACTTTATACAAACAACATTTAAAAAAAATTTAAATAAAGTGCTAGTATGCTTAATGCTCAAAAACGCATATGTAAGGCCAATTTCATATATACAAAGAGTCTGTAAGTCAATATGTGTGATAGCAACCCAAGATAAACTATATAAAACTCAGAATGAAAATAAAGTGCTCAGCGTGTTAATGTGCAACATTATCCATATATGTGAAACCAGAGCTTTTTTTCTCAGAGAATAGGTGCAGGAACTCAACCAGGACCCATTCAGATTTCACAAACAGTAGAAGGGCATTAAAGGGGCATTAAATACCAGAATTGCATTACATACAGAGTGCAGAGTTCAGGGGATTACAAAGCTGTCACTTGTAAACACAGAAACCAGACTTTTGTGTTTACACGTGATTGTGGTGAGCAGGCACCAAAGGGTCTGAGCCAGACGTGGTGGAACTGAGTTCCCCCAAGTTCCCCCTGGAAAAAAAGCTCTGTGTAAAACCAATTTCATAGATAAAATCAACCAATGAATAAAGCAAAATAATTTGTAAGTCCATGTAGGTCATCTCAATCCAAAGTGACTCGTGCATAGGCAAATAGTGCAGTATTAATCACTGGGGAAAGATGGGTGAACTCCACTCTTGCTCCCCCTCAGATCCGCACTCACCAGAATGCTAAATACCTGCAGGGATCAAAAGCACCACACATAAGCTGCATCCGATCCTTATCCAATATCTCCTTCTTGCTAGGTCTGGTCACAGGATACACTCACATAGGGATGGATGGACAGACAGACATCTCATAATGTAAATCCATAAATAAATGTTTATTAAGATCAGTGCTAAAACTGCACTTACAATGGTACTAGAGGATCAAAGCAATGTATTCAACAGTATGTCCGGGACACCTTGTGTCCTATAGACTGGAGTATTCAAAACCGGAGGTGATGTAATAATGCTTTAAGCTCTGCCATATGTATTTCGTCAGAGGACGTCATCTGAATCAGCGCCTATCTTCTATTCTATCTTAGAGAGTGCAGAGAGAGCTTTGAGAGCTGAGAGAAAGGTTAGAGTGGTATGTGAGCACAGTAGTGCTGTGCAACAGTCTGTGGGACCAGACTAAAAGCCAAGGCTTAAGGCCTGAGCAGCAGGGCTGCAAGGGTGAGCTAGAAGGCAGTACACTAATAAACAGGAGAGACAGATCACATCTGTTTAAATTATTTTATGCACCATCCTGAGGACGTGGTCGGTATAGTGCCATGAAATGTGTTGACAATGCTTTTATAATATTCCATGGGCAATAAATATCAAATGTATGAAGAATCCAATTGTCAGCCTTCCCTTTATATTCCGGTGCCTCTGCTGACATACCTTTTCCATCTTTTGGGGCTCACAGATGTAGTGATCTCATGATCATGGCCGTGATCGTATAGTGGTTAGTACTCTGTGTTGCTGTGAAAACAACAACAGATTTCTTACCAGGAATAGGGACTAATATCTAGCCCCAAATATGAATACTTGGCCATATTTGAGCAATTACATATATAGTCAATGATGTCAGCCACTACCCCCCACCATTCACATTCCAAATGTAAGTGCAGGAAGTTGTCATTAGTGCACTAGCACATGGTAGTGGGAAGGTGTGGATGTTTTTTTTGTGTGGAGTTCCCCTTAACAAGGGGGGCTCCAGTATTTTTTTCTCATTTAGATGTACTGCAAAAAAAGCGATGTGGACCTCCCAAAACACATACCAGACCTTTAACCACTTCCGGACCACCCCCCGTCATTATACATCCTCTGTTTGAAGAGGAATACCGTTGTTATGGTAGCAGCTAGCTACCATAACCCTGGTATCCTCTTCTTCAGCGGGCAGTCTGCTACGAGATAAAAGTTCCCTGAAAACAAACACAGGATGTGCTAATCTCTAGCTACTTCACCTGGACCTCTGGATGGGATTGGCGTTTGATATCATGGTAGATTAGGGGCTAATGCACATTTGGGTGTGGCTGTGGTTAGTGGCACATACTTAATATAAAGTTGTGTTCTCAGAACCTGAGGTCTCCGCAATTATATTACAGAAAAACACACATTGTACATGATATAATACTGTAATAGAGTAGATTATAGGATTTTACAAGCATTTTAAACTAGGGCTTATTTTCGTGGTAGGGCTAATATTACAGCCCTCCTGGAAAATAATGCTAGGTCTTATTTTGGGGGTTTGTCTTATTTTTGGAGTAGGTCTTATTTTCAGGGAAACACAGTAGGACATAAGTAGTCATTTAGTTAGGGCTCAGGTGGGCTGCTTGATAGGACAGAGAATTCATGCTCCTCGGGATAACCCTTGTTACAGAAAAAGTGTTAACTGCTCTCTGGAACCTCCCCAAAGCATGAGTCCAAACCAGTGCATTCCTTCTGTCACTTTTACTACACTTATACACTCATTAAAAGTCTGCAGGTTGTATCTGTGCTCTGTCAGACACACCCACCAAACAGTGCTAGCCCACGTAATATCTCTAGAGTTCTCTGGAAATGCTTTATCTAATCTAAGCTTTCCGTTCACAACCATGGACCTAATTTGTAATCTACAGTATACATTTCGGTACGGGTACTACTGTTATCTTCAATAAAGTAAAAATAAATGCAAATTGCCTTAACATTACGTACTGTAAGCTTACTGGTGATTTTTATCTTGACTGGCGTTCTCCTTTAACGTGTACTTTTAGCACTGCTTTCATCTGCACTTCTTCAATTTTTGCTAGTGTGAGACTTTGAAATGCAATCTCTATTTATTTAATACAGCCACAGGATAACATATGCTCTTTATTATTACATCAAGATGAAGAGAGAACTGAAGTTTCAAAAGCCTATATGTAAAGGTAGCCTGTAATGTTGGACCATTAAAATGAAACATAAAAAAAAAAGCTTATTAGTCAAAGGAATTTGTATCCATAACAATGTAATTGCTGCAAATGCACTATGCATGGAAGTGAATCCCTCTGATGGTATTTTAAGGAATTTAAAACAAAATCTACTTTTGACAATAGTTGAAATGCTCCTATTATGTTTGGAAGACATCAGCATCGTCATTAAGATTAAGTAGTGTAAGTACAGATAATAAAGGTATAATAACTTCGAAATGTACCACTTTGTAGTGGAGTGCCGTGTGATTTCAATGCGAGGGAACACCACTCCATAATACTAAAATACATTTAGCTCAAATTAAAAATGCTTCTGTGATACGGCAAAGAATATGAATATTGTTTATTAAAATGGCCCTGTAGAGGGGGGGGGGGGGGGAATGCAAAAAAGAAATTGCTATTACAATGAGAATGTTTTATATAAAGCAATATAATTTTTATTTTACAGGTCTATTGTGGCCAGCAGTAAAATAAAAATAAAATATGTTCAATTGTTAAATTATATATACTTATTAAAATTCTCTAGAATGGTTCTGTAAGGCCAAATAAACAAAGCAGTAAATTCCATTGTGACAATATTGTAATGGGAGGTTTTATTACACATATGCTTGTATGTTAGGTTGTGTATGCCTTGAATTAAAAATGTATGTAGACAGAAAATGGATGGATGGATGGATGGATACGTTATAAAGACAAACAGACAGGTAATCAAGGTTCTGTAAAAACAACAACAACAATAATAATAATAGTACTAACTTTCCATCCAATTCAGTCTGCTGTAAGCTCCCATTTCCTATACCTCTCTCAAAAATTCAAATTCATCCCCCTTTGCATGCCTCTACATCCCTCCACTCCTAATTTGACCTTTCCAGCAGTCTGTATAGAGCAATGTTTCTCAACCCCAATCCTTGAGGCGCCCCAACGGGTAATGTTTTCAGGCTTTCCGTCATTTTGCACAGGTAATTCAATCAGTTTCACTGCCTTAGGCCTCGTACACACAACCGTTTTCCTTGACAGAATCCATCAAGAAACTTGTCGTGTGTATGTTTTTCGTCGAGAAAACTGTCGTGGAACTCGACGAGAAAAAAAGAGAACAGGTTTTCCTCGTCGGGAGTCTCAATTTCCTCGTCATGTTCTCATCGGGCTGGTTTACGTTGAGAAACACGTTTGTGTGAATGCTTAGAAACCCGCACATGCTCAGAAAAAAGTATGAGACGGGAGCGCACCTTCGGTAAAAGTAGCTTTTCGTAATGGAGATAGCACATTTGTCACGCTATAACAGACTGAAAAGCGCGAATCGTCTCTCACCAAACTTTTACTAACACGCAGTAACATGAGATTAACAAAAGCAGCCCCAAGGGTTGTGCCAGTGGAATCGAACTTCCCCTTTATAGTGCCGTCGTACGTGTTGTACGTCACCGTGTTTGAGAACAACGAGATTTTGTCTTGACTGTGTGTATGCAAAGAAAGCTTGCCAAGATTCTCGACAAGCCTGAAAAGGAACTCGTCGAGGAAAACGATGTTTCATTTACAACGAGTTCCTCGGTCGTGTGTACGAGGCCTTAGGAATTACCACAGCTGTTTCATCTGAGAGAAATCCTGAAAACATGACCTGTTGGGGTGCCTTGAGGAATGGAGTTGAGGAACACTGTTAAAGAGCCTTGCAATAGAAGTTTACAGGCATCCCTGCAACATAAGTTTCAGTTTTGGTAAAATACTCCAATCTTTCCTGTTCATATAAAGAGATGCTGGAGAAATAACATTTCTTCTTTCGGCACTGATCATGTAATTGTAGTAAATGAACTCCACTTATCCCTCTCAGGAAACACAATATTTCAAAACCTACAGAACAGAAGCAGACAAATGTCCGCACTAAACCTCTTGAAATGTATTTAGTTAACCTGAAGGGCTCTGATACAGGCTCAAGACAAATAAAGCAAAGAGTCTAATGCTTACAATGCTTAAATAAATGTCCTAAAGAAGTAGTCTCAGAATCAATCAAAAAATGATATAGCACAGTTCTTGCAGCTCTTAAACAATGGGCAGATACAGTCCTTACACAAAAGTAAGAAAAAGAAAAGAAAAAACTGTTGAGTGCATTAAAAGTGTAAAGTGTAAAGGTAATAAAATCATAATTGCACTCATATGGCAAACACAAAAGTCATGCCGCATACACACGGCCGTTTTTCATGACGAGAAAAATGCAATTTTTTTAATTGGTCATGAAAAAGGGTCGTGTGTGGGCTCTAGAGCATTTTTCGTGATGATGAAAAATGGACATTAAAAATTTAGAACCTGCTTTATTTTTTCTCGTCGTAAACATTAATTTACAGATTAACCATGTGTGGGGAACTGTGTCAAACACTATGGCAAAATTCAAGAATACCATTTTCACAGCCACTAGTTTGTCTATGTTTTCGATTACCTCCACATAAAAAGAAATCACATTTGTTTGACAACTTTGGTCTTTTATAAATCTATGCTGACAAAAAACTTTTTGCATGCAGCTCCCCCGCAGCCTCCCTAAATAATTGCCTGAGCCAGATCTCAACCCAGCGATGTGCACGAGAGAAGAGGGTCTCTCTACCCTCTCCCTCCTCATTGGCTCAGATACAGACGTGAGAGCCATTGGCTCTTGCTGCTGTCAGTCGCAGCCAGTGACAAGGAAGCAGGGGGAAGGACATGGGAGCAAGCGCGCACTCAGATGGAGAACCGAGCCAGCTACGTCTGCAAGGACCCGAGATGAGTAGGTTCAGGACAGTGCACAACTAATGCACAGAGAAGATAAGTATAGCATATTTAATATTTTAATAGAAAAAAATAGCCTTTAACCCCTAGGCGCCAACAGTGCACAAATATGCAGCCTCTCGATGGGTTGGCCTTGGCGCCAAGTGACTGCATATGCTGTCCTGTGCGATCCCGCCACAGTCACCAGCTGCTAATGTGAATGATCATGTGATCGATATGACCGCCAATCACGGCGGACAGATGATCATAAACCCTGCCCCGCTTCCCGCCATATGAAACCTCTTAAAGGGCCAGAAGTCAGGGCACAAAAGCGTTAAATCACTTTAATGAACATTAGCGAGCGTTACTCCTCTCGAGTAACGTGAGCTCAGAATGTAGTAACAACGTACGAATTGTTCTTTTCTGCTTAAAGCAGAGGTTCACACAAAAAGTGAACCTCCTCTTTTTGGATCCCTCCCCCCCTCCGGTGACATATTTGGCACCTTACAGGGGAAGTGGGGTGCAGATACCTGTCTGAGACAGGTATTTGCACCACTTCCGGGTCTGATCCCCGCGGGGAATCCAGCCTGTGACCTCCCCCCCTGCTGTCTTCTGGGAAACACTCTTTCCCAGGAGAGAGCGGGGACCAGTGATGGCGTGCCACGATCCTCGTGCATGCGCGGTAAGAAATCGGGCAGTGAAGCCATCAGGCTTCATTTCCTGATTCCCTCACTGAGGATGGCGATGGAAGCAGCCGAGGACCGAGCGATTGCTCAGCCTCGGCTGCTAACATCGCGGGCTCGCTGGATAGGTAAATGTCCAAGTCAGCAGCTGCCGTATTTGTAGCTGCTGACTTTAAAAAAATAAATCGGCAGAACCTCCGCTTTACTAAAAAAAAAAACAAATCTAAAACTCGTCTATAACTTTAAATAATTGTAGGGAAAAAAGGTTAGGAAAATCAAAGCACTCTGTCTGTGAAAATGAATTTTTACCAGTGATAAACTTCATAAAAGGAGTGAAGAATGGTTTACCTCAAATAGATACTTCACAACATGAGCAGGAGAAGTAATTCATCTTGAGGAGATGCAGAGCAGAACAAAGAATCCTTTTGTTGATTAGGTGCAAAACACAATCTCTTTGGAAAATAATTTAAGCAGAATAATTAAATTCACTATATGTTTGCAATCGACAAAGTTGTGCATCAAGGTTAAATAAAACTAACAGTTTGTGGCAGGAGACAACAATGCATACTAATCAGGAAAGAAGGATCTGATAAACCACGTTTTCTGTAAATATTAGCCAACGGTTTACCTGATTACCTCTCACATATGTACACAACAGAACATTTCAATTTATGTATATTGCAATATTATGGAAGCGACATGCCAATGGATTCAAAGGATGTAGTTGTAGCCTAATTCTGCAAAATGGAATTTGATATTGCCCAAGTGTAATAAAAATATAAAAAGCATCTTACTTTCCCCTTGACACCACTCTGTCCAGAGCTGCCAGTACTCTTGTGGCTTGAATGATGCCCGGCATCATTTAAAGGGACCATGTCACTAGAGGGGTGTCAAACTCAGTTTCATTGTGGGCCACATCAGCATTTTGATTGTCCTCAAAAGGGTTGGTTGTATCTGTAAGATTAGATGTACAGCGCATTGCCTCCCCTTTACATTAGATGTCAATATCCACCCCATCGTCAGAGGTTGAGACCCCCACTCTCCCTTACATCACAGTGCACCCCTTTCCTTATGCTGCTGCTGGGAAGAAGCTGGATGCATTGCTTGAAAGCAGAAAGTAAGGGTCTGGAGTAGGACCAGAGGAGGGCTGGAGCTCTACTGCAGCTGCAGGAGAGGTGCAAGGGCCATGTGAAATGACCTGGAGGACCGGATTCGGCCCATGGGCCTTGTGTTTGACACCTGTGCACTAAGTATTAATTTAATTAATTCATTAATCAGTATTAATTTAGTAATAATAAAAAAAAAAAAAGTATTTCCAAAAGAACGCCAGTTCACCTCTTTGAACTACATACCACGCACTCTATGTTATGCAGAGGAGGAGTTCTAGGTATCCTGCAGTCTAATCCCCCGTTCACACTTGTGCGTGTTGATAACGAATGCAATGCGTTAAAAAAAAAAACTACATTTGCATGTCATCCAAAAAGTCACTGTTTTCAATGATGGTTGTTCACATCTATGCATTGTGATTCCTCTACAAATGCGATAATAAAAGGGGTCTTGTGCAAGTTTACAGCGTTGCGTTTCGAATTTAGTCTCCGTAGACATTAATGTAAATCATTCTGGAATCACATTGTTGGTTTGTTGGATATGTGCGAATTCCACAACACTTTTTTTTTACATTAACATGATTTCATTGGCTATATTAGAACATCAAGTGCAGATGTGTCCTACTCCTGAATTTGCAGTAAAATTGCAGTAAAATCGTGGTAAATTTGCATCTCTCCAGGTCAAAACAGGCAAATTGGCACCTCACTTTTTTGCAAAATTTTTGCAACATATCACAGCAATGTGAACCCAGCCTCTATCAGGAGTAAGCAATTTAGGCTACAACATCTCTTCTCCATACGTACACTACAGTGAGTGAGCATTGCACCCTGGGACAGGAAGTGTGTTTATGGCAGGATGACTAAGTAAAAAAAGGAAAAAAATTACCACATTTAAAGACTGAAATGCAGCAATATATAAAAATAAAAATCATGGGTTGTGACAAGGAGGCAATACAGATGCATTGCCAACCTTTAACAGGAAATGCCTGAACAAGGATCTTCATAAGATCACCAGGTATGATCACCAGTTATTATTTCAAGGAGAGCTGTAGATATGAAAATATTAAAATTGGCCATGCAGGGCATAGTGAGAGTGTTTCTGCAATTCTCACAGTCTCCCCTCCTGATCATCTTATAATCACCTTACCAATGCTCACTACCATCCCTTCATAGGCATTCCCGGCATGGAGGAACATGTGACCTTCTTCCCAGCAGATATACCTGGATCCAGCAGCCAATTGCTAAGGTCTGAGCACAGTGACATGACCAGAGGGGTGACTTTTTCAAGTTCACTGATACCAGTTATTACAGTGAAAAGCAGGGAGTGGTGAAGGAGCACTGTAAAGGTATTAGGCATATCCCCCAACTGTCCCAGATTTTGCAAGACCCAGAATTAAAACACAATCCAGTGGATGTGGGTTGTGTCCCAGAGTCAGCGCAGGAACACTGTATCCTGCATTTAGCTCCTGTTCTGTGTAGAAACTGTAGGTGGAGTGATCCAATGACTGAGCAGAGGGAGCAGAGGGAGCAGTGTAGTAGGACACAGATTACTAAAAGTTTAGTGCCCACTCAGTACCTATGTACGCTTCCAGGCCCAAGTGACCACCAGTATACCCCATCAGCCCCCATTGACAACCAAAGTACCCCTGACCCCCACTGTTCACCAATGTATCCCTTCAGTCCCCATTGACTGCTAATGTAGCCTTCTGGCACCATTTTGACTTACCAATGTACCCCTTCAGCCCGCAATGGCCACCACTGTACCCTCTATACCTCACTTACCCTCACCATAATTTAACAGCACCTCACTTGACTGCCACAGTACCATTCCACTTCCCACTGACCAGTGTACCCATCATCCCCTAAGGACAACTATTGTACCCTTTTGGCCTCCCACTTTTAACCTCCTAGTAACCACTGATGCTGCACTCTGCTGTATGGTATGTCAACTTGACTTTGACCTGCTTTCTATATGCTATATTGTGTATTACAGAGTCTTGACAAAAGTGTTTATTTTTTTCACAGTTAATCATAGCTGTGTAATTTGCAACCATTTTAATAAAGTTATTCTTTAGGGTTGGTTCACACTGTGACGACCTGAAAATCACACAACTTACAGTGCGACTTTGCCAGGCAACTTTCCGGGTGACTTGCTGATGATTTGGTGGGGATTTGAGTACTACTTTGATGTGACTTAATGCGACTTTAGAATCGACTTTCGTAAATTCCTGGGTAATCTTCCTGTAATGTCAGATCCAAATCACACCAATATAGATCAGGATCCAACTTGCCTACATGTACAAGTTGAATAGAAGTCGTCTTCAAGTAGTACAGAAACATTTTCTAAAGTTGAAGAGACTTCAGTAGTGCTAATTAAGACAGCTCTCATTGACTAACATGGGTTTTCACATGTCATGCAACTTGGGGCCTCACAAGTTGGATCCAAAGTCCAAAAGTAGATTCAGAAAAAATGTTAGCTCTCATTATGAAGTTTTATTTATTGTAAAGGAAGTTGTAATGGATTTTTTTTTCACCTTAATGCAATCTATGCATTAAGGTGAAAAAACATCTGATGATGCCGCCCCCCCCCAAGCCCCCGTTTTACTTACCTGACCCCTCAAAAGTCCCGCCCTTGGTCCCAAGATCCTCTTCGCCGCTCAGCCTGGCCGCTGATTGGCTAGAGCGGATGGATTGAGAGCAGCTCAGCCTTTGACTGGCGCTGCTGTCAATCATATCCAATGACGCGGCGCGCCGAGGGGTGGGGCCGAGTGATACAGCCAGCGGCTATGGCCACTCGCTGTATCACGGGAGCGTGCCCGCAAGGACTCATTACCATGCAAGCTCTCTCGCATGTATGTGATGAGTTCTTGTGGGGACAGCCGCTGAGGCACCCCAGAAGATGTGGATCAGGGCCACTCTGTGCAAAACGAACTGCACAGTGGAGGTAAGTATAACATGTTTGTCATTTTAAACAAAAATTTTTCCTTTAGTGACACTTTAATGATTCTTTAGTTTGATGTTTGAGACTGTCCCTCACAGCACATTAATTAAGGGATATCATATAAGTACCTGAACTGGATACTAAAAAGTAAGTATTGGCTTTAGTAACCCATGCCAATACCCATGCCCCTTTAAGCAATGCCCAATATTCAGGGCAGTGTAGACATGTCCATTTTGGGCACAGCACAATGCATGCACCATGGGCCGGATTCACGTCGAACTTATGCCGACGTATCTAAAGATACGCTGTCGTAAGTACAAATGTGCGCTGTCGCATCTCTGCGCCAATTCACAAAGCTAGATACTTCGAAAAGCAAGGCTTCCGCCGCCCGACGTAACTTGCCTACGCAGGCGTATCGTGGGCGCATAGTTACGCTGGATGCATTCGGCGTCCCCATTTTAAATATGCAAATGAGTAAGATTCGCCGATTCACGGCCGCTTCATATACGCGGTTTGTGTAAGGCTTATGTCCAGCGTAAAGTTATTCCACATATAGGAGGCGCAAGTAATGCAAAGGTATGGGCCAGGGAACGGACACCATAGAATTTTACGGCGCATACACCGTTTACGTAGTACTACGTGAATAGGGCTTGGCGTAGGTTACGTTCACTTCGTAGGCAGTGTTTGACGTATCTTAGGCAGCTATTTCGACGTAATTGTGAGCATGCGCACTGGGATGCGTCCAAGAGACGAGGCATGCGCAGTTAATTTTTTGAAGCTCAGCCCATCATTTGCATGGGGTCACGCTTCATTATAATATATCCCGCCCACTTCCAGCCCACCTCCACCTACTTTGACTTACGTCAGCTTACGCCGACAACTATACGCTACGCCGGTGCAACATTGAGCGCATATTCTTTGTGAATAGTATGCTTGCTTCTCAACATTGCGCCGTCGTAGTGTAAAGACGATGTGCTACGCCGGCATAAAGATACGCCGATCTACCTGAATCCGGCCCCATATGTCATCTTCATCTCAAGGTGTCCCTCTTTCACAAGTTTCATATTTGGTAGCTATGAGTATAAGGCCGCGTACACACGATCGAACATGTCCGCTGAAACTGGTCCAGTTTGCGGCCTAAGGGACTGTTGTAGGGCTATTGCAAAGTTACTGTCACTTTGAACTGCACAGGCAAGTGACAGTGTCTCTTTAAAGTTTATGTGAAATTTTAGTGATTAGGCATACTCATACATCTATTTGGAATGATGTTTTTATAAGCTGCCTGGAGTTGAGGTTTAAGTTTTAGTATTTTTCATTTGCAATTTCATCAGAGAGCACCATATAATATTTTGAATGATTGGAATTATGATAGTCTTTGATCGATATAAATACAGCCGGTGTCCAGGTCACTGCCCGTGGGTTTTCTAATTTCCTCATGCAAATATTATTAGCTTCTTACCGTGAAAGATCTACACTTCGGCTTTTGTGTTTGTGTGCTTAGTAAAAATTTACAATGCTGTCATTTGAGATGCAGATTACAAATCATATAACAATACAATGTAATGTGGCATTAGATGTGTGAGCTGTGTGTTTTTAGATACAGCCTGCTGTGCAGAAAAATGAATTCCTGCTTTGTTTATGTAATCCTACAGTCATTTATACACCAAAATTAGTATTGCTGTCACATAAAGCACAATGTTATTTTTTTTTCTCTTGTTGTCTTTTAAGGGGACTTTCACTAAAAGGTAAGTGAATAGTCTTGCTGGGATGGATAAATTCAAAAAAATTAAATGGAGAAGTAAAAGAAATAAAAGGGTTGAAATGCTTATCTTTCACTGGATTCACACTAGTGCTGCTAACATAAGCAAGCATAAGGATTTGGTCGCATAAATTCTGCAGGGGGATAAGCCACTCTAATCTATGACCCTTCCTATTAGCAAAGATCATGTTGCCAAATCCCTTAGCTTTTGATCACAAGGCACAGGTGTGAGCTTAATCGCGTACACACGATCACGTTTTCCATCGGAAAAACCTTGGATGGTTTTTCCGACGGAATTCCGCTCAAGCTTGACTTGCATACACACGGGCACACAAAAGTTCTCTGAACTTTCAACTGTCAAGAACGCGTTGACGTACAACACTACAACAAGCTGAGAAAATGAAGTTCAATGCTTCTGAGCATGCGTCAAATTGTTTCCAAGCATGCATAGGAATTTTGCACATCGGAATTGCACAGACGAACCAGCTCTCACATTTTTGTTGGCAGAAATTCCAACAGGAAAAGTCTGATGGAGCCTACAGACGGTCGGAATTTATGACCAAAAGCTCACATTGGATTTTTCTTGTCAGAAAATCTGATCGTGTGTACAAAGGGTTTGTAAAGGATTTTTATTTTTTTTATCTTAAAAGCTTCCTTTACCTTAATGCAGTGCTGTTCTCATGTCCTCATTGTTCGTTTTTGCTCTTAAGCTGCTGTAATTCTTCTTCAAAAACCACCACACTTGCACGCACACAAAATTGGTTTAACACGCACGCACTTTGGACATGCGATCTCCTAAAAAAGAGAGGCGTAGGACCTACGGGGCTGGCTGAGCGGGCTAGACCCCCTCACTTCCTCAAAGGGGGAGTCCCTCTGCCCCGTCGGGGTCCCGTGGGGGGCACCCGCCATTGCCACCCGGGGGCATGGAGAAGGATGGCAGATTGCCTCTGGGGGGAGGGTCTGCCTACTCCCAACTCCTACAGTCCGGCTCCTCTCTCGAGTTCACGCACAAAAATACACTTAAAAAAATAAAAAAATTAAAAATAATGCTACATCAAAGAAAACAGGCAACAAACCAAGTAGTAAAGGAAAATTTAATATATTGGCACCCAATATGGTTAGTAACTAGGCATGCATAACATGGATAAATCGTAGTAATAACACAAATTAACATATAAAGTGAGCACTAGGTATTAGATAACATTTCACATTCAGATCAGCATAGACAGTAACAAGTCCATCTTAAAGGGGTTGTAAAGGTATTTCCCCCCCCCCTAAATAGCTTCCTTTACCTTAGTGCAGTCCTCCTTCACTTACCTCTTCCTTCGATTTTGCTTTTAATTGTCCTTATTTCTTCTGAGAAATCCTCACTTCCTGTTCTTCTGTCTGTAACTCCACCAGTGTTGTAAGTAACGGAGTTACAATAAACGCAGTTACCTAATGCAGTCCCTTTTGAGGGTAACGAGTAATCTACCTGATTACTCTTCCCCTCACAGTAACGCAGTTCCCATTACTTGGACGGCATTACCGCAATTACATCTACCGCCACTAGATGGCACCAGAGTAATTGCTTCTGCCGGCGCTGTGAACATAAATATGGGTGGAACTTTAGAATCATGTGACCGATGTGATGGCCTGTCACAGCGGTCTGAAAACTCCCAATCGCAAGGAGCCCTGGACACAATGAGCCCCACCCGCCTCACACTGACCTATCACCGGGGAACAACTCACATCGATCACACACACTGTGTGCGCAACCTGATCAATGATCCGGGGAACACAAGGCCGGAACAAAATGTTCCACAGAACAAACGTTCCCTATACAACACAGTGTACACAGCGACATCTAGTGGCCAACATGGTAAGTGCAGGGCACCTATACAGACCAATGATCAGCAGGTTATTTTTGGTCAGTGATTTCATCTCTTCATCAGACAACAAAGAAAAATCTGACACCCCATTCTAGATCCCTTGCATCTAATAAAGCTTATATTAGATAAATAAAATAATAAACAATAAACTATAGAAAATTCTAATAAAGCCTAATATAAGATTTTAAATTACAGACTCTGTAAAAGTCAAGGGAATGTATATTATAAACATACATTTTAATCCAGCTTATAATTTGGATGTAATATGTAGCAGATGGATAAGGGTTTTAAGTCCTATTAGCTGCACATACATGGTGGGATGGATGCACCTAGGCTGGGATATACACAAGATCACTATTTGTTTCCGGTTTTCTTCTCTCAAGAATCTGGCATTCTTTTGTCTTGGAGTATTAACTCACTGCTCCCTGGCAAGCGCCCGTCAGTTGCTTCTCAAGAAAGCATTGTAGAATATAAAAAAAAAATTCAGTTACTTTGCTGAGTAACTAATTACTTTTTCAATGTAGTAACTGAGTCACTAATGCAATTACTTTTTCGGAGAAGTAATTTGTAACTGTAACTAATTAAGATGAGCAACACTAAACTCCAGACAGTAATGCAAGGCTTTCTCCCTGGTGTGGAGAAAGCCTTTTGAGGGAGAAGGGGGCAAGCAGGAGTACCAGGACGCCCACTAACACACAGCTGCTTTCTCTATCTGCAAAGTAGAGAGTGTCCTGACTTGCCTGCTAGCCCCCTCCCCCCTCAAGAGGCTTTCTCCACACCAGGGAGAAAGCCTTGCATTACTGTGTGTAGTTACAGCCACAAGAACAGGAAGTGAGGATTTCTCAGAAGAAATAAGGACATTTAAAAGCAAAATGGAAGGATGAGGTAAGTGAAGGAGGACTGCACTAAGGTAAAGGAAATTATTTAGGGATTTTTTTTTTACCTTTACAACCCCTTTAAGTGTAGCAGTAGTAAAGCCTGATTTACCAAATACAGTAGACTATAGTTCCAAAGTGTATTAATGGCAACTATGCTAGGCCTAGACCAACTAAATGTCAGTAACAAAGAATGGGGGAGAAGGGATCAAAATGGGAGTTGCATGTTCCTTTTTGTTGCTCTTATTGGCAGCTATCATTGGGACCATTTAAGAAGTGGTGGTGCACCTATCAACAGTTTTAGTAAACTAGCATGCCATACAGTATAGTTGCAGTAAATATTCAGCCAAGTTGCGATATAGGTGTGGTACAGGTGCAGTGTATAGTAGATGCGGGTCAAATGTAGTGACAGTTCTGTATAACTGTAGTACAGGGTTGGTATGGGGGCAGTATAGATTTTGTACAGGGATAATATAACTGCGGTATAGGTTAGATACACTTGGTGTCTGGCTCTCCACTGCCACAACCCTCGGGGCTGCTTTTGCTAATCTCATGTTACTGGGTGTTAAGTAAAAGTTTGGTGAGAGACATTTTCACTTTTCAGTCTGTTACAGCGTGACAAAAGTGCTATATAATGTATATATATATATATATATATATATATATATATATATATATATATATATATATATATATATATATATATATATATATATATATTTATATATATATATCTACAGTATCTATCTATCTAGCTATCTAGCTATCTAGCTATCTATCTTGATATAAATATATATATATATATATATATATATATATATATATATATATATATATATATATATACTGTATATATATATATATATATATATATATATATATATATACTGTGTATATATATATATATATATATATATATATATATATAGTTATTGTGGGGGGAAGCGCTGGAGAAGTTTAAGAGGTGGTTTAAGTAAAGCAGTGAGAGGTGTTTTTAAATTTTTAACAATTATCTCCAGTATGTTTAATTTTCTATTTAAAGATAGACTTTTGACCCACTTTAGGATTATCTTAAATTTGGAAATAATTTACAAATGTGTTTTTTTTTGTAATTTTTTTCTGTCCTTTTTTAAAAATTCAAATACTTAGTTTTTGGCCTTACATCTGTGTTTCAAACTTCTTATTTTTTTAAATGATTTCACAACAGCACTGCCATCTATCACTTTACCACTTCATAGTTATCATTTAGTGACCCAGCACAATTAATGATACGCTTTTAAATCAGCCAGCAGATTTACATGAGCATAAGAAGAGGAAGAATCCTTTAAGGCTCCAGCTTGTCGGAGGTACAATGTTTCATACCGTGACTTCTTAAAAACGTATATTATACATATAATTAAAACAAATTCCCTACTCTGGTATTTAATGAAATGAACTGTGAAAAGTGATTAAAATGAACTCTACAGAAGTTTGTTTGCATAATTGGGTATGAACTATATATTTAATTACTTACACTCTGCAATTCACGAAAGATCAAACACATCTCCTCTTCTCCAGAAGAAGTCCTTGGATGGTCAAATATTAATAAGTATAGCAAAACATTATTTTATTACATCTATTAATTAACTTGATGACTTGACATCTTAACTCTGCCACATAACCTGCTTTATTTCAAGTTTCATGGGTGTTTTTTTTATCTTGCATATTTAATGTTCTAGAAGAGATTATTTTAGTCCTTAATAAAAAAAATGTTTTTTTTTTCTTTCCCCTCCTAATTTTATCTGTCTATACATAGACTCTGGAGCATGAAAATAAATTATGTTTTGCTGTACTTGTTCATTAAATTAAATTGGCATTAATGGAGCAGCACAAAATATTGTACCGACAAATGAAGGAAAATGAATTTAATAAAACACTATAGCTGGTACTATGGATATTAGGCATCAAATAGACATTCACACGTCGCACAACTATTCTTCTAAACTACATGTGAATTACATCCAACAAGTACCATTCTTATGTCTGTTGAGCAATAGCCAAGTGGAAAACGCTCTTGCCTGAATATCGAACAGTGCTCCGTGAAATGTTCAGAGATTGGAATATTTTTTATAGCCCAACCCTGCTTTAAACTTCTCCACAACGTTATCCATGACCTATCTAGTGTTCATTGACCTTCATGTTTCTGTTTGTTCACTAAGGTTCTCTAAAAAAAACTCTGAGGGCTTCACAGAACAGCTGTTTTCATACTGAGATTAAATTACACACAAGTGGACTCTATTTACTAATTAGGCGACTTCTGAAGGCAATTGGTTCCACTAGATTTTAGTTAGTGGTATCAAAGGGGGATGAATACAAATGCACACCACACTTTTTGAAATTTTTTGAAAACCATTTATCATTTTCCCTCCACTTCACAATTATGTGAGACTTTGTGTTACTCTATCACATAAAATCCCAATAAAATACATTTATTCTTTTGGTTGTAACATGACAAAATTTGGAAAATGGGCACAGTGGAGCTGCAGATGGGCATTGTTGCCTCTCTTTTCCACTTACAGTAGCTGCTGCATTTCCCACCCTAGGCTTATACATTTTCCCTGTTTTTTTTGTGTTAAAATTAGGTGCCTCGGCTTATAATCGGGTCGGCTTATACTCAAGTATATACAGTATATATATATATATATATATATATATATATATATATATATACTTCATGGTCCATTCAAGAATTTGTGGCGACACGCTTTTTAGTTTATTAGCTTTTTAGTTTATTCAATCCAAGGAAGTGTAAAGTAATAGCAACAGTTTCTCAAGCTAGCTACACATGAGTATAACAATGCATATAACGAACAGGCAGGACATGGCATCATATAATCACCAGAAAACCATGTGGAACCTAAAAATCCAAATACAAGATGAACAACTTAGAGATGATCATCGGTCTCTATAAAAAAAAAGTTAAATAATAAAATAAAAGGCAGCACTACAAAACTGTAGTTGCAGGATTTTATTAAAAAGACACTTATTTGTCCAGGGTTCTAGCTCTGTCCTCTGGGCTGGTTCTTTGCTGGTCTTTGGGTTTCCAGTGTCGGCATGTTTACTGTAGGAAGCTGGCTGTGACTCTTTGTGGCTTTAGAGTTTGCTTTCCACTGTGCATAAAGGAGTCACACTGTTCTTTGTGAATGGTCCTGCAGCCTTCTGGGACCTGTGACGTGTTCCAACACGTTGGATCATGCTTTGCTGGGGTGTTTTGCCTTCCTCTGGATCAACTGTGGGTGTGGAGTTGGGTATATGGGATTGTATGTTATTATTATTATTATTATTATTTTTATTTATTTTTATGGTTGAACTAGATAGACTTGTGTCTTTTTTCAACCTAACTAACTATGTAACTATGTGGGTGGGGTGGGGAGAGAATTTCAGGTGTAATAAACTAGGCAACTCCAGCAGAAGTGGGAGCGGGTACCTGCCAAAACAAGATACTAGCTTCCCCCAAAAACAAATAAACCTCCAATAATGTTAGATGGAGAGGAGAGAATTCTTAAAAGCGTAACTTCCCATTTATAGTGACGTTCCACTTTAACATTTTATACAAAACATCGAGATAATCTAAAAAATACATAAAACTATTTTGTCAATAACATGACCTAACTAAAAACACTAACAATCATACAAATGTGTGTGCAAGTACCTAAGGTATGTATTTAGAAAACCAAACTATAGCTTGTGTATGTAACTGCTTTCCTAGAGTTTGGCTTTAAGCTTGTCGGTCCTTACCTTCCCCTGATGGGTCACCTGTGCATTCCTGTTGTAGCCTTTACCTAGCTTGTTAAAGCTTAATCAGTTCTCAGGTTGCAGATCAAGCAGCACTGACTTGCTTGTTCCTGTGTTTTCTACAGAAGGAAGAAAGTTTACATTGGTTTGCAATAGTCTGTATTCCTTCGGGGGAAAACATTTTGATCCTTCATAGTTGCCAGGATACAAGGCTATGATCTTATTCTTAAAGTACGAACTACCATCAAACTTGTAATTTCATACAGTAACTCAGCTAACTCAATGTTTTTTTTTATTTAAATAAGGAAATATGCTTATATTTGTTATATGCATATATATATATATATATATATATATATATATATATATATATATACCGTATATAAATCAGTAAAGGTTTTTAAATGTTCCCCATTTTTGGTCCAATAAGTCCATGTAATAAATAGAAAAATACACAACTTATCATTGTAAATTCTAAAACCATGGCAATTAATAAGGCGTTAGCTGCCCCTTGGAAACTTTTACAGCCCCCGTACTTCTGGGGAGGTTTTCCACAAGATTTTGTGTAGCTGTGGGAATTAGTCAGGGTTAAAAGTACCTATTGGTCGAAAAGCGATGCTTAAATAGCAGTAAAGCACCGCTATAACTAGATGCAATTTTACACTAGTGGACCCGATGCCCCAGTGTGAAAGCAGCCTTATAGCTAGATAAAACAAAAATAACAAAAATAACAATTTTAAAGTGAACAATGCCTTTAACCTCCCTGGCGGTATGATTCTTTCTGGTTTTAGGTGCTGAAAGCGGTACCATTATTTTGCATGGAAATTTGGCGTTTTACATTGTAGGCCTATAATTCTTAGGAATAACAAGAGTCTAGTAGACATCCCGGGTATGATAAAGTTTGAAACACAAAATCATAAATTATAATATAATAAATAACTCTAAATAATTATAACAAATAATAATGTAATTATAATAAAAATTATTTAAAAAAGTAATCAAATCAAAGACACTGAAATTTGCTCAGTTGCAGAATTGTCGCTGCCATTACTTGTATTGTTTGATGATAATTTTTCCTACAAATCGCTATTGATTAATTCTGATGAAGTGATGCTAATTTATTATCGCTGTTTTCTAGCTGGTCTAAAAGTACTTTTGATGTAAAGGGACACTTTTTGATTGAAGAACAATCTCCAGTTTCCAGGCGTATTGCTGGCATATAAGACTACCTTTTACACTTAAAAAAAATGTGATGTATTCAAATTAATACAGAGCCTACTCGGATTGGAGTAACAACCTCTGCCAATCCGAGCAGGCTACATACAGTAGCCTGCTTGGATTGGCTTTGACATTCAGAGAGGAGTGGACTGATGATGTTACAGCCTCTGCCAATCCAAGCAGGCTTTGTATTCATTAATAGAATACATTGCTTGCCGTAATTGTCTCCAGCTCCAGCAAGAAGGAAGAAGAATATGGCTCCAGAAGGAAGAAATATGAAGTGTCGGAAGCCTCGGAAGGGGGGTCGTCTTAGATGGTGAGTACAGGCAAAAAACCTTAAAAAAACCTGTAAAATTAGGGAGTCGTCTTATACACCCGGTCGTCTTATACACCGGCAAATACGGTATATAAAAGTGCATGCAGGGCACTGGGCAGACCACTAGGGACAAAGGAGGTGTGTAAATATTTGATTTATTTATATAGTATTTATATAGTGTGTTTCACTTTTTGAATTTGGCACCGAACTCCGTCTCCGTGCGTCATAGCTCGGCACTTGGCACTGTGCGAGGAGACACAGCCGAGGAGCTCGCACACACAGCGGGGACACATCGCAGGATCCAGGGACAAGGTAAGTAACTTCCCCCTGTATCCTGCAATGCAATTCCGAGTCTGGCTTGGGGATACCGCTTTTGAGGTTAAAGAAGAATTCCAGATACTGTATGCATATTACATAACTATGGGATCTGTCTAGAAGCTAAAGATCACTGTAGAAAGCACAGCCATTCCAGTGTTCTCTCTTAGCTTCCGGGTCCGATGCTGAGCTAATGCCTGGCTGCATTTTGAACACAGGAGGTCAGCCGTTGGGCACAGATATCATTCAAAGACTGCTTCACATTTTCTAAATGAATGCAAAGCATTCTTCGATTGACCTAAGTGGAGAGGGTGGCATCACATGGCCGTCTCTCCACCTCATCTAATTAGAGAACACTTTGCATTCATTGAGAAAATGCAAAACATTCTCTGAATAGCACCCATGCCCAGCAGCCAAACTCTTGTGGTCACAATGCAGCAAAGCTGCCACTCAGCACAGGACCGTTAAGCTAGTGGAGATCATTTGAGTAGCTGTGTCTACTATAGTGATTTTTAGCTTCTAGAGCAGTGGTTCTCAACCTTCTAGTGCCGTGACCCCTTGATAAAATTATCCAAGTTGTGGGGACCCCTAACAGTAAAATTATTTTCGTAGCATGGGTTGTCAGCACCCAAGGCAAGACAAGTAATTTGCGCCCCTAACCCATGGAGATTTAGCGCTCCCTGATTCCCTTCCACTCGTACAGTATTATGGTACATTTTAGGATGTACCACTCTTTCTCTTTGTTCACGGTGTCTCTGACTTTGTGGTGTCTCGTAGCAGTGACACCTATGCCGAAATCAGGACATAGGGTCTCCTCCAGCCCCTCCAACTGCACATTCCTCACCAGTCAGTTGACCTCTAGTCTCTGCCCCCAGTCATGCCGTGAACTGAAAGGGCAGCTGCAAAGAGGCTGAGTGGGCGGCTGCAGTCCTCAGGAACAGCCCAGCTGGGCGGCCACAGGCTCCAGGAATAGCCCTGCTGGGCAGCCACAAGAAGATTGGGAGAGCAGTGCAGGCTTCAGGAAACAGACCAGGATTCAGTGACCCCTGGCAAATCATCATTCACCCCCTGAAGGGGTCCTAACCCCCAGGTTGAGAACCACTGTTCTAGAGGTATCCCACAGGTATGGTAAATTCATAGTTACATTGGTAAAAACTGGACCAATGTAACTACTGTTTGTAAAAAATGTTAAACCTGGTATTCTTCTTTAAAATGATGGTTCTCTATTTGTCTAATTCCCTTTAGTGCAAAAATGTATACTTCTAGATTTAGAGCCCACAGGTTCACAGACTGATTCTTCATTCCCTGCTTCAGAATATGTTTATGTTAGGCAGGTAGCTGAATTTTTCAGAAGAACTGTTAGCTACACAGACAACATTTTACACAACACATAACAATGTTTGAATGGGCTGTGATTTGCCGAGATCTAAGCGTATTGAATTTCTGTGTAATAAAAAACATAATTTATATCATACCTATTAATGCCAGGGAAGATCGATCATCAAGACTGATTTTACACAACAGTAGCTTTTATAGAACAGTTGATAGAACATCTAGAAGATTAAAATGGACAGTGTGGATGTTAGGCAATAGCTGTCAGAATGAGGTTCAAGCTACAATATTTAGTGGTAATGAAAAATAATAGGTTAAAAGGAATGTTTAATGTATGCTCTCTTTAAACTATATTTATATATTTTGTTTCGTTCAGGAATAGATACATGCAAGTTAAAAAAAAAAAATCATTACTTTTTTTCTGTACTTATATTGGTTATATGTATTTCATATGCATTTCCAGCCAGCAGGTATCACTCTATACTCATTGCCACATGTTTACTACCAAAGCATGGGTAAACCTTAAATTAAGTGTGCTAAAGCGTATTGATTTTATTTATTTCCATTTTTTTTAAAGGATATGTAAACCCAAGGACAAAAATATACCATTTGTCAGCTTACAGTTTAATGAGAAAAGCCACGGTGTCTCTTTCATGGGGTTGTAAACCCTTGTGGTTTTTCACCTTAATGCACCCTAAGCAGTGTCCTTCTCCCCATTTTACTTACCTACCTGAGCCATACATTTTCGTAGGCGCGATCCCTCATTGCTCTGTCCACGGCTTCTTGACTCTTCATTGGATAGATTGATAGCAGCGCATCCATTGTCTTCCGCTGCTGTCAATCAAATCTAATGATGCGGTCACCGGGGGGCGGGGCCGAGTCATACACTCGGCAGCTATGGACACCGCGTGTATGATATGGGAGCGCGCCCGCAAGGTAACCCCCTTGGGAGAGAGCTATTGCGGGGAGGAGCCACGAGAGCCGCCGTGGGACCCCAGAAGAGGACGATCATGGCCACTCTGTGCAAAACGAACTGCACAGTGGAGGTAAGTATGACATGTTTGTTATTTTTTTTTTTACTTGAACCTATAGTGTCACTTCAAGCTAACCATAGACTTATGATTATTACAGGTGCCCAATGTGGATATTTTTGGCTGGGGTGATGATCCCATACCCATAAGTTCTGCCCATGACTACAGGTTGATTTTGGGGGGCCGTTGGGGGGTGGTGCAATGAAGTGGCATCAGCAATTTCTGCCAGTAGAGACCTGGTAGAGAGTAGTTGGACAATGTGGGCCAGATTCACATAGGGCAGCGTATATTTGTGCAGGCGTAGCGCATCTCATATGCGCTACGCCAACATAACATAGAGAGGCAAGGACAGTATTCACAAAGCACTTGCTCTATAAGTTGCAGCTGCGTAGCGTAAATTGGCCGGCGTAAGCCTGCCTAATTCAAAGTAGGAAGGAGGTGGGCATGATTTATTTAAATTAAGCGTGACCCCATGCAAATGAATGGCCGAACGAACGGTGCATTCGCGCTCATGCTCAGAATCACGTTGCATATACTCTCTAAGATACGGCGGCTCAATGCCTACGATGTGAACGTAATCTACGCCCAGCCCCATTCACGTACGACTTACGTAAATTCGACAGCTGTTCCGACGTCCATACCTTTGCATGACCTGCACCTCATATAGCAGGGGTAACTTTACGCCGGATGTACGCCTTACGTAAATAGCGTAGATTACAGCGACGGGCGCAAGTACGTTCATGAATCGGCGTATCTTGCTCATTTACATATTTGACACATAAATCTATGGAAGCGCCCCTTGCAGCCAGCGTAAATATGCGGCCAAGATCCGACGCCGTAGGAGACTTACGTTGGTTGGATAAAGCCAAAATTCAGGCGTATCTTATTTCAGGAATAAGGCGCATAGATACGACGGCGCATCCATGGACTTACGCGGCGTATCAGTAGATACGTTGGCGTAAGTCCTTTCTGAATCTGGCCCTGTATGTCTACATATTCAACCACCCTGCTGTGAATGGAGGCACCTTTACGCTTGGCTTAATGGATTCATCTAATGAATAAATTGTTATCCAATGCCTCAATGCACTTTTAAAACTATGGAATTACTTTTTGAGAAGTACCAAATGTATGCACATATTAACCTAGATTAAGATATTCACATTTCTTCTTTGCGGCTTTATTACAATGATGTATCAATTTATAAAATGTTCCCATATATTTGATAGCTGACTGAAATCTTTAACTCTGCAAAGATTATTTGCCATATTATGATAGATTAAAAGGTTTTTGTTCTCGGTATTGCATTATACTTTATGTTCCATGCTGGTTTTGTAATAGAGGTTTTAAATATATTTTTGACTACAAACTAGCTGAGATTAAACGTATTGAAATGGGAAATGCAAATACAAGATGAAGAACATTGAATTGCTATAATTAAAATCATTAATAATAAGTGTGTTTATGCCATAAAAATAAAGTATGTAATTATACAGGTGAATTCAGAAATATTAAAACTGTTTGCTTATTTTGTTACAAAGGATTTGGTAGTAAATAAGTACTGATGGAGCTTGTTTGAATTATATAATTTATTCTGTCAATTTGTATTCAACAATTCTGAGATTTGCTGTTTGTTATTATGCATTGTAATCTTAGGAAATTGAATATGAAAAGAGTTGCAGAAACTTTTGATCGCTTGGATTAGCTCAGCACAGAGACAGAAGTAAAATAGTCAACCAGTATTTATGTTGTTGGTGTTAGTTTGTTGGTTTAGATGAGAAGAAAGATATGTAACTTACTATCCATGAGTGCAAACTTGTTCCTACAATATAGCCCCTACACCTTATGTAGCCCTTCCCTGACCAAAGCCTTTAAGTTGATCTAAAGCTAAAACGTGTTTTTGTTTTGGATAGAGTTGTGAGTAGTTAAAAACCCTGTTGGGTTTGAATTGGTTCTTTCTCCACTTTACAGACATCAATTCTCTGTATTTGTGATAAGAATCACAACCTTGTGAGTGACAGTGGAAAGGTAAATTTCCTGATAGGTTCTTGATAGGTTCATAGGTTTAAGTGTCTAGAGAACTAAATTCAAATCCCATGGGACTACAAGTGGGTGCACAGGGGAACTACATTAGAAACACATAGTACAAAAGTCTTAATCAAAGAATGGGAGGCTAGAACATGGAGCAAGCGTGAGATTTGATCCCGAGGGCCAATTGTTGATTTAAGCCTGATTTTAAAATACTAGAATTTGTGCCACAGATACATTCCGGGATTACATTTCTTTCCTCACACCAAGTGTATTATGCCTTTTAAATTCTATAATAGACCTTATGATACATGAATTTCTTGGCTTTTAACAACATGAGGGTCACTGAGTCAGACAGGTTACTGTTCCTCAAGACCAGGGCTTTACCACCCTAGCCATTAAAGCCAGCGACCCTGAAGCAGAATGGAAAACCAGGCCTCAGTACAGAAGATTCAGTCAGTCTGGAAGGACCCACAGCATTTCTGCCAGGAGTGTGATCAGGTTGGAGGACCACATCTGCCTGCAACAGTCTGAAGCTTTATGGATCACACGTATGCCCTCCATCTAAACTCTAGGGAGCCATTGAAGATGGAGTTAACGGGGAGGAAAGGCATACATCAGGTTATACTGATCTCACTGAGTTACCAGTACTACTGCCTCTAAAAGAGGATTTTTGCACCTAGATACAAACCTGTCCATTTTCTGTTCAACCTGGAGCCCAGGAGGTCTAAATCTGGCACCCCCACCTGTGACACAGGTTCTGGAAACATCTGGGTGTTGTGACCATTCCCCTAATTCCTGCTGATTAAGGTTGTCTACTTTCTCTGGGAACATAAGGAACATAACAAAGCATTCAAAGAGTCTAGAACCTTGGTCAATATACAGGGTGTTGAAACTGAAAATGCTGGGGACTAAAAACGTTTTCTCCCTAAGTTCGAGGGTGGTACAGGCTTGCCCAACTTAAGTTTTCATAATCTGTCATGTCTACTTAGACAAGGTCTAAATTGGCTGTCTGAAAAATCTTGGTATTCAATCCATATGCTTGAGGGCACTTTGGTTTCCCAGCACACCCGAGTCTAGGCTGTCCTGCACTCCACACTCAAGGCCTTGCTTTTACATCTTCGTTCAAATGTCCTTGTCAGACACACAGTGGTTGCCTGGAGGGAGGTGTGGAGGTTGATAGGGCTATGCTTGAATATATCCAACATCTAACCATCCAGGGTAACCCAATGTTCCTCCCTTCCACTATCCACAAAGCCTTCAACTATTGGTGCACACATGGCCTCATTGTTGTTACTCTCTTATATTGTGACAAACCGGGTGATTTAAAATCCTATCAAGCTTTCTTTTTCAGCAACAGTTGTAATTGAGTACTGTCTGTGATACTTTTTTTATTTGCACTAACATGCATTTTCTCAGGACTAGCTTTTTTTTTTTTTTGGGGGGGGGGGTGTCCCCTTCATCAATGTCCAAGCAGTACTAATGCACAAAGTTTTAGCAAAGAATTAATAGGACAATCTCGAAAAAAAGAAAATCCAGATGTACACAGCAAAGGTAATTAAGCTTGGATAGCTGGTGAGATAAGGCAGGCAGAGGGGTATGGAATTTCTCACCAGCTATGCAAGCTTAGTTAAATAAACATCTAATTGATATGTATAAGGAATAAAAGTCCACCAAAATGAATATATATTTAAAACAAATAAAATATATCTCCAGAAAACCAACAAAAGTCCTTAAAGTGAAGAAAAAGAAGTGTCCTTCGATTTTCAACAGGTACAACACCCAGTGCTCCCCAAAGGATAGACAGGGCAAATATATCCTCTTACCATATATTTAGACCTTTCAAGGTCTGTATGCGCATCAGTGAGTAATCACCCCTTGCTTTGGGTATAAGATTCCTTTGCTTTTCAGCCTGCTTAATAGACACCAATGATGCAACTTACTACATATAATGTTCTTTGGGGAAACTCAAACCTGGTCATACAATATGCCTCTATTAACATTCCATTGCCAAGCCCTTCCCTCCTGGTTACACACTTAGCTTGACTGACTGTATGCCGGAAGTGTCTAAGTGCATCCACGGGCTCTTCCGGGTTCCTAAGCACTCTACCGTGAATAGTAGAACTTTTCACATCAAGTTTGTGGACTGTAATTTCAAGTATGTATTTTACATAATTACTTGTCAACTCTGCTCCATTTAGTATGTGGAGAGAACTAGGAGAAAGAAGACTCAGGGATCATTTACACAAACGTATATATGATATTAAAAAAAATCCCTCAACAAGGGTGGCCTACATTTTAACAATTGGCATCTTGTTAAAACTTTAGCTGTTTTAATAGATTTTTGAGAGGTTTCGAGTTTCGAAGAGGGGTGTTCATTTGTTTTAGCTATTTTTCTCTCTAAAGTCCCATAATGTGGATCATATAATGTGTAATGTGTAATAGGGACTGGATAAGATTGGGGAACTCTTTGTAGCGTATTAGTATTACCCTTAATTGGGATATATTTTAATACAATGCATGATGGGTATTATTTATGTTCCTCGATTGTGCTATGGCTAAAGTTCTTAATATCTATTGCAATAATTATGTTTTGTGTTTATATTTGGTATTTTTGTGATATGTATAATTTTTTCAATTGTTGTGTGTCTTTTTTCAAATGGGAGCCACTGATTGAGTCCTGCTGTGTAGTATCTAGTAGTGTTTAGTATTTAAATGAATGAACTCACAGGTGTGCTCTGTTATGATTAAGTGCCTGTAGCATGAAACACGTCAACACTGTTCCCTGCCTGTTAAAGCTGTGATGTTTTTGTATTGCTGGATCACCAATATATTTGTTTCGAACTTTCATACATTTGAGTGTGATCTTCCACTTTTCCATGTGAAGCCAGTGGATCAGCATTAATAATATATGTAGATAGCCATGCCCCTTGTAGCGTCCTCTCATCCCACTGTAGTGCAAGACAAAGCCTACAGGGTGTCAACCTTGCTTGTAATTCAGAAACAATGTACTAGCATTCCATCAAAGGAACCCCCTTGGGATGGACTTCTTTAGTTTACCAGTAAACCTGGGCTTCGAGTTTAGACTTCCAGACTATTTATTGGTTTTCATGGATGTGTTCTTTTGCATGAGTTAAAAGACTACAGATGTGGCAGGGATTTATTAAAAAGCATCACCGTGTAGCATAGGAAGTGACCTTCAAGACTGTTTCTCTGCCATGGATCAACATAACTTTTTTTTTTTTTTTAAGCCAACCAGAGGCAAATAAGAACCTATTTATCAAAGCTATCATCTGAGAAAGAACTGGAGGTGAACATAAGGGCTTTTTTTATTTTTTACAAAGGACTTATTCAGTCACCACAAGATGACTCCGCAGGCTGGTAACTTACAGTAACTTCTAAATCACATCATTGCTCTCATTCTTTTCAAAAACAAGAAAGTTATACACTGAGGTCTGAGTAAACAATATTAAAGCAGACTTTATAATGGTATTAGTTGTGTTTTAACTCCCTCCCCCAAGCAAAACTGTGGCATTTTTGTAAATCATTTATTTTTATTTTTTGACCCTGGTTTTGACCTAGAACAGAATGATGTATCCCTAGTCCTGTTTAAATCACATCTCCCAGAAGGCTGCAGGATTTGCCACACAGAGTGGGTGGGGGCAGGCACATCATTGGTAGCTAGCTGCTTGCAGCAGATGAAGAGGGCCAAGATGGGGGCCCAGGACTTAGGCCCCGTACACACGACCGAGTTTCTCGGCAGAATCCAGCGAGAAGCTCGCTGGGATCCATATTCTGCCGAGAAGCTCGATCGTGTGTACACTTTCGTCGAGCGTCCCGTCGGGAAGCTCTTCGAGCCAAAATAGAGAGCAGGTTCTCTATTTGCTCGACGGTCCATCGGGACTAATAGATCAACGCCTTTTTCGACAGCCTGGTCGACGAACTCGCCGGCCGAAAACCTCGTTGGGTGGAACAATGGGTTTAGCCCGACGAGGTTCTCGGACTTGTGTACGGGGCCTTAGTGTGTCACCTGAACAATAGAATGCAGTAGAGCAATCCTAGATTTGCTGTGTAGGTGAGTGTGTGTTCTGAAGAAAACCCAGGAATACAGGTAAGAGGAAAAAAATATATGGTATGTGTGTGGGGGAGAGTTACGTAGCGATTTAGGATATAAACTTTTTGACCAAAGTATATAATTCTATATGGGTACATTATTAAGCACTTTCACAAACACATTTTCTGGGGTACCTACAGGTAAAGGCATTGAGCCCAAGAAATCATATACTGTGTGAACTGCTGTCCCATACATGGCGCAAACTTCCTTACCACAACCAGGGGATGCAGGAAAGAAATTTACATGATTCCCCCATCAACACATATGCCCTGTACACACGATCGGTTCGTCTGATGAAAACATACCAATGGATTTTTTCATCAGATATCCGATGAAGCTGACTTTCATCAGTCTTGCCTACACATTATCGGTTAAAAATCTGATCGTGTCCAACGCGGTGACGTAAAACACGACGTGCAGAGAAAAATGAAGTTCAATGCTTCCGAGCATGCATCGACTTGATTCTGAGAATGCGTGGATTTTTGACCGATGGATTTCCCCACAGACGATTGTTTTTATTCTATCGTTTTTTTAACCAATACGGAAATTTTAAAACAGGTTCTATTTTTTTTTCACCAATGGGAAAAAACTGAGGGGGCCCACACACGATCGGTTCATCCGATGAAAACGGTCCATCGGTCTGTTTTCATCAGACGAACCGATCGTGTGTACAGGGCATTAGAGTGTTGACAAGGGAATCCCTCCTGCCAAGCAATTGTCTTCTCCTGGCTGGGGGGCAGGGGCAGGCAGGGAAAACCACCCCCCGGCGAGAGAAGATAATGATTATCGCAAACTGCTAGAGATAATTGCAAGAAAATCCGGCAGGCTCGTTGTACCCAAGTTGATTGATCTATCAACTTGGTACATTCAGCCTGTCCATTAATGATTTGAACAGGGTATGGCCGGTCTTAGACTAGCTTTTATGATACTAGCCATGGCTCTCCAGAAAAAGGGCAAGGATATATTGGAAAGGGTAGGGATTAAATGTATGTAAACTCATTATCTTTTTTTCAGTAAGCTTGGCTTCAGGTCCCTCTGCATATAGTTTTGTTTAAAAAAAAAATTGTTTACCCGTTGCAAAGTTTCCTACTCTCACCTGGATGTAGGCATTCCTGCTCCTGCAGCCTACATGCTTTATGCCTCCCACAATGAGGGAGGATTTAGCTAATCAAAATAATTATACCTTAAGAATTCCTATACATATTAAAAGCAAGAGGAAAAAATAGAATTGGTTAAATTGGGAAAAGAATGAAAAATGAAAAGGTAATTCACTTTGGATGTAGTCATGTTTACCTCTGGTCATCGTGAATATGCATAAATACCCATGAAAAACAAGTTAGAGATGTAAACCCACTACACACCCAGTATAAACTAATGCAACAGTATTAATGCATGTATCCCTACCTTACAAATGTCACCACCTTCAGCAGTAGGAGGCCAGCAAAACTCTGGAAATGGGGGGTTGGGTCTCTTTGCCGAGGCTTGATGTCACAATTCTCCCCACCAACCTTTACACTCTCCTACTGTTATATTCCTGAGTTCTGAGTAACATTCAGGAAAGGCACCACCTGACTTCAGCATGCCCAATCATGTTGAGGTGGGGATCAGCCAATCCTGGGAGAGCTGGAGAAGAAAGGAGGGGGATGTGAAGCTGGAATAGTAACTCTCTCTCTCTGCTCGTTCATGAAATAAAGAAATGGGATGTCAGTCACAGCAGAGGGGGATGTGGGGGCAAAAATGTATCTGTGTGTCATTTTTTATCGGGATTAACTCTTCGTGGCAAGACTGAGCACAGATGACTTGACATCCTTTACTGTACCATGTAGAAGTTGTCATAAAAATTAAATAAGAAATCAGGTTTAAATCCACTTTAAGCTCATCATGCATTGTGACCACATGGGCTTTGTTCCATAAAGCCTATACCAAGAATCAGGTATACAAAACTAGAGGTGATAGTTGGAGAGGAATTTCTCTGAGGAAAACAGAAATCCTAGTGGTCCTAACAACGGGCAGAAAAATAAGAAAAAAAATTATATATTATATATATATAGATCTATCTATCTATCTATCTATCTATCTATCTATCTATCTATCTATCTATCTATCTATCTATCTATCTATCTATATATATATATAATTATTATTATTATTATTATTAGTATTTATATATATATATATATATATATATATATATATATATATATATATATATATATGAACATGGAAAACATGGGGCACAGTGTGTAAGAATGCATCATTTGCTCCTACTATCATTGCAACAGGCATGAGGCTGCCACCCAGGGAACTATAAATGCACACAATACACACAATACACAATACAGAATATTGAATAAAATATCCAGCAAGCCCACACATGTGCACACATTCAAGGGTCCCTTGGATATAAAGGCATATCATTTTACATACTCAACATTGTACTAAAACTGTTCCTCGTATAACCAAAGAGAAGTTAGAAAGAACTGGAGATCCTGTCAAAAAAGGAAAAGAAGAAAAGAAACAAAAACGAACAAAGACGAAGGAAGACTGAAGGGAAGTGAAAGAAAAAAAAAAAAAGGAGAGGACCATGAACATCTTACTTGGGGTAGAATGAATTTTACATAGGGTAGAAGCAAACACAATAATTAATTTACCAGTGAAGTGGCCACTCACATCATTAGGATGACAGTACTGTAAGTCCAAATAATGCATTCAACAAATAGGAATTTTTTGTGGAACCAGTTATAAGGTGGAGAGAAAGCCTGCAGGAGTGAGAAATATGTTTTTATTTGTTATCTATTTTAAGCAATTTGAGCCTTAAAGGGTCACTAACGGATTTTTTTTAAATAACAAACATGTTATACTTACCTCCACTTCTGGGGTCCCTCGGCGGCTGTCTCTAGTCCTCCCCACAATTACTCACCACAGTCATGCGAGAGCTCGCAAAGTGGTCAGTAATTGCAGGCGCGCTCGCTGTATCACTCGGCCCCGCCCCTCGATGCGCGGCATCACTGGATGTGATTGACAGCAGCACCAGCCAATGGCTGCGCTGCTCTCAATCCATCCGCTCCAGCCAATCAGCGGCCAGGCTGAGCAGTGAAGAGGATCTCAGGACCGCGAGCGGGACTTTCGAGGGCATAGATTGCATTAAGGAAAAAAAACATTTTCCTTTACAACTCATTTAATGGAGTTCATCTTTAACATTAAAGAATTAAAAATAACAATACATAAAAATCAAATTAGTGCAATCAGCAGCTTATTAAATATGTTAGATATCATCCTTTTTTTGTGTTGCGTTTATATTTGTACAATTTAGTGCTATGTACATTATATCCATGCTAAAAAAAAAGCCATACATTATCTCATGATTAACTGAAACCTACAGATGATTGTATCTCAGCAGCCCTAAACTTTACTAGGATAAAAGCTGCTGGAAATAAAAAAATAGAGAAAAAAAGAAATTAAAAAAAAAAAAAGAAAAGAAAAGCTTCTTGAGACGAGTAATTTAGAACAAAGTCTTTAAAAACCCTGTGGGGAAGTTTTTATATCTCAGTAAATAATATTTCACAACATGCTTGCAGAAAACACAATTTCATAATGCTCGCTATATTTTAAAATGATTTTTTAAGCAATCAATAGATACATGATATTACAACAATGTATCATGGAGAAAATCAGAGCACAGATTAAAGATGCTTGTACTTGACAGAGATGAAAGGGGGGAGTGATTGGTTTCAGGAAGAGACTTAATTTTATGAAACTCTAAATTTTACCAGAAAAAGGGAAAATGGATCATCGTGAAGTGAAATATGAACCAAATACCTCTTATGTCTACTGCGTACAACTGAAAACCTTATCAGTGTTACATATAACAAGACGTTTAGTTAGATTAGACTAGTAGAGTTTAATTTTTAACATGAACATTCATTTTTCTTTATTAATAAGAACCTTGCCTGTTAGGGTCCTTTCACACGGGCGGACCGTTCGTCCGTTTATTACAAGTCCGTTTAGGGACTTGTAATGATACCCTATGTGATCACGGCCGTTAGCGGATGAGCATCCGCTAACGTCCATAATGACCCGCCTCCGCAAAGATCCGCTTTTTCAGACGGAAGAAAACTCTATTTTTTCTTCCGTCTGAAGGATCAGATTGGATGAACACACGGTCCGTATTCATCCGATTCCCTATAGGGGAGAGCGGAGGAGAGAAAGGGCGGTCCCTGCACAGTGGATCCCCGCTGAGCCGACAGACACACACGGGGCGGATCGAAAAACGGTCCGCTCCGTGTGAAAGGACCCTGAAGGGCAAAACATCAAACTTACCTAAAGTGTAACTATACTCACCTTGGCCCCAGCAATGCGTTGTTCTGGAGCTCCCCCCACCAGCTGCTGACATCTTTCGGTTGCCAGCACTCAGGTCTGAATCGCTGGCCAAGCTCAGATGACGTCACTCATGCGCATGCATGGGAGTTTCATCAGCTTCGGCATTGCCCAATTTGTACAGAGAGCTGCGTGTATGCATCTCACTGTACAAGACAGATTGACAAGTAGGTAACATTAATGCCGAAAAGACAAAGCATGCCTCTTCTGCATTAGAAATATGGACAATTCAGTGGTTTCCCAAAACAGTAAGGCCGCGTACACACGATCAGACCGGTCGTGTGCACGGCCCATCGGACCGTTGTCTATCGAACCAAAGTTTTAAAACTTGCTTTAATATCTGTCCGATGGACGCCTGTCCGTCGGACCAAAACGATGGTTAGTATGCAAAAGCATCGGACCAAAAACCCGCGCATGCTCAGAATCAAGTCGATGCATGCTTGGAAGCATTGAACTTCGTTTTTCAGCACGTCATTGTGTTCTGCGTCACCGCGTTCTGACCCGATCGGATTTTGGACTGATGGTGTGTACACACATCAGACCATGAGGCCACTTCAGTGGTGACCCGATGAAAACGGTCCGTCTGACCATTCTCATCGGACCGGTCTGATCGTGTGTACACGCCCTTACATTCAAGGCATGCCATGAATGCTCACATTTTCTTGTACTCTCAACTGCTTTATCAAACCATCAAATGACTGGTGTCATAACTTATCACATGTGTAGCACCATAGCAACTGCAGATCAAAGAGAGGCTAATGCCACGTACACACGATCAGAATTTCTGATGAAAAAAGTCAGATGGACTTTTTTTTATCGGAAATTACGATCGTGTGCGGGCCCCATCTGACTTTTTTCCATCAGTGTTTAGAAATAGAACATGTTTTATTTTTTTCTAAATGAAAACAATAGGAAATTCCTATCGTCTGTGTGCAACTCCAATGGAGAAAAAACCCACGCATGCTCAGAATCAAGTCAACGCATGCTCGGAAGCATTGAACTTAATTTTTCTCGGCTTGTTGTAGTGTTTTACGTCATCGCGTTTTGGACGGTCGGAATTTGGTCTGACATTCCATCGGATTTTAGGCCATCGGAAATTCCGATTGTGTGTACGGGGCATTAGAGGGCAGCTTCCCTGAATAGGATGGTTTAGTTCCTCTTTAACTTACTCTGGCGACACATATTCACCATCCCCTAGCTCCCCCACCAATCTGTTCAGTTGTGGGAAGTGAAGAGAAAAAAAAAACACTTGTAGGCTTGTAACTGGTAGCCTACAGAATACACAGGGCTGATGACTCTCTCCCATCCACATATGGCAGTGCTGTGCTACTCAAGAGAATTGTTGCACAGGAAGGGTAACTAGCGATAGTTTCTATCCCGAAGAACAGACTATTTCTCCTAAATGCTGGTGGGCAAACGGATCAGTAGGTGAGCAAAAGGAAAGCAAAAATTTCCTACTGGCAGCGGAACGTGTAGTGAACCATGCAGTGTATATGACTTTGGAGGCCCCAAAAAATTGAACTAATGAAAGGGATCTTGCAGTCAGCTCTACTGTAATTATGCATCCTACATTCAGCTTTATTGTAATTATGCATGCTTTTTAACTGCAGTTATAATAAAATATATGACATCCCCCTGTACTCCTGATGAAAATTGTATGGTAAAGGTGATCATACAATGAGCAAAAGTCAACTGGTTCAGCCATTACTTTTCTACGTTTCTCTATTCTGCCAGCAGTGGGTCTTGCTGTCAGAATACAATGTTCAGACAGCGGGGATGGCTTCATCTGGATTATTTCTGTGGGTGGAGGAATCCGTTTTTTTTAAACCTTTCCTTGTTTAGTGTATGGCCAGAGCTAAGATTCAGATAACAATATCCTTTTACTACATGGCATACTGTACCAACGACCAACCAACATTAGCATATTACCAGATTTTAATAAACAATAGCCTTCACGGACTGTAGTTGTAGGCAACTGTTTGTGTTTCTTTTTGTGTTTGCCCATATTCCTTGGAATTGGCAGTATAAATAAAGTTTCCTGGCAGTCATGGATCAAACTAGGTAAGGGTTGTTCATTATTCTCTATGGCCTGTCCAGTCATTCACAAAGACCTGGCACAGAGTTGTAGTATAAGGTCACATAGTAAATTCTGTATTCATGTAGGGTATTTTCAGTTAGTATACAGAACATTTTAAGGTATTGTTGCTTGTTTGCATAAATATAACATTTTCCAATCCTCATTCTCCATAAAACTTTAACCAAAATGATAATTATAATTACCATATTTATCGGCGTATAACACGCACAGGCGTATAACATGCACCCTAACTTTAAGAAGGAATTTTCAGGAAAAAAACTTTCCACAGCCCCCTGCGTATAACACGCAGGCACAGTAACCCTCTGTTTTCAGGGAAAAAAAATGAGTGTTATATGCCAATAAATACAGTACATGTTAAAAATATATACTATATAATCTTTAGGCTTCATTCACACCTAGGCGTTTTAACACCTGAAGCGCGACGCTATTGCAGCCTAAAATACGCTGGAGGGGTGATTCAACGTTGTTCTCTATAAAGATGGTTCACATCTCCACACCGAATGCCGAAACGCTGTACGCCTGAAGCTCAAAACAAGTCCCGGACCCTTTTTTTCAGGCGGCTTCGGCGTTTGGCATGGCTGACAATTAACTGTAAAAAAAAAAAAGGTTAAAAACAACGCGTTTTGTCACGGTAAATCGCGGTACAAAACGCCGCAATTTGTCGTGGCAAATCGCGGTACAAAACGCCGCGCTAAGGTGTGAATGCAGCCTTAGCTCTAATCAATATTCAGTACATACTTATATAATAATTTTAGTTTGCATCAGCAAAAAAGAACTGTATAAATATCCATGATGCCCACATACATTACTGATGTGCAATCCAAAGAGAAAAAAACTATTTGTAATGATCAAACATGATACAAGCAATCAAAGAGGAGCTCCAGTCTGGGCAAAAACAAATACTGTAGCTGCTGACTTTTAATATAAGTACACTTACCTTTCCAGGGATCCAGCGATGACGGCACAATTCTTCAATTGGCTTCGGGTACGGGTGCGGGTGCTGGCATCTTCACCAAGAGAAACTGACAGTGAAGCCTTCAGACTTCACAGTCGGTTTCCTACTGTTCATGTGTGAGTCACGCCATGTTCTCTGAATGGTCCTGCCAGCTTCTGGAACCTGTGTGTGTCCCAGAAAAAAGGAGGGGCCGGACATACTTGGAGATTGCCGTGGCAAACTTACTCGGAAATGGGAGTGGGTACCTGTCAAAACAAGGCACCCCCCCAAAAAAGGTGCCTAATGTGGCAATGGAGGGGAGGAGGGTGCGAACAAGCAGAGCTTCCCCTTGGTGCTATGCTTACCTACTAAATTTGACCTCTTAAAATAATAAGCTGGTCGAAAAAACTGGTACAAGGTCTCATAAACATTTCCGTGGAATGGATAGCTGTTCAGTGGGGTTGATTCACTAAAATTGGTGCAGCTCAGCATAGAAATGAATCAGCTTCTGTTTTTCTTTTTTTCTTTTGTCAAAGCTTAATTGAACAAGCTGAAGTTAGAAGCTGATTGGCCACCATGCACAGCTGAACCAGTTTTTGCACTCTCCATTTTTAGTAAATCAACATCAGTATGTTAATCAAGCCCAACTTTCAATTAAGCGAATGAAAGAGGAAAAGAGCAACAATTTTTATTAAACACATTAAAAAAGGATACCACTTACATGCACAAGCATTATTACCCAGCACTAAAGAATACACAGCTCAGTGCTGTAACGGGTTACCACCCAACTTCTTCCTAATACAACTTGTTTAGCACTACTTGGGGTTTTTCTGGTGGAGTGAAATTGGCATATATTTGGCTAAGCACACACATGTGGATTTGTGGAAACATCTTCTATGGAGTACTTTATTGCTGTCATCACTATTGTATATCTTAAAGGAAGTTTAAAGGATGTCAATTATGGATGGGCATCTTGGGTTTTTGCACAGTTCTCTTTAGCTGATGCACACTGAAGTAATTACTTATGTATACAATACATATTTATGAGCATAGACAATTATATATGATATATTTTTAAGTCATAATTAAGGGTTATGTTTTATAGAGTCTAAGCTCCTTAAAGGGCAGGGACCTACGTGAATATACAATATATATGTAAAGTACTGCATACATTTTCTGTGCTATATAAGTACCTGAAATAAATAAAAAATGTGATTAATAGAGATGAGTTTGGGTTCAGTCAAAATCGGGTTTTGTCAAAACCTGCAATTAAATTGTTATTAAAGGAGGATCTTTTTCTAGCACAAGATTGGGTATCTGAAGTGAATGTAGGTTTATACATTTTTTGTACTAACAATAGCCTCAACTCCTTTTGCAAATCACCCCTTAAAGTGATTGAAGTGCGTGTAAAGGCATCGTATACATACCTGCTCTGTGGTTTTGCACAGAACAGCTCGGATCCTCCTCTTCTCAGGTCCCCCAGCAGTACACCAGGCCCCTCCCTCCTGCCGGGTGCCCTCAGAGCAAGCAGTTTACCCGAGTAGCTGCTCTGAATGTCGATTTACACACAGAGCCGTGGCTCAGCCCCACCCCTCTCTTTCCTCATTAACTCACTGGCTGCCTCAGCCAATGAGGAGCGAGAGTTCCTGGAGAGCCGAGGCTGTTGTGCACATTGCTGGATCACACTGGCGCTCAGGTAAATATTAGGAAGGGCTGTGAAGGCTGCTGCACAGGAAAGCTTTTTTTACCATCATGCATAGAATGCATCACGGTAAAAAACTTTGAGCCTTTACAACCACTTTAAGCTGGCTATAGATCGATCAAAATTCAGCTTGCTCATCAGGAATGATAGATTTCTGTTGAACATGCTTATTGGAAATGTTTTCTTAATCAGTGGCTGCAGTTTATTTTGACAGCAGAGAGTCCCCACTGGGGAGGTTTCCACTATCCACCTGACTTGTGTGGATGGAGGAATTCGTAAAAAAAATTAAGTTCAGCCTACTGGCTGAACATAAAAAAGGTCCATCTATGGTCAACATTAGACTTGAATTCTGGGAAGGAACATAACTATTGTGTAGCACTGCACTGCAGGAAGGAATATTTAAATCTATACATTTCCTTAACCTACTTACTACTGGCAGCCGTCAATTGACGGCAGCGCAATAGCTATTTTGTTCTGAGAGGACGTCATATGACACAGACTAAACACAGAGATCCACGTCCTGTCAGGGAGAGGAGACCGATGCTGTGTCCCTTGTACATAAGGACACAGATCGATCACCTCCCCCAATCAGTCCCTTTCCCCCACAGTTAGAAACACTATGCAGGGCACACATTTAACCCTTTCCTCCCCCTCTAGTGTTAACCCCTCCCCTGCCAGTCACATTTATACAGTAATCAGTGCATATTTATAGCACCGATCGCTGTATAAATGTGAATGGTCCCAAAAATGAGTCAAAAGTATCTGATGTGTCCGCCATAATGTCGCAATCCCAATAAAAATTGCAGATCGCCTCCATTACTAGTAAAAAAATAAAAAGTAATTCATAATTATGTCCCCTATTTTGTTTTGCGCAAACCATCAGTATACGCTTATTGCGATTTTTTTTACCAGATATATGTAGAAGAATACGTATCCGCCTAAACTGAGAACAAAAATATATATTTTTTTTAAAAATTGGGATATTTATTATAGCAAAAAGTAAAAAATATTGTGTTTTTTCCAAAATTGTTGCTTTTTTTTGTTTATAGAGCAAAAAATTAAAACCGCAGAGGTGATCAAATACCACAAAAAAAGCTCTATTTGTGGGGAAAAAAGGATGTCAATTTTGTTTGGGAGCCCCGTAACATGACCGCGCAATTGTCAGTTAAAGCAACGCAGTGCCGTAAGCTGAAATTTCACCTGGGTAGGAAGGGGGTATATGTGCCCAGTAAGCAAGTGGTTAAACTACTTTTGAGTCGAGACATCTTTTAAGTCCTAATTTTTATTTATTTGTTGTTTCATGTGTGTGCAAAACCTCTTGCAGTCCCATTGGGAGCCCAGACATAAAGACTCATGATGACAACAGATATGAAAGAACTTTGGGTTTCTTTTTAGCATAACAAAGCAAGATGGCACATGCAGTGAAACAAAATACTGCAAGACAAAAACAACAAATAATGGAGCTTAAGGGGAATTTATCATCCAGCGAGAAGAAAAAACCCTGGCATCCCATAAAAGCTGGTTGACTGGTTTCCACATAAAGGCTTTTTTTTCCTCATTTATACATCAACGGGTTTAGTTTTAACAAATAATTCTCCTACTGGTCATCTTTGTGTATTATGTACCGTTTTTCGAAGCCACCAAAACATGATAAGATACACTGCAGTAATCTGTCAAAGTGTTTTATCCTAAGAGAGAGTTTACTCTTCCTATTCATTTATCTAGGCAAGTGTAGAGGCATTTGACCTAATTTAGCATAGATAAATGACCCATGATGTGAAATTTCCCAACAGTTTAATAATGCATTTAACTCAAAGTGACACTCGCCTGCAGCTGCCTTAAAGCACTTTCTAGGCTATATATGTCTTTTTGAAATGATGCATGACATGTAGGTAAGCTTCCTTGATAAAACCCAAAATCTCATGGGTAAATAACAGGCAAATCTTCTTTTATATCACCAGTAGCAAATTCATACCTTTCTTAAGTGATACCTTAAAGGGAAATTGAAATGGTTCAGGGTCAATTAATTTTAAGCAATACCTCTTTTTAACCTAGTATATATAAATACAGTATATATGTTACCAGCAAATCAATGTGTAAAAAGCAGGCACTGTATTAAAGAGGATGTAAACCTCAGAAAAAAAAAAACATGCAAGACAAAGGCATAATGAGCTAATATGTATTACATGCTAGCTCAATATGAAATACTTACCTTACAACGATGGCCTGGATAGGTGTCGGCCCTCGGAGTACAGTGTGGAATCTTCCACCATAGTTTCTTCCAGGTTCACAGCTCCAGCGCTGTGATTGGCCAGAGCCACGATTACGTCACTCCTGTGCATGCATGCGGGAGCTGCCGGTCACGGCATGACTCCGGAAAAAATGGTGCCAGCGCCCCGTTTCTTCAGTGCGCATGCACCGATGACATCTACTATACTGAAGTTTAGAAGATATTCAAGGCACCTACAGGTAAGCCTTATTATAGGCTTTCCTGTTGGTAAAAGTGGTGTAAGTGCCAAGGTAATCTAGAGAATGCATGCAATTATTAGACAAAGTATGAAATATCTGTGTTATTTTAATATGCTGTATACTCTCCTTAGGCATTGTATATACGGTAATACCTAGGCATTATACAGAATGACAAGTACTATTTATGCAAAGTATGAAACAAGAGTCATGAAAAGGCCTTTATTGAAAAACAGATGCATATGAAAATGAAAGATGCTTATGAGGATAATTTTCCTGCACGGTATTATGAATGAGTAATTTTTAGACAATAATATTTTTACGATACAGGATCAATCAATATGAACATGGACACAAAATAGGAGATTTATTCACCAGACATGTATTCATACAAAATAGTTATCTATTTTGGGCTGACAAAAACAACTGTTACATAAAATGAAGAATAATGGCCCGGATTCACAGCCATCGGCGTATCTTTATGCCGCCATAGTGTAACTTCTTTACGCTACGCTGGCACAACGTTGAGAGGCAAGTATGAAATTCACAAAGAAAATGCACCCAACATTGCACCGGTGTAGCGTATAATCGTCGGCGTAAGCCGACGTAAGTCAAAGTAGGTGGAAGTGGGCTGGAAGTGGGCGTGATGCACTGTAATGAAGCGTGACCCCATGCAAATGATGGGCTGAGCGTCATCCAAGTACTTAAAACGAACGGCGCATGCGTCGTAACTTGGACGTATCCCCATGCGCATGCGTACAACCACGTTGCATGAGTTGCGCCTCCTATATGAGGAATAACTTTACGCCGGATGTAACTCTAACGCAAATCGCTTAAAACATGCGCTGGGCGCAAGTACGTTCGTGAATCGGCGTATCTCATTCATTTGCATATTTGCATCACAAATCAATGGGAGTACCAAATGTGTCCAGCGTAACTGTGCGCTCACTGTAGGCAAGTTACATCGGTCGGATGAAGTCAGTTTTTTGGCGTATCTTAGACAACGGAGCAGGCGCACTGAGAATGACGGTTTTCTCAATGGCTAATGCCGGCTTTGACGGAGAGACATCATTGCAGTTCCGTCCAATCACAGCACTGGAGCGGCAATACCTGGAAGTAACCTTCCCGGAGAGATGTCTTCGGCCAGAGGGGTAGACGAGGACGGCTTTGGGGGCTTCAATCTAAGGTAAGTAATTCATAATTCATAATGAGTTTTTTTTTCTGGGTTTACAACCGCTTTAATGTTTGTTTGTAGATAATAAAAAAATACAAAAATCAAATAATATTTAAACAACATACAAACTTGAAAACAAATAATAGAAATAAACTGACCTGAAGCATTCAAAGTTTACTTTTAAAACAGCATAAGAATAGAAACTATTTATTTTTTCATGTCTGGGTTTATGGTTTTATTAGATCATGTATCAGGTAACTGAGAACCCTCACAGTTAACAAGCAACTAATACAAAATTATTAACTTTTTATGTTCCTATTCATACAATTTTTCTGTTAGAAACAAAATATTTAGATCAGAGTTCCTCCTTAATAATGCGCACATTTAGTTCTGTTCACTCATCAGTTAGAATGATTCATTATTACATTTGTGGATTCTGGTGACAGACTCTAAGCTGTTTTGCTTTCTTGACTTTTAAAAAATGTCTTGGTTTGAGAGTATTGTACAATGTCAGGATCCCAGTTGGATTAGCAAACTCCAAGGCTGTAAGAACTGGCTAAGTCTAAGCTTTCAATTGAACCCTAATATGCCACAGAAGACCAGCTACAGAGCATAAGATCTAACAAATGTCAATTCCATGTAATGAAGCAGTGTATCTCACAAGGACAACTCCTGGAAGTGCTTGGCTCAAGATAAGTAAAAAATAAAACCTTAAAGATTTGCAAGAAAATAATATCAAGATGCAACACATTTGCCAGCTGTATTCATTTGAGATTTGTAAAACATAAAACACAGCGATACTGAAAATACCCACGTAAGTTCTATTTTCTATGCAATTTTCTGGATGCAAGTTAATTAATTTTTTCCCCATTGTATGTACTGCAAACTTACATTTTAATCCACTTATTTCTTAAATTTGTAAAGTCAATAAAGAGGCACCTTTTGCTCATACAAATGTTTAGTGTTTTAGGTTAAATTATTTTAATTAAAAAAAAAGGATTTGGGTAACCAGGAATGTTAGTAATGAGGGAGGATTCTATGTGTACTGTATACAGTATCTCACAAAAGTGAGTACACCCTTCACATTTTTATAAACAAGTAGTGATTGTACAGCTTGTATAACAGTGTAAATTTGATGTCCCCTCAAAATAACACACAACCCTAAGCGAAAATGTCCAAATTTTGTCCAAATTGTGAACATTTTGTGCGGCCAACATTATTCTCCAGCACTGCATTAACCCTCTTGGGCATGGAGTTCACCAAAGCTTCACAGATTGCCACTGGAGTTCTCTTCCACTCCTAAATGATGTCATCACGGAGCTGGTGGATGTTAGAGACCTTGCGCTCCTCCACCTTCCATTTGAGGATGCCCCAAAGATGCTCAATAGGGTTTAAGTCTGAAGACATGCTTGGGCAGTCCATCACCTTTACCCTCAGCTTCTTTAGCAAGACAATGCTAAACCCTCCAGAGGTGGTTCTGGCCAGCTCAGTAGATTGCTTTAAGAAGGGCCTGGATTCTTTCCTAAATGCACCTAATATAACTGAGTACTAAGATGTGTCGGTAAAGTTGATTCGATTGCCTCTCGGGGGATTAGGAAGGAATTTTTTCGGCAGCGGTGATACACAGGCGCATTTAACCTTTTCTTCAAATGCTAGCAGCATTTAAAGGTGCCCCGCTATCGGCCGAATAGCGCAGCTAAAACTATGGGAAAGCACCGGTTTACCGATAACGAGGCCAGCTGGCAGTGTGAAATAGCTCTTGAGATAATTCAGCTTCACTCCATGCCCATATAAATATAGCCTAGAGAATGTACAGACCCTCCTTCAGCACAGATGGATGCCCCTTCAGCACAGACCCCCCTTCAGCACAGATGGACCCCCCTTCAGCACAGACTCCCACATTCTGCACAGACCCCTCCATTCAGCACAGATAGACCCCCATTCAGCACAGATGGGCCCCCCTTCAGCACATACCCCCTTCAGTGCAGACCCCCCTTCAGCACAGTTGAACCCCCTATTCAGCACAAACCTCCCATCAGCACAGACGGACCCCCTCCCCCATCCCATATAGTACCTCAGATCAGCACGGCACAGCAGGTTCCCTCCCCCTGTGTACACATAAATACTGGAGGGGGAGGCGACTTCACTCTGCTCGCTGTGCCTGTGTGACATCTGGCTGGGACCCCTTAGACAGCCCACGACCGCAAGAAAAGGGGATGGTTGGTCAGGTGAAGTGGTGTCATCCCGCACCAGATCACCCCCCCCCCCACTTGCAACGACATGGCCAGCAGCTCGCCTCTCTCTCCCTGTTCTAACCTGCCTGTCGGGGAGGGGTGGCTTCACTCTCCAACACCTTCTCGATTCCGGGGGGGGCAATTGACCCCCTTGCACTATGGAGCGGACGCCCATGGCAGTATCCCTTGTCTGCAGTTACAACGCAGGCTGCAGACAAGCTAAAAGTAAGCATGCGTGTGATCACACCGTCCTCTTAAAGCATTAGCTGTTAAAACAAAGCAAATTATGGCAGAGGTAGGAGTTTATATATGCAAAGTTGCTTAGTGTCCCAGGATGTAGCAAAATATCTAAAGTGTTTTGAACGTGCAGGTATCCTTTAAAAATGCAGGCATGTGAATTTAACATACAAAAAGTTTTATAAAATCCATATACAGTACCTGAAATTATTCTGTTTAACTCTGAATGAACTTTCAAATTATTCCACATTTCATGTCTTTAAAAAAAGCAAACCTAGTTCTTTAATCGGTAAAGCTGCAATTTTCCCACAACAGCTGCTTACCTTTAGAAGTAAATTTCCACCAGGGTAAAAACCAGACTTGTGCTGTTCTCGCAGGTACATTTTAATCTCAATAAATAGCAATCCCTTATCTCCTGAATGACAAGGAAATCATCATGAGCTTCCTCTGTCACTAAGTCCATATCCAGAAGTCCCCATTGCGCCCAAAAGGCAACGATGATTAAATGAAATCCTTTGGAAGCTGTTATATGGCCCAAGTGGCTATACCAGATCATTAAACCCAATACATCCACTTATTTCCCTTGTTAATATAGAAGAAAATGTTATATTTGTAATTAGACTAAATAAAATCAGTGGCCAAGTGAAGTGATTCAGAAAAAGATCGGAATAAATACTGTCCCTGATAAGCACGTTCTTGTTCCACAGAGCTACTTAGGTATATTAAAAGAATGCTATTAAAAATGTAGACAACTGATGCATTTAAATGTTTAAGCAGTGTTGATTTCACATCATGTACTATAAGGTAGATCTTCAGACTTTTAATGAAAAGAGAAGGTTTAACGCTCAACTCCATGCAAATATAAAAACACAATAGGAATGATTTACTAAAAGAAATATGTGAATGCCAGTACATAAATTGCACACAAATAATCAAAGCAGAATGTACATTGTATTACCAAAAGTATTGGGGCACCTGCCTTTACACATAAACTTTAATGGCATCCAAGTCTTAGTCTGTAGGGTTCAATACTGAGGTGGTCCACCCTTTGCAGCTATAACAACTTTAATCCCCCCAGGCAGTATGATTATGTCAGATTTTTGAAAGCGGTACAATGTTTTGCATTGGAAATTTGGGGTTTTATATCATAGGTCTGTAATTCTTAAAAAAAACTCACTTAAATCTGTCCAAACAAGAGTCTAGTAGACATCCCGGGTATGACACAATTTGAAACACAAAATCATTAATTATAATATAATAACCATAAATAACAAATAATAATATAACAAAAATATAATATGATAAAGTTTGAAACACAAAATCATAAAATATAATATAATAAATAACTATGAATAATTATAACAAATAATAATATAATAATAATAAAAAATATTCAATAATGTAATCAAATTAAAAACACTGTAATTTGCTCAGTTGCAGAATTGTCGCTGTCATTACTTTCAGTGTTTAATTATGAATTTCCCCAGTGATTCTAATTTATTATCGCGATTTTCTAGCTAGTCTAAAACCACTTTTGATGTAAAGGGACACTTTTTGGTTACTATGGACAATCTCCAGTTTCCAGGCAGAAAAAAAGTATTTATAATATAAAACTACATGCACGGCACTGGACAAACCACTAGGGGACAAAGGGATGTGTAATTATTTGATACAGTACTGTAATCTGTAATATTACAGTGTACTGTATGTATTGTGTGTTTTTAACTTTTTGAATTTGGCGCCAAGTTCCCCCCCCATGCTTTGCAACGCTCGCAGGGAATGGAGCTCTGCACTGTGAACCGAGTGAGATGCGAAGGCTCGCACACACAGCGGGGAGACATCGCACGATCCAGGGGACAAAGTTAGTAACTGATGGTTAAATAACCTATGGGGGCCTACACACGATCGGTTTTGACTAATGAAAACGGTCCATCAGACCGTTGTCCTCTGGTTAACCTATCGTGTGTACAAGGCATAAGAGTGTGTCTATGGGAATGTTTGACATTTGAAGTGCAGTGAGGTCAGGCAGATGTTGTACGAGAAGGCCTGGATCGTAGTCTCCGTTCTAATTCATCTTAAAGATGTTCTATCGGGTTGAGGTCAAGTTCCTCCACAAGAGTCATTGGTGAAGCTAAAACAGGAGTACCCCACATCCTTCAAGAGCCTCTGGATCCTACGGGCCATACCGTTACAAGTTCCTTCACCCTAAACTTGCTCATTTATGTCTTTGTGGACCTTGCTTTGCACACTGGTGTGCAGTTATGATGTAAAAGGAAGAGGCCACCCCCAAAACTGTTCATACAAAGTTGGGAGCATGAAATTGCCCACAATGTCTTGGTATGCTTATGTATTAAGAGTTCCCTTTACTGGAACTAAGGGGCCAAGCCCAACCCCTGAAAAACAACCTCACACCATAATCCCCCCTCCACCAAAGGATATGGACCAGTGCACAAACCAAGGTCCATAAAGATATGGATGAGCAAATTTGGGGTGAAGGAACTTGTAATGGAATGGCCCGTAGGACCCAGAGGCTCTTGAAGGATGTGGGGTACTCCTGTTTCAGCTTCACCAATGACTCTTGTGTCTAGGGTCATTCTATGTCCACTAGGGGCATAGGATGACTGAGAAATTATATCTTGAATTACGTGAGATGGGACAGTAATGATAATTCACAATGTATTGCAGGATATCTTGAAATATTACAGGTGGTTAATTCTGAACCCAACAGTTCAATAATAGTGTGATTCATTCAATGTGGGGACACATACTGTTAAGGTGTTAATTAAGTCTGGCTCCTAAGATATTTCATTGTGCTATGCTAATTGACACTGTTTTGTGTGAAAGTCTATTGATACTAATAGATGTGGAATGTGACTTAGCACCCTCTAAAGGTCAGACGTCTGACTTATGTTTACTAAAGAAATGTGTATTGAATAGAAGGTGAAAAGAGCCAGAGTCATGATGTCTATCTTGTCAGCTATAGTAATTAACTCATGTAGACCTGGCACCAGAAAGTCTGTCTCCAAAGGATGTGTATTGAGGGCGCCTCGTTAGTACCCATTGTGTGATGTTGTGGGTGGAGTGTGTCATTGTCCCTTTAATTACTGCATAATACTTTTTGGTTGCTAACTGTATATAAAGAGCCTGAGTTTGTCATTAAAAGCTATCTGTTTGGAACCAGAGAACAGAGCTGTGTGTGTGTCTCGTTTTCTGGGGGAAATCCAATGGGACCTGTCTGCCAGATTGTTGAGTGACGGAAGCTGTCGTGGGTTGGTGGAATAGAATATCTTAAACGGCGCTAACCCCTGACTGTTTCAGAACTTGACTGGTTTGTCCATCTCCCGCTTCTGTCATTCAACCTCAGTTAGCCAATCGGGAGAGAGAGGGGG